>CM053413.1:5950804-6083175 GCA_028644305.1 Xerus rutilus
TATGCTGGCAGCTGGCAGCTTCCTGATGCAGAACCACAGCAGGAGACACAGCCACGCAGCTCACTGGACAAGAACCACCAGCTGAAGGCCTGCAGGCACAGGCTGACTGTGGACTCATATAGGACCTTGGCAGCTCAATGCACAGAGCTCACAATTAGACTAATTGCTCCATGTTATGCCATCTCTAAGGACTTCCCAATATTAATGCAGGGAGATGAAGAATGGAAAATGAAGGTCCACTTAAGATTTGGGTGCTAGCTGTATTCCTATTAGAAGGAAACTTGTGTACTCAATTTACTTCTCTTACATCTGTTTTTTTTTTTTTTTTTTTTTTTAGTTGTTGATGGACACAATGTCTTTATTTTATTGTTTTGTATGTGGTGCTGAGGATCGAACCCAGGGCCTCACGCATGCGAGGCAAACGCTCTACCGCTGAGCTACAATCCCAGCCCCTTACATCTGTTTTTTAAAGATACATCAGCTTTTCAGGTCCATTCTTATTAGGTTAAAATATAAATAACAAAAATTACTATTTGAACCACAATAAGTATATGCTTTAGTGACATTCATTTGGTAGTTAAGTTTTTTTTTTCCTTTTTAACTAAGCCTTGTGTCATTAAGAAATAGTGTGTCCACTGATCCGAACGATTTTCAAAGGACTCCGCAGCATTGGGTTGATGTGAAATTCTAAAACGTGTCTCAGACCAAGCTCAAAGGGCCTCCTGACTCTTCCTTCTTTTCCTAGGCTCATGGACATCCGGGCCTTGTTCTCAAGTCATTGAAGGTTATAGATGCTGTGAAGGGGAATTCTGGGGCTCCTGTGTCCATGACAGTCACAAACAAGAGCGGCTTTGTGTCTTGTGTCTGGCTTTGTCGGATGTTCCTGCGGAGGTACAGAAAGGAGAGCACCAGTGTGTCGAGACCCCACTGCGCAAGGCCAGGACCTGTGCACACAGCAGGGGTCTATTCAGTGTTTATCATCCTTTTAATTTTTATCCCTCTGTGTCTAAAATGGTACATGTCTGGGAATTCATAAATGAGAAGCAGATGGTCATTTTAACCAAATATACAGTATTACATACATATGTGGAGTACGAAAATGTAACATTACAAAAATATGAAAACAGTAACTTCAGAATATAGGATATTCCAGTTGAGTGGTAGGAAGATTAGCCTGTTCATATTAACAATAACTGTCTAACTTGTTTTTACCCATATTTTATGCCTTCCTTCCATACCAATCACACAGGGTTTCAATTTAATCTGATTTCAGTAATCTGGCTTCAATGTCATTGTATCAAAGACATTGATACAATGTTTTAATCTGTTTAATCTGGTTTCAATGTCATTGTACCAACTAAAAACCACCTTGGAGGACATTGCTGAGTATCAGAGACACTAACAACCTGCCCTTTGTTCAAGAAAGAATGAGTCCAGCCAACAGCAGCCAAAATTAAATTGTGAGTCTCTGGGTGTGATGCACTAAACTTTTTGACTGTTTTCCAAACATCAGAATGTTTTAATTGAATCCAGAGTTCTTGTCTAGAGGCACATCTCTGGTACCTTCTTAATACTTTCCAGATTCCTAAGTGGTAATTAAACTCAGGCCTGCTTTGTATCCCCATCAAATGAGAAGACTGATTACCAGGATGCAGGAAGTTGTAGGATCAAAAAGGATATCTGGAGTGGGGGACACAGGGAGGTCTGTGCTGGATTACTTGTGTGCATTTTACTTTAGATCTTTGTCATTCTTCAGCCATTATTCCTGAATTGGTGCACCCAATGCCACTAACAGCTATGTCCTTAGATCTACCAGAAATCCCAAAGGAAAATACATAGGAAATAGGGTCCCACCCTTGAGGACAGGAAAAGAAGCATATGGTTGCTTGTGGGGAGGACAACCTGCCAGCACTGGCCTGACAAGATGCCATGTGCCTCAAATCCACAGTGAATTTCAAATACAGTCTCAGTTATTCAACCTGATCACCTAGCACAATTACATAAACACCTGTGCTCCTTTCTGTTCTCTACAATAAAACTGTCTGACATTTATACCTGGAGAAGATTTTGCACATGAATTCAAACTATCTACATATAATACAGAACTTGGCAGTTTACAGTCAGGAATCACTCCATAAAAGATCATATACTTGGATGTTATCCTCATCCTGGTCCATCTCCTCCTCATTACCTTCAAAGACCTTTTGGATTGCTTAGTACACATTTAAAGGGACACAGTTTCTCCTCTTGTGGATGCCAGTGTATGGCAAGAAGAGTCACTGTGAGAGTAAGACAAGACTTTCCCCCAGCACTCAGGGAGGCTGAGACAGGAGAATCGCGAGTTCAAAGCCAGCCTCAGCAATGGCGAGGCGCTAAGCAACTCAGTGAGACCCTGTCTCTACATAAAACACAAAAATGGGGCTGGGGGTGTGGCTCAGTGGTCGAGTGCCCCTGAGTTCAATCCCCAGTACCAAAAAAAAAAAAAAAAAGACTTTCCATGAGGTTTCTGTTGCACTCACCACAACCAAGAATATAAACTCACAGTATCATAACTGGTCACCTGTACCTTGCTCTCCCATCTGGGTAGACAAACTGCATGCTCCACCTGATGGTGAAGAAATAATGCTATGAAATGCCCTTCCTGCCCCTTCCCCTCCCACAGCAGTTACTCATTCACACTGGGGCTCTGCTCACTTAGGACTAAGGAGGGCAGCTCCAAGCCCCCCAAATCCCTGGTACCCAGTGGCCTCCATGTCAGCCTCAGGGTATCAACACAGGCTCAGACAGGAGCTTCCTGATACAGACATCCACAGCAGGAACAGACAGAGGTATGGAGTCCACTGCACTGCAGTCCTCAAGCCTCAGGGCTGGAGGCACAGGCTGATTGTTGACTATTGCGTGACCTTGGAAACTCAGTGCGTAAGACTCCTAATTTGCCAACTACTTGAAGCGTGTCAGCAACTCTAAGAGCTTCCTAATATTAATGATGGAAGAGGAGCAGAAAATGAATATCAAAAACTGGTTATTTGTTCATCTCCACTCGTGAAGAGGCTTTTCTGCACTTAAATTTTTCTTTTTTAAAAAACATTAGAGTCTCATATTACTATTACTATGGAAAATTTAATTTATAAAAGGGTTTAATCCTCTCCTTTCACAGGTATGTAGCTCAACAGAATTAATCACATAAACATTCTTGTGAGACATTGACTATCATCATCTCAAAAATTTTTCATCATTCTAAGTGCTATTTTGTATCCAAAGTGAAAACTTCCCTAACGTACCTTAACAAAATTGGCTAAGCTGAGAGTGGTGGCTCACGCTTGTAATCCCAGCACTTAGGGAGGCTGAGACAGGAGAATCGCGAGTTCAAAGCCAGCCTCAGCAACGGCGAGGCGCTAAGCAACTCAGTGAGACCCTGTCTCTACATAAAACACAAAATAGGGCTGGGGATGTGGCTCAGTGGTCAAGTGGCCCTGAGTTCAATCCCCAGTACCAAAAAAAAAAAAAAACCTGATTATAGCCATTCCATTAAAAACATGTGAGATCAAAACCATTAATAATTATAAAAATGGCAAATTAATAGGACAGGATGTTTAATTTTGCTGAATTTTCAAAAACTACATTGCAACTTGAGGCGAAATGTGAAAAAATTAGTCATTTCTCCTGTGAAGCCTCCACAGAGCACATTTAATGTCCCTGTTCCTCAGGCTGTAGATGAAGGGGTTCAGCATGGGGGTGACCACAGTGTACATCGCTGAGGCCACCGCACTCATTGTGGGAGAAAGTGATACAGCTGATCCAAGGTGCACTCCAAAGCCTGTAAGTAGACCTAGGAATCAGACCAGAAACTGAAAATACTAGAGGAAACATAGGTTCAACACTAAAACATATTGGTACAGGCATTGCATCATTTACAAGATCCCAAGAGCTGAAGAAATTAAACCAAGAATCCATAAGTCGGACAGCTTCAAATTAAAAGGCATCTGCACAGCAAAGGAAAAAAAAATGAAATCAATAAAGACATCACCTACAGAATGGGAGAAAATTGTTGCCAACTATTTTTTCAGGTTTCTTAATGATTTAATTGGGATAAAAGGCAAAAAGATAAAGACGAGACGTTTTCCAAACACAGTATGGCAGATATTGACCAGCTACATAGACAAAATGGATGTAAACCTTTTGAACTCCCTGTGTTCATACTTCTCTTTTTGAAACAGGTTTATTTAGGAGGAACAGGTTCGTATTCAAGAGAGAAGGAGGGCAATCTCAAGAGAGATTCCTTTGGGATATAGCAAGAAATAAGCATCCGGGGAAATGTAGGCTGTCCAAAGAGGCAGCCTCTGGGCTTATGCTTCTTAATGGAAATACAGAGAAAGATATCCACGACTACAATATGTGGAACATGAGCCGAGTATGGAACCTAATGCATATTTGGTCATTAGGATGGCTTTAGGAAAGGAAGCATTCTGCTATTAAGTGAATAGTGAGTCTGGTGATGAATAATATGGTCAGACACCGCAGCACTGGCATGGTGTGAAAGTCTGAAATGTGTCTCAGACGGAGCTCCATCACTTCCTTTTGTATGGAACTTGCTTTTCCTAAGCTCCTGAAAATATCTACCTCTGTTTTTGAATAACTGAAAGTTCTAGATGCTATTAAGTGGAAGTATAGGGTTCATGTGCCCATGGCACAAACACAAAAGAGAGCCATTCCCTCTTGCCTCCTGTTCTATGGCACATTCCTAAGAAGGATAAAAACACAGACAGGAAAATGCCAATTTTGTTGAAGCCACAGAAAGTGGCTGGGAAGTGAAGAGAGAAAGTGTCTATTCAGTGTTTAATACATGTATTTATTTTTTATCTCGTCTGTGCCAAATGCAGTATAGACTCTGAGGAATCAGAAATGAGAGTTGTTCATTCCTTTCCAAATACATCCTTACATAAGGACAATATTAAAATGCAACAACACAGATATATAAAAACAACGGTTTCAGATCATAAGATATTTTAAATGAATACTATGGAGACTAACTTTACCATAGTAATAAGTACCTAATGTGTACTTGCCCATATTTTATACCTTTATCCTTATTAATCCGGTTTCATGCCATTGTATCAACTAGAAATCAAATGGACGGCAATGTTGAGTATCAGAGACACTAACGACCTGCCCTCCGTTCAAGAAAGAATGAGTCCAGTCAACAGCAGCCAAAATTAAATTGTACATTTCTGGGTGTGACGCATTAATCTTTCTCATTGTTTTCCAACCATCTGGGTGTTTTAAGCAAAACCCAGCAGTCTTAACTGCAGGCACATCACAGGTACTTTTTAACTCTTTCTAGTTTCATGAGTAATCATGACATCCAAACTAGACTTACTTTCTACATTCAGGATATCCTGGAGTAGGGGAAGAGAGTCATCTACGCTGAATTATTTTGTGCTTCCTTGATCTCAAATAAGTGTTCTCATCTCAGCCTATCTTCCAGAACTGGTACAGTTTATGCCACTGGGTGCTGTATCCTGTGACCCACCAGAAATCCCAAAAGCAATGTGCAGAGGGAAAATAGGGTCCCATCCTGGAGTACGAGGAAAGTGAAAAATGTAGTTTACTTGTGAAGGGGGCAACCTGCCAGCGCTGACCTACCCAGATGCCATGTGCCTCAAATCCACAGTGCATTCCAAACGTGGCTTCAGCTTTTCAACCTAAACCCCTAACAGAAGCTACCACAAGAAACAAAAAAAAATTTGCAGCTGAGGTTATGACGCAGTGGTGGAGCACTTGCCTAGCATGTGTGAGGTACTGGGTTGGATCCTCAGCACCATGTAAGTAAGTAAGTAAACAAATAAATAAATAAATAATAAAATTATTTAAAGAAAATTTTTTTTAAAAATCCTGTGATTCTGTTCTGTAAAATATCATGATCTGGGCTGGGATTGTGGCTAGAGCGCTTGCCTAGCACATGAGAGGTACTGGGTTCGATCCTCAGCACCACATAAAAATAAAAAAAGGTATTGTGTCCATCTACAACTAAAAAAATGTTTTAAATCACAATATTCCTAATATTAATAGTGGAAATAGATAAACACCAACAAATGTTTTCAGTGCTTGTCTAACAACAGAGAAGTCCACTTCTTATTGTTTTGTTGTGAGGTTTTTTCTGAGGGGGGGTGAGTACATATTTTACTCTAACTTTGTTCCTCTGTTTCAGTTATGGTACAGCATCAGGATACACCTCAACATGATCACAAAAGCACAAAATCCAGCCTGCTCTGATTAGTCCACAGAACGGTCCCTCAGCCCCTCCTCCCTCCATCCCACCAGTCCCTCCTCAATCCATTTACAGTTCACTTCTTTTGTTTTTAGTGTCCTGTGGATACACCCAGTGCTGGGACCCACAGTGCCACATGCACGCATACACATAGGAAAATTCAGTCGGATTCATTCCACCCTGAATTTCCTTTACCCATCCCTCTCCTTCCTCTTGAATCCTCTTTATCTACTCTGCCTATCTTTTCCCTATTTTGGTGAAATTCCCTCTCTTTTCCCCCTCTTTCTCTTTTTGTTTGTTGATTTTATTTTTAGCCCCTCCCTTTATTTTGGAATAACTTCCCCATGTCAGAGAAAACATTCAATGTTTGACTTTTGGGGACTGGTTTATTCCATTTAGTGTGATAGTTGCCAATTCTGTTCATTACTGGCAAATACTATAATGCCATTCTTCTGTATGGCTGATCAATATTCCATTGTGTATAGAGACCACATTTTCTTGATCCATTTATCTTGAAGGGCACCGACGCTTGTTACCTAGCTTGGCTATTGTAAATTGGGCCACTATAAATATTGATGTGGTTGCATCACTGTAGTGTGCTTATTTTAAATCTTGTGGATATAAACCAAGGAGTGGGGTTACAGGGTCATATGGTGGTTCCATTCCTGCTTTTATGAGGAATCTCCATACTGCTTTCCAGAGTGGTTGCACTAATTTGCAGTCCAAACAGCGATATATGAGTGTTCCCTTTTCCCTACATCCTTGACAACATTTATCGTTACTTGTATCTTGATCATTGCCATTTTGACTGGAGTGAGATGAAATCCCAATGTAGTTTTAGTTTGCATTTCTCTAACGCTAGAAACGTTGAACATTGTTCATCAATTTGTTCACCATTTGTATTTCTTCTTTTGAGAGTGTCTGTTTAGTTCTTTACTTTTCCCTTTGGTTAGGAGAGCTTTTTATCTTTATTGCATTGAGGCACTGGGTTCCATCCTCAGCACCACATAAAATAAATAAATAAAATAAAGATAGCATGTGTTCTTTTTAGACACACATGATAGTAGAGTGAATTCCAACATATTATATATACATGGAGTATGACTTATTCTAATTAGGATCCCATTCTTTTGGTTATACATGATGTGGAGTTTCACTGGTCATGTATTCCTATATAAGCATAAGAAATTTATGTCCAGTTCATTCTGCTGTCTTTCCTGTTCCTGTCCCCTGTCCTTTTCTTCATTCTCCTTTGCCTAATCCACTGAACTTCTATTCTTCCCCCATCCTTTTCATCCATATGTCAGAGAGAACATTCAACCTTTGGGTTTTTTCCCCCATTTATTGATTAAGTTATTTGTTTTTGTTTTGTGTTTTTTTTTCAGTATCAAGTGTTTTGAATTCTTTGTATATCTTTTGAATATACTTTTGAATTCTTTGTATATATTAATGCCCTATATGAGCAGGTGGCAAAGAATTTTCTGCCGTTCTCTTGGCTCTCTCTCTTCATTCTCCTATTTCCTTTGCTGTGAAGAAGTTTTTGATTTGATGTCATCCAACTTACTGATTTCTTATTTTATTTCTTGTGCCTTAGGAGACTTGTTATGGAAGTTGGTTCCTATGCCAACACATTGGAATGTTGAGCCTACATTTTCTTCTAGCAGTTTCAGGTGCCTCCCACATGAGAGGCAAGTGCTCTACCACTGAGCCACAATCCCAGCCCTTTCATCCACTTTGAGTTGACTTTTGTGCAGGGTGAGGAATAGGCATTAAATTTCATTCTTCTATATATGGATTTCCAGGTTTGCAGACCACTTATTGAAAGGGCTCTCTTTTCTCCAGCTTATATTTCTGGCAGTTATCTGCCTAGTGTCAGACAACTATATTTTAGCGGGCTTGTCTCTATGTCTTCTATTCTATTCCACTGGTCTTCATGCCTGTTGTGATGCCAGGACCATACTGGTTTTGTTACTATAGCTCTGTAGTATAATTTGAGGTCTGGTTTTGTGATGCTTCTAGCTTTGCTTTTCTTACTAATGATTGCTTTGACTATTGGGTCTCTTATTTTTCCAAATGAATTTTGTAACTGCTCTTTTTTAATTCTGTGAATAATATCATTGAAATTTTGAATCTTTACAGTGTTTTTGGTAGTATGGCCATTTTGCCAATATTAATTCTGCCTATCCAAGAACAGGGGAGGTCTTTGAATCTTTGCAGGTCTTCTTGAGTGCTCTATAGTTTCACAAGATTATTTCATTATATGCAGAAAAGACATTTGACAAAGTGCAGCCCCCCTTCATGTTTAAAACACTAGAATAACCAGGGATAAAAGAACTCTATTATAACAACATTACAACTTAACATTATAAAGGCCATAAATGATAAAAATGACCAACATCATACTAAACAGAGAAAAGCTGAAAGCATGTCCTCTAAAAACAGTAACAAGGATATTCACTTTCATGACTCTTATTCAATCCAGCCCTTGAAACCTTGCCAGAGCAATCAGACATGAAAAAGAAATCAAAGGGATATAAATAGGAAAAGAAGAGCTCAAATTATATTTGCTGATGACATGTTCCTATAATTAGAAGACCCGAAAAAATCCAAAAGAAGATTTCTAGAGCTCATAAATTAATTCAGCAAGGTAGCATGATACAAGATCAACTCTCATAAATCAATCACATTTCTAGACACCAATGATTAATCTGCTGAAAAAGAAATTAGAAAAACTATCCCATTCACAATAGCCTCAAAACAGTAAAATACTTGGGAATCAATCTAACAAAAGAGTTGAAGCACCATTGCAATGAAAATTATAGAACACTAATACTAGTTTTTTTTGCACTATGGATTGAACCCAGGGGTACTTAACCATTGAGCCACATCCCCAGACCATTTGGTATTTTATTTAGAGACAAGATCTCACTGAGTTTCTTAGAGCCTCACTAAATTGCTGAGGCTGGCTTTGAACTCTCAATCCTCCTGCCTCAGGCTCCTGAGCCGCTGGGATTACAGGCATGTGCCACCACACCCGGCAACTTTTCAATTCCATTTTTAAAACTCATTAGCTTCTTGAGTCCACTTTTAATATAATATATGTAAATAATAAAAAGTTTACATAATTCACCATTGTCAAATGCTTAGTGTAGTGGTATTTATTGTTATTTGTTTTCTTGTGAAACTATCATCATCCATCTCCAAAATCTGTCATCTTCACAAAGTGAAATCTTGATCCCTATGTGAAAAACCCCCAACACAGGCTGAAACCATTTTACTATAAAACATGATAAGAAATAAAAACTATTTATGTCAGTGCAGAGACACATTGACATGGCAAAATATTTAGCTTTGTTGAATTTTCCAAGATATATTGCAACTGGACACCACAGTTTCTAAGATTAGAAAATTATGCTGTGAAGTCTCCTAAGTTCATTTTAATGTCCCTGTTCCTCAGGCTGTAGATGAAGGGACTCAGCATGGGGATGACCACAGTGTACATCACTGAGGCCACTGCACCATTTCTAGGAGAATGTGATACAGCTGAACCCAGGTACATCCCAACAACTGTTCCATAAAATAAGCACACAACTGCCATATGAGAGCCACAGGCTTTGAACTTCCCACCTGAGGATGGGATCCTAAGAATGGAGACAATTATTTTATAGTAAGAGAAAAAAGATCCCTGAGACAGGGAAAAGGGCATACATTGCAGCAAGAAAATACTTGCCAATGTTATCAGAGAAGGTGTCAGAATAGGAAAGATTCAGAAGTTGAGAAGGGTCCCAGAAGAAACTAGAAATGTCCACATCCTTGAAGTTAGTAATTTGTAAGATCATCAAATTATGCAGCTGGGAGTCCAAAAGACTCAGCAAAAATGACACCAAAACTAAGAAGCCACAGAGGCGAGGGCTCATAATGACTAGATAATGCAGGGGGTAACAGCCACAAAACGGTCATAGGTCATCACAGTTAGAAGTATGTCATCCATATAGACAAAAATGGCAAATAGAGACATTTGTGTCAAGCATCTCACATAGGAGATCACTCCACTCTGAGTCTGAATGTCCACAATCATCTTTGGGACTGTAGTAGAAATGAAACAGATGTCCACAAAAGAGAGGATTGACAGGAAGAAGTACATGGGGGTGTGGAGGTGGGAGTCACAGCTGACGGCCAGGATGATGAGCAGGTTCCCAAGCACTGTGACCAGGTACATGGACAGGAACAGTCCAAACAGGGTAGGCTGCTATTCTATGTCATCTGAGAGACTAATGTGATGGAATTCAGAGACACTTATTAGATTTTGTGATTCTATTTTGCTTGAACACCTTTTGAAAGAGCAAAGGTTATGAGAATAAAGAAATATGTAACATGCACTCTGCAGTCTGTACATATTTGAATGGAAGTATTCACAGAATAATTCACACTTGAGTACTATACAGCTTTAATAACAATGCTCAGAAGTATAACATGCAACCTTTGTACACTCTTCCTTTATTTTCTTATCATTCACCCCTCCACCTGAAAGACATTGATCTGAACAATGTTAGAAGTTCAGGAGTAGTAGAGAAACAAGTTCATGATCACAATAAAATATAGCATACTCTGCCAGGCACGGTGGTGCGCGCCTGTAATCCCAGCACTTTGGGAGGCTGAGACAGGAAAATCGTGAGTTCAAAGCCAATGTCAGCCATGGTGAGGCACTAAGTAATTCTGTGAGACCCTGTCTCTAAATAAATCCCCAAATAGGGCTGGGGATGTGGCAAATGCCAATAAAAATCAATGAGTAGGGGCTGGGGTTGTGGTTCAGTGGTAGAGTGCTCGCCTCGCATGCATGAGGCACTGGGTTCAATCCTCAGCACCACATAAAATAAATAAAAATAAAGATATTGTGTCCATCTACAACTAAAAAAATATATATTAAAAAAATAAAAAATAAAAAAAAATTTAAAAAATCAATGAGTAACCATGAACAAGGTCTGGCATTGAAGCAAACAGCATGTGTCAACTATGTCATCCACAGCAGCATAATTGCAATAGCATGAATGTTGGGGTCAATACTTATATAAACCAAATATTTCTAGAAGATTGTAAGAATACAGTTCATTAAGAGAAAATAAAATGTGTCAGAAAGAAGGCAGAGAGCTTATAATTTCAAAAATGAACAGAGAGAATGCAGAAGACATATAGCAAATGATGGTTATAAGGAAGAGGAGAAAAAAAAATAGGGAAAAACCAAAAAAGATACCAAAACTAAGAAGCCACAGAGGTGAGGGCTCATAATGACTGGGTAATGCAGGAGGTGACAGATGGCCACAAACTGGTCATAGGCCATCACAGTCAGAAGAAAATCATCCATACATGCAAAAATGATAAAAAGAGACACCTGCGTCAGGCATCACATAGGAGATGACTCTGCTCTGAGTTAGGATGTTCACCATCATCTTTGGGACTGTGGTGGAGGAGAAATAAATGTCAACCAAGGGCAGGTTGGAGAGGAAAAACATGGCGGTGTGGAGATGGGAGTCTCAAGTATTCAAACATGAAGTCAATACACTGAACAAAACTTTTATAGAAAATCCAATCTTTTTAGACACTTTCATTGTTGATTTCTTATACTTTTTTTTGTTATTCACATATTTCCTTTTGCACCTATATACAGACACTCTAATGAACAGAATTAGAAGATCAGGAGTATTCGAGAAAATAAGTCCATTATCACAATAAAATGCAGCCTACTCTTTCAGAAAAAAAAATAAAGAATGCATAACAGCCTTCCTCATATTAAAAAATATTCTAATTAAAGGAATTTAAGAAGTAGCCCAATATCCTTTGACTTGTTCTAAGTCCTTGGGACAAGTTCCTTGAGTTACAGTATTTAAAACACTAAGGTCTGCATTCTCTTGCCATGAGGCAAAGTTGATGCTTCACAATCAGAAAATATTTTATGTGAAGGTTGTCTTCTACAGATCTCATCATCCTTTGATTTTCTGATTGCCCTCCTCTTTAAATGAGTAATTTTAAAAACAGCAGTAGTAAAGAAGTATCCTTAGCTTTGGTGAACTTTAAATTTTTTATTGTTGTCTAATAATGGTACCTAGCGGGCTGGGGCTGTAGCTCAGTGGTAGAGCGCTTGCCTAGCATGCGTGAGGCACTGGGTTCGATCCTCAGCACCACATATGAATAATAAGTGAACAAAATAAAGATCCATCAGCAATTAAAAAATGTTTAAAAAATAAAAAAAAATGGTACCTAGCAATGTGATTCACTGTGAATATTTCTACTTAAATTAATTTGTACAGTTTCATTTACCAGTTACTTCCTTATTCCCTTCCCCTCCTCCCTTTTTTCATAAACATGGATAATTTCACATACTCAGTGGTCCCACTGATACAAAATGGGATGTGATATTATACTGAAGCTGTCAGTCATTTATTGATTATAAATGATAAGAAACTTCTTTGAATATTTTATTTTTATACAGGTTTATTGGTGAAAATTCATGACATATATGGTATATGAAAAGGCACTCTTTTTAAAACTTTCCTGATTTTTTTATTCTGGCCTTAGTTGAGGCCTTGAATACTTCTTCATGGAATTTCAGATCATAACATATCAAATTGACAGAGTAGGACGTTAGCACCGAGGAAAGGCCCACGCACAGGTTTGAGTCCCAACATTATTCTTACTTCATAGATATTCACATGAGTATTTTGTTCTAAGGCCCTTAGACAAATTCCTTTGGTAAGGTATTTAAACTACATAAAGGCTGTTTTTCCTGAAACCTAGATCCAGGGTGATGTATCATAACCAGAAAGCAGTATGGGCCCTTTTTCTGCAAGGCACCTCATCGTTCTTGGATCTTCTCATTTGCCTCCCATGTGGATTTCAGTTTGCACTTTAAAAACCATGTAACATAAAATAAGAGCCCTGTCTTTGGTGAATTTCAAATTCACATAAAGATAATTGAGTCAGTGTGCATAACCAATGGTGTGGCATTAATGTGTGGTGTACCTGGCAATGATTTTTAAATCATAGACTGCAAGTATTCCTTTTGAATAGGTTTATTTTATGTGAGTGTATTGTATCAATCTATATAATATAAGCCAAATGTCTGTTCTATAAAATGATCCATCAATTGGTTTCCTCATCCTGGTCTACCTCGTCATCACCACTTTCATGAACATCTCTCAGTGCTGAGGACAGGATGAAGGAGCACAGGCCCTTCATTTGTGGATGGCAGTGCGTGGAGAGAAGGACCAACGTGTGAGGAAAGCAGAACTTCAGTGAAAATGCCACCGTGCTCACCGCCACCGAGTACACCAGACACAGGCCTCGACTCTCGGTCCTCACAACAGAAACTGTGCAGTGCTCTCCCCTCTGGCAGCCAGGCTGCAGGTGGGTCCTTCCTCCACCCTTCACCTCCCTCAGCAGTTTCCTATTGACACTGGCTCAGGTGACTCACGACTAAGGAGGGTGCAATCCCCATGACCGGTACCCAGTTACCTCCCTCATCTTTAGGGCTGACATCAGAGCTCGCTCAGCGAGGGGCTTCCTAAGCGACACAACCATTGCAGCAAGAAACACAGGTGTGGCGCCCACCTGAACAGAGCCATCAAGCTGAAAGGCTGGAGGCACAGGCTGCTCAGTGACCATGGTGTGACCTTGGAGGCTCAGAGCATACAGCTCCTGACTGGCCAATAGGTGAGCCTGTCACAGACTCTATAAACTTCCTGATAGTAATGTTGAGAGAATAAGGGTAGAAAATGAACATCAACTGAAGATTTTCAGCAATGTTTTGTGAAAAGAGAAGTCTGCTTTTCACATTGGGCTCTTTAATTGTTTTGGAAGCATAGTACCTTCTGAAGGCCAATTTCATTATGGCAATTTTAAATTATAAATACTTGCCATTATTACCATCATCAACTGCAGAGTTTAGTGGCATTAAATATAGACTTGGTTGTATTCACCACCATCCACCTCCAACCTTCTTCATATTACCAAAATGTATCCTTGCTCCCAGTGTGAAATGTTCCCACACTTCCCTTCCAAACATAGTCTACACCATTCTACTGTAGAACTTGATGGGGACCTAAACCATAAGAGGCATACTGACAGGACCAGGTATTGAGCTTTGCTGCATTTTCCAAGACACATTGCAACCAGATTTAACAAGATTAGACTGTCCTGCTCTGCAGCCTCCTTAGGGCAGTTTTAATATCCTTGTTCCTCAGACTGTAGATGAAGGGATTCATCATGGGTGTGACCACAGTGTACATCACTGAGGCCACCGCATTCTTTCTGGGAGACTGGGATACAGCTGACCCAAGGTACACTGCAAGGCCTGTTCCTAAAAATAAGGCAACAACTGCCAGGTGAGACCCACAGGTGGAGAAGGCTTTGTACTTCCCACCTGAGGATGGGATTCTCAGAATGGAGGAAATAATTTTATAGTAAGAGAAAACAATCCCTGAGGCAGGGAAAAGGCCAAATATGGCAGCAAGAACATACTTCACAATATTATTAGAGAAGGTGTCAGAACAGGAGAGATTCAGAATTTGAGAAGGGTCACAAAAGAAACTAGAAATTTCCACAACCTTGAAGCACGTAATTTCTAAGATCATCAAATTGTGCAGCTGGGAGTTCAAAAGGCTCATCAAAAATGACACCAAAATTAAGAAGCCACAGAGGGTAGGGCTCATAATGACTGGATAATGCAGGGGGTGACAGATGGCCACAAACCGATCATAGGCCATCACAGTGAGAAACATATAATCCATACATCCAAAAATAGAATAAAGAGACATCTGAGTCAGGCAGCCCACATAGGAGATGACTCTGCTGTGAGTTTGAATGTTTACAATCATGTTTGGGACCGTGGTGGAGATGAAACCAACGTCAGCCAAGGACAGGTTGGAGAGGAAGAAGTACATGGGGGTGTGGAGGTGGGGGTCAGAGCTGACAGCCAGGATGATGAGCAGGTTCCCAAGCACTGTGACCAGGTACATGGACAGGAACAGTCCAAAGAGGATGGGCTGCAGGTCTGGGTCCTCAGAGAGGCTCAGGAGATGGAATTCAGAGACACGGGTTAGATTGTGTGCTTGTATGTTGCTTGGACACTTTCTGAAAAGCAGAGAGGGTGTGAAAAAAGAAATACGCAAAACAGGCACCCTCATTCTGTAAATGTTTGAGTTCAAGTTTACACGGGAAGATCCTCACACTGTAGGTCCGCACACCTTCAGAAATAATCCTCCACAGTGACACCCACTGTCTACACACACTGTCATTGTTACTTCTTCGTCCTTCACCCTGCCTTCCATACTCACTTGAGAGACATTGAACTGAGCAATGGTAGACGGCCAGGAGCAGAGGAGAGAAGAAGTTCATGAGCACCCTGAAATACAGCTCACTGTTTAAGGAGAAAATAGGGAATAAGTAATGGCGTTCCTTTAAGGGACATTAAGAAGCAGTTGACATGGCTCACTTGGTTCGAAGGCCTCTGGACCAAGTCTTTGACAAGATATTTGAGACTATGTAAGGACTGCTTTTCCTGACAACTGAATCAAGGGGGGTGGATCATGACCAGAAAGGTGTATTTCCCTGCTTTCTACAATGGGTCTTCTCATTCCTTAATCTTCTCATTTGTCTCTTTGTGGATTTAAGCTTTCTCTGTAAAAATTATATAACATGAAATAATAAGCCTTATCTTTGGTGAACTTCAAATTTAGATAAAGATAATTGAGTCAGTGCACATAATCAATGGTAGCCCTGACCACAAATTGGGTGATACTATGTGCTTTACCTGTCAATGATTTTAAAATAATAGACTGTAAAAATCTAGGATTTTTATGCAGGCTTATTGTGACAACCCATATAATATAAGCCAAATATCTGCTAGATAAAGTGGCCCTTCACTTTCTTTCTTTTTCTTGATTCTCTACTCCATCTGGATCTTCAGAACTGCTTCATGGTTTTGTAATCACAACCCATCAGGTACATCGCTTATGACCTAAACATCAAGGAAAGCCCCAAAACTCAAATTTTATTTCCAATCTTCTTATTTCTTCTGCACAGATTTTCTGGTCACTCATTCCTGACATATTGATTTCAATTCTCTTATTTAGTCTACATGGAGTACACTTGGGTTCATTATTGATCGTTTCTCACTGTGACTGAATTGCATACACTACAAAACAGAGTACCACAAGAAATACTGTAACAACTTCTTGGAAAGGTCCTCCTTTGTAAAATGGGGGTAATAATTACCTACCTTGTGTGGTTGTCATCAGAAAATGTTTTTAACAAATATTTCAAGGTGCGTAACTTGTAGTTCTCTTCCATTAGTTCTCTTCAAATCCACCGGTACATATTTTAGAATATCCATACACAGTGATGTCAGAACAACATCAATTTTATCAGCATGTCCACCTGTAAAGTTCTCAGTGATCTTTTCCTACGCCAGACCTGGAATCCACTGTCTAACAATATCCTGGCAAGTAGAACATGCTTCATCCATATTACCTATTATTGTCCATAATGCCCATTAACTATATTGAAAAATACCAATCTGTTAACACTTGTGCGAGAACCAACATTGGCTAGACATCTGAAGCATCACCTAAGAAATGTGAGTCTTCCCTCTCCTGATTCCATTCTCCTGCAAACTTGTCTCCCAGACACGGCCGCTCTCATGAAATGGGGAGGTATGATATTCTCTTGGTGTTTTCATGTCAGCGTCGTCTACCATACAGTTTTCCTTTACAAAATCGCCCACAAAGTACCTAAAAATACTCATCTAGGTATTCTGCCACACAATACCTATGGCCCATGACATACACAAGTTTACATTAACCTGAGGTGTCAATTACTCTGTGAAGTACATTCCTCTTCTGCAAAGTCTTTTCTGATGCAAAGTGGTACCTGAACAAAGGACATCACTGTTTAATTGGACAGTTTATTAATTCAAAACCCTCTGCCATTCTCCAGGTCACTCAAAGAAGAATGTGGCATAATATGTTGGTCAGGAGTAGGGGGTTCATTTCCAGTGGAAAAATGCATATTCAACTTTGCTATTAATGACCTACATTTATGTACCTAGAGAAAAGTCAATATCACCTACATCTTCTCAATTCTAATATGTATCATGGAAATGAAACGTCACTCTAACAAGTAATATTCTGTCCTGAATGAATCCTGAAGAAATTTCATCTTGTACAGGGGACACTATTTCCCTCTGGCTGCAGCAGAAGAGCCAGTGCCCTGGGCGAGAGTCAGGAAGGCAACATTTCAGACCACATCACACCTGCCAGGGTGTGCACAGAGTGTGACTCTCTCCTCCTCTCCCTGCTCTCTGCTAAAGGAAAACACAGAAACTAACACCATCTCCACAACATGTGCAGCATCAAAGGGAAATCTGGAACTCCATAAAGATTTGATCACTGTGATTTAATAAAAATATTCCATGATGAGGTAACTATCAGAATTATGGAGGAAAGCCATGGTCAAGGGCAGTGGAGACTGGAATGCAGTGAAACCCTGACGCGGGACTCAGGGGAAGGCTGCGATTTTAAGTGCCTCCTTTGGCATCTGCCTAGCTGCCTTTCTTCAAACCCATGAAAATCTCTGCCATGATTTCTGAATATTGGTCTACTTTGGATGAAAATATATAAAAATAAAGGTTCCCTATGTCCAAAACATGGACACAGAAACACACTAATTTGCACTTCTCTGGACACTGTTGAAAGGAATGAAAGTACAGACTGGAGGCCACAAGTCTGATCATCCAAATTCATTCTGGCCAAATTAGGAAAGAAAGGGTGAGTGAGTTAAATGCTCAACAGATTTCCTCTAGTTCTCTCCCTGTGCCAAGCAGAGCATGGGCCCAGGGTGTCCAAAATAAAAATATTTTAAAAGGACACAATCTTTGCAAATACACACACATTTATCTGTAAGGGCAAAAACAAAGAGTCCCTGAAATACGAAAACAGTCACTTTGGGTCACTGCATATAGTAGTTGAGTGGCATGAAGGTTACCGGGGTCATGACTAACAGTAACAATAATATCCAGATGTTAGTTTGCCCTGATTTTATTGACATATCTTATATTGTTCAAAGAAGAGAACACAGTATTAATCCTTACTCTGCAGTTGCATCCAATGGAAATCAACTCACATGGCAAATCTGAATACAGACAGCCGTGAACTAGAGACTGCTTTACAGAAATAGTAATTGGGGCTCATAGACTCGGAAACAGACTGATTAAATATTTTTATCTTTTCCCACCTTTCAGCACAGGTCCAGAGATCTTAGCCACTCGTAACACTCAGGTACATTTTCATAATCTTTCTAGTTTCATGAATGGGAATGAAATCAAACCTTACCTTAGCTTTGCTTTGAGGCTGACAGGGCTGTTTTCAAGCATGAAGGAGCATGGGGTGAGCTGCAAGGAGGCTCTGGAGGGACCCAAGAGCATGACCTGTGCTGAATGATCATCAGCCTCCCCTACTGTGACCTCTCCTGTGACCTGTGGCTGACCTTCCACAGTGCATGCAGCAGGTGCCTCCACTGCTCTGCCCTGTGCTCACCAGGAATCCCACAAGGAAGAGCACCGTGGGCATGGTTCTCTTCTGCAGTGACAGGAAGAGATATGCCTGGTGTCTTGCAGGTGGAACAGCCTACCAGGATTCTCCTACGATGTCCTGGGTCCATAGATGAGAGCCCACTACAAACAAGGCTGCACTCCTATCTAAGAAATGAGGACGAAGCACATAAGTATAATGCACTTTAGATTTACTATCCTACAGCACTAGTGTGCACACGTCTCTAAGGTGAGAAGGTGCAGATGAAATGACAAAGAACACGGTGCTCAGCACCTGAGCCTGGGGAGCCCTGCACCTCAGTTCATGGTGCTCTTGTTTCTGTCCTCCCCCTCCTCATCCTCATCACCACCCCCAGTCCTTTCCCAGAGCTCAGGAAACACTTCTGAAGGACCCATTTTGTGCTGTTGTGGGTGAGATCTCTGTGTGGATTAGGACCAGTGTGGGTGGAGAGCACATGTTGACTAAGATTTCTGATCTCCGCACCTGAGACAAGCTTGCACCCCACAACCCCAAGGGTGACCTGCATGCTGGTTTCCTCCCATCTGGCTACTCTGTGGTGTTTGTCCTCATGCTGAGGTGACACTGCTTCCAGTCGTCCTTCCCACACCTATGGCCCCCTCTGCACTTACTGGGTCACGCTGCTTCTCTGCTGGCTCATGACCAAGAGGTGCTGATCTAAGACCCTACCAGTGAAGGCTCAACTGTGTCCACAGGGAGAGATCGTGTCTTCAGGAGCTTCCTGATGCAGCCACCCCAGCAGGAGACACGGCCACGCGGCTCCCTGGACTGGAGCCATCCACTGAAGGGCTACAAGCACAGGCTGACTATGGACTATTATATGACCTTGGGAGATCAATACACAGAGCTTGTAATTACATTAATTGGTCCATGAACCCCCCATCTCCAAGGATTTCCCATCATTAATGGGGAAGACAAAAGAAAATGAATGTTCACATAAGTTTCTGGCCCTAACTCTAATTAGGGAGAAGTTTCCATATTCTATTCATTTTATTTCTGTGTTTCTTGAAGGTACATCTGTGAATATTGTCCATTTTTGGAGTATGATATTAATACAAAAATAATTACCATTGAAACCGCATTAAGTACACACTTCAGAGACATTAATCACATTCACATTGTTCTGCCATGATCACCATCATCCAACTCCAAAAATATTCCATCTTCTAAAATTTACCTTTGTACCAGGTGAAAAAACTCGCCATTCCTCCCACCTCCACCCAGCACCCACCAGTGCACTGTGGAGCATGGTGAGGAGAGAGGCCTCCAGACAAAGGCTTGTGCTCAGGGAGGGGCCATTTCCATTTCCAGATTTAATTCTGGTGTATTTTTCATCCTGCATTGCCATGGGGTCCTGTGGGTCCTGAGAATGTCCCCCTCACCCCTTTTTCTGCTACCAACTTCCTCAAGGGTGGGATAATGACTTTTCCTCTGGCTTAACTGAAGCATTCAGCATACAGGAGCCACTGCACGACCACGGAGGCCACCACACCATTTCGAGGCAAATGCAGCACACCTGAAACTCGAACATTGCAAAGGTGCTTGAATAGGCCCCTATTGTATACATTCAATGCATGGTAATAGAGAACAGACATTTCCTGTTTAATTTGTATTTAAAACAACTGTGTAAGCAGAATTCACCTTACAGGATAATGCTGGTTTTCAATGACACTACCAACCTGCTCTATGTTCAAGAAATGATGAGTAGACCCAGCAGCACTGAAATTAAATGGTGAATCTCTGGGTCTGATGCCTGGATAGTGTTAGGAACGTTCTGTGCAGAGCTCAGTATTATTTGAATGGTAGGAAGATTAACCTAATCATCACTAACAATAATAATAATATACAGATTGTATTCTTCCCTGATTTTATTCCCATATCCCATATTAGTCACATAAGACAACAAGCATCTATTTAGATACTTCAGTCGTATCAACTAGAAATTATCTCAGATGACAAGGCTGAGTCGAGAGACACTAGTGGCACTAGTGACCACTTTTTACTCTGAAACTGACATAGTAAATATTTTTCTACATTCCCACCTCACAGTTTCCAGCATACGTCTACAGATCTTAATAAAGGACATTTTAAAATGTTTCCAGTTTAAGGAGTAGGCAAGAAAACAAGACCTGAACTTTGGTTTGCTTTGAGATTGAGAGGGCTGCTTTCAAGCATGGAGGAGCATATGGTGAGCTCTGAGGAGGCTCTGGAGGGGCCCAAGAGCGTGACCTGTGCTGAATCATTGTCAGCCTCCCCCACCATGACCTCTCCTGTCACCTGTGGCTGTTCTTCCATAGTGCATGCAGCACGCGCCCCCACAGCTCTGACCTGTGACCCCCAGGATGCCACAAGGAAGAGCACACTGGGCAAGGCTCTCTCTCTGCAGTGACAGGGAAGAGATGACTGGTTGGCTTGTTGATGGGATGGCCTGCCTGGATTCTCCTGCATGATGACATGTGTCTGTAGTCAGGTCAATGCAACTAGGCTTCACTCTGTCCTACCTAGTAGCCAAGAACAAGTTGCATAAATATATGCTCATCTTTGCTTGCTGTAAAGGATAGTACATTTGGCATTCTCAGTAGAGCTGAGTGATGGAAATGAAAGGAAACAAATGGCCTAGAAGATGCAGCACCTTGGCCTGGGCAGCCCTGCACCTCAGCTCACGGTGCTCTGGCTTCTGCCGTCCCCCTCCTCATCCTATCACCACTAACATCATCCTTTTATAGAGCTGAGGAAGCAGTTTGGAAGGACGAAACCACTTTCTGCAGCTATGAGTGAGATTTCTATAGAAAATAGAACCAGTTTGGGTGGAAATAAAATTTGTTAATTGTTATCTGATACCCTCACCTTAAATAAAACCCAAAACTTCACAAACCTATACAGGAAACTGTGCGTGCTGGTGTCCTTCCATCTGGCTACTCAAACGGGGATGTGTGTCCTCAAGATGAGGAAACATTACTCCCAGTCATCCCTAGCACATCCAAGAGCTCACTCGGCACTTACTGGGCTACGCTGCTTCTCTGCTGGGTCATGACAAAGAAATGCATGTTCCAAGACCCCCCTTCCTGTTCATGGTGCCCAGAAAAGGCTCTGACTCTGTGCCCAGCATTCCTATGAATATGCTGGCAGCTGGGAACTTCCTGATGCAGAACCACAGCAGGAGAAACAGCCACGCAGCTCACTGGACAAGAACCACCAGCTGAAGGGCTGCAGGCACAGGCTGACTGTGGACTCATATAGGACCTTGGCAGCTCAATGCACAGAGCTCACAATTAGACTAATTGCTCCATGCAATGCCCATTTCTAAGGACTTCCTAACATTAATGCAGGAAGGTGAAGGACAGAAAACGAAGGTCCACATAATATTAGGATCCTAGCTGTAATTGGAGGAACCTCAATTTGCTTCTTTCACTTCTATGTTTTTTAAAAATACATGAGCTTTTGAGGCCCATTCTTATTAGGATAAAATATGAATAACAAAAATTACTATTTGAACCGTAATAAGTATATATTTGGTTACATTTATTTGGTCATTAAGTTTTTTCTTTAATTCAGCATTCAGGCATTAAAGACATAGTGGGTCTACTGCTCAAAATGATTGTCCAAGGACTCTGCACCATTGGAATGATGTGAAACTCAACACTGTCTCAGACCAAGCTCTAAGTCTAAGTCTCGTCACTTCCTTTGTTCCTACTTTGCTTTTCCTAGGCTCGTGAGCATCTCTGCCATTGTTCTTCACAAACTCTATCTAACTCTTTTTTGCCAATATTTACTGCTCCATCAAATATTAATCACATAGGTAGCACGTGTTTTCTGTTTCATCTGGATTCAATGTCATTGTATCACCAAGAAATCACCTTGGATGACATGCATGAGTATCAGAGAGGCTAACAACCTGCCCATTGTTGCAGAAAGAATGAGTCCAGCCAACTGCAGCCAAAATTAAATTTGCATCTCTGGGTCTGAGACACTAATCTTTTTCACTACTTTCCAACCATCAGAATACTTGAAGCTGAATCCACAGGTCTTAGCTGGAGGTACATCTCTGGCACATTCTTAACCCTTTCCAAATTCCTGAGTAGCAATGCAGTCCACACCTGCTTTGCTCCTCTCCTGATTGCCAGCACACAGGAGGATGCGGTAGCTGCGAGGGTATCCCAGATGGGGCACACAGGGAGCTCTGTGCTGGATTACTTGTGCCCGCTTGATCTTAGATCTTTGTGCTCATAGCCGCCATTCTTCCCGAATTGGTGCTGAAATGGCCGCACAGAAACCCCCCACCATAATTGTAACATATAAGCTTCTCCAGGGACCCCCACCAAAATTAAGCTTCTTATCAGGAACATTTTACAAAGAGTGTCAACGGAATTTCCCAGGCTTTCTCCAGAAAGTACATTCTTTATTATAAATGCCAGGTTTGCAAACGAGAGTTGTCGTAGACTCTATCTCAAGAGAGATTTGTACAAAAGTTAACTGCTTCTGTTTTCCTTGGTAAACATTTGTGAAGCCACTGTCTAGCCTAAGAATATGGGACAAACAGTACCTGCCATGTAACCAACCACTATCATGTAACCCTGTCCACAACTATGTATAAATCTCAAATAATTTCCAGATCCAGGGTCCAGAGTTTTTTAGGCATTAGACCCTTAGGAATGCTGCAGCTTATATAAACCTGCTTCCTGAAAATTCCTCAGATGTCCAGACTTTTCCTACATCAGTGCAACTGACGCCACTGACTGCTCTGTCCTGGAATCTACCAGAAATCCCAAAGGCAAGTGCTAAGGAGAAGGGGTTGCATCCTACAGAGGCAGCAATGTGAAACTCAGGGTCTCCTGTGGAGGGAACCACCTGCCAGCACTGGCCTGCCAAGGTGCCATGTGCCTCAAAGCCACAGTGCACTTCACACACGGCTTCAGCTATTCGGCCTAAATACCCAGCACAAGCTACTAAAATCTTTGCTCTTTTCCATTATGTCAAATAAAATCATGTGGCAATTATACCTTGGTGAAAATTTTGTAGACAAATTTAAACACTCTACACATACCACACAGTTCAGCACCTGGAACTCAGGACTCTCAATAGAGGATCATATGTTTGGGTGCTCTTTCATCCTGGAAAACCTCCTCCTCATCACCTTCATAAATATCTCTCAGTGCTGAGGACAGTGACCAGGACACATGGCCTCCATTTGTAGATAACAGTGTATGGTAGGAAAAATCCATGTGTGAGGAAAGGAAAACCTGAGTGAGGTGCCGCCATGCTCACCACCATTGTGTACTTCATGTACAGGCCTCGACTCTCGGTCCTCGTGACTGAATCTGTGCAGTGCTCTCCCCTCTGGCAGCCAGGCAGCAGGTTGGTCCTTCCTCCATCCTCACCCCCACAGCAGTTTCCTATTTACACTGGCTCAGGTGACTCATGACTAAGGAGAGAGCATTCCCCGTGGCTGGTACCCAGGCGCCTCCCACCTCATCCTTAGGCGTGACATCAGTGCACACTCAGGTAGGGGCTTCCTAATAGACACAACCAGAGCGAGAAGAAACACAGTGTGGGGCCCAAATGAGTGGGGCCAGCCATCAAGCTGAAGTGCTGGAGGCACAAGCTGCTCATTGACCATGGAGTGACCTTGGAGGCTCAAAGCATACAACTCCGACTGGCCAGTAGGGGAGCATAGCACAGACTCTGATAACTTGCTAATATTAATGGTGGAAGAAAGATGTTAAAAAATGAACACTAATTGGGGCTGGGGTTGTGGCTCAGTGGTAGAGCACTTGCCCAGCATGTGTGAAGCACTAGGTTCGATTCTCAGCAATACATATAAGTAAATAAAATAAAGATCCATTGACAACTAAAAAAATATTTTAAAAAAATTAACACTAATTAATGCTTTGCAACAACTTTTAGTAAAAAAGGAGTTCATCTGTACTATTGATTCCTTTTAATTGATTTTAAAATATAGTAGTTTCTTAAGTCCACTTTCATTATGGCAAATTTAAATTACAAAAGACTTGACATTATTACCATTGTCAATGGCATAGCTTAGTGGCATTAAACATAGACATAGTTGTTCAACAATCACTATCATCTGTTTCCAACATTGTTTATCTAACTGAAGTGAAACCTTGTCCCCAATGTGAAAAGATCCAAACATCCCTTCCCAACATGAGTTTCAACCATTCTACTGTAAACATGGTGAGAAATTAGCATAGGGGCACACGACAGGACCAGGTATTTGGGATTACTGCATTTTCAAACATGCATTCCAACCAGACACCATGGGGGCAGAGGTTACTGTCCTGCTGTGCAGCCTCCTTAGGGCATTTTTAATGTCCCTGTTCCTCAGGCTGTAGATGAAGGGGTTCAGCATGGGGGTGACTACTGTGTACATCAGAGAGGCCACTGCACCCTTTCCAGGAGAATGTGATACAGCTGAGCCAAGGTACACTCCAAATGCTGTTCCTAAAAATAAGCACACAACTGCCAGGTGAGACCCACAGGTGGAGAAGGCTTTGTACTTCCCACCTGAGGACGGGATCCTCAGAATGGAAGAAATAATTTTACAGTAAGAGAAAAGGATCCCTGAGATGGGAAAAAAGCCATATATGGCAGCAAGAATATACTTAGCAATGGTATTAAAGTAGGTATCAGAACAGGAAAGATTCAGAAGTTCTGAAGGGTCACAGAAGAAACTGGAAATTTCCACATTCTTGAAGATGGTAATATTTAAGATCATCAAATTGTGCAGCTGGGAGTCCAAAAGACTCAGCAAGAAAGACACCAAAACTAAGAAGCCACACAGGCCAGGGTTCATAATGACTGCATAACGCAGGGGGTGACAGATGGACACAAACCGGTCATAGGCCATCACAGTCAGAAGCATATAATCCATACAGACAAAAATGACAAAAAGAGACATCTGAGTCAGGCAGCCCACATAGGAGATGACTCTGCTGTGAGTTTGAATGTTCACAATCATGTTTGGGACCGTGGTGGAGATGAAACCAACGTCAGCCAAGGACAAGTTGGAGAGGAAGAAGTACATGGGGGTGTGAAGGTGGGGATCAGAGCTGACAGCCAGGATGATGAGCAGGTTCCCAAGCACTGTGACAAGGTACATGAACAGGAACAGGCCAAAGAGGATGGGCTGCAGGTCTGGATCCTCGGAGAGGCTCATGAGGTGGAATTCAGAGACACGGGATAAATTGTGTGCTTGTATGTTGCTTGGACACCTTCTGAAAAGCAAAGTGGGTGTTACAAAAGAAATACACAAAACAGGCACCCTCATTCTGGAAGCATTTGATTTCAAGTATGCACCAGGAAGATCCACACACCTTCAACAGTAATTCTCCACAGTGAAACACCCAGTCTCCTGCTGCTCTTTCAACAGTGCTGTCTCCCTAATTCACTCCTCTTTCCACACTCACTTTAGAGACACTGAAGTGAGCAATATTAGAAGTCCAGGAGCAGAGGGGAGAAGAAGTTCATGATCACAATGAAATAACCTTACGGTTTAAAGAAAAAACAGGGAATGAGTAATGACCTTCATGTAAGGAAATTAAGGAGCAGTTGATATACCTTATTTCGTTCTGAGGACTTTGGACAAAGTCCTTTGACAAGATATTTGAGACTGTGTAAGGACTGCTTTTCCCGACAACTAAATCAAGGGGGGTGGATCCTGACCAGAAAGGTGTAAGTGCCCGTTTTCTACAAGGGGTCTCATCATTCCTTGATCTTCTCATTTGCTTCCTTTGTGCATTTAACTTTTCAATTTATCAATTACATAACATAAAATGAGAATCCTTGTCTTTGGTGGACTTTGAATTTTGATAAACATGTTTGAGTCTGCACATAATCAATGGTAGCACTGACCATAATTGTGGCAGTAGTGTGCATGGTACCTGCCAATGACACTTAAATCATAGACTATAAGAATCTCCTTTGAATAGTTTTATTTTATGCAGGTTTATTGTATCAACCCATATAATAGAAGCCAAACGTCCATTGTATGAAATAGCCCTCAACACTTTCTTTCTCTTGCTTCTGTACTCCATCTGGCCTGATAAAACTACTTCATGGTTTTGTGATCCCAATGCAAGAAGTTCATTGTTTATGATCTAAGCACCAAGGAAAGCCTCAAAACTCAAGTTTTATTGTCATTCTTCTTATTTCTTCTTCATGGAATTTCTGGTGAGTCTTTGCTGATACATTGATTTCAATTATCTTATTTAGGCTACATGAATTACACTTGGATTCATTATTTATCATTTCTCTTTGTGATTGAATTGGATACAGTACAAAGCAGAGCATAACAAGAAATAATGGAACAACTTGTTGGGAACTTCCTCATTTGTAAAAGGGGGATAATAATTACCTACCTTGTATGGTTATCATCAGGAAATTTTTTTAACAAAACTTTCACATTGCATAACGAGCAGTTCTCTCCCATTATTAAGTCTACCTATACATATTTTAGAATATCCATACACAGGGATGTCAGACCAACACCAATTTTATCAGCATATCCACATGTGAAGTTCTCAAGGTCTTTTTTTACACTAGAGCTGAAATCCACTGTCTAACAATATCCTGGCATGTGGAACATGCTCCATGAATATAACCTACTCTTATTGTCCATAATATGCATCATCTACATTAAAACATATGAATCTGATTCTATTTCTGGGAAAACGAACACTGGATAGATACCTGAATCATTATCTAAGAAATCTGAGTCCTAGAATCTCGACTTGATTCCATTCACCTGCAAACCTGTCTCCCAGACACATCCACTTTCATGAAATGGGAGGCGTAATTTTCTGTTGTTGTTTTCATGTCAGCATCATCTACCATACAGTTTTCCTTTACAAAGTCATCTACAAAGTACCTAAAAATACTCATCTTACTATCCTGCAGAATAATACCTATGGCCCATGAAATACACAAGCTTACATTAACCTGAGGTGTTAATTCCTCTGTGAAGTACATTCCTCTTCTGCTAAGTCTTTATCTGATGCAAAGTGTTACCTAAAGGACATCATCATTTAATGGGACAGTTTATTAATATGGCAATCATATCAAAACCCTCTGCCAATCTCCATGTCACTCAAAGAATGTTGCATAATATGTTGGTCAAGACCAGGGGATTGATTTCCAATGGAAAAATGCATATTCAACTTTACTCTTAATGACCTACATTTATGTACCTACAAGAAAATTCAGTATCACCTACATCTTCTCAATTCTAATATGTATCAAGGGAATAAAACAATACAATAACAAGTAATCTTCTGTCCTGAATGACTCCTGAAGAAATTTCATCTTGTGCAGGGGATACTATTTCCCTCTGGCTGCAGCAGGCTCATGCCCTGGGCTGGAGTTAGGAAAGCACCATTTCAGACCACATCACACCTGCCAGGGATTTTGACATATTTGGGAAAGAAGGACAGGTGGGATCAATGCTCAACAGACTTGTTCTAGCAGAACATGGGCTCCAGGAAGTAAGAAATAGAGAAAAGGGATACATTCATTCCAAATATACAGCACATGTATCCATAAGGACAAAAAATAAGGGTCCCATCAAAAAAAAGAAAACGGTCACTTTAGGTCACTGGATATATTAGTTGAGTGACATGAAGATTAACTTAGTTATGACTAACAGTAACAATAGTATTCAGATTTTATTTTGCCCGGATTCTATTCACATATCCCATATTATTCAAAGAAGAGAACAAAGAATTTATCCTTACTCACTGCAGCTGCATCAGCTGGAAATCAGCTCAGAGGACAAGGCTGAATCTAGACATCACTGAAACTAGTGAACTGCTTTACAGAGATAGTAATTGGGACTGAGAGACTTGGTAACAAATCAATTAAATATTTTTATTCTTTCCCACCTTTCAGCACAGGTCCAGAGATCATAACCACTGGTAACTCTCAGGTACATTTTCATAACCTTTCCAGTTTCATGAATGGGAATGAAATCAAGCCTGACCTTAGGTTTGCTTTGAGATTGGCAGGGCTGCTTTCTAGCATGGAGGAGCATGGGGTGAGCTCCAAGGAGGCTCTGAAGGGGCCCAAGAGCATGACCTGTGCTGAACGGTCATCAGCCTCCCCTACTGTGACCTCTCATGTGACCTGTGGCTGTTCCTCTCTAGTGCATGCAGCAGGCACCCCCACTGCTCTGCCCTGTGCTCACCAGGAATCCCACAAGCAAGAGCACCATGGGCAAGACTTTCTTTCTGCAGCAACAGGGAGGAGGGATGGCTGGGTGGCTTGTTGATGGGACAGCCTGCTAGGATTATCCTGCATGATGCCCTGTGGCCCTGGTCACACAGCCCAATGCAAACTAGGCTGCACTCCTATCTAAGAAATGGGTGCATATTACACAAGTGTACTGCACTGTTTCATTTTCTATAATATAGTAATAAAGTGGACACACATAACTAAGGTGAGAAGGTGTAGCGGAAATGACATAGAACACGTTGCTCAGCACCTGAGCCTGGGGAGCCCTGCACCTCAGTACATGGTGCTCTGATTTCTGTCACCCGCCTCCTCATCCTCATTACCACCCTCAGTCCTTTCCCAGAGCTTAGGAAACACTTCTGAAGGACCCATTTTGTGCTGTTGTGGGTGAGATCTCTGTGTGGATTAGGACCAGTGTGGGTGGAGAGCACATGTTGACTAAGATTTCTGATCTCCCCACCTGAGACAAGCTTGCACCCCACAACCCCAAGGGTGACCTGCATGCTGGTGTCCTCCCATCTGGCTACTCTGTGGTGTGTGTCCTTGTGCTGAGGTGACACTACTTCCAGCCATCCTTCCCACATCCATGGCCCCCTCTGCACTTACTGGGTCATGCTGCTTCTCTGCTGGCTCATGACCAAGAGGTGCTGATCTAAGACCCTACAAGGTGTGGAGCCCAGGGAAGGAGCAACTGTGTCCACAGGAACAGATTGTGTCTTCAGGAGCTTCCTGTTGCAGACACGCCAGGAAGAGACAGCTGCACAGGTCACTGGACTGGAGCCATCCACTGAAGGACCACAAGCACAGGCTCAGTGTGGACTATTATATGACCTTGGAAGAACAGAGCTCCTAATTAGATTAATTGGTCCATGAACTCCCCATCTCCAAGGATTTCCCATCATTAAAGGGGAAGACAAAAGAAAATGATTGTTCACATAAGTTTCTGGTCCTAACTCTAATTATGAAGAAGCTTTCATAGTCTATTTATTTCCTTTTATTTCTGTGTTCTTTGAAGATGCATCTGTGACTAATGTCCATTTTATTGGGTACAGCATAAATATAAAAATGACCATTTGAACCACATTAAGTACACACTTCCATGACGCTTATTACGATCATATTATTGTGCCACAACCACCGTCATCCAAATGCAGAAATTTTCCATCTTCTAAAATTTAACATTGTACCAAGTTGAAAATAACTCGCCATTCCTCCCCCCCAACCCCTGCAACCACCGCTTGACTGTGAAGCATGGTGTGGAGAGAGGCCCCCAAACAAAGGCTTGTGCTCAGGGAGGGGGCATTTCCACCACCAGATTTAATTCTGATGTACTTTTCATCCTGCATTCCCACTGGGTGCCTCGTGTCCTGAGAATGCCCCTTTCTGATACCAGCCTCCTCAGCGGTGGCACAATGACTCTGTTCTCTTGCTTAACTGAAGCACTCAGCACACAGGAGCCCTCTGCACAACCGCGGAGGCCACCGCAACTTTTCTAGGTGGATGCAGCACACTTGAACCACGGGACGCTCCAAAGGTGCTTGAATTTGCCCCATTGTATACATCCAATTCATGGAAATGGGGAACAAACATAGTCTGTTTAATTGGTATTTAATACAATCGAGTAAGCAGAAGTCACCTCAGATGATAATGCTGGTTCTCAATGACACTAACAACCTGCTCTATATTTAAGAAATGTTTTTAATGGTTCCCTAATATTAGGAACTTTCTGTGCAGAGCTCTAGAGGCCTCAACTGCAGGCACATCTCAGGAACATTAGGAACACTGTCCATTTCCTGAGCTGTAATGAGGTCCAGGCCTGGCTCCACGTCTCCTCTTCGTGTTGAGTGGGCTGATTGTAAGCATGCAGGAGGAGGTGGGCAGCTCTGGGGATACCCTGTGAGGGAGCTGTGTGTCCAGCTATTGGTGCCTACGTTTTCTGTGACCTTTTCCTCTCCTCTGAGCCATTCTTCCTGAATTGGTGCAGCACATGCCACCCATTGTGGTGTCCTGTGATCTACCCGATATCCAGGACTAAAGTGCACTGGGAAGAAGGGGCCCATCCTGCAGCGAGAGCAAAGTGAGGGTGCAGGTCAGTTGTGAAGGGGACACCCTGCCCCACTGCCCTGCCCACGTGCCCTGGGTCTCAAATCCACAGGCCGATTCAAACGTGGCTGCAGTTATTCAGCCTAAAAGCCTAGCAGGAGTTACACAAAAACCTGTGCCACATTTTCATAAAATCCAGTGAAATGCCATGTAGACCTCAGGGAAAGCTTTGCAGATGAAGTCGACTGACCTGCAGGGAACCCTGGCCAACACCCCCACTCAGGGAGCTCCCGTTAACAATCCATGATGCTGTTTGTGGTTGCTCCACTCGTCCTCATTGTCACCTTCACAAACCCTTGGGAATGCTTAGGACAAGTATAAACGGGGTGTGTTTCCTCCCTTTGTGGAGGAGACTCTATGGAAACAGAGTCATGTGGCAGGAAAAGGAAAGCTTTGCATGAGATTTTGGTTTCCATCACCAGAACCCATCTCCCACGTGGCTACCCAAACATCATGTTCATCCTGAGGAGGAGGAAGCGATGCTCAGGACACGCCCTCTTCATACTTCATCTCCCACAGAATTTACTGGTTTGCACTGTGTGTCTGTGAGGTCATCACCCAGGAGAGCAGACCCAACACACCTCCCTAGCAGGAGTGCAATGGCCCCCTTCACGAGGGACATCCATGCAGTCTGGGAGGGCAGCTTCTCGGTGCAAAAAAATCATGGAAGAAGGAGACACAGGTTTGGAGCCCACTCAACTGCCAACCATCAAGCAGAAGGGCTAGAAGCAGAGGCTGAACGTCTCTGTGACCCTGGAGGTTCATGTCTCACAGCTCATATTTAGTCGTATTTGTCCAGGTTAACACGAAATATAAGGACTTCATATTAATGATGGAAGACAAGCAGAAAACAAATATCAAAAATGTTTTTCAGCTGTTTTGCTACTGACAAAGGAGTGCATGTGTACTGTTGATTACTTTCTTTTTAGTTTTATTTGCTTTTTATTTCCATTTCTATTATGGCAAATTCAAAATTTCAATAAAATTAATAATTTTAACCTGTGTCAACTACACAGTTCAGAGGCATTAGTTATATTAATGTTGTTGTGAAAATATCACCATCCAATAGCAAAAGCAATCCTTAGCAAGAAGAGTGAAGCAGGAGGCATCACAATACCTGACCTCAGATTATACTACAAAGCTATAGTAACAAAAACGGCATGGTACTGGCACCAAAATAAACATGTAGACCAATGGTATAGAATAGAAGACACAGAGACGAACCCACTTACATACAGCTACCTTATACTAGATACAGGAGTCAAGCACGTACACTGGAGAAAAGACAGCCTCTTCAACAAATGGTGCTGGGAAAACTGGAAATCCATATGCAGCAAAATGAAACTAAACCCCTATCTCTTACCATGCACAAAATTCAACTCAAAGTGGAACAAGGACCTGGGAATCAGACCAGAGACCCAACGCCTATTAGAAGAAAAAATAGGCCCAAATCTTCATCATGTCAGATTAGGACCATACTTCCTTAACAAGACTCCTATAGCACAAGAAGTAAAATCAAGAATCAACAAATGGGATGGATTCAAACTAAAAAGCTTCTTCTCAGCAAAAGAAATAATCAATGAAGTGAACAGAGAACCGACATTCTGGGAACAAATCTTTGCCACACACACATCCAATATAGCACTAATCTCTAGGATATATAAAGAACTCAAAAAACTAATACCAAAAAAACTAACAACCCAATCAATAAATGGGCCAAAGAGCTGAACACAAACTTCACAGAAGAAGATATACAATCCATCAACAGACATATGAAAAAATGTTCAACATCTCTAGCAATCAGAGAAATGCAAATCAAAACTACCCTAAGATTCCATCTCACGCCAGTCAGAATGGCAATTATCAAGAACACAAACAACAATAACTGTTGGCGAGGTTGTGGGGGAAAAGGCACGCTCATACATTGCTGGTGGAACTGCAAATTGGTTCAACCAATCTGGAAAGCAGTATGGAGATTCCTTAGAAAACTTGGAATGGAACCACCATTTGAGCCTGCTATCCTGCTCCTCGGTCTATACCCAGAAGCAAACCACAGTGGTGCAGCTACTTCAATGTTTATAGCAGCTCAATTCCCAATAGCTAAACTGTGGATCCAACCAAGATGCCCTTCGATAGATGACCGGATAAAGAAACTGTGGTATATATACACAATGGAATATTACTCAGCAATAAGAGAGAATAAAATTATGGCATTTGCAGGTAAATGGATGGAGTTGGAGAATATCATGCTAAGTGAAGTAAGCCAATCTCAGAAAACCAAATGCCAAATGTACTCATTGGTAAGTGGATGCTGATCCATAATGTGGGGAAGGACATGGGAACAATGGTGAATCTCTGTTCACAAGGGTGTAAGGGGGGAGGGGACATGGGGACAGCAAAGGTGGTGGAATATGATGGTCATAATAACCCTAACTTTATGTATGACTGCACATATGTTGTGGTTCTATACAATTTACAACTAGAGAATTGATATGTTATCCTCTATGTACAATGAATCAAATTGCACTGTTAACATGTAAGCCTAAATAAAACAAATAAATTTTTAAAAAAAGAAAATATCATCATCCATCTCCATAAGTTTTTTTTTTATTTTTTCAACATGAAACTTATTTCTCATTTTAAAAATGTTCCAAGATTCCTCAGAAACTTGGAATGAAACCACCATTTGACCTAGTTAGCCCAAACAACTTAAAACCAGCATACTATAGTGATGCTGCCACATCAATGTTTATAGCAGATCAATTCACAATAGCTAAACTATGGAACCAGCCTAGGTGCCCTTCAACAGATGAATGGATAAAGATAATGTGGCCTATATGTATACACATGGAATATTACTCAGAATTAACAAGAAATGAAATTATGGCATTTGTCAGCAAGTGGATGGAACTGGAGACTATTCTGCTAAGCGAAATAAGCAAATCCCAAAAGAAACAAAGGCTGACTGTTCTCACTGATATGCGGATGCTAACACACAATACGGGGAGGTAGGAAAAAATAGAAGTGCTTTGGATTAGACAAAGGGGGATGAAGGGAAAGGAGGGGAAATGAAAGTAGGAAAGTTAGGAGAATGAATTGGATGTTACTTTCTTATGTTCATATATGAACACCTGACCAATGCAATTCCACATCATGCACATCCAGAAAAAAAAGGAAGTTGTACTCCATATGGGTATAACATGTCAACAGACATTCTACTGTCATGCATTACAAATAAATAAATACATAAAAACATTTAAAAAATTAAAAATGCTCCAAGCCTCCCTCTCCAACACTGACCACCATCATTCACTATGAAACATCATGAGAAATCAAAGCCATGAAGCTACAACAATAGTATTACCACAGAGAATAAATTGATAGGACTGAATGATTAGTGTTGTTGCATTTCCAACACACATTGCACCCAGACTTAACAAGGGCTGAGATTAGGCTGTCCTGCACTGCAGCCTCCTCAGGGCACCTTTAACGTCCCTGTTCCTCAGGCTGTAGATGAAGAGGTTCAGCGTGGGGGTGACCACAGTGAACATCACTGAGGCCGCCACATCCTTTCTGGGAGAATGTGACGCAACTGATCCAAGGTACACTCCCAAGGCTGTTCCATGAAATAGACAAACAACTGCCAGGTGAGAGCCACAGGTAGAGAAGGCTTTGTACTTCCTGCCTGATGACTGGATTCTCATAATGGAGAAATCAATTTTATAGTAAGAAAAAAAATCCTGAGATGAGGAATAAACCATAAAAAGCACCAACAGCATACTTGACAATGTTACTAGAGAAAGTATCAGAACAGGTAAGATTAAGGAACTGGGAAGGATCACCGAAGAAACCAGAAATTTTGAATCCTTGAAATATGTAACTTGTGAGACAATCAAATTGTGTACCTATGAATCAAAAATGCTAACCAAAGTTAGGTCAAAACTAAGAAGCCACAGAGGCAAAGGCTCATAATGACTGGGTAATGCAGGAGGAGACAGATGGCCACAAAATGGTCATAGGCCATCACAGTCAAGCAGATTATCCATATATACAAAAATGATACAAAGAAGTATCTGTGTCAGGCAGCCCGCATAGGAGATGACTCTGCTATGAATTAGGATGTCCACAGTCATCTTTGGGACCATGGTGGAGATGAAATCAATGTCAACCAAAGACAGAATGGAAAGAAAAAATACATGAGGGTGTGGAGCTGGGAATCTAAGTGAAAGCCCGGATGATGAGCAGGTTCCCAAGTATGATGGACAGGAAGAGTCCAAAGGGGATGGGCTGCAGGATTGGAAGTAATATTGACCAAAATATATTACATGTATCAATACTCTGCAATGAAACCCCTATTCTGTAGAATTAATATTCTACGATAAATAATTTTTTTAAATGTAACATGAGGTGAAATAAGTGTCCATCAATGGATGAATGGAGAAAGAAAATATGGAAAAAGAAAATATAAAGGAGGAAAAACTTATTTTTTCTCATACCTTCAGAGGTTTCAGTCCATTGTCAGCTGGCTCCACTGCTTGGAACTGGAAGTGAGACACAGCATCATAGCAGAAGGGCATGGCAGGGGAAAGTTGCTCACCTCATTCCAGCCAGGAAGGTAAGAGAGTTGCGGGTGGGGGAGAGAAAAGAAGGAAGGGAGAGAGGGAGGAAGGAAAGAAAGAGAGAGAAAGTAATGGGCTGGGGAAAATATGCATTCCCCAAGGGCTCTACCCCAGGTCCCCCTCCCTCGAGTTACGCTGCCCCTCCTACAGTCTTCCTCATCTCCCTGAAGTCCACTCAGCCCTGCATCCATCCATGGATCAATCCACAGTTGAGGTTAGATTTCTCGGGGACTTCTGACCCAACATCTGAACACTGAACAAGCCTTCAACACACAGTCTTTGGAGGACATTTCAGATCCAAACTATACCAACCCAAACAGGCATTCAAATTCAGGGTCCATACAACTACAAAACTGTTTCTCAGTTTTGAAAATCCCAATTAAAATACCCCATTTATACCTTCCCCAAATAATGCCAGCCATCAATCTGCTATTAAACATCTTGATACATAAAATCCACTAAAGTACAGAAACAGTGCTGCTAGCAATGCAGTATTGACACATTTATTTGCTTCATGTAAATGCCTTTGCCTAACTCCTCATCAAATGGAGGCCAGAAGTCCTGAGATTAGACTATTCTATTGTGGAGCCTCCTCAGAGCACTTTTAATGTCCTCATTCCTCAGGCTGTAGATGAAGGGGTTCAGCAGGGGGGTGACCACACTGTACATCACTGAAGACAGCACATCCTTCTTGGGGGAGGATGACACAGCTGAGCCAAGGTACACTCCAAGGCCCGTTCCATAAAGTAAGCAAACTACTGCCAGGTGAGACCCACAGGTGGAGAAGGCTTTGTACTTCCCTCCTGAGGATGGGATCCTCAGAATAGAGGAAACAATTTTATAGTAAGAGAAAAGGATCCCTGAGATGGGGAGAAAACCATACAGAGCACCAATAAAATACTTGATCATGTTACTAGAGAAGTTTTCAGAACAGGAAAGCCTAAGGACTTGAGTAGGATCACAGAAGAAATTAGAAATCTCCACCTCTGTGAAGCTGGTAAACTCTAATGCAATCAGAATGTGAAGCTGGGATTCAAAAAGGCTAAACAACAAAGACACCAAAACTAATAAGCCACACAGGTGAAGGTTCATGATAACTGGATAATGCAAGGGGTGACAGATGGCCATGAAGCGGTCATAGGCCATCACAGTCAGAAGCATGTCATCCATACATGCAAATATGATAAAAAGAGACATCTGTGTCAGGCAGCCCACATAGGAAATGACTCTGCTGTGAGTTATAATGTTCACAATCATCTTTGGGACCGTGGTGGAGATTAGGCAGATGTCAGCCAAGGACAGGTTGGAGAGGAAGAAGTACATGGGGGTGTGGAGGTGGGGGTCAGAGCTGACAGCCAGGATGATGAGCAGGTTCCCAAGCACTGTGACCAGGTACATGGACAGGATCAGCCCACAGAGGATGGGCTGCAGGTCTGGATCTTCTGAGAGACCAAGGAGATGGAATTCTGACTGTGAGATTTTTTGCATCTATATTGCTTGCACACCTTGTGAAAAAAATGGAAAAAAAGAAACATATAAACAGGCCCCCACAGTTCTGTATATATTTTGAATTCATATATTCACACATTAAGTATTTGTACTTCTGGTCTACGCCCTTCAGCAACATTTCTCATTGTGATAAACCCAATCCTCTTGGAACGCTTGAATTACTGATTTCTCTGGTATCCTGCTCCTTCTACACACACCTGCTTTACAGACACTAGACAGGTTACAAGACCAATTACATAAGCCAGGTAAGGTGGTACAGGCCTGTAATACCAGTGACTCAGGAGGCTGAGGCAAATTCAAGGCCAGCTTCAGCAATTTAGCCAGGTTTTAAGCAACTGAGTGAGGATTTGTCTCAAAATAAAAAGTAAAAATGGCTATTGATGTAACACAGTGGGTAAGCACCCTTGGTTTCAATCCCCAGTACCAAAAATAAAAAAAAGAATAAAATCAATAACATTATACACAAGCCCACAATCACAGGAAAATACAAGCTGGATAAAGAACAATATTACTTATTCTGTTTCTTATAAGAAAGAAATTTCTTTTAAGAAAAAAAATGAAGAAAAAGTTCCCAGCACTTAGGGAGGCTGAGACAGGAGAATCGCGAGTTCAAAGCCAGCCTCAGCAATGGCGAGGCGCTAAGCAACTCAGTGAGAACTTGTCTCTATATAAAACACAAAATAGGGCTGGGGATATGGCTCAGTGGTCAAGTGCCCCTGAGTTCAATCTTAAGTACCAAAAAAAAAAAAAAATGGAGAAAAAGTAATAGAGATTTTGTTTAAAAAATTTTTTCCTTAAAAGAAATAGACAATAATAGCCTTTCCACTTTCAGAAGAAACAATCACTAAAAAATTATTTAAGAATCACTCAAATATACCTGTTTTTATCTAAAACCTTGGTATGATACCCCTATACATAGAATATTCATAAAACATTTACAAGAACTAAGACTATAGATATTGACACTAAAGTAAAGTTAATAATCAAAACAGTGTCATGGGTCAATTTCCTCCCAGCAGGTTCTCAATAATCTTGGATTTCTGATTTCCTTTCTTTATGCAATAAACATCCTGTCAAATATCGTTTGCCTTTGAGAAATATTTGTTTATAATTCCTATTCTTGGATTTGGTGAACTTCAAATTTTTACAAACATTTTTAGATAAATACACAACCTTCTAACATCCCAGACAGCAAATATAGATTAGTGCACACTGCACGGGTCATTGATCAAAGCATAAGGAAATACTGAGAACGTTTTTTGAATATCTTGCTTAACCCAGGTTCATTTGCACTCCTGTATCAATGCGGTGACACATCTGTCGTGAGGACAGATACATGTGACTTCTTTCTAGATCCTGTATTCGTTAGTAAGCTGGCAATGCTCTTTCATCATTTCTCTGATCACAAGGTGAATCTTTTACAAGGACTTTGACTCCGAGCAAAGCACCAAACTCTAGATTTCATTCCCAAACCTAATTCCCCGGTTGAATAGATATTCATGCCAGTCCTGCCTGAACTATGGACTGTAGTTTTCTTACTTCAACTACCTGAAGGAAACGTGGGCTCATCATTTCATCACCTTTCACTGTGATATAGATTAAAAACACAGCAAAAAAGGACGATGCCCGAAATATTGTAAGTACACCCAGCAATTTCTTCATTTATAACATATGACAGTATTTACCTACTTGATACAACCATTTCAACAAATCTTTTAAAGCATGTGAGTCTTATTATCTAGCATGTGAGGCCATGTAGCTTTTAATCTCTGAATTTTTTATTATATTCATCAAATATTAATAATATACAGGGCAGCCTTTACCTGTTCAATCCTTTCTTGATGCAATTTCCTCAACTACAGCTCAGCTGAGAAGGCAAGGCCCAGGCGAAGAGAGACCGCACCCTGCTCATTATCACAGCAATGGCTGTTTAGCCCTCAGGGTTCAAAATTGAATTCTCCACCTCTGGGTGAGATGCACTCCTTCTGCTCATTGTTCCCAACCATCAGAAAGTTGTGAGCAGAGGTACAGAGCTCTTAGTTGCAGGTCCTCAGATGCACTTTAAAATCCTTTCTAGTCTACTGAGCAGTAATGAAATCAAGACCTGAACTTCAGACTCCTTTTGAGATCCAGCTGGTGGCAAGAATGCAGAATGTGTGCACAGCTGCAGGGATATCCTGGGTGGGAGAGAGAATCTGTGCTGAATGAGTGTGTGTCTTCTCTCTCTGAAGTCACCCTGTGAACCCAGACATTCTTCCTCTAAATGTAGCACCAGATACCTCCCCCTGATCTGTCCTGTACTCTACCAGAAACTGAAGTGCACCATGAGGGGGGGTCGTCTCATCCTGGAGTGACAGGGATGTAGAATGGTCAAGTTCACAGGGGACATGGCAACCTGCTAGGATCCTGCCCAACCTGCCCAAATGCTCTGACTCTAATCAAACCTCAATTCAAACAGGTCTTCAGACTTTCAACCTAAAATCCTACCACAAATTACATAAAAATATTGTGCTTCTTTCTTTCCTGTAAAACAAAAATCATGTGGCACTTTTGACATTGGGAAAACTATGGAGGCAAACTGATACAATCTATCTAGAATGCAGAGTCAGAGCCCGGCACTCAGAAATCTCCCAATAATAAGAGAGACGAAATTGAGGTGAGGGTCCAGAGAAGGGAGGAAGGAGGCCCGAGGGGAGGTATAGGGATTGACGTTGATCCAGGTATGCTCTATGCATGAATGAATATGCCACAATGAAACTCACTATTCTGTATCATTAATATAGGCCAATAAAATATTTAAAAGGCTAAGATTTGAATCAGGTAGACATGTATTTGAATCCTAGCTATCAATTTGTTTCTAATTCTGCCAGAGAGGTTAATTAATTATGAAGGTTTAACATCTAAAAAGACTTGGTGTGTATAAAAAGCCCACACCAGTAACTGGCACACACCCACACTTAATTATTATTAAAGAAAAAGGTGAATTTTAACAATAAATGTAATAAAGCTGAAAAATTTGTAAATATCAATTAACTATAGTTCATGATATGACGGACACTAGCCTCATCCTCATCATCACCTTCATGAACGTCTTGGAGAGCTTAGGAGAGAGCTGAGTGGGACCCACTTTCTGTTACTGTCTGAGAGCTGTCCACGGGAACTAGACCCAGGCGGGGAGCAAAGCAAGGCTCTGAATGAGAGTTCTAGGACCCGCCATAACCACGACCATACACTTGACAATCCTGGTGACCGAAATGTTACACATTCTTTTTCTCCCCTCTGGCTATCCCAAAACGCATGTTTGTCCTGAGGATGAGGAAACATGCTTCACACGGTTCATGCTCCATCATTCGCCTCCCTCAGCACTTACTGAATTGCACTGGGACTCTGGTGGGTCATGGCCAACGAGTGCAGATCCAGAGCCCATCTAATGCCCGGGACTCATGAAGACTCAGGCTTTGTCCCCAGGACTTCTATCCATGTAGCCTCACATAGGAGCTTCCTGATGCACACAGCCACAGGAGGAGGAGGCACAGGTATGGAGCCCACTGGACTTGGAACCATCGAACACAAGGGCTGCAGGCACAGACTGATTGTTGACTATTATATGACCTTGGAAGCCCAATGCACAGAGCTCCTAATTAGCCAAATTGGCCCAGGTTATCACAACCTCTAAAGGCTTCCTCATATTAGTGGAGGATGAGGAAAAGAAAATAAATGTCCACAAAAACTCTTTTTTAATTGATTTATTTATCCTAATTAGGAATATATGACAACAGAATGCATTTTGATTCATTGTACACAAAAGCAGCACAACTTTTCATTTCCCTGGTTGTACACAATGTAGCGTTGCACCATGTGTGCAGTCACACATGTACCTAGGGTGATGGTGTCCATCTCACTCCGCCATCTTTCCTGCCCGCTTCCTCCCTCCCCTCCCCATCTTCTCCTATTGCCCAATCAAAGTTCCTCCATTCTTCCTGCACCCACAAAAACTCTTGGCCTCTCCCCGACACAGGACAAATTATTCTCCTGGGTATTATTTCTTTCATTAATATTTTCCTTTGCCTTTTTCCATTTTATAATGATGAAATTTAATTCCCTCCAAAATGACAGTTTTTCTCACTGCCAGAGCACATTTCAGTAGCATTAATCACACTCACACTGTGGTGCACCCATCACCAACGTCCATATCCAACCTGAAAATTTCTGCACAATGTAAAAAACTTGACACTCCTCTCAGCCACAAAATTGGCTCCCAACATTCTACCATCAAAAAGGATGACAAATTAAAGCCATTATACCTCAAAAAAATGTGACCAAGGGGCAGGCAGGATTTCCAAGTCTATATTTGTAGTTCTGTTGCCTTTTCCACCTTACATTTAGGCTGATAGCTCAGATCCTGACAGTTCTGCTGTGGAGCCTCCTCAGGACACTTTTTATATACTTGCTCCTCAGGCTGAAGATGAAAGGATTCAGGGTAGGGATGAACAAGATGTAAATGACTAAGGCCACCAAATGCTTTCTGGGAGATTTTGACAAAACTGAACTAAGGAACGCTCCAATGATATTTCCACATTATAAGCCAACAACTGACGGAAGAGTCTTACAGGACAGAAGCATTTATATTTAGCCCTGATATTGAGATTCTCAGAATCAAGGAAACAATTTTTTTAAAAAGATAAAAGACTCTCTAAAATTAAGAAAAAATGGCACAAAAAGAATACTTGACAATGTTATTAGAGAAGGTATCAGGACCGGTGAGATCAAGGAGTTGAGAAGGATCACTGAAGAATTAGAAATTTCCACATCCATAAAGTAGGGAAATGATAATGAAATTGTGCACCTGGAGCCAGGCATGGTGGCTCACACTTATAATCCCAGCACTTTGGGAGGCTGAGACAGGAGAATCGCAAGTTCAAAGCCAATCTCAGCAACGGGGAGGCGCTAAGCAACTCAGTGAGACCCTGTCTCTACATAAAACACAAAATAGAGCTAGGGATGTGGCTCAGTGGTCAAGTACTCCTGAGTTCAATCCCTGGTACCAAAACAAAAACAAAAAAATTGTGCACCCGGGAAACCAAAAGGTTAACCATGTAAGACTCCAAACTAAGAAGCCACAGAGGTGAGGGTTCATGATGACTAGGAAATGCAGGAGAAGACAGAAGGCTACAGTTCATAGGCCATGATGCTCAGAAGAATATCACCTGTACTTTCAAAAACAAGAAAAAAACAGCCATCTGTGTAATACAACCAACAAAAGAGATTTTTCTGTTGTGGATTTGAATGTTCACAACCATCTTTAGGACCCTAGCAGAGGTGAAACCAAGTCAGCCCAGGACAGGTTGGAGAGGTGATGGCAGGCTAAAGAGCAGTTACCCATGCACCATGACCAGGAACATGGACGGTTTAAGGACAGATGACTGAATATCTCGACCACCACAGGTGTTCATGAGTAAGAAATTTGCAACATGTGTGATATTTTCTGCTAATGTATTGTTTGGACACATTCTGAGAAAATAGAGAATGTTGGATAAAAAAACAAATCAACAAACACCCACCACTCAGTATACATTTTGAATTCAGGTATTCAAAGGAAGGTATTTACACACCTCGTACTACATGCATTTTCTACAGTACTTCTCAGTTGTGACTAAAGAAATCTTTTTAAAACCCTTGCATTATTGTAGTGTGTTATCTTCCATAAACTCCTACTTTAGAGACACTCAGCCGAGCAAACATAGAAGGCCAAGAGCATTAGAGATAAATTCATGGTTACTGTTATTACCACTCTTTGAAGAAAAATATACAGAATAATAAATATGCCTTCCCTTTCATGAAAAATTACTTTTATAAAGGGAAATTAAGAAGCTTCCCGATAGACTTCACCTCATTCTGCATTAGTGGTACAAACCCTCTTCATTTATCTGAATCCTACGTTCAGACTGATAGTTATGGCAGGAAAGCATTGTGAGCTAGATAAACCAGGAGATTTTTATTAATCTTGGGTTTTCTAATTTCTCTCCTTTCTGGATGCAAGTATTCAGTCAAATAAGATTTATCTAAAAAATCACTTAATGCATGATTAGAATTGTTTGTCATGGTAGATTTAAAAGTTTTGATAAATATAATTTGGTCAGCCCACATAATCAGATATCACTGACCATAAATGTGGCATTATTGTACTCTGTGCCTATCAATAATTAAAACGTCACAAAATTTGAAGAAACATTTTTTGAAAATTTTTATTTAATACAGGCTTCTTTTTGATCAACCCATTAAATATCAGTAAAATATTTGTCTGTAAGATATCTTTTAGCATTTTTCCCTTTGATTCTCTATTTTGTAGTCTCCTGGTAATACTTTTCATTTTTTTTCTGGTCACAAAACCTCTTTTATATGGTTCAGGATTTTGGCAACAGGGCACATGCCAAACGCCCAGTTTGGGTGCTAACTGTATACCTGCTTAGCAGATTTTCTGTGAATTCTTCCTGATACATGGACTGGAACTCTCGTACTTCAGCTACCTGAAGACAAATCCAGTTCATTATTTTGTCAGGCCACTCTGATTTAATTGGGAACAAATTAAAAAGAGAAAATTACAGGAAATATTATGAACACACCTGGGCAATTTCCTCCTGTGTAAAATGGGTATTACAGTTATTTACATTATACGATTGTTTTAAAAATTTTTATTGCCGGGCACAGTGGCGCACACCTGTAATCCCAGTGGCTCAGGAAGCTAAGGCAGGAGAATTGCAAGTTCAAAGCCAACCTCAGCAATGGTGAGGTGCTAACTCACCAACTCTCAACTCAGTGAGACCCTGTCTCTACATAAAACACAAAATAAGGCTGGGGATGTGGCTCAGTGGTCGAGTGCCCCTGAGTTTAATCCCCAGTACCAAAAAGAAAAAAAGGAATTGTATTATTTTTATGGTTTTAGTGGTACATTGTAATTATACACTATAATCAAATTTATTATGACATATTAGTACACACCTAGTATAGTTGGTCAGTCTCATTCCCCGGTACCTCTCCTTTCCTTTCCCTTCTCCTTCCACTGTACTGATCTCCTTCACTCCTTCTACTGTACTGATCTCCTTTTTACTTTGTTTTTAATTTCCACACTATAAACACATAAAAGTAGGTTTCATTGCAGTATATTCATACATAGACATAGCATGATTTTGTTCCCCAGTACATTATTCAAATAAAGAATCCCATCACTATGAAAAATGTGAGTTTAATAATGAAGTTTTCAAATGACACCGTATTCCATGATGTGATTTCTAAAATGTGCCCCAAATAAAATCATGATTTTTGCCTATTCTCTTCCATTTGCGCTACCTTTTCTAGTTTTATTTCCCAGAAATCATCTTTTTTTACATTTAAGAACCACATATTTATTTACCTTTTTATTGTGCTTATATATACATGATTTAAATGTACCATTTTAGCAATTGTTAACTTCACAGTTCATTGGCATTAATTATATTCATGTTGTTGGAAAATTATCACCAATATAAATTTCTAAAAATTTTCATCTTTCCTAATTGAACCTTTATACTCACTTCTATCAGAGTTTAACATTTGTTTTTATTTTTTTATGTCCTTTGAGCCAAATATGGTAAAGGCTCTGGGGAGTCAAAAATAAGACAATCATTTCTAAATACACAGCAGAGACCTACATAAGGACACAATTAAAATATAACATTACAGGAAAACACTGAGTAACTTCAGGCCATGAGACATTTTATTTGAAAGAGTATGAAGATTAGCCTTGCCATATTAATAATAACCAGCTAATTTGTATTTTCCCCTGTTTTATACATTCATCACATATTAATCACATAGGGAACACTTATTTTCTGTTTGATCTGTACTTAACACAACTGTGTCAACTAGAAATCTACTTGAATGACAATGTTGATTTGCAGAGATACTAACAACCTGCCCTGTATTCAAGAAATACTAAGTTGGAGCCAATAGCAGTCAAAATGAAACTGTTGATCTCTGAGTCTGTTGCAATGATTTTTTTTTCACTTTTCACTATTTTCAAATCTTAAGAATATTTTAAGCATAATCCAGAGGTCTGAACTTCAAGCACATCTCAAGTACATTAATAACTCTTTCCAGTTTTCTAAATAGTAATGAATTTGAGATGTGACTTCATATCTCCTTTTCACATTGAGTGTGCTATTTATAAGAACACAGAAGGGGCTTGACACATGGAGGAGGCAGAGCAGATCAACCCTGACCGATGAGACCAACCCCAGCCCCATGTGCAGAGGAGGAAACTCACCCATGCACATGCCCATAGCAGGAGACCAACCATGCACTACTGCACTGTGGCCCCCCATCAACCAATGGGCAGCTGTCTCAGCCTACTTCCATCTAGAGACAACAGCCAGGACCAAGAAGACCATCCTCAAGGTCCCTGCAGGCCCAGTTATAGCAGAGGTGAGGTATTGGTAACCTGCAGGGACACTACAGGATTATAGGGTAGAAACTGTAATACCCCAGATCAGCACTGCTAGAGAGGAGGACACATGAACAACATGAAAAAACAAGGGAAGAAAATGCCTCAAACAAAACAAGATGCTACAATGATAGAATCCATTGACAGCACAGTAGATGAAATGTCAGAGAAGGAGTTCAGAACGTACATGATTAAAATGATCTGTGAGCATAGAATAATATAAAAGAGCAACAACAACTGATTGATCCAACAAAAAGATTAAAGAACAAATACAGGAAACAATTGATCACTCCAACAAGAGATAAGAGAGCAAATACAGGGAGCAAAAGATTACTTAAAGAAAGAGATAGAAACTCTGAAAAAAAAAAACAAGCAAAAATCTTTGAAATGAAGGAAACAATAAAACAAATAAAAAATTCAATAGAAAGCATCACCAACAGACTAGAGAACTTGGATGACAAAATCTCAGGCAATGAAGACAATCCCACTCCTCAGTCTATACCCAGAAGACTTAAAAACAGCATACTACAGTGCTGCAGCCACTTCAATGTTTATAGCAGCTCAATTCACAATAGCTAAACTGTGGAACCAACCTAGATGCCCTTCGATAGATGACTGGATAAAGAAACTGTGGTATATATACACAATGGAATATTACTCAGCAATAAAAGAGAATAAAATTATGACATTTGCAGGTAAATGGATGGAGTTGGAGAATATCATGCTAAGTGAAGTAAGCCAATCTCAGAAAACCAAATGCTGAGTGTACTCATTGATAAGTGGATGCTGATCCATAATGTGGGGAAGGACATGGGAACAATGGTGGAATTCTGTTCACAGGGGTGTAAGAGGGGAGGGGACACGGGGACAGTAAAAGTGGTGGAATATGATGGTCATCATAGCCCTAACTTTATGTATGACTGCATATATGTTGTGATTCTATACAACTTACAACTAGAGAATTGATATGTTATCCTCTATCTATGTACAATGAATCAAATTGCACTCTGTTATCATGTAAGCCTAAATAGAACAAATAAATAAATTAAATATGAAAAAATAAAAAATAAAATTGACCACATAATTTTAAAAACCATGAACAGAATATCCAAGAATTATGGGATAACATGAAAAGATCAAATCTAAGAATAATTTGGATAGAGGAAGGCACAGAGATACAAACCAAAGGAATGCACAATCTCTTTAATAAAATAATATCAGAAAACTTTCCAGACATGAAGAATGGATTGGAAAATCAAATATAAATCATTTACAGGACACCAAATGTACAAAACTACAACAGATCCACACCAAGTCACATTATAATGAAAATGCCTACCATACACAATAAGGATAGAATTTTAAAAGCTACAAGAGAGGAGCAGATTACATACAGGGGGAAACCAATTCAGATTTCAGCAGATTTCTCAACCCAGACCCTCAAAGCCAGGAGATCCTGGAACAACATATACAAGCTCTGAAAGAAAATGGATGCCAACCAAGAATCTTATATCCAGCAAAATTAAGCTTCAGATTTGATGATGAAATAAAAACCTTCCAAGAGATAAACAAAAGTTAAAAGAAAAAAAAGTGCAGCAAGTGCAGCAAGAAAGCCTGCACTAGACAGCATCCTTGGCAAAATATTCCATGAGGAGGAAATGAAATACAACAATGAAAATCAGCAAAAGGAGGAACTACACTGAAGGAAAAGCCAATGAAAGGAGAAGCCAAGTCAAGTTAAAAACCAAAAATAAAGTAAAATGAATGGGAATATAAATCATATTTCAATAATTACCCTGAACATTAATGGCCAAAACTCATCAATTAAAAGACATAGACTGGCAGATTGAATTTTAAAAAGACTCAAATTGTGGAATCCACACAGATGTTGGCTCAGAGCTATGTCTACAATAGAGAAAAGGACTGTGGTAGGAACATCAGCTGAAGATAAACATTGGTTATTGTACTATCCAATGAAATTCTTATCTTTATTTCTCTATTGCTATATAAGTAAGGCAATTATTTTTCTCTCTTCTTTCAAAATTTTTTGTTTTTAGTTTTCTGTAATTTGTATATGAGATGGTGAGGTATTACTTTATTTTTTCACCTATTTATATTTGGTACTTACCCTACTTGATATATTCTTTCAAAATCTGCTTTTTATCTCATCTTAATTTTTAAAAAATTTTCAGATAGTTTTACTACAAATATTTTTTCTGATCTGTTTTCTTTTCTTCTTTTTGTATTCTAATTATGTGTGCTTTGTTCTTTGATATTGTCCCACAGTTCTTGGGTTGTTTTTATTTCCGTTGTATTTTTGTTTGGGAAATTTTTAGTTAATTCATCATCAAGATCATGGGTTCTTTCCTCAGCCATAACTTAATTTATGGCATCAGAAGGCATTCTTCCTATTTCAGCATGTTTGATTTCTAGAATTTTGTTTTGATTCTTAAAGTTTCCATTTTCCCTAACATAGTTTATAAGGTTTTGCATGCTGTATACTTTTTTCCCATTAGAGTATTTAACATATTAATTATAATTACTTTAGTTCTTTTAACTTGGCAATTCAAACATGTATGATATGTTTGAGTCTAATTTTTATCTTCAGACTACATTTTAGCATGATTTCTGGTCTGTCTTGTAAATTTTTGTTGAAAGCCAGACATGCTTTATTGAATGATAGGAGTATTTATTTTATCTGGGGAGACTTGTCTGGTGTTTAATGCTTGCTTGAAGCTTAAGCAAGCTTCAAGCTCCTGTTACAGGGACTTTAAGTTTTCATCCTGTACTTTTTTTTAATCTCACTGTTTGTTTCCTTAAACACTACTTCAGGGAGAAAAACTCTGTGTATTACAACTCTTTCAGCTGTAATTGATTGTTATTATACTAGATCCTTGCTGTTGTGCAGGTCAGATATGGGATAAAGGAGTTTTTCCTAATCTTGTCCAGTCTTTAAGTGGGTTTATGTCTGAGGACTATGACTTTCACAAATGTTTCATCAATGTGTACCACCCCCACTGGCACCCTTACTTCCGTCTCTGACTGCAAGATTCCCAATATTTTTCTTCAAAACTCTGTCCTGAATTGACTTTGTTTCTAATTCACAACCCAATCTTATCGGAGATATGAGGTCTTTCTGGAATCTTCAGTGGGAAACTGGTGGGGTATCTGGAAAGAAAACTGTGGAACTGTGAGAGTTTCCCTAAGTCTACAGGACTCCAAGGTTTCCTTAGTCTCAAATGAGTCCATATTCTGTCTCCAGCCATTCTTCAAGATTATATATACCAGTTGACAGCTCTAGCAGTACATTATTGGGTCCAAGAAATGTAATTTGATTTTCAGACATTTTTGTTACTGTTAGGATAAGATTGATAACTTTTGATTACTTAACATATCAGAGATAAAATATAAAGTCATTTTCTTAATTTTAAAACAATGTTTAAAAACTTGTTTAATTTTATTCATTCTTTCCATTTCTGTATTCTTTTTTCCATCTCTGATTTTTTTTTCCTTTTTTTCATCCATTTTATTTGGGAAATGCTTTCGTTGAATACAGAAAACCAATGTGATTAATTCTATTTCGTGTTTTTCATCCGATTTCTACATCTTCTGTATACTGTTTTTAATTTCTTTATATAGAATAATATATACAATTTTATATATTGAATAGTTTATAGTTTATCAGACCTACATTATATTGTTTCTACTCAGTCTTTCTTAAACAATATACATAGATTCTATTGGATCATTTAAAATAAATAAATAAATAAAAATTAAAAAAGCACACAGGAGGATGTGTCAGCTGCAAAGATATCCCAGAGTGGGGGACAGAGGGAGGTCTGTGTGGAATTATTGTGTGCTTTCTTTGTCTTAGATCTCAGTCATCTCAGCCATTCTACCTGAATTTGTGCAGCAGATGTCACACATTGTTGTACCCCTTGATCTATCAGAAATCCCAAAAGGGAAGTCACAGTAAATAAGGAGTCCCTTGCTGAAGTACAGGAAAGAGAAAGACATAGTTGGCTTGTGAGGCGGACAATATGCCAGCATTATTGAGCCCAGATACCCTGTGTCTCAAATCCACAGTGCAATTCAAACATGGCTTCAGTTCTCCTACCCAACCTGTACACCTAGCACAAGTGACATAAACAGCTGTACTCCTTCTGCCTTCGTAAAAATAACGTGGCACTTATACCTTGGGAAGGACTTTGCAGATAAATTTAAACAATCTACATGGATCACTTAGCTCAGCCCTTGGCACTCAAAATCTTCCAATAAAGGTTCATGAGGCTATGGATACTATTGGAGTGCTTAGGACACAGTTGCTATGGTAGATGAAAGGCTATGGAAAGCAGAAGTATGAGAGGAAAGATTTCTCTTGCCAAAATCACATATGTAAATTCAGAGTACTCATAAATAAAATTTTTCACATTATTCTTCTCCCATACAGGTACCCAGATATCATGATTTTCCTGATGATGAGAAAACAATACTCTGGGCATTGCCTCCTCCATCCTTCAGTTCCCGCACTTGCTGATTTGCACTGTCTCTGGTGGGTCATGATGGAGGATTGTGGTGCCAACACTCCTCCCTGCTTGGTAGCAAATGATCTCCTGCTCAGGCCTCAGGATTCACATCAGTGCAGCCTCCTGATGCAAACCATGGAAGGAAGAGACACAGGTATGGCACCCACTAGACTGGAGCCATTAGGCTGAGGGACTAGAGGCACAGGCTAATATTGACTTTTATATGACGTTGGACACTGAATGCACAAAGCTCATAATTATTTAAATGTGTCCACTCTAAGGACTTCCTTATATTAATAGTGCAAGAAAAGGAGGCGAAAATGTTAAAAGAAAAAAAAATGTATGTAGTCATTCCACTACTGAAAAATAATCTCATGTGTATAATTAACTTCTTTAATTTCATTTTAGGAATGAATTTGCCTTTATTTCCATTTTATTACAGTAAAATCAGTATTTGAGAAAAAAATACAATTGCATCCCTGCCAGGTGCACATTTCATAAGCATTATTTACATTGACATTGTAATGAAACTATTGCTACCATCCATCTCCAGAGATTATTCATGTTCACAAAGTGAAGTTTGTTCCCATTTTAACAACTCCCACAAACAGTCTCCTCAACACTGGCTACCCCAATCTCCTATGATAACTGACAAGAAATTAAAGCCATAAGACTACAAAAATAATGTTATCAGCCAGGTGCAGTGGCTCTACTCCCGATTGGCTATTCTGGGACTTTTGTTCTTCCACATAGATTTTGGGATTGTTATTTCTAGTTCTGAGAATGCCATTAGTACTTTGATGAGTACTGCACTGAATCTATAGATTGCATTTGGTAATGTGGCCATTTTAACAGTATTAATTTTGCCTACATCTGAACATGGGAGGTCTTTTCATTTTCTGGTGTATTCTTTCATTACTTTTTTCAGTTTTCCATACTTTTCTTTGAGGAGGTCTTTCACCTCTTTGGTTAGATTAATTTTTCAGGCCATTTTAGGCTGAAAAATTGTGAATGAAATTGTTTCCCTAATTTCTTTCTCAGCATTTTCATTATTGGTATGTAAGAAAACTACTGATTTTGGGGAGTGGGTAGTACCGGGGATTGAACTCAGGGGCACTCAGCCACTGAGCCACATCTCCAGCCCTATTTTGTATTTTATTTAGAGACAGGGTCTTTCTGAGTTGCTTAGTACCTCGCTGTTGCTGAGGCTGGCTTTGAACTCACAATCCTCCTGCCTCAGCCTGCCGAGCCACTCGGATTACAGATGTGCGCCATCATGCCCAGCAGCTATTGACTTTTGTATGCTGATTTTGTATCTTATAAAATTGCTCAATTTGTTTATAAGCTCAAGAAGTCCATTGAAGCAATTTTTAGGATCTTCTAAGAATAAGATCATATGATCAGCAGAGATACAGGTGGACTTCTTCCATACTGTTTATGTCTCTTTAATTTCCTTCACTAAAATCAGGAGCAAGACAAGATGTACACTTTCACCACTTCTATTCAATAATGGCCTTGAAAGTTTTGTTAGAGAGATTAGGCAAGAAAAATAAATTATGGTAAATTTAAATCTCAAAACAGTTACAATTTTTACCATTTTAAAGTACACAGCACAGCAGCATTAGTTACAATGACATTGCTGTCAAACTATCACCATCATTCATCTCCAGAAATTTTTCACCATCCCAAAGAGTAATTTGTTCCCATTTTGAAAATTCCCCAAACGTTCTTTACCAATACTGGTTACAACCATTCTAATATGAAACATGATGAGAAATTAAAATCATTAATGTTTTGCAGTAAATAAAATTGAAAGAACTAAATGTTTAATTTCACTACATTTTCCAAAATGCATTCCTGCTGGACACCAAACATCCTGAGATTAGACAGCTCTTCTGTGCAGCCTCCTCAGGGCACTTTTAATGTCCCTGTTCCTCAGGCTGTAGATGAAGGGGTTCAACATGGGAGTGACCACTGTGTACATCATTGAGGTCACCACAACTTTTCTGCGAGAATATGAAACAGCTGATCCAAGGTACACTCCAAAACCTGTTCCATAAAATAAGCAAACAACTGCCAGGTGAGACCCACAGGTGGAGAAGGCTTTATACTTTCCACCTGAGGATGGGATTCTCAGAATGGAGGAAATTATTTTATAGTAAGATAAAAGGATCCCTGACATGGGGAAAAGGCCATATAATATACCAAGAAAATACTTAAGGATGTTATTAGAGAAAGTGTCAGGACAGGCAAGGTTAAGGAGTTGAGAAGGGTCACAGAAGAAATTAGAAATTTCTACATCTTTGAAGTTAGTAAATTGTAAGACAATCAAATTGTGCAGTTGGGAGTCAAAGAGGCTAATCAAAAAAGACATAAGAACTAAGAAGCCACAGAGTTGAGGGTTCATGATAACTAAGTAATGCAGGGGGTGACAAATGGCCACATACCGGTCATAGGCCATCACAGTCAGAAGCATATAATCCATACAAGCAAAAATGGCAAAAATAGACATCTGTGTCAGGCAGCCCACATAGGAGATGGCTCTGCTGTGTGTTTCGATGTCCATAATCATCTTTGGGACTGTGGTAGAGATGAAACAGATGTCACTCAAGGACAGGTTGGAGAGGAAGAAGTACATGGGGGTGTGGAGGCGGGAGTCAGAGCTGACAGCCAGGATGATGAGCAGGTTCCCAAGCACTGTGACTAGGTACATGGACAGGAACAGTCCAAAGAGGAGGGGCTGCAGGTTTGGATCCTCTGAGAAGCTAATGAGTTGGAATTCAGAGACATGTGTTATATTTTCTGCTTCTTTATTGCTTGGACATCTTTCAAAAAAGAAAAGAGGTTGAGGAAAAGGGAACACATTAACAAGTACCTAATACATTTGAATTCATATATTCAGAAGTAAAGTATTCACACTTGAAGTCCATATGATTTCAAGAATAACTCTCAGTAGGGAAAAATCCAAATGTCAAACACTCTCGTTGTTGCTTTATGGGTTATCCATCCCTTCTTTCCAGATGCACTTTAGAGACATTGATGAGAATATTAAGCAGAATGTTAGAGGTATGGGAGCAAGTAGACAGAGCAAGGACACGAGCACAATGAAATGCAGCCTACTCTTACTGGAAAAAAATAGAGAATATATAATATGAAAACATCCCTCTAATAAAAGGAAGTTAAGAAGCAATCTAATATATATTATTGTCTTGTGATCCTTGGGATAATTCTTTTATCCTATAATACTTGAAACAGTGTATGAGGACTCCATACTCTGACAACTGAATTAACACTGATGGTTCATAAGCAGAAGATGTTGTTATGTGCCTGTCATTGTCTAGGGCTTTCATCTGTCTTTGGTTTTCTGATTGTCTTCCTCTATGGATTTAAGTTTTTCCTTTAAAATCATGTAAAATACAGCAAATGAATGGAACAAAAAATGTGGCATATATTCACTGTGGAGTTTCATCCATTAAGAAAAATGAAATTGTGGCATTTGCTGGTCAATGGATGGAACCAGAAAACATCATGCTAAGTGAAATAAGCTAGACTCAGAAAGTCAAGAGTCAAATATTTTCTCTCATATGTAGAAGCTAGAACAATATAAGGAAAAAGGAGGGGGACAGAATCCCTTGAAAATAAAAGAGAGGGCTGGGGTTACGGCTCAGTGGTAGCATGCTCACCTAGCATGCTTGAGGCACTGGGTTCGATCCTCAGCACCACATAAAAATAAAAAAAAGATATTCTGTCCACCTACAACTAAAAAATAAATATTAAAAAAAAGAAAAGAGATTATCAGTGGAGTTGAGTAAAGTCTTTGAGGGGGGAAGAGGAGAAATGGGAAATGTGAGGAATGTTGGAGTGAAATTGAACAAACTACCCTAGTACATACCACAGTGAATCTCACCATTATTTATAACACTAATTTTTGAAATTATAAATAAATACAAAAAACCAATGGGAAGGGAACAGGAAGAGGGAGGATGGGAAAAAAAGGAGAGGAACTAAAGTCTGAATTAGAGCAAATTATATTTCATGCTGGTATAATTATGTCAAAATGAACCCCAATATTATGTATAATTATAAAGCACTAATAAAAATTTTAGAAATCAAAAAACTATTTCATTATTATTTCTCATCTTTTTTCTATTGTTTCAAAGTCCAGTATTGTACAAAAGGGTTACCTTATTTAACTCTTCTTCTCAATGCTTTTAATATGATTCATTATTTAACCTTTTAGAAGTAGATTTCAGTTGACACTTTTCACTATATTTCTCTCATTTTTTTTAATTTTTTTGAACAACTATTAACATATGTTGTTTCCATAACAATAAATCATGCCCAGAAGTGAAAAAAATCATGTAAAATAAGTCAAGTATCCTTGGCTTCGTTGGACTTCAAATACTGATAACTATCATTAAATGCGTATAATATTATCATTGACAAAACGTGTGGAATTAGTGTACACGGTACCTCTCAAAGATGTAAGAAAATGATAGAAAATACCTTTGAATAGTTTATACTTTTCAAATACCTTTGAATAATTTTATACTGATTTATTTGTATAAATAGATACAATACCAATCCATACACTACCAATAAAGTATCTGGTATAAGACAGGCATTTGTTTCATTTCTTTTTCTTCATTCTGTACTCCATTGTAGCTGGCTAATTCTGCTACTGTTTTTCTAATATTAACTCGTCAAATTCACAGTTAAGTATTTTAGCACCAGTGAAAACCCCAAAGCTCAGATTTAGCCCCAACCTTCTTATTTATACTTCATATATTTTCTGGTCAATCTTTCCTGATACCTGTGTTGCAAATTCTCTTACTTCAGCCACATGAAAGAAACTCAGGTTCATTATTTGACAGCTCTGTGATTGAATTGGAAAACAATATAAAAGAGAATAGTACAGGAAATAATGTAAACACCACTGGGAAATTTCCTCATCCTATAAAATGGCATTAAAATTTACCTATTTTATATAGCTTTTGCAAAAGTTTCCTTAAAATTCTTTAAATTGTACAACCAGCGATTCTGTTTTACTTATTAATATATTCACCTGTAAAAATCATTTACTATCCAAGTACCCTGACCTCACATCAAAAGCAATTGTATCAGTATATTTGCATCTGAAGTTCTTGTTGGTACATTCTTACACCAGCTTTGAGATTCAATGCCTTAAAATATTTCATGACTCTTAGAACTAGAACCATTATTCTCTTATTATTGCCAATAATACCCACTACCTATGTTGAAATAAAAGCATTTGGCAGTACTTGTCTCCATTTGAAAGTGATCTGAATAATTATCAATGAAATTTGAGTTCTTTGGGTATCACTGCATAATTCCATTCTCTTGCTCAGCTGTGTTCCAAACACAGGACTGTCATGAATTTGGAAGGTATTATTTCCTGTCAATGTTTCCATATTAGAATTAACATATCCATAAGCAGTTTTCCTTAAAATCTGGCCTAAAAGTACTTAAAGCTCAACTAAGTAGTCTACAACACAATACTATTGTGTCTGAAATGTACTGGTTTACATTAATATGTGATTTTTTAATATCTTTAGTTATAGATGGATATACCTTTGTTTCATTTATTTATTTTTTTTTGTGGTGCTGAGGATTGAACTCACATCCTCACATAGACGCTAGGCAAATGTTGTACCGCTGAGCTACAACGCCAGCCCTGAACATATGATTTTAAGTTTGTGATGGACATTCCTCTACTTCAAAGGCTTTATCTGATTAAACATTACCTAAGGGAAGGACATCATTTAACCTGTAATTTTATTATATAACAATCATTTTTAAATATCTGTGCCTCTCTCTAATTAGAAAATTTAATTCAAACGAGACTTTAGAGTTTTCAACCTAAAATCCTACCACAAATTACACAAAAATGTGGTTTTTAATTTTATTTCCTATAAAATTAAAATTGTGTGGTGCTTTTAACATTGGGGAAACTATGGAGAAAAATGGATGCACTCTGTATAGAGTGTAGTGTCAAAATCTGGCACTCAGAAATCTCCCAATAATGATTCATGATGAGAGAGGGAGGGTAAGAAGGAAGGAGGAGGGGGCGTCAGTGAAGATGGAGGGGATTGACGTTGATCCAGTTATGCTCTATACATGAATGAATATGCCACAATGAAACTCACTATTCTGTATCATTAATATATGCCAATAAAATATTTAAAAGGCTAAGATTTGAGCCAAGTAGACATGTATTTGAATCCTGGCTATTTATTTGTTTCCAATTCCACCAGAGGAGTTAATTATTTATAAAGTTTTTGCCATTTTAAAAGATGACATATATAAAATGCCCACGCCAGTGACTGGCACACAACCGTGCTTCATTATTATTAAAGAAAAAGGTGAAATTCAATAGTAAATTTAATAAAGTTGAAAAATTTGTAAACATCAATTAATAATGGTCCATGATGTGACAGACACTAGCCTCATCCTCATCATCACCTTCATGAACGTCTTGGAGAGCTTAGGAGAGAGCTGAGTGGGACCCACTTTCTGTTACTGTCTGAGAGCTGTCCACAGGAACTAGACCCAGGCGGGGAGCAAAGCAAGGCTCTGAATGAGATTTCTAGGACCCGCCACAACCACGACCATACACTTCACAATCCTGGTGACCGAAATGTTACACATTCTTTTTCTCCCCTCTGGCTATCCCAAAACGCATGTTTGTCCTGAGGATGAGGAAACATGCTTCACACGGTTCATGCTCCATCATTCGCCTCCCTCAGCACTTACTGATTTGCACTGGGACTCTGGTGGGTCATGGCCAACGAGTGCAGATCCAGAGCCCATCTAATGCCGGGGACTCCTGAAGACTCAGGCTTTGTCCCCAGGACTTCTATCCATGCAGCCTCACATAGAAGCTTCCTGATGCACACAGCCACAGGAGGAGGAGGCACAGGTATGGAGCCCACTGGACTTGGAACCATCAAACCCAAGGACTGCAGGCACAGACTGATTGTTGACTATTATATGACCTTGGAAGCCCAATGCACAGAGCTCCTAATTAGCCAAATTGGTCCAGGTTATCGCAACATCTAAAGGCTTCCTCATATTAATAGAGGATGAGGAAAAGAAAATAATTGTCCACAAAAGCTCTTGGCCTCTTCTCTACACAGGAGAAAGCTCCTGGGTATTATTCATTTCTCTAATTAATTTTTTCCTTTGCCTTTTTTCCATATTTATGATGGTGAAAGTTACATTCCCTCCAAAAGCGACACTTTTCCCCACAGCCAGGGGCACCAATCAGTCACATCCATCACATTCACACCGTGGTGCACCCATCACCAACAACCATATCCACACTGAAAATTTCTGTACAATGTAAAAAACGTCCACTCCTCCAGCCCCAAAATCGGCTCCCAACATTCTACCATCAAAAAGGATGGCAAGTTGAAGCCCTTATACCACAACAGTAATGTGACCAAGAGTCAGGCCAGATTTCCAGGTCCATATGTGTAGTTTTGGTTCCTTTTTTACCCTACATTTAAACTGATTGCTCAGGTCCTGACAGTTCTGCTGTGGAACCTCCTTGGGACACTTTTTATGTCCTTGTTCCTCAGGCTGAAGGTGAAGGGATTCATGGGAGAGATGAACAAGGTGTAAATGACTAAGTTCACCACACTTTCTGGGAGAGGCACACTCCAATGATAGTTCCACATTATAAGTTAGCAACTGACAGAAGAGACCCAGAGGTGCAGGAGCATTTATACTTCCCATGGGGTAATGGGATTCTCAGAATGGAGGACATAATGTTTTAGAAAGATAAAACAGAAGTATGGCACCATGTTTGACATGGTATTAGAGAAAGTGTCAGGACAGGTGAGATCAGAGTTGAGCAGGATCACTGAAGAACTGGAACTGTCTACATCCATAGAGTAAATAAATTATAATACAATCAAATTGTGCACCTGAGTGTCCAAAGGCTAACCAAAAAGACACCACATTAAGAAGCCACGGAGTCAAAGGTTCATGATGATTGGGTAATGCAGGGGGAGATACATGGCCATAACATATCCTAAACAACGATAGTGACATATCATCTATACTTTTAAAAACAAGAACAATAGAGCCATCTTTGTAATGCAATCCATATGGGAAATGATTCTATTGTGAGTTTGGATGTTCACAATCATCTTTGGGACCCCGGTAAGGTGAGACAGTGTCAGTCAATAACAGGTTGGAGAAAAGAAGTACATGGGGGTGTGGAGGTGGAGTCAGAGCTGACAGCCAGGATGATGAGAAGGTTCCCAAGCACTGTGACCAGGTACGTGGACAGGAACAGTCCAAGAAGGAATGACTAAACTGGACCACTGCAAGTGCCCAGGAGCAAGAATTTTGTGACACATATAAGGTTTTCTAATATATTGTTTGGAAACATTCTGGGAAAATAAAGAGTGTTGGATAAAAGAATAAACACCCACCATTCAGTATATGCTTTGAATTCAGGTATGCAAAGTAAGACATTCATTCCTGAGATACATACACCTTCTTCAATACTTCTCAGTTGTGACAAAACAGATCTCTTTACAACCCTTACGTTGTCGTATTCTGTGTTATTGTCCATGAACACCTACTTGAGAGACACTCAGCTGAGCATGCATAAAAGGCCAAGACCATTAGAGATGAATTCGTGGTAACTAAAATAACACTCACTGAAGAAAAATATAGAGAATAATAAATACACTTCTCCTTTTAATAAAAATCAATTTTAGAATTGGGATGTAGCTCCATGGTAAAGTGTTTGCCTATCATGCACAAGGCCTTGGATTTTTATCCTCAGTACTAACAAAAAAGAAAAAGAAAAAAAGAAAATTCACTAATTAAGGAGAAGTTCAATATACCTAACTTTATTCTGCAAAAATGACACCTACCATCTGTGTTTAGAATGCTTGTAAACATAATCCCAGCAGCTTGGGTAGCTGGGGCAGGAGAATCATGAGTCCAAAGCCAGCCTCAGCAACTTAGCAAGACACTGAGCCACCCGGTGAGATCTTGTCTCTAGATAAAATATTTTAAAAACCGTTTGGGATGTGGCTCAGTGGTTAAGCACCCCTGGGTTCAATCCCCAGTACAAAGAAGAAAAGAAAAAAAAAGAATGCTTGTGAACACTCTATAAGAACTAGGACTACCTTATCCAAACCCTAATTTACAATCAATAGTTAATGACCAGAAAACATTGTGTGCCAGTTATCCCAGCAGTTTTTCAACATTTTGGGGTTTTTTCATTTCCCTTCTTTCTACATGAAGTGCTCAAATAATATTTATCTTTTAAAAATCGTTTAACATATGACTCATTTGCCGTGGTGTACTCAAAATTTAATATAGTTCAGTTAGATCTACATAATCATACATCACTGACCACAAATGTAGCATTAATGTACATTGCGCCTCTCAATAACTAACATAATAAAGTTTGAAGTAACATTTTTGAAATTTTTATTTAATACAGGTTTTTCCCTTATTTTTGTTGGTGCATTGTAGTTGTACATAATGGCAGGATTTGTTATTACATGTTCATGTATGTACACAATATAACAGCATAAATTTGGCCAACATAACTCCCCAGTATTTCCACTTTCCCTCGCCCCACTCTCCCTGGTCCCTTTCCTCTACTCTACCCACCTCCCTTTGATTTTCACAAAACCCCCCCACACACTTTTCTTTTCCTTTTTTCTCTTTCATTTTCACATATGAGAGAAAACATGAAACCCTTGACCTTCTGAGTTTGACTTATTAGCATAATGATATCAAGTTCCATCCATTTTCCTGCAAATGACATAATTTCCTTTTTATTTGTGGATGAATAAAACTCTAGTGTGTGTGTGTGTGTGTGTGTGCGTGTGTGTAACATTTTCTTTATCCATTCATCTGTTGATGAACACCTAGGCTGGTTTCATAGCCTGGATATTGTGAATTGTGCTGCTATAAACATGGGTATGCATGTATCTCTGTAGTATGATGACTTTAATTCTTCAGGATAAATACCAAGGGTGGTACAGCTGAGTTTTATGGGGGTTCCATGCCTAGTCTTTTGAGGAATCTCCACAGTGATTCCCATAGTTGTACTAATTTACAGTCCCACCTAGTGTGAAATTGATCCTTTTTCTCCACATCCTCTCCAGCATTTACTAATACTTGAATTCTTCATAGCTACCATCTAATGCAGCTTTCTTTTTATCATCCCATTAAATCTCAGTAAAATAATTGTTGTGTAAGACATCTCTTGGCATTTTCCCGTTGATTCTCTATTGTAAAGTAGTCTGGTAGTACTTTCCTTTTTGTTGGTTTTTGTTGTTGTTTATTAATTTTTCTCCTCCTAAACTCTCCTTTTCGTAGTTGAAGACTGCGGCACCAGGGATGCTCTAAGCCCAAAGTCTGGGTGCTAACTTTCATATTCCTACTTAACAGACTTTTGAGTCAATGCTTCCTGATATATGCACTGCTACTTGTTTACTTGAGACCTAAGGGCAAATCTAATTCATTGTTTTGTCAAACCACACTCTGATTCAATTGGGCAAAAGAGAAAATAACAGGAAATAATATGAACACACCTGGACAGTTTGCTCATGTGTGAAATGGAAATAACAATTACTTAAGTTATATGGCTGTTTTAAGAATTTTATTAATTCTGTGGTTTTGATGGTGCATTATGATTAAACATAATACTGGAATTCTTTGTGAAATTTGTACATGCACATAGCATAATTTTATCAGTCTCATTGCCCAGTACCTCCCCTTTCCCTACCCTTCTCTCTCACCTTCATCCCCCTCCTCTATTCTACTGGTCTCCTTTCTGGTGTTTTTTAATTAGTGCACTTTAATTACACGCAAAAGTGGAATTCATTGTGGTGTATTTGCCATGGACATAGCGGAGTTCGGCCGATTTTGTTCCCTAGGACCTACCCTGGCTCTCCCTTCCTCCCTCCCTCTCCATCCCCTTCACCTATTCTTGGTCACTATAGAGAGAAAGAAGAAAACTTTTATTAAATCTCTTAAATAGAGTGCAATAGTGGTCCTCTGTTCTGTTTAACGATATATCAGCCTGTGGCTATTTGAAATATCTAAATACTTTGGCTTCACATACTAACAATTTAATCATAACATCTACTTGTGAAGTTTTTTTTTTAAGATTGACTTTTTTATTATAACTTTATTTTTATTTATTAATTTGTATGTGGTGCTGAGGATCAAACCCAGTGCCTCACCAGCGCTAGGCAAGTGCTCTACCATTGAGCCACAACCCCAGCCTCTGCTTGTGAAGTTTTTTTGTTTGTTTTTTTTATTTTTGGTTTTTTTGTATTGGAGATTGAACTCAGGGGCCTTAACAACTAAGCCACATCCCCAGACCATTATTTGTATTTTATTTAGAGACAGAATCTCACTAAGTTGCTTAAGACCTCCCTAAGTTCCTGAGGCTGGCTTTGAACTTGCAATCCTCCTGCCTCAGCCCCCTGGGATGCCTGTGAAGTTTTTTGGTCCATTCTTATACCTGTGCTAAGAACAATGATCTTAAAATATTTATGTCATTGAGAAACAGCCAATTAATATGACTTATTATTGATATTAAGAACACCAAATATATATTTATTTATATATACATATTACAGGCATGTGCCTCCCTGCCCAGCCCAAATACCTATATTAAATGTGGAAATTCAATCATATTGGCATCAAAACTAACATTTTGTAGATATTTAGATGATTACCAATGAAATTTCAGTTCTTGGTATCTCTGCATGATTTCATTCTCCTACACATCTCTTCTCCAAAGGAAAATAGTATAAGGAATTTTGTGGGTGGATTTTCCTCATGTTTCTATGTTAGAATTTATTTATATACCCATAAACAGTTTTTGTAGAATCTTACCAAAAAATATCTAAGTGTTATACAACGTATCTATTGCCCTTGATATGTACTGGTTTACATCAACATGTGCATTTAACTCTATCTTTGAAGTACATACCTGTACATAAATGCTTTAACTCAGTAAAGCATTTAATTTGAAGGATGAACATCATTGAGTTTGCCAGTTTATTATTACAACAATCCTTTAAAACTTTTTGTCCCTCTCCTCATATTACAAAAGTGAATTTCCATATAATTTGTAGGAGGATATTTCTTTAGCTTTTAACATTTTGTATCTTAATATTGAAATATATTCAATTTCACTATTAAAAAGTTACATTTGTTGTCCAAATTTTTTAAAAATCATATCCATATCCTCTTATTCTGATGATCTACTATGGCAGTATCACTGCGGTCTATTGAGTAATAATAATTTTATGATAAATCATCAAGAATTTCCCTCTTGTGTTATGAATACAATTTCTATTGGCTCCAGTAGAAAAGAGAGCAGCCAGGGATGGGAGGCAGGAAGTGATCATTTTAGCCCTGTATCATTGACCCGATACTGTGTGCAGAGTGGATGCAAGTCTCTCCACCTCTCTGTGCCCATATTGCTTAATGGAAATTGGGAGAATAGCACCCATCTCCACAACACAGCACCAAGGGAGGTGTGGAACTTAATGAATATTGGATCATTGTGGTATTATTCAAATAAAGAATCCCATCACTATGGAAGAAGTGAGTTTAATGATGAATAAATTTTTCAAATGTCACTGCAGTCTGGAGTAATGTGATTTCTACAATGTACCTCAGACGAAACCATAATTTTTGCCTATATCCTTCTCTTTGGGCTACATTTTCTTTTCTTTTTATATTCATGGTAATTGCCTTTTATAAATTTAAGATCTGTCTGGTATTAATTTACATTTTCTATTGTGCTAAAATACACATAATAAAAATGTATAGTTTTAATCATTATTAACTCTGCAGTTCAACAGCATTAATAACATTAAGGTTGTTGGAAAACTATCACCATCATAAAGCTCTAGAAATTTTTCACATTTCCTTACTGAACCTTTATCCTCAATTAGAAACTCTCATTAATCCCTCCTCCCAAACATTATAACTACAATTCCATTGTGAAACATGGGAAATTAAGGCTACTAAATTACAAAATAATGTAATCAAAGAGGCAAGATTTATATGTATCAGTGTTAAATTTTATTGTTTTTCCAAACTAAAAATGAAATGTATGTTGCTGATAATGAGATTAGACTATCCTACTAAGGAGCCTCTTAAGGGTGCTTTTAATGTCCCTGTTTCTCAAGCTGTAGATGAAGGGGTTTAGCATAGGAGTGACAACTGTGTACATCACTGAGGCCACTGCACCCTTTCTAGAAGAATGAGACATAGCCGAACCAAGGTACCCTCCAATCGCCGTTCCATAAAACAAACAAACAACTGAGAGGTGAGACCCACAGGTGGAGAAGGCTTTGTACTTCCCACCTGAGGATGGGATTCTCAGAATGGAGGAAACAATTTTATAATATGAAAAAAGAATCCCTAAGAGGGGAAAAAAGCCATATATAGCACCAACAAAATACATGACTAGGTTATTTGTGAAGGGGTCTGAACAGGAAAGACTGAGGACTTGAGAGGGATCACAGAAGAAATTAGAAATTTCAACATCCTTGAAGGTGGTAGACCGTAATGCAATCAAATTGTGCAGCTGGGATTCAAAGAGGCTAATCAAAAAAGACACCAGAACTAAGAAGCCACAGAGTCGAGGGTTCATAATGATTGGATAATGCAGGGGGTGACAGATAGCTACAAACCGGTCATAGGCCATCACAGTCAGAAGCATGTCATCCATACATGCAAAAATGAGAAAAAAAGACATCTGTGTCAGGCAGCCCACATAGGAGATGGCTCTGCTCTGAGTTAGGATGTTCACAATCATCTTCGGGGCTGTGGTAGAGGTTAAACAAATGTCAGCCAAGGACAGGTTGGAGAGGAAAAAGTACATGGGGGTGTGGAGGTGGGGGTCAGAGTAGATGGCCAAGATGACGAGCAGGTTCCCAAGCACCGTGACCAGGTACATGGACAGGAACAGCCCACAGAGGATGGGCTGCAGGTCTGGATCCTCTGACAGGCTCACGAGTTGAAATTCAGAAACACGTGTAAGATTGTGTGGGTCTATATTGATTGTACACCTTTTTAAAAGAAAAGAGGATAAGAAAAAATAAATACATAAATGGGCACCCAGCACTCTGTATACATTTGAATTCAAGTGTTCACAAGAAAACTATTCATGCTTGAGATCCATGCACCTTCAACAATACTTCTCACTAGTGAAAAAACGTAGTCTTCCTATACTGTTTGGTTTTTGCTTTCTGCATCTTTCACCCCTTCCTTCCACACCATTGAAGTCCAGGAGCAGTGGAAGGAACAAGTTGTGATCAGATCCTTAAAGAGTATCCTAGTCTTTAAGGAACAATAGGGGAAAGTAATAAGCTTCCTTGTTAATAAAAAAAATTTTTAATAAAAAGAAATTAAGAGGTCGTCCAATATACCTTATTTTGTTCTAAGACCTTGGGACTATTTCCTTTGATTTGCAATATTTAAAATGCTGTGTGTCCCCATGCCAAGCAAAGCATAGGCTCTGGAGAATCAGAAATGAAAGAGAGAGATTTTCTTCCTAAATACAGAGCATATACATCTGTTGGACTGAAAAGAAAATGTCCAGTTATTACATAGGAAAACAGCAAATTCCAGTCACTAATGTTTTAGCTGAATGGCATGAAGAATGAGCTTATAAGTAATAACAATAATAATATATAAATTTTATTTTGCCCTAACTTTATATATGCATCACATATTTATCACATACAGAGCCCCTATTATCTATTTAATCTTCCCTCACCAGAGTTATCTCAACTAGAAATCAACTCAGATGACAATGCTGAGTCTGAGGGACACCAACAACTTCCCCTACATCACAGAAATGATAAGTGCAGTAGGAAAGATTAAAAAATAAATGGTTAGACCCTGAATGGGGTCCACTAAATGTTTCATTATTTTCCAGCTTACATAAAGTTTCCAGCAGAGGTCCAGAGGTCTTAACCACAGGTACACCTCAAGTATATTTTTGAAGTCTTCCCAGTTCTGGGAGTAGGAATGAAATCAAAACCTGACATAAGGTGACCTTCTGAGATTGAGTGGGCTATGTTCAAGCATGGATGACCACGTAATCAGCTGCAAGGATGTTCTAGAGTGGGTACAAGACAGAGATCTGTGCTGAATGATCATGAGCCTCCCTACTGTGAACTTTCATGTGACTTTTGGCTCTTCTTCCACAGTGCATGCAGCAGGCACCCTCACTGCTCTGCCCTTTGACCCCCAGAAATCCCTCAAGGAACAGCACCATGGGCACGGCTCTCTCTCTGCAGTGACAGGGGAGAGATATGACTGATTGCCTTGCTAATGGGATAGCCTGCCAGGATTCTCCTGTGATGCCCTGTGTCCATGGTCAGACAGCCCAATGCACACATGGTTTTACTATTTTCTAACTAACAAATGAGTACAAGTTACATAAATACAACACATCTTTTCATTTTCTTTTTTAATCATACACACATGGAATATAATTTGCTTCATTTTAGTCCCCAGTATCCTCTCGTTTCCTCCACATCTCCCATTCCCTTTCCTCTGCTCTATGGGTCTTCCTTCTATTTATTTACTGTTTTTAATTGGTGACTTATAGATATACACAAAGATGAAATTCACTGTGGTGTATCACACATGTGCACACCATAATTTGGTCAATTTCATTCCATGGTTCCTTCCTTTTCCCATCCCACCATCCTCCTCCTCTACCCTCTTCCTCTACTCCAGTAAACTCCTTTCTACTTTTATGGGATCCCTCTTTTGTTCCTTATTTTGTCCTCGCTTCTGTATGTGAGAGAAAACCTTCTGGTGAGGATGTGGAGAAGATACACTCATACATTGTTGCTGAGACTGCAAATTGGTACAACCACCCTGGAAAGCAGTGTGGAGATTGGCCAAAAATCTAAGAATGGAATCACTTTATGACCCAGAATTCCCACTCCTTGGTATCTATCCTAAAGAACTAAAATCAGCATACCATAGTGATACAAGCACATCAGTATTTACAGCAGTTCAATTCACAATATCCAAATTACAGAACCAGCCCAAATGCCCATCAACAGATGAATGGATAAAGAAAATTTGGTATATATATATACTATGGAGTTTTACTCAGTCATAAAGAAAAATGAAATTATGACATTTGCTGGTAAATGGATTGAACTGGTGAATATTACGCTAAGTGAAATAAGCCAGACACTTTTTCATTTTGTATAAAATAGTAATAAAGTGGGCCTACATAACTAAAGTGAGATGGTACACAGGAAATGAAACACATAACAGAACATGTTGTTCTGGAACTTGAAAGCCCTCTGTATCAGCTCATGATGCCCTGGCTTCTGTCCCTCCTCCTCATCATCCTTATCATCACTATCAAAGTCCCTTTCCAGTGCTTAGGAAACACTATAGAAAGATCCATTTTGTGCTGTTGTGGTTGAGCTTTTTATGAGAAATGGAACCAGTGTGGGTAGAGAGCAAATTTTGAATAAGATTTCTGATATCCCCACCTTAAACCAAAATATATACTTTACAATCCCCCATAGCTGAAATTTTCATATGGTATCCTCCCATCTGGCTCTCCAAAATGTGATGTTCATCCTCAAGGTGAAAAAAAAAAACAATATTCTAATAGTTCTTCCCACGTCCACTGGCTCCCTCTGCACTTACTGGGTTGGGTGGCTTTTCTGCTGGGCCATGACCAAGAAGTGCAGATCCCAAGACCTACCCATGACTGGGGCTCAATAAGACTCAGGCTCTGTTCACAGCTTTCATAAGGATATGGTGTCAGCTAGGAGCCTCCTGATGCAGACAACCACGGCAGGAGACACAGCTACACAGCTCACTGGGATAGAACCCTCAAGGAAAAAAGCTGAAGCCACATGCTCATTATTGATTATTAAAGGACCTTGGAAGTTAAATGCACAGAGCTCATAATTAGCCAAATTGGTCCGTGTTAGCCAAGTCTCTGAGGACTTTCTAACATTAATGGAGGAAGAATAACAAGAGAAAATGAATGTCCACAAAAGGGCTTGGACATTTCCTCTACCTTGAAGGATAGTTCATGTACTATTTGCTTCTTTCACCTCTACATTTTTTAAAGGTACATCTGCTTTCTTATCCATTTTTTACTGAGGTAAAATATAAATAACAAAAAAATTGCCATTTTAACCATATTAAGTACCCACGCAACATAGTGGATATTTAATATGAATTCATAGTTTTAATTAATTAATTGTGTTCACATTATTGTGCAATAATTGCCATCATCCAAATCCAGAATGTTCCATTTACAAAAATTAAACTTCACACCCTTGAAAAAACTCTCTATTCCTCCCATCCTGCAACCCTGGCAACCACCACCCCACTGTGAAACATGATGGGGAATTAAAGCCATCAAAATTAAAAAGACTGTGCTCAAGTGGCAGCATTTCCAGGACTGGATATCAATATTGCTGCATTCTAAGTGTGTGCCTTAGGTCTGAGATAGAACTGTTCCACTGAGAAGGCTCCTCTGAGGTGTTTAATGTCCCTGTCCTTCAACTGTAGCAGAAGGGATTCAGCACAGTGGTGCCCACACGGTACATCAACTAGGCTACCTACCACAAGCATTCTGAGAGATGTGATACAGCTGAACCAAGTCCACTGAAATGCTTGATCCATAAAATGAGCCAACAGTGAAAGAAAGACCTACAGGTGGAGAATGCTTTAAACTTCACTATTGTTGATTTATGCACACACATGACACCAAGACATCACATGAAGTTATTCATTAAGATATCAGGGCAGGCAAGATTAAGAATATGAAAACGTTCTCAGAAGAAATTAGAATTTTTCACATCTTTGGGTAAATTATAAGGCAATCAAATAGTGAAGCTGCTAGTTCAAAAAATAACCAAAAACAAAAAGATAACAAAATGTAAAAATCACAGAACTGAGGGCTCATAATGACTAGATAATGCAGGGGTGACAGATGACCACAACTGGTCATAGGCCATCACAGTAAGAAACAGATCATCAATACACCCAGCACTGATATGGAGAGCTGATTGTGCTTTCAGGCCATCTGCGACAACTGTCAGAAAAACTGACACTGAGCTCCCAACCCACACTAACCTAACTGCCTTGTTAGCCAGATTATATCTTCCATCACTGCTTCCCTCAGATTTTATGGAGCCTAGGATGTTGACACAACAGCATTCCAGTCAAACCTATCCCCAATCCCACTTTCCTCTAACCACATATGCCCCAGCCATCTCTGCTAAGAACGCCTACCATGAAAAAGCTTACTCTAGCAGAGATCACCAATGCTTTCTTTGAGCTAGCGAACCAGATGGTGAACTGGGACCCTTGCCATGGTAAATACATGGCTTACAGCCTATTTTACCATGGTGATGTGGTCCCCAACCATGTTAATGCTGCCGGTGTCAATATCAAAAACAAGCATACCATCATCCAGTTTGTGGATTGGTACCCTACTGGCTTCAAAGGTTAGCATTAATTACCAGCCTCCCCCTATGGTACCTGGTAAACACCTGGCCAAGGTACAGCAAGCTGTGTGTATGCTGAGCAACACCACAACCGTTGCTGAGGCCTGGGCTCACCTGGGTCACAGTTTGGACCTGGTGTAGGCTAAGCATGTTATGACTAATGTCACTCATGTCAGTTGTGACTCGTGTTCACTGGTACACGAGTGAGGGGGCAGAGGAAAGAGGACATGCCTGCCTAAGAGGTGGACCACTGGGAGGTTGAAACCGTGCTGAGAGAGCATGAGGGGAAGAGTATTCATCTTTGTGCTGCAATTTTACACTCCGTTGTCTTAGATTTGTCTTATTTTAGCTTTTTATAGCCCTGAACTATTAATAAAAGTGTTTCCATTCAAACAATGGAAAGATCAGTTTCAGGCATCCCACACACGGAGATGAACCCACTGTGAATGTTGATGTCTACAGTCATCTCTGGAACTGTGGTAGAAGAGAAACAGATGTCAACCAAGGACAGGTTGCAGAGGAAGGGTGCATGGCTGTGTGGAGGTGGGAAACAGACCTGAGGGCCATGATGATGGGCAGGTTCCCAAGAACCCCAACCACACGCATGGACAGGAACCATCCAAAGAGGAAAGGCTACAGCTCCCGGACACCTGAGAGCCCAGAGGAAGCATTCTGTCCCATGGGTAAGATTTTGTTCTGCTATATTGTTTGGACACCTTTGGGGAAATGTAAATGGGGTTCGGTGAAAGACGGGAGTAGCGAGCACTTCCAACTGTGTGTTTTAACTCACACATTCACAAGTGTGCACACTTGAGGCCCATACAACTTCAGCAGTACTTCTCAGTTGTGACAAGCCCAGTCTTCTCAGAACTCTGGCATTACTGGTTTCTGTGTCATTTACCTCCTATACACACCTACTTTAGAGACGATCAACTGAGCATCATTAATAGGCCAAAAGCAGGCGAGAGAACAAGTCCACGATCGCTGTGTACTATATTCTATTCTTTGAAGAAGAAAACACAGAATAAAAAAAGTGTCCACCCCCTTTAAGAAAAATAATTCTCATTAAGGTAAATTAAGAAGAGTCTAATCTACCTCACTTTATTCCACAACAGTGGCACAAAACTTCATTCAGAATGTTTGTGAACTCTCTGCAAGAACCAGGACCTCCTTCTCGGGACCCTAAGTTAAAGTTGACAGTTTGTTGTATGCCATTTGTCCTACGGGTTTCTCATCATTCCTGGGTTTTCTAATTTCCCTTCTGTGTGGAAAAAAGTGTTCAGTTAAATATGGTTTATCTTTTTAAAATCATTTAATATATGACTGCTATCATTAGTCTCGGTAGACTTTAAATTTTGATAAATATACTTAGATTCCAAAAATCATATAATATGGTTTGGATGTGAGCTGTTCCCCAAAACTTCATGTGTGAGACAAGGCAAGAAGATCCAGAGAAGAAAAGAGTGGGTTACCAGAGCCTTAACCCTGTCCGTGAATTAATCACCTGACAGTATTAATTGAGTGGTAACTGAAGGCAGGTGGGGTGTGGCTGCAGCAGGTGGGGCATTGGGGGCGTGGCTTTGGGGTACACATTTGTGTCTGGCAAGTGGAGCTCTCTCTGCTTTTTGATCGTCGTGTGAGCTGCTTCCCTCCCTCTTCTACAGTGCTGTTCAGCCTCACCTGGAACCCTAAGGAGTGGTGCCAGACTTCTATGAACTGAGACCTTTGAAACTGTAAGCCCTCAAATAAACTTTGCCTCCTCTACAGTTGTGCCTGTCGGGTCTCTCAGTCACGCAGTAAAAAAAAAAAAAAAGTTGACTAAAACATCATACAGCATTACTATCTACAAATGTGGCATCAGTACACACTACACTTACCTGTCAATGAATAAAACGTAATGAAATTTTAAGAAAAAAATCTAAATTTTTCATTTAATACAGGCTTATATCTATCAACCTATTAAATCTCACTATAATATAAGCAGAGCTAGGTTGTGAACCCTGACGCCTCCACAGTCCAGAGAAAAAGCAGCTGACCAGAGAAGTGGACGACAGTCAATGCTCTGAGAGTCAATATTGGACAGTCTGAGGTTTGGAGAGACCTAGGGTTTGGTTACTGGAGCAGAACACAAGGACAGAATTGCTTAACCCCAAACCCATACCAAGGAGGGGAGGAGGGGCAACAGAGGGTGAAAGAGGAAGAGAGAAAGCACATAAGCACACCTGCTTAACAAGAGGTGAAAAGAAAAGCAGACCAAAGTAAAGCACAATAGGAATTTGTAGAGGGATGGCTACTGGATGAAAGCTGCTGAAAACCTCTCCCCCTCACTGTGGACAGGGGCGTGGGGACCTGAGAGCTAGTCAGTCCCAGGAACTGCTAGCCTAACCCAGAGCTTCACACAGCCTCTTACAGCAGCTTGGGAAGAGATGAGAATGGATGCCTGAGGTTCACAGCCCCTGGTGCTGAGAGCTCAGGCAGCTGAGGGGCACTGCACCCAAGATTTGCAGCCACAGGCCACGGAGCTCTGACACAGGCAGGATGGCTGTCTCTGTTCCAGTCGGTGGAAAGGAGAGGAGCCCCCTCACAATCATGGGCAGTGGCAGCTCAGATGCAGGCAGACCAGCTAAACCTCTTTCCAGGTCACAGGAATGGTGCCCTGGTGATCCGCATTGGTCAGGGCGGGGGGCACTTCTATACCACAGATTACCACGGAGAGTAATAGACATCTTCTAAAGGGCCCAAATCCTGATGAAATCCTCGAACAGGAAAACTCAATATGAATTTCCTCCTCCTCAGCATGGTTTACTGTAAACAGCGCTAATGTCGACTTTGACCATACATATATCACTCGTGTTGATTTGATAGTTGTTACCCTAGTATTCAATATTTTGCCTTAACCTCTTTGATTGTATCTTCTATGTTTTAAAGCTTTAAATGGAATCGTTCTTTGTTTTCCTGGCTCAGGTTTACTCCCACTCCTCTGGGCCCCTCTTTTCCTCTTACATTACCAGCACATTACCAGCTACTACCTCAAATTCTACCCCCCCACCCATCTTTTCCTTCTTTTTACCTTGGTTTGTATTATTCTTTTCTGTCTTTTCTCTTCCTTCTTTCTTTTTTCTTCTTTTCTCTCTTCTTTTCCTCAATTTTTCTCTCCTCCCCTTTAAAACCTTAAATAATGTGATAGTAATTTTATTATCTTTAATAATGAACTTTTCAACCTATTCCAGAATACTACTACAAGTTTACAGCTGGATTAGAAGAACCGTGGGGAACACTATCAACAAGTTTTTGTTTTTCCTAAGGTTGATTAGTATGTGGCTTTAATAGGGTCTAGTGTCTTCTCTCAAAGTGGTATGATCCTGGGAACTGCAAAGAACAAACACTGAGTGAAAGCATCAATACCTGGATATCCACCCAACCTAGGGCTTTTATGGGAAAGCTCACTAAATAGTCCCTTACATAAAAGAATAAACTCACCTAAGTAGTTTACAACACAATATATATGATCCTAAAACTACTGGTTTACATCAACAGGTGGATTTGATGCTGTCTTCCTTTACAATACATGATTTAACAAAAACACAGACTTTAATTGGAGGGAGGGACATCATTCAATTTGTCCGTTTATAATTACAACAATCCTTTAAAAGGTCCTGCGCCTTTCTCTATATCACACTAGTGAATTTCTATATAATATAAAGGTGGACTGTATTTGTTTGACTTCTAACAATTGATACATATTTAACTTTATTATTAGACATGTACATTTGTTGTCCAAAGGAAAAAATCAGTCATTATTAAATACATTCTCATATTCTGAAGTTCTACTATTGAAATATCACAGTAGTCTGTATACTAATAATCATGCCATAACAAATCACCAAGAAATTGTATCTGGTGTTGTGAATAATATTTCTATTTTGTTGTAGTAGAAGAGAGATTGGCCTACAATGGAAATGAGAAAATGAACATTTTAGTCTCATATCATTCACCTGCTACCATGTGCAGTATGTAAATCTCTCCACCTCTCTGCTCATACTGATTACTGAAAGTGGGGAGAATAACACCCATATCCAGGCCATGTATGCCACCTAATGGAACTTTGGAACTTAATGAACACTGAGTTATTATAGTATTATTCAAATAAAGAATTCCATTACAATGGGGAAAATGAACTTAATAAGGAATAAAATTTTCAAATGCCCTGAAGTCTGGAGTGACATGAATTCTAAAATGTGCCTCAAGCTGAATCATATTTACCTACATCCTTCTCTTTGTGCTTTTTCTTTTGTATACCCATAGAAATAACATTTTAAAATTTAAGGTCCATATGATTTTTATTTATATTCTCTATTGTTGCAAAATATACATAATAAAAATTTATCATTGTAATCACGGTTTAATTCAGTTTGATGATATTAATTGCATGGGGAACTATGACCAAGATACATTCACAGAAATTCTTCACCTTTCTAAACTGAAAATTTATACCCCTTTATAAGTTATGGGACCAGAAGAGGTATGTAACAAAAAAATTGATAAACAAAATGTGGTATATATTCACAATAGAGTTTTAACAAAAACACATGCTCGTAAGGAAGAATGAAACACTCAGCCATAAGGAAGAATGAAATTACAGCATTTGCTGGTAAGTGGATGGAACTGGAGATCATCATGTTAAGTGAAATAAGCCAGGCTCAGTCAAAGGCCAGATATTTTCTCTCATATGTGGAAGCTAGAATGAAATATGGAAAACATGGGAGTGGAATCCCTTGAAAATAGAAGGGAGATCAGTGGAGTGAGGTAGGGGATTGAGAGGGAGGGAGGACAGATGGGAAAAGGGAGGAGTAGTGTAATAACATTGACCAACTCTGTCATGAACATATATACATATACCACAGTGAACTCCATCTTTATGTATATTTGTAAAGCACCAATTTAAAAAACAACAAATAAGTAAGAGTACCAAAGTAGAAGAAGGGGAACAGGTGAAGGGAGAAGGGGAGGGAAAGTAGAAATACTGTAGATTGAAACAGAGCAAATTATATTTTATGTATGCATGAATATGTCAAAATAAACCCCACTATTATGTACAACTATAATGCACTAATAAAAACATTTTTAAATTCCCTTAAATCTCTTCCCTCAACCCTAACAACTACCATTCTACAGTGAAACATGAGAAATTAAAGTCATCAACTACAAAAATAATGTAACCAGAGATGTGGTTTGAGGCTAATTTTCATTGCTTTTTCCAAACTATCCATCAAATGGATATCACAGATCATGAGATTAGATGATTCTACTGTGGAGCCTTTTTAGGGTACTTTTAATGTCCCTGTTCCTCAGGCTGTAGATGAAGGGGTTCAGCATGGGGGTGACAACTGTGTACATCACGGAGGCTACTGCAGCTTTTCTAGAAGAATATGACACAGCTGAACCAAGGTACACTCCAAAACCTGTTCCATAAAATAAACAAACAACTGACAGGTGAGACCCACAGGTGGAGAAGGCTTTATATTTCCCACCTGAGGATGGGATTCTCAGAATAGTGGAAACTATTTTATAGTAAGAGAAAAGGATTCCTGAGATGGGAAAAACACCAAATAGAGCACCAACAAAATATATTACTATGATATTGGTGAAGGTACCAGAACAGGAAAGACTGAGGACCTGAGAAGGGTCACAGAAGAAATTCGCAATTTCAACATCCTTGAAGGTAGTAAAGTGTAATGCAATCAAATTGTGCAGCTGGGATTCCAAAAGGCTAACCAAAAAAGACACCAAAACTAAAAAGCCACAAAATCGAGGGTTCATAATGGTTGGATAATGCAGGGGATGACAGATGGCCACAAAACGGTCATAAGCCATCACAGTCAGAAGCAGATCATCCATGCATCCAAAAACAAGAAAAAAAGACATCTGTGTCAGACAGCCCTCATAGGAGATGGTTCTGCTGTGAGTTCGGAGGTTCACAATCATCTTCGGAACAGTGGTAGACGTAAAACAGATGTCAGCCAAGGACAGATTGGAGAGGAAGAAGTACATAGGGGTATGGAGGTTGGAGTCAAAACTGACAGCCAGGATTATGAGCAGATTCCCAAATACTGTGACCAGGTACATGGTCAGGAACAGTCCAAAGAGGACGGGCTGCAATTCTGGATCAGCTGAGAGACCCAGGAGATGGAATTCTAAGATGTCTGTTACATTTACTGCTTCCATAATGTTTGGACACCTTTGACATAGAAAAGAGGGTGGGAAACGGGAAACAAGTCAGCAAGCAGTCAGCACTCCATATATGCATTTAATTCAAGCCTTCACAGGTAGTTATCGACATTGAGGTCAATATACATTAAACAATATTTCACAGTTGTGACAAACCTAATCAACTTGAAACTCTCTTGTTATTGTTTTTCTATTCTTCACCTCCTCTTGTACATATCTACTTTTTTTTTTTTTTTTGCATTATTCCACCCAAGGCCTCATCCATGCTAGGCACGCCCTCTATCCCTGAGCTACCTCCCCAACCCTTTTTTGTTTTATTTTGATACAAGGTCTTCCTAAGTTACCCAGGTTGGTTTCTAACTTGCGTCAGGCCCCTGAGGAGCTAGGATTTTAGGCATGGGCCACACCGAACCTACACACCTAAACACACTCAAGTGAACAATGTTAGAAGACCCCTAATACCAGTTCACAGTCACAGTAGCATATAGATTAACTGTGGGGCAAAAAATAGTGTGAGAAACACGTTTTCTCCTTTTAGAAATAAAATTAATTTTAACTGAAGTAAAGTAAGAAGCAGTCTAATATACCTTATCATATTCTAAGACAATGGTACCCATTCAAATTACAAATTCAAATTACAAATTCCTGTAATGCAGAATATATATAAACACTTCATAAGGGTTAGAACTGCAAAATCTAAACACTAAATTAAGTTGATAGTTCATGATCACAACACACACTTATGGGACAGTTTTCTTCCAGGATTCTCTCCTTCTACATCTTCTGATTTCCCTCCTTTATAAGTTCTCAGTCTAATACTATTTGTCTTTTAACAATCATTCAATGGCAGTTATCAAGAATAGAAGCAATAATAAATGTTGGCAAGGATGTGGGGGAAAAGGTACACTCATATATTTCTGGTGGGACTGCAAATTGGTGCAACCACTCTGGAAAGCAGTATGGAGATTCTTCAGAAAACTTTCAATGGAACCACCATTTCACCCAGCTATCCCACTCCTAGGCTTATATTCAAAGGATTTAAAATCAGCATACTACAGTGACGCAGCCACATCAATGTTTATAGCAACTCAATTTACCTTAGCTAAACTGTGGAACCAACATAGGTGCCCTTCAACAGATGAATGGATAAAGAAAACGTGGTATACATATACAATGGGATATTACTCAGACTTAAAGAAGAATGAAATTATGGCATTTGTTGGTAAATGGATGGAACTAGAGAATATCATGCTAAGCGAAATAAGCCAATCCCAAAAAACCAAAGGCGAAAGTTTTCTTTAATATGTAGTTGCTAGTTCACAATAAGAGGGGGCTAGGAAAAAAACAGAGGTATTTTGGATTAGGCAGAGGGGAAGGGAGGGGAGTGGATATGGGGGTAGGAAGGGTAGGAGAATGGATTGGATATTATTATCCCATGTGCATATATGATAACATGACTGGGGTGATTCTACATCAGTCCAACCAGAAGAATGTGAAGTGTCAACATGCATTCTACTGTCACGGAAAACTAATTAGAACAAAGACAATAAAAAAATTTTTAAAAGAGGGCTGGGGTTGTGGCTCAGTAGTAGACCACTTCCCTCACATGTGTGAGGCACTGGGTTTTATCCTCAGCACCACACAAAAAAATAAATAAACAAAATAAAGTTATTGTGTCCATCTACAACTAAAAATATTTTTTAAAATTTTAAAAAGAAATACACACAATGGCATAGCCAAAAAAGAAAAGAAGAAGAATATTGTTAAAGATAGCTTTTTTAAAAAATAAAACTATTCAGTAAAAGGAAAAAACATAATCATTTGATATATTACTATTATCCTTGGTTTAGGCAAATTTAAAATTTTAATAAATATGGTTTAGGTAACTGCACACAGTCATGCCATCAGAGACCAGATATGTGGCATTAGTATACCTTCACTTGACACTGATTAAATAATGAAGGATTTAAAATACTGTGGACGGGTTTATTTATTTTATACCATATCATTGGAATCAACCCCGTAAATATCTACTGAGGAAAACAGCTCTTTGCATTTTTCAGCTTATAATCTACAGTGACCTGCTACTATGAGTCACTGCTTTTCTAATCATTAATCTTCTCACAATTGTGCACTTAAGCACCAGGGATGCCCCCAAAGCTCAGGTTTCAGTCCCAACCTTTTTACATTTTATACGTTTTCACATCCATCTCCCTAATGCATGGATGGCAATTCCTGTACTTTAGCTCTGTGAGGGAAACTCAGGCGCATTACTTTGTCGGGCCTCATTGGGATTTATTTGGGATAAAAGGCAAAAGAGAAGAGTCCGGGAATCATTGTAAACCCATGGGGACAGATTCCCCATATGGACAACGGGGAAAATAAATACCTAATTTATAATGTTGTTATAAGAAATTTTAAAATTTTTTTAATTGCTTAAATAGCATTTCTTGGATCTCACATATCAGTATATTTACCCATGTAAATTTTAAAATATTTAGATACCCTTGGATTAGGCCCAAATCCACTTCATCAGAATATGTGTATGTAAATTTCTTGGTGGACCCAAGAAATTTACATATTTTGCAGAACATTTTCAGTTCTGCAAATGTTCCAATGAAATTTATACAGGTGAATGAAAATAGGTTAGAAATAATTATCTAGGGCTTATATATGTAAATTGTTATTAATGTAATTGTGATATTATAGTAAATTTTATTGCTAGTATGATGTACTTACATGTTATTTCATACACTTTTATTTCATACACCATATTTAACTTGTTCTACATGTACCACATCTGGGATGATGAGACCAAATGATAGAGAATCACTGGGATAGAGAATCACTACCTAAGAATATTTCCTGGCACTTAAAAATAGTGCAATAACATTATCTATAATTATCATAAATAAAACTACCAATTTTAAAATATAAACATTGAGTAATATTTGCTTCATAACTAAAAGCATATTGAGATCTGAATTATCACTGATGAAATCTGAGTCCTTATGATCTCTGCATGATTTCATTCTCCTGCATAGCTCTCCCCTAAAGGCAGCTACTGTCATTTGACAGGTAGATGTTATTGTTAATGTTTCCATGACAATATTGATTTATGCATCCATATATTTTTTTTAAAAACTTACCAAAGAAGTTCCTGAAACATCTAAGTAGTGCATAATGCGACATCTACTGTCCCTGAATGTGCCACCTGACATCAATATATGCTTTTAAGTCTCTCTGTAGTACACATGTTTCTAGCATTCTAGCTAGAAGATCTGAGAGGGACACTATTTAACTTGTAAGTTTACTGTTAATGACAATCCTTTCAAAATTCTTGTATCTCTCATATTACCCAAGTGGGAGCTGTTATGTAATATGTAGTTGGAGGACAGTATTTTAACCACAGATATTTTAGTTGAATAATATGAAGAAAATACTTACCATTATCAATAATAAGTATTAATTGTACTTGACCTTATTTTACACATATTAATCACATTGTACCTGTTTTCTGTTTAATCCATACCCAACAACTGATTTAAGTTGAAATCAATGCAGCTGGCAATGCTGAATCTCAGAGATACTCACAACCTGCCCTATGTTCAAAAAATAATAAATGGAATTGACAGCAGTAAATTAAATTGCCAAGCTGTCAGTAAAATCTGCTAATCTTTTTTATTGTTTCCCAACCATCTGACTATTTTAAGCAGAGGTCCAGAGGTCTTAACTGCAAGCACATCTCAGGTACATTTTTAACTTATAAGTTTCCTGAGTAGTAATAATGAAATCCCAACCTCACTTCATGCCTCCCTCCGCCCAGGAATTGAACCCAATGGTGCTTTACCACCACGCCACATCTCCAGACATTTTTATTTTTTAATTTGAGATAGGGTCTCACTAAGTTGCTGAGGCTGGTTTTGAACTTTTGATCTTCCTGCTTCAACCTCCCAAGCCTCTGGGATTATAGGTGTGTGCCACCACACCTGGCTCATGCTTCCCTTTGAGAGTGAGTGGGCTGGTTACAAGAATACAGGAGGATGAAGGCCACTGAAAGCTCATCCTGGAGTACCAGAGAGAGATCTGTGCTGAATGATTGTGTGCCTTCTCTTTCTGTAAACTTTTCCTATGATCTCAGTCACTCTTCCTAAGTTGTGGCACCAGGTGCCACACACTGATCTATGCTATAATCTACCATACACCCCCAGTCAGTAGTGCTTAGTGAGGAAGAGGTCCCATCCTGCGGTGACAGGGAAGGGAAATGACAGAGTTATTGAGGAGCCAACCTGCCCAGCTTCTCCTGCCCAGCTTCTCCTGCCCAAATGTCCTGTGTCAGTAACCAGACGGCTCATTCAAACATGGATTCAGTGTATTCAACTAAAACACCTAACACAAGTTATATAAAAAGCTGTGTACTTTTCTATTCTGTAAATATAATAACATGGCATCTACACTATGTAAAAGACTTGGCAGATGAATGAATCTACGTAGAACACATAGCTCAGCACCTTGCTGCCCTTGGGAATCTCTCAGTAAAAGCTCATGATGTTTGGATACTAACTATCCTAACACTCATCCTCATCCCCATCAACACCTCCATAAATCTCCTGTATTGCTTAGGACACAGTTTAAAAGGATGGATTTTCTCCCCTCCTGGATAGAATCTATGGGAATTAGAATCAGTGTGAAGCAAAGCAAAACTTTGAAGGAGATTTCTGTTGTTCTTACTATAACCAATTATATAAACTTGCAGTCCTTATAACTGCAATTTTGTTTTCTATTTTTCTCCCACGTGGCTACCCAAACTGCATGCTTCTCCTGACAAGGAGGAAGCAATGCTTTGGACTTTCCGTCTTCCTTTCTGGCCCCACAGCACTTACTGACTTGTGCTGTGTATCTGGTAGGTCATGACCCAGCAGAGCAGATACAGCACCCTTCCCTGCCAGGTGGGCAATGACCTCCTGCTTCAACTTCAGGATTAATATCAAGGCAACCTCAGACAGCAGCTTTCTGATGCAAATGATCTTGGAAGAAGGAGACGCAGCTACAGAGCCCACTGGACTGGGGCCATCAAACTGAAGACCTGCAGGCACTAGCTGATTTTTGACAATTATATGTCTTGGAGGCTCAATGCACAGAGCTCATAATTAACCAAATTATTGCAGCTTCTCACAAACTCTAAGGACTTGCTAATATTAACCGTGCAAGAGGAGGAGGAGAAATGAATACCACCAAAAGTTCTTCACCTCTTACTAATGAAAAAGTTCACATGTACTCCTCATTTCTTGCGTTTCTCTTTTCTTAAGACTCATATAGTTTTCTGCTCCACTCTTACTGTGATAGATGTTTAAATTACTTTTTCACTGGTGCATAATTATGTACAGTAGTTGGGTTCACGGTGGCATGCTCATCCATGTACATGACACGATCTGATCACTTCCAATTTCTTGTACCTCCCCAGTCTTCCCCTCCTCCTTCCCCTCGACCACCCACTTTCCTCTCCCACCCTATTCCTATCCTTTCTATTTTCATGAGATCCCTTTTTTCCCCTTTTTCTGCTTTCACATATGAGACAAAACACACCACATGAAGAGTCTGGCTTGATTCACTTAACTTGGTGCTCTTGAGTTCCATCCATTTTCCTAAAAGTGACATAGTTTTGTTTTTATTTATAGTTAAATAAAACTCCATTGTGTACAGTATACCACATTTTCTTTATCCATCCATCTGTTGCTAGACACCTAGGCTGGTTCCACATATATAAATTGTATATCATTCAATTGTAAATTCAGTATATAAGTATGGTTCCAGGTACATATTAATTATGCCACTATAAACATGGATATGCATGCATCTCTATAGTATGCACACCTTAATTCTTTTGGATAAATACTGAGGAGTGGTATACCTGGGACATAAGATCGTTCTTTTCGGGAAACTCCATACTGATTTCCACAATTGTACTAATTTATAATCCCGCCAAAAGTGTATAAGGGTTCCATTTTCCCCAATTCCTCACCAGCATTTATTATTGTTTGTATTCTTTTTTTTAATATTTATTTCTTAGTCGTAGGTGGACAGAATATCTTTATTTTATTTATATGTGGTGCTGAGGATCGAACCCAGTGCCTCACGCATGCTAGGCGAGCACGCTACCACTGCGCCGTAACCCCAGCCCCTGTTTGTATTCTTGATGATCATCATTCTGACTAGAGTGAGATGAAATCTCAGTGTAGTTTTGTGGAGGAGATTTTTTTGTTTTTGTTTCTGTTTTTACAATAAAAATTTATTCTTTCTAGCACTTTAACTGATACATAGCAAGATCTGAGAAAGGGACATCATTTAACTAGTAAGTTTAATGACAATCCTTTCAAAATTCTTGTACTTCTCATTTTACCCAAGCGGGAACTGTGTAATATGTAGACAGAGAACAGTATTTTAATCACAGTTCATAAATTCAATATTATCATTAATCATCTACATTTATTGTCATATATGCATATATATACATATGTGTGTATATGTATACACCCACCATTTTTTATCTATTCGTCTTCAGACACCTGGGCTCATTCCATAACTTGGTCATTGTGGGTTGAACCTCTATAGACATTGATGTGTCTGTATCACTACCGAATACTGATTTTAGTTCTTTTGGATAAATACCAAGGAGTGGACAGCTGGGTCATTTGATGGTTCCATTCCCAGTATTTTGAGGCATCTCCATACAGCTTTACAAGTGATTGTACTAATTTTCAGTCCCACCAACAATGTATGAGTGTATTCTTTTCCCCAAATCCTCATCAGTATTTATTGTTATTTGTATTCTTGATAATTGTCATTCTGACTCAAGTGAGATGAAATGTCAATGAAGTTTTGATGTGCATTTCCCTGATGGCTAGGGATGTTTAACATTTTTCAATGCATTTTTTTTGGTCATTTGTATTTCTTCTTTTGAGAAGTGCTTGTTTAGCTCTTTTGCCCGTTTATTAATTGGGTTATTCAGCTTTTGGTGTGAAGATTTTTGAGTTCTTTATGTATTCTGGATATTAATTCCCTGTCAGAGGAGTAACTGGCACAGATCTCCCATTCCGTAGGCTCTTTCTTCACACTCTCCTTCCTTTGCTGTGAATAAGTTTTTAGTTTGATGCTGCCCCACTTATTGATTCTTGGTTTTATTTCTTGTACTTTAGAAGTATTGTTAATGAAGTCAGTGCCTGCACCAATGTGTTGGAGTGTTGAGCCTGTGTTTCCTTATAGCCATTTCAGAGTTTTTGGTCTAATTTCTAGGACTTTGACCCACTTTTGTGAGTTGACTTTTGTGCAGGGATCTAGTTCCATTTCTCTGCATAATATCTAATACCCCAATAATTGAGGACTTCCTAATATTAATGACAGAAAAGGAAGAAGAAGATAGAGAGAAAATGAATAACCATGAAGGCATTTGAACTCCTCTACTAATGAATAAGCTCATGTATAATATTCATTTCTTTCATTTCTTTTTTTTCAAACACCAATGTGCCTTTTATTATCATTGCTTGTAGCTGTCAAATATACAGAACAAAAAAATTAACCATTTTAACCATTATTAACTAACTAGTTCAGTGGCATTAATTACATTTACATGGTTGTGTAACTATCACCACCATCCATCTCCAGAAATTTTCATCTTTACAAACTGAAAATGTACCCATTTTAAAAACTCCCCTTCTCTCCCCCACCAATTTTAGTAACTACTCTTCTATTATGAAATGTGATAATTAGTCCTGAAACTATAAAATTAATATATCCAAGGAGGCAGAATTTACAGGTCTAGATGTTTGACTTTGTGGCATTTTCCAAATAACATTCCAAATGGATGCCATAGGTCCTGAGATTAGACTCTGCTGTGGATCCTCCTCAGGGAGCTTTTAATGTCCCTGTTCCTCAGGCTATAGATGAAGGGGTTCAGCATAGGGCTGACCACAGTGTACATCACTGAGGCCACTGCATTGTTTCTGGGAGACTGTGATATAGCTGATCCAAGGTACACTCCAATGCCAGTTCCATAAAATAAGGAAACAACTGACAGGTGAGATCCACAGGTAGAGAAGGCTTTGTACTTCCCATCTGCTGATGGGATTCTCAGAATGGAAGAAATAATTTTACAGTAAGAGAAGAAAATTCCAGTGATAGGAAGAAAACCAGAAATGGCACCAACAAAATACATGACTATGTTATTGGTGAAAGTGTCAGAACAGGCAAGCTTAAGAACTTGAGAAGGGTCACAGAAGAAATTGGAAATTTCTACATCCTTGAAGTGAGTAGATCGCAAGGCAATCAAATTGTGCAGTTGGGAGTCTAAAAGGCTAAACAAGAGAGACACCAAAACTAAGAGGGCACAGAGGCAAGGGTTCATAATGACTGAGTAATGCAGGGGGTGACAGATGGCCACAAACCGGTCATAGGCCATTACAGTCAGCAACATGCCATCCATACATCCAAAAAGGATCAAAAAAGACATCTGCGTCAGGCAGCCCACATAGGAGATGACTCTGCTGCAAGTTAGAATGTCCATGATCATCTTTGGGACCGTAGTAGAGATGAAAAATATATCAGCCAAGGACAGGTTGGAGAGGAAGAAGTACATGGGGGTGTGGAGGTGGGGGTCAGAGCTGACGGCCAGGATGATGAGCAGGTTCCCAAGCACTGTGACCAGGTACATGGACAGGAACAGTCCAAAGAGAATGGGCTGCAGTTCAAGATAATCCAAGAGGCCCATGAGATGAAATTCTGAGACACGTGTTAGATTTTGTAGCTCTATATTGTTTGGACAGCTTTCGAAAATAAAAAGTTAGAGAAAATGAAGTAAGTATACCATCACATAGTACTGTGTCTATATTTTGGACAAAGCAATTCTCTTATACAGACCTCACATTTGACCATACACCTGTGGTGATATTTTTGATTTGTTATAAATCCTGTATTCTCTGGATGTGTGTGTGTTACCAGGGATTGAACCCAGGAGCGCTTAACCACTGAGCCACATCCCCAGCCACCACATATATATATATTTTTTTTTTTAAATTAGAGACAGGGTCTCACTGAGTTGCTTATGGCCTCGCTAAGCTGCTGAGGCTAGGTTTGGACTCACAATCCTCCTGCCTCAACCTCCAGAGTCACTGGGATTACAGGCATGCACCACCACACCCGGCTACAAATCCCATACTCTTGGTTTCCTAGTTGATTTTTTTGTTGTTGCTATTCACCTCTTTCAATGATACTTACATTAGAGACATTCCAGTAAAGGTGTTACAAGATTGAGAATATTACAGACAACACTCTATTTTCACAGTAAAATACAGCAAACTCTTTTCAGACAGAAAAGAAAAAACAATGTTTATAGCAGCACAATTCACAATAGCTAAGCTATGGAGCCAACCTAGGTACCCTTCAACAGATGAATGGATAAAGAAATTGTGGTATACACAAACAATGGAATATTATTCAGCCATAAAGGAAAATAACTTGATATTTTCCAGTAAATGGATAGATCTGAGGACTATCATGCTAAGTGAAATAAGCCAATCCCAAAAAATCAAAGGTCGAATGTTTTCGCTGATATGTGGACACTAAACCACAATGAAGTGGGGGAGAATAAAAGAAGTTTGATAGATTAGACAAAGGGGATGAAGGGAATGGAGGAGGGAGAGGAACAGGAAAGACAGTAGAATTAATCTAACATAATTTTCCTATGTACATTTATGTGAATATATCTAAGTGAATCCCACCATCATGTATACCCACAAGAATGGGGTCCCAGTTAGAATAAGCTATGTTCCATGCTTGTATAATTATATCATAATGGATTCTACTGTCATAACTAAAAAGAACCAATAAAAATAAATAAATAAATAGGTAAATAAATAAATAAATAAAATGGAAAATATCCTTCCTTCATTAAGGAAAAAAATCATTCTAATTAAAGGTAATTGAAAAACTGTCAAACATAGCTTATTTTATTCTAAGACAATGATACAAATTTCCTGGATGCAGAATATTTATAAACACTCTGTGAGAGCTAAGATGATGTTATTGGCATTCAAATGAAGTTGAAGACCCATAATCACATGTTTACTTGCCAGTTAAATTCATGAACTTTCATAATTCGTTCACTTTAAAACTGCAGTCCTTCACAGAAACAGGGTTTCATTCAAATATGTAGATTGTCTTTTTAAAATCATTTTATAGTCCTAACCTTAGCTTTAGGGGACTTCAAATTTTGATGAATATGCACATAACCATGAAGCATCACTGATCACACACACTAGTGATAGTGCATCTGTCAATAATTCAACAGCAACGAATTTAAGGAACGTTTCTGAAATGTTTTATTTTATACAGTTATCTATATCCAGCCCATACAAACATAAGGAAACATGTGAGACCACTTTTGCTATTTTCCATTTTAGCAGAGTTGTAGGTTTTTTGGCTCTTTGTTGTTATTTGGTTTTGCTTTGTTTACTTTGTATTCCATAGTGTCCTGGTAATATCACTTCTTTTTTATCATAAACCCTATTATTTACAAATGAGGAATTTAGCACCTGAAGATATGCCCCCCAAACCAGGTTTGAAACTCAGCCTTCTTAACCTAGTTAAAAGAATTTCATGCTGATTCTTCCCATGAAGGCATGATTCATTGACCGGCAACATGAGAGAAGCCTACAGGAGCTAAAATCAGTACAGGAGAAAAACAGAACTTAGAGAATTCCTGGACCCCATCCCAGAACCAAAACATAAACTTAGTCCTCTGAGCTGAAACTTTGCATGCTGGTATCATCTCAACTGTCATGTTTGCCCCAATGACAAGAAAACAATGCTCCTGACAGTTCCTCCTTCTACCATCTCCCACAACACTTACTGGGCAGTCCTGCTGTTCTGCTGAGGCATTACCAAGGAATATGGATACAGTGCCCCTCTCCTGCTTGGTGTGTGGTGGAACCTCACACTCTGTACTCAGGACCTGAAAAACGCTCAAGTTTGTGAAGATGTCCATGAAGACAGTAGACATTGGTACGGAGCCACTGTACTGGAACAGGCAAAGTAAAGGTCTGGAGGCACTGGATAATTATTTCAATTGTGCAATGTTGGAGGTTCAATGCACAAAATGCCTAATTAGCCAATTGGTCCACATTAATTCAATCTCTGAGGACTTGTTAATATTAAAGGAAACAGAAAAAGAGAAAAGTAAATGTACTTGGGAAATTTTTCAGGAAGAAACTCACCCAGTACTTTTCCTTTCTGACTTCCAAGTTGTTGGATCTTTATGTAAAACTCAGACTACTTTTTCTTCACTATAACAACTAAATATGGGATTTAGTACCTATCAATCCATTGTACTAATCGGAAAATATAAGGAGAATCAGATTTCTTGTTCCAAGAATCTTATACTCTTTTCATTCCTATTTGTCTCTAAGGAGAACTTCTTATTTCAATTTATTTTTCCGTTTATTAGGTTGGTTTTTTACTAGTCCAACTGAGTCTTGGTTCTTGTTTCTCTAATGAAATGATATTGATACATTACAAAACCACTGATGTTACATAAGTTTTTGATAACTTACTGTATTTAAATACTCCAGGAGCGGGGCTGGGGCTGTAGCTCAGTGGCAGAGCGCTTGCCTAGCATGTGTGAGGCACTGGGTTCGATCCTTAGCACCACATAAAAATAAACAAATAAAAGCACCCTGTCCATCTAGAACTACAAAAAAAATTTAATGAAATTAAATAAATAAATACTCCAAGAGCATCAGTAAGAAGCTATATGTTTTTAATATTAATTTTTTTAACCAATACATAAAAATTATATATATTTATGGGATACCATGTAATATTTTGGCTCAGGAATACATTATGTAATGATAAAATCATAGTGAACATAGCTATCTCTTCAAACATCGATCATTTCTTTAAGGTGAAAATATTTTAAATACTTTCTTCTAGCTTTAAAAAAAGTACAGTATATATTTTATTTGCTACTTTCAAACGAGAATACTCTATAATTAATCTTTCCCCATCGTTCTCTCCTACTCTTCAAGGCCTCTGATAATGACCATGCCACTGTCAACTTCTATGAGACCAACTTTTTAGCCTCCACATATGAATGATATCAGGTAGTGCTTGTCTTCAGGGTCTGGCTTATTTACTGACTTCAGTTCCATCCATTTTGTTTCAAATGGTAGAATGGCATCCTTTTACAGCTAAATAGTATTCATCATGTGTATGTCCCACATTTTCTATATCCATTCATCCATTGATGGACACTTAGATTTCCATTTCTTAGCTATTATGAATTGCACTTCAGTAAACATGGAGTGCAGACATCTCTTCAACAGATGGATTTCATTTGCTTTGGATACATCCAGCAGATGGATTGCAGAATAATATGGTAGTTCTATTTTTAAATGTTTGGGAAACTCTATGCTGTGCTCCACAGTAGAAAGCCTGATTCTTTTCACTCTGTTCCCCAAAGTGACTTCCCATTATTTCTTCCACATTCTCATTGCTGAGAGTCACTAGGTCCCATCCCACACAATGGGAGTTACACAAGGTCATAAGAAAAAGGAGGTAAGGTCTTTGGGAGTATCTTAGCCCCTGCCCACCTCAACTTCTATCAGAATATTGGGCTTGATAAAAAGAAAAGCTTAATACATACCTAATGGATATGGGAGAAAGTATGTTGTTTAGCTGTACATTGATAAATTATAGAGGGTATTTTGAGGGGATCCCAAATGGCAGGTATATAGAGATGGATATGAGAGGAAGAGGCTGAGTATTCAGACATTTGGAATACTTGCTCCATACAAAATGTATTACTAAAACTGAAGTTATTTCATATTAGGTAGAGGGGATAAAATACTAGGGTTACAGCCAAAGATGAATTTACAGGACATAGTAAATAAAAACCAAAGACAGTTATATCTGCATAGCAAAATGTTTATTTTCCACTTCCACTTCCCATGATCAGTACCCTTGAACAAAAAAGAAACACTAAAACTTTTTGCATTCTATATTGGATGTTCACTTGAGAGTTCTCTGTCCATAAACTTTTATACACTTGTGGAGAGTTTTCATTTTTTCTAGAAAGGAAATCTATGAGTCTTATTATTGGACATACTATTAGTAGGGGAAAATAGATCCCACTATTCATAATTTTAAACCATACATTTCTCTCAAGAGTTGAGAAATTAGGGAGCAGGGCATGAGGCACACATAATCTCAGCAACAAGGGAGGCTAAGGCAGCATCACAATTTTGAGTCCAGCCTCAGCAATTTAGTGAGCCCTAAGCAACTTAGCCAGATCCTATCTCCAAATAAAAAGGTCTGGGGATATTGCACAGTAATTAAGCATCTCTGAGTTCAATCTCTGGTACCAAAAAAAAAAAAGAGTTGAGAAATTAATCTATAGCAGATCTAGTGGTTCAGGGAGGAAGTACCATATTGAATATGCATGTAAAATGATCTTAAGTTTCTCCTCTGAGACAGCGAATAATTTACTCGATGTTATATGAAGTAGAAATGTGCCTATCTCTGCCCTACTATGCAAGATTTTGCAAATATAGATAAATGACACTCAGTTCATGCTTTAAGCTGCTTAAGTTGTGTAAAGATGCTGATGAACTAACTACCTAAGGAACTAGTAGGAAAGGAGAATTCTCAGTGACAGTTCTCAAATTCCCTCCATGAGCTAAGAATAAATTTCATAGGTCTCTGAGCAAAAACTTTGCATTTTAGAGCCATTCAATTTATTCATTCCAATGACCTTGCTGATCCTCTATTTGAGAAAGCAATGCTTCCAATAGTATCTCCAGCATCCTCTGTGCCTCTTAATACTCACTGGACCAGGCTTCCTTCCTAATGGGGCTGTCTTGCTAGTGGGGCTATTGAAGTTCATTCCCTCTTCACACCTGACAAGCAATGAGGACTGAGGATCTATCCTCATGAATGACAGGAACCCAGAGTCAGGCAGGGGCCTCTTGATATACATGAGTCTGGAAGGAGACCCAGGTATGATTTCCACTGAACTGGAACCAGCTTTCTGAAAGGCTGAAAGAACAGGATGATATTTACTGTTGTGTGGTCTTAAGCGTGATCAAGAGCATTCTTGATGTTATTCTGGAGGCACCACAAGATTATGGATATATTCCTCTTCTTTGGGGCATGTTACACAACCCACCAAACCACCATGTTCTCATCCAAACTTTCTTGTAGAATTGTCACATGGGAAGAAGTAGCTCTGTATTTGGTATTTCAGCAGATACCACCATGTACCTCCTTTCCATGTAGTAAGAAAAAATGTCCCTAGTTTCTCTCCTACCAGCAGGATTCCTCCAGTAATGTCACAATACACCACAATCATTCTATGTTCAAATTCAACAAATATTCCCATGGATTCTTATTTTTGTTTATCAAGTAACTGCTCATTTCACTTCAAAATGTATTTTCTTCAGTTTTTTTTCTGTGTGTTATCAGTTAATAAAGTCTTTTTATTTTTAAAATAATTTATTTTTTATTTTCTGTTCTAGGATCCAATCGAGGTTCACATGTTGCATTTAGTTATCATGACTCGTTAAATTGCATTAATTCCTTCACCTGGGACAGTTCTTCAGCCTTTATCTTTCATGATCCTGACATTTTTTTACAAGTAGGGCTTATTTTAAAAGGATGTCCATCAAGCTAAGCTGTGAAAATATTTTATACTATAATCTTTGTAGGGTCTTACATCTTTCACAATTAAAAACAAAACAGAAAAACAGACCAAGATGCACTCAGAGAGAAATGAACCCAGAAGCAATAACGTTCAAGAAGCACTGATTAGCAAAAATATCAGTAGAAAAGGCCTGTTTATCAGGGTATGGACTATCTCTTTAAATAATGATTTTCTCCTGATGGTCAAAGCAAAACAATACTAAAATAGAAAACCACCATTAAAGGCCTCTCCCCTGCTAATCACCTGCACTTTCTCCCATCCTAGGAAGAAGGCCACCGCCAGACTAAAAAACACCACTGCATCACAAACTCTGCTCACTTGCAGGTGCCATTTTCTGCCTTTTACTGAAATAAACTTCTGGCCATAGCAACATCAGAGACGATGAAGTAGTAAGTGCCAGACATTGATTCCTCCACAGGGACGTTGACTAAACAACACACAGGGACCAAGTTGCCCTGTGAGAACTCCATGAACTAGCTAAGAGGTATTAGCACACCACAGAAGCACAAATCCAGGAAGAGGTAAATCAAAGTGGACAAGAAACGTTGCTGTATTTGCCCATCAAGGACCTACCCACTCCCAAAAGCAGCGTGGCAGAATCAGCAGAAAATTCCCAAGTTCTGACTTAGAAGAAGAAGGATAAGGTGAATATTCATCTGAAGTTGTATCTTTCCTGTGGGCTGCCTGAGGGACTGGTTTCTGTCTTGCCTGACCTGTAGCACTAAAGAGAAATGTCATTCCAATGCACTGGGAATGCTGGGACAGAGACCACAGAGAAAAATGTTAAGGCAGCCTAATACATTACTAGAGAGACATATAAATTGCTGAAAGGAAACAAAAATTTAGGTGTACACTACCAAGGCCACCACACCCTTCCTAGGAGAAAGTGAGACAGCTGAACTGAGATACACCCCAAGGCCTGTCCCATAATAGGAGAATAGAATAAGGAAATTGAAATATTCAGTAGTGTTCATAAGAGACTCAAGCAAAGGAAAAAATCAGTGAACTTAAGGACATATCATTTGAAATAACTGAATCAGTGAAGCAAAAGAAAAGGGAATTAAATAAATATTAATGATAGCAAAAAAAAGAAAAATGAATAAATAAAAGTGAAGAGATCCTAAGGGTTTTATGGGAAAACATCAAGCTGAATTTTTTTGCATTAGGGGAGTTTCAGAAAGGGAATAGAGTGCAAGAGATAGAGTCCTAATCTTTTAAAATAATGACTGAAATTTTAAACTTCCAAAATTTGAAGAAGAAAATAGACATACATATTCAAAAATTAAAGTAAAATAGACATACACATGCAAAAACTAAACTCTGATAGATCCAAAGACACCCATAATGAGACAGATTTCTTAGTAAAATCCTTAGGCACCTTAAAAATTCTCAGGCTCAAGCCACACACCACCAGTTCGATAAGTCAGAATCTCTGGTGATGAGACAGATGTCAGTGTTTTTAAAGATCCCTGAGTGCTTCCCATAAGGGCAATCTTGAGGACCAGCAATACACATCCTAATAGATAACCTGCACAAATAAATTTTTGATACATGCAATTTTTGTATGGTAAATACACAGGAGTTGTTGAAAAAATGTAATTATAAGAAATTTAAAGTGTATAAAAAGAGAGTTGTTTATCTTTCTGGGATGCTTGGATCATTAATAATAAAGTGCAGAAGGTTGCATAACAGAATTCAGAAACGCATGAGTAAGCTGTCCAAAGAACACGGAATACTCTCACAGTTTCACTAAAGACAGGTCTTTTAAAAAGCAATATTTAGATATAAAATAGGAGGTGAATGAAAACCATAAGAGCTAAAAAATGATGTGATGGAAGAGATGAGATTTGCAGGCTAGATGTTTAGTTTTGTTGCCGTTGCCGACCAGCACTGCTTATGGATGGCACAGGTCCTGAGACTAGACTATTTTTCTGAAGAGCCTCCACATGGCCCTCTTGATGTCCTTGTTTCTAAGGCTGTATATGAAAGGGTTGAGCATAGGGGTGACTACAGTGTACACTACCGAGGCCACTGCACCCTTCCTAGGAGAAAGTGAGACAGCTGAACTGAGATACACCCCAAGGCCTGTCCCATAAAATAGGCAAACGACTGACAGGTGAGACCCACAGGTAGAGAAGGCTTTATATCTCCCACCTGATGATGGAACTCTCAGAATAGAGGCAACTATTTTATAGTAAGAGAAGAAGATCCCTAAGATAGGGAGAAAACCAGAGATGGCCACAATAAAATACATGACTATGTTATTGGTAAACGGATCGGAACAGGCAAGGTTGAGGAGCTGAGAAGGGTCACAGAAGAAATGAGAAATCTCCACATCCTTGAAGTAGGTGAGTTGTAACACTGTTGAATTATGCAGCTGGGAGACCAAAAGGCTGATGAGAACTGACCACAAAACCAACAAGCCGCAAAGCCAGGGGTGCATGATGACCTGGTAGTTAAGTGGGTGGCAAATGGCCACAAACCTGTCATAGGCCATTACAGTTAGAAGCAGACTATCCAAACATCCAAAAAGCATAAAAAAAGACATCTGAGTCAGGCAACCTGCATAGGAGATGACTCTGCTGTGAGTTTGGATGTCCACAATCATGTTTGGGACTGTGGTAGAGGTGAAACTGATGTCAGCCAAGGACAGGTTGGAGAGGAAGAAGTACATGGGGGTGTGGAGGTGGGAGTCAGAGCAGACGGCCAGGATGATGAGCAGGTTCCCAAGCACCGTGACCAGGTACATGGACAGGAACAGTCCAGAGAGGATGGGCTGCAGGTCTGGGTCCTCTGAGAGGCCCAGGAGATGGAATTCTGAGGCACGTGTTACATTTCGTGGTTCTATATTGGATGGGCACCTTTTGAGAACGAAAAGGAGGTTGGAAAGAGTGAATAAGCAAACCAGCAGGCAGCACTATTATTTTGGATTAAAGAAATCCATTAGTAAAGACTTTTCATTTGAGAGCCACATTCTCTCAGCAATATTTCTTAGTTGTGACAAACCCAAACATCTTAGAATTCTTTCATCATTGATTTTTGTGGCATTCACCTTTTTCTATAAACATGAACCTTGGAGATACTCAACTGAAGTATGTTTTAAAAGCAAAAAGCATTAGAGAGAAATACGTAACTATGGCAAAATATTCTTTTAAGAAAAAGCAAAGATAAATATCCTTTCACCTTTAAGAAAAAGACCGTTCTAATTAAAAGAAAGTAAAAAGCAGCCCGTTTTTATTCAAATACAATGCAAAAATTCTCTTGATACATAATATTGATAAGCTCAATAAGTGCTAAAACCAAAGTATCTGGATTCTAACTCAAAGTCAAATATTCATAATAAAGCAATTTTTAAATACTTCTTTAGTTGTTGATGGACCTTTATTTTATTTATTTATATGTGGTGCTAAGAATTGAACCCAGTGCCTCAGGCATGCTAGGCAAGCGCTCTACCATCAAGCCACAACCCTAGCCCCATAATAAAGCATTTTTATGTGCCAGTTATCTTCATGGATTTTCGTACTTCTTTTGGTCTTCTGACTTTGTTCCTCTGTGGAATTAAGTGCTCACTCAAAACTGTAGGATGTCCTTTTTATTTACTTTTTTTTAATATTTTTTCAGTTGTAGATGGACACGATATCTTTATTTTATTTATTTATTTATTTTTTATGTGGTGCTGAGGATCGAACCCAGTGCCTCACGCATGCAAGGCAAGCGCTCTACCACTGAGCCACAATCCCAGCCCCAGGATGTCCTTTTTAATTCTTCTCTCATATAACATCTAATCTTGGCCTGATGTACTTCAAATTTTGACAAGCATGTTTTGTCAAAATATAGCAAATCATACAGCATCACTGATCTCATAAGTGTCATAAGTGTACAATAACTATCCAAATCATTAAATAAATAATAATTAGCATTTAAGAAATATTTTATTTCTAATAATTCTCATTTTATTCATTATTAATTTATCAATCTTACACAATCTCAAGGAAACATTTGGTATTTCATACTTCTTTGTGCTCACTCTCTCTCTCCTCTCTTTTAATTTTGTGATGGCTTAGCTAAAGTACTTACATGGGTTTCTTTTATTTCATTGGCAAAATATAGTCATATGTTTTGGGGGTATAGAGTGATATTAAGATATGTGTATATAGTGCAGAGTAATTGTATCAAGTTTAGATGAATTTCTAATCTTAAGCATTTGGAAATGTTGTGTCCTCATGAAATCCAACCCCCTTTGCTGACAGTTGAGGAATTTAGGGCCATGGATGCCCCAAACCCAGGCCTGACACCTAGCCTTCTTATGCCTAATTAACAGCTGTTCACTTCATTCTTTCCTGATACAGGAATTTCAGTTCTCTTTCACCAGCTCCCTGAGGTCAACTGTAGTCCTCATTTCTCTTGGCATATCACAGTATGATTTAATTTCAGGGGAAAGACAAAGAAAAAAAGCACAGACTGGCTAATGTAACAAACCTTTGGGGAGTTTCCACATTGATAAAATGAAGATAATAGTTGAACTTACCTTACAGTGGTGTGCTTAAGAAATTGGATGAAATGAAACAAAGTACTTAGACTAGTGTTCATCAATCCTAGTTGATCATTATATTTACCTGTGGATATTTAAAATATACTGATGCTCTGCTATAGCTTAGAACCAATTAAATAATTATCTCTACACGTGTGGTTCTTGGTGGTCCAGGGTCAAGAATCAATGTCTTAGAATATTGCCACACACTAGAAAATGCTCCACTAATAGTATATATGTTATTATCATTAACACTTACTACCTGTATTATAAATATAAACAATTCTATCTTCACTTCAGAATTTCTATTTTATAGATATCTGAAATATTACCAATAAAATTTAAGTTTTCTTATATCCATGCCTAATCCTATTCCTCTGTACATCTATCCCCCAAATGCAAAATGCAGTCATGAATTTGGTAAGTATATTTTGTGAATGATTCTATAACATTAGTATTGATTTACTTATGTGCTATTTTCTTGAAAGTCTATGTAACCAATATTCTACTCTATATTACATCTAAGATTTTACTAAAACACTGAATTAAAGTCTTTCTGTGAAGTACAAACATTTATATATAACATTTTAATGCATAATATTGCCTGAGAATTGGATTTCATTGTATTTTTCAATTTCTCATGACTACAATCCTATGAAAATTCTCACCTTTCTTTCATCACACAAGTGAGAATTTGTATATGATGTGTGCCTGCAGGATAGCTCTTTGAGTTGTAAAAGATGTGTGTTTAGTTTTTACTATTTATTGCCTACATTTGTTTTCCCAATAGAAAAACATCAGTTGCTATCAAATACTTTCTCTTATTAAGATATCAAATGAAGCTAAACTCAGTGGCATACACCTGTAATCCCAGCACCTCAGGGAGCTGAGGCAGAGGATCTTAAGTTCAAAGCCGGCCCAAGCAACTTAGTGAGACCCTGTTTCCAAATAAAAAATAAATGCACCCCTGGGTTCAATCCCTGGTACCAAAACAAAACAACAACAAAAAAGATATCAAATAAGAAATATTCCTGAAGTCTGTCTAATATAATCATTCCATGAGCATTCCACGTGAAAATTCTCATCTTATATAGATTTCTTATATATAAGATATTTCCATATCTCAGATGTTCAAACTTGATTGTAAAATGCATTATTATTCATTTTAAAAATTATATATTCATGTTAGAAATGCCTCTATAAATCACTGTTTTATTCCCCTACTTCCCAGATGAACTCACTGAATTGCAAGAGAAAGAATCAATGCTCTGCCTTGGTTTGTTCATCTGTGCTCTGATAGGTTTGAGAAGAAAAACTCTAACTTGGCTCTTGTAAGGGCACAAAGTCCTGAGACTATAGTCAGTAGACCAAGGTCTGAGTCCCATGTCTAATTCTAACACTCATGGTGTATTATGTATAAAAAACTCTCCACCTCTCTGGACTAACTTTCCTTATCTGGAAATGGGGAGAATAATACTAAACTCTAGAGATGTAAGTCACCTAAATTTAATAACTATTTTCCCATTGTTTTATAATCAGAATTTGAAACATCATTGGAATTTATTCCAGGCTTATTCATAAAATACAATCCTACACAGTTTTCATGCCCTTTTGTTGCTTATGTGGTAGAGAGGACAAGTCTCCCTGGTCTCAGGGCACTGGAGCCCAAGAGACTTGAAATCCTAGTAGGTTTCTCAGCTCATGCAACAAGATTTACCCACCCCTTTTCTTTCTACCTTTTTTCATGTTTATAATCTCTGCAATGGTTTTGAGGAAATTGAATGTTATAGTTGCTATGCCAGGGAAAACAACAGGTTTCATAGAAATGAAACTCAAACAAGTGCTTTTGATCTTGTCTCTTTTCCTATGAGACATCCCTAAACATAAAGGCACCAATAGGAAGACACCGCAGGGTGCACATGCCATATTGACCACACTAACAGATTCTTATTGTTGTTATTTTCTAGGCAATTTTGTGTCAACGATGCTCTAGGAAACCAGAATGAATGAGATTCAGTCATTTCCTCCAGGTTCCTAGTATCTGCTTACACAGGTACAAAAATAAAATGTTTGTTTTTCCAAAAAACTATTGAAAAGCCAACCCTCCTGTCACAAGATATTTTAGTTGGATACTGTGAGGCTTAGTTTTAACAATAATAATACTACCTAATTTTTTGCCCTTGATAATCTATTTAATCCTGACTCAGTGGAGTCTCTCAACTCCTAGGAATTGACTTTGAGGTAGAGGCTGATTTGAGGCTCAGAAATAATAACTTGCTTCATATCACACAAATAATGAGGAGCAAAGGTTTCAAAAATAATATTTTTTTGCCTCAGAGACACATACAGTAAACTCACTGTATGTGAGTTCACTTTGCTTGCCTTAAAGCAGAGATCCACAGGTCTTTTAACAGATTCTATTTTCCTAAGTAGAAATGGAACCTGAGACATTGTCTTCCTTTGAGATGGAGAAGAGCCAAATTTCAAGAGTAGAAGAGTAAGAAGACAACTGAAGTGCCACTCAGGAGAGGGGGTGAGATAGAGAGCTTTCCTGAATGTGCATGAGCTCTTTCTGTGATTGCTCACGTACAATCTCAGTCATCCTTCCTGTGGTTGGTATAGCAAGGGGCACCCCTGTTTTCCTCGGAGATTACTAGGAACCCCTAAAGGGAAGAGCACAGTGAGCAGAAGGTTCTGCTAGGAGATACAAGGAAGAGAAATGGCTAGTTGGGTTGCCACAGGAGAATCCTGGTCAAGTGCCCTGTGTCTGGAATCAAAATGTTCAATTCAAACTGCCTTTGCCCCATTCCATCCCAGGATGTGGTGCAAGTTATATAAGAAGGTCTATTCCTTTCAAGTAAAACAACAACAATGTTTTATACCTGGGAGTGATCACTGCAGATGAAAATAAATAAACTGCATAGAGTCTAATATTTGGGAAAGTGTGATAAAAATTCATGACATTATAGTCATCTGTCATTCTTATCCTCATCATGACCTTCACGAACATTTTAGAGCACATAAGAGACAGTTTAGAGAGATCCATTTCTTGCCCTATTAAGAGAGATACCCACCACAGGTAGAACTATTGTGGGAGGAGAGCAGAACTGTGTGTGAGGAGTCTTGGATCCTCACCAGAACCAAGACTATCAACTAGAATAGTGGTCACAGAGGGTGGGAAGGGAAGGAAGCAGTGGGAAAGAGAGAGATTGAATGGCAGGTACCAAAATAGAGGAATAAATTCTAGTATTCTATAGCACAGTAGGGTAGGCACAGTTTATAACCATTTATTATATATTTTATAAAGAACTAGAAGAGAGGCATTTGAATGCTCCCAACACAAAGAAATAATAAATGTCAATGGAAATGCTAATTACCCTCATTTGATCATGACATATCATATACATCTATCAAATTATCACACTCTACCCCACACACGTATATATAATTATTATGTGTCCATTCATTTTTTAATTCAATCTTTTATTTCATAGGCCTGAGTTAAAACTTTGCATTTGGAGGCCATCCCTTCTGGACACTCCGACTGCTTGTCTGGATAATAAGGAATTGACGCTCTCTGAGTCCCTCCTGCATCTAGTTTCTCCCACCACACTTACCAGTCAGTGCTGCCTCTATGCTGGGGCATGACCAAGGAGTAACGATCCATGGCCTCTCCCCTGCCTGGTGAATGGCAGAGAATCGGGCTCCTCCCTCAGAACTGGCTGGAGGAGAGACTCAGGCATGGACCTCTAATGCAGGCAATGACTCTGGAAAGAGGATACCCACAGATCCAACTGGACTGGGACCAAGACGCTGCAGGACACAGGCTGATTGTTTATAGTTATATGGGTCTAAGAGCTTCATATGCAGAGCTCATAATTAGCCAAATTGGTTCACGTTATCCTAATCTCTGAGGACTCGTTAATATTAATGGAACCAGAAGCATGGGAAAACTTGGCTATTCCCCTCTTCTAACTCTGAAGTTTCATAAATCTTAACATAAAACTCAAACTCACTTTTAAATTTAAACAAAATCAACAGGTGAGTTTAATGTCATTAAAAGCATTCAAATTACCAAGAAATTTTGAGAGAATTAGATCTGTATCAAGAATCAGATAGCATAATCTATTTTCAAGTTAATATTTTTACTTCTAGAATGAACTGACAGACGTGTCTCAAATCTCCCACAAAAATAACATTGCTACACTTCAAGTGTCCAAAGCCCCCATGCAAACACACCCCTATAAAATAGGACATTCCATGGGACTCGTCCTAGCAGCTGAGGACAAAGACCAGACTCTCTTGCATAAGGCTAAGTTTTCACTACATACATCACAACCTGGCCTTCACACAAGGCTCTCTTGGAGCAAAATGAGCATAGTTGTTTGAACATCTACCTCCAGCGTACCTTTTATGTAACAAATAAACCACAGTATCAGTCTGAGTGTGCCTATCATTTGAAGAAGCCAGTATTGGGTTGAGATAGATTTTTTTTCTAAAGAACCAATCTGAGCCTATAATCCCAGTGACTCAGGAGGCTAAGGCAGAAGTTTGCAAGTTTGAGGTCAGCCTCAGCAATTTAATGAGGCCCCTCAGCAATTTAGTGAGACCTGACTCAAAATAAAACAAAGGACTGGAAACGTAACTTAATGGTGAAATACCCCTGAGTTCAATCCCCAGTATCGAGAAGGAGGAGAAGGAAGAACTAATCTGTTTAGTAAATACTGTATATACATTTTCATTTATTTGTGCTAATATATTTATGCACACACACACCCCTTAATTTAATGCTATTTGTACCTGTAATAAACTTGTGCAAGTCTAAATTAGCTGAAAGTTAACTAAATCCAGTTCTAAGCATTCTAAATCCTGGCACAAAGGTAGTAATGATTTTCCTTCATTAAGTAACCCATTTATTCATTCCTCTACTCTCACCTCTTTCTTTCCTTCTCCCCCTGGCCCTGCCCCACTTTTATTTTTGCTCAAATTTTTCTACCTTTGGAAGGGACGTTAGTTTTGGTGAGTATTCTGGTCCAGATTGCCAGCACTAATACTAGTCTAGCAAGTTCCTGCCTTTAAAACCACTCCTATTCATACAGGAGAAAGTGACATAGGTACAAAATTTGAGAGCTATCATGACTACTAGGCAATAAAGTACATTCACTGTGAACCCTAACTTTGTCAGATGGGTGAACTCGTGGTCCACCTCCTCAGGCCCTAGAAATCCTGACACAGAAGGCTACAGCTATGCCTAAAAGTTTTTGCCCTGGAATCATCCCTTCTTCTGATGCCCAAGGTTTCAGCTCTAGCCCTGGGCCACTGCGTTTGGTAAGAAAAAGAAAGTTGAAGCGATCTGGAGAAGGACTGTAGATTTATGCCAGCATTCTTTCTCTACTTCCTCTTCCCCAGATCCACAAGAAAAGCAGGTGAATCTATCTAGTCGGGAACAAACTTCTGTGCCCCTGTTGTTGAGTGTGAGCACACACTTACAAAGGCCCTTCATGCCTTTATCTCTGCCTATTTTAGGCAACTCAAGTTTATTTCAGTTGCCCGTTCTACTTTTCTGTTAAACTTACTGTAGTTTAGGTAAGCGTCCCCCAAAGACCCATGTGTTGAAGCACTATTGGGAGGTGGTGGAATCTTTAAGCAGTGGGGTCTAATGGGAGTCTTCAGGCCATGGGTGTACCCTCAAAGGGGACAGTGGAACTTAGACTCCTCCTCTTCTACTTCCCAGTCATGAGGTGACTGGCTTTCCTTGACCACATGCTCCTGCCATGATACACTGCTTTTCCACAGTCCCAAAAGGAACAGAACCCACTGATTAAGGACTGGAATTTCCAAAACTGAAAGCTAAAATCAACTTTTGCTCTTTACAAATTACTTATCTCAGTATTTGTTATAGTGATGGAAAACTGACTAACATAAAGCTGTTAGTCTGAGGATGAAAGTATGTTCCTGGGTATGAGGAAATGAGACACAGGGGTCCAAATTGGGGCCTTATCTGCTGTTCTGGTTCTTTTATGGTACTCTGAACATTACTTTTACCATCTAGGCAGCAAAGTCCAGTCCAGAGTTAAGTTTCTATTGCTGTCAGCAACAGATCATGTATGGCCCACAGGGGATACTGACATAAGACCAACTCACCAGCCATGTGCAGGGCCCTCCTCCTAAGGTTTCTGTCCCCAGCCATATACAGCCTCTTTCTCTCTTGTTGACACATAGAACATTCACATGGGCACTCTACCTCAGAGGGGGCAAGAAGAATGTGTCTACCTTCAGCTCATCTCTACACTGCTGTTGCCCCATTTTAGTCAGCTTTTTCACTGCTGTGACTAAAATACCCAGCCAGAACAATGGTAGAGGAAGAAAAGTTTATTCGAGGGTTCACAGTTTCAGAGGTCTCAAACCATAGACAGCAGGCCCCATTCCTAAGGGCTCTAGGCAGGACATCACAGAGGAAGAATGTGGCAGAGGGAAGCAGCTCATGTGGTGATCAGAGAGCAGAAACAGACTTCACTCTCCACATATAAAATATATGCCCCATAGCCACGCCCCCAATGCCCCACCTCCTCCAGCTACACCCCACCTACTTTCAGTCACCACTCAGTTAATCCCATCAGGGATCAATTCACTGATTATGTTAATGCTATGACCCAATCATTTCTCCTCCAAACCTTCTTGCGTTAATCTGACATGTGAGCTTTTGGGGGACACCACATCTAAACCATACATTCTGCCCCTGGCCCCCAAAAGCTCAGTGCATTCCCAAGAACTCCCATAGTCTCAACTATTCCAAGATTGCTCAAAGTTCAATTCCAAAGTTGTCTGAGGCTCAAGGCAATTTCACATTATGATCTCCTGTAAAAATTAAAAGCAATTTACAAATACCCAACATATAAAAGTACAGAGTAAAAATTTCCATTCACAAAGATAGGAGCATAAAAAGAAGGGATGGAACCAAAGCAAGACCAAAATCCAGCTGGACAAACAAGCCCTGTAGTCCTGTATTCAGTATCTGGAGCACATGGCATGATATCCGGGATTGTGTAGCTCCGCCCCTGTGGCCTTATTAGCTACAGCCCAAATGGCTTCTCTCTGTTTGCTGTCTCTGCTCAGTTCCTGCAGCTTCCCTAGGATGATGTCCCGCATTACTGGCATTTCTTAATCTCAGGGGTCTCCACCGCAGCTGCAGCTTCCTCCTCAAATCTCCACCTTGCCTTCCCAGGGAGTGCCTGCAGGGACTCTGCTGCATTTTACCTGGCTTCTAAGGCCTTCCTTCAAAATCTTGGTAGAAGCCTCCATGACCCCCTAACTCCAGCATCCTGCAATTCTGCAGAACCAGCACCACATTGTTGACACCAAGGTCTGCCACCATCTTGAGCAGTAGCCAAGCCTCCAGGGACCACAGCTGCACCAGCCTCTGAGTATCTGGGTGGCTGAGCACATTGAAAAACCTTCCTAGGCCCCCTTGTGCAAGGAGGGTTCCCCACTGGTCTCTTCTCAAGAGAATTTTCACTTTCACTCCCTTGAGCCTAAGATGGGTGTGGTCTTGCCAGCTCCTGAGATACCCTAAAGCCATCATTCTCTGGGCAAAGTCTTTAACATTTCTTTATTGGCAGTAATGTCTAACAACTGCAATGTCCTTAGCCACAGTTTTACTCCTGCCTTTCAAGTTGAAGTTTTTCAAATATTTGTGCTCTGCTTTCTGCTCCTGAATATCATACTAAACTTGGCTAAAAGCTGCCAGCAATACCCACGCCACCTCCTGAATGCTATGCTGCCTAGACATTTCTTCTGCCAGATTTTAAAAATCCATCACTTTCAAAATCAGCCTCACAGAATGTCTCAGGACACAGGCAAAATACAGATAACTTTTTAGCCAGAATATAACAGGAATGGCCTCCAGTCCAGTTACCAATAGTGTCCTCCTCTAAACCCTCCCGAGCCCTGTTCTTCACTATCCACAATCCTATTGGCATTCTGGTCCTCTGAGTTCCCACCAGAATCAGCCATGAAGCTCTGCTTATAACAACCTAAAGCATTTCCAGCTAGCACTGCTAAACATCTCAAAATTCCTCCCACCAATTCCAAAATGCTCCAAAAACTTATCAACCACATGGTCAGGTGAGTCCCAGCAATGACCCCACTCCTCAGGACCAATTTTCTGTTTTAATCAGCTTTTTCGCTACTGCAACTAAAAAACCCGACAATTATAAAGGAAGAAAAGTTTATCTGAGGGCTTACAGTTTCAGAGGTCTCAATTCATAGACAGCAGTCTCCAAATTTCAGGGGTCTAGGCAGGACCTTATGGAGGAAGAATGTGGCAGAGGGAAGCAGCTCACATGGTGATTAAAAAGCAGAGAGAGACTCCACTCTCCACATACAAAATATATACCCCATAGCCACGCCCCTAATGCCCCACCTCCTCCAGCCACATTCCACCTGCCTCTACTTACCACCCAGTTAATCCCATCAGGGATTGATTCACTAATTACGTTAATGCTATGACTCAATCACTTCTACTCCAAACCTTCTCGCCTTGTCTCACATGTGAGTTTTGGGGGTGCATCACATCTGAACCATAACACCCCCAATGCCACTCATCTCTTGGACTCAGGCAGACACCTCAAGGAAGCACACCAGGATATCCACTTGCTCATTCCAATCATCTTCCGCTCCTAGACAAGGACTTCTGACAGCACCAACATGCCCTACGTTACTACCTCCCTTATATCCCCATAGTGACTTCCCAGGGTCATGTCTCACGTAAACATACCTTTAATAGATCAGTTTGCCAGTGTTTTGTTTTTTGTTTTTTGGGTTTTTTTTGCCCCACATAGCCAGGCCATTGGCCAATACCCATGAGGTAGTAAAAACAAACAGATGGACAAACAGCCTGCAATCCAGCTCACTGAGATGATTTGTCGGAGTGGCAGCCTACCATCTGTTCAGCTTGGAACTGCCATCCACAAACCAAGCAGTTGATTAGTTTAGAGCTATCCATATACAGCACTGCCCAAGTGGCAATGGAAGTGGACGTTTCCTTGGATGGTTGCAAAGGTTACCTGCTCATAAGTACCTGCTTGCATTTCTCTGGTGATATACTCCTGTATAAACCATTTCCATTTCTTTATGGAACTTTTCTAGGTACTGTCCTCCCCATTTGTGCATTTCTCTACATTACCTAAGACATTACAAATATTTCAGGTTTCAATATTATTTTAAGCCCTTTAGCCTTAGGGGTAGTGTCTTAGTCTTTTCAGGGTGTTATAAAGAATACCATATGTGAGGTAGCTTATAACCAATAGAAATTTATTTCTCACAGCTCTGGAGACCAGGAGGTCTAATATCAAAGAATCACAGATTTCATGTCCGGTGAGGGTCCCTTTCACAGATGGTGTCGTCTTACTGTGCCTTTACATGGTGGGAAAGCCAAAGCAACTCCCTTGAGGCCTCTTTTATAAGAGCATCACTAGGGCGCCACCCTCGTGATCTAATCACTTCCCAATGGTCTAACTTTCAGATACCATCACATTGGTGATAAGGCTTCATCACATGGTTGGTAGGTAGATAAACCTTGAGGCCACAGCAGACCATTTCAATTAATATCTACTAGTAAGATGGTAATTATCTCTCAAATGGAGTTTTCAGGACTAAAATTCCAGTGGTCACTATAGGGTGGTGATCACAAGCTTTTGCTATAATTTACAGTCTGTGCTCCACACAGGGCTTTCATAGAGATTCTGTGCATAACAGTCATCCAGATTTTTACATGACACTAATTAGTATCCTTTTTTTTTTTTCTTTTGCAGTACTGGGGATTAAACCTAGGGATATTCTACCACTAAGCTATATCCCCATCACTTTTTCATTTTTTATTGAGAGACAGGGTCTCACTAAGTTTTCCAGGCAGACCTCAAGCTTGCGATCCTTCTGCCTCAGCCTCTTGAGTAGCTAGGATTACAGGTATGCACCACCACGCCCAGAATAGCAACCTCTTTTTGTTCACACAGGTGAACATGGATTTAAACTCTATGAGGGCAAGAATTTTTTTCACTGCTATATCCTTAGCACCTAGAACAGCCTGGTACACTATAGATGTCCAATAAATATTGCCAAATAAATCAATTTACAAGAACTAACAATGATTGTTGGTAAAAATGAACTCTTTAATGTTTTATCCAAGAGTTTCTGTGTTGATACTTGAATAGTTGTATAGACCTGCTGGAATGCAAACATCAAGCTGAGATGCAGTGATGTATAATGTACAAGGAAGGGAGGTGGGAATACAACTGAGGGTAACAGAGTGATCACCATAAAAGTTTCAGACAAAGTACTCACAGGGAAATTTTGATCAAAGATAGAGAAACAGAATAGGTGAGGGGCGAAATCCTATGATTTAGAGGCAGAATTTCTTCACACAGTATTTCTTCCGCTGGTACTTTTGCCAGCTCAAGAGCCCAGGACCAACATTCTCATCACTGAACATAGAAAGTTCTGCCAAGAAGTTTCTTCAGGGCCCTCTTAATGTCTGTGTTCCTCAAGCTGTAAATGAAGGGATTCAGCATGGGGGTGACCACAGTATACATCACCGAGGCCACCATGCTCTTCAAGGAAGATGATGATGCTTCAGAACTGAGGTACACACCAAGACCTGTCCCATAGAATAAAGAAACCACAGATAGATGAGACCCACAGGTAGAAAAAGCTTTATATTTTCCATATGTTGATGGGATTCTCAGGATAGAAGAGACAATCCGGGTATAGGAGAAAAGGATCCCTGAAAAGGGAACAAAACCAAGAAGGCCAGTCACCAGGTAGAGTACTATGTGATTGACCAGTGTGTCTGAACAGGCTAGTGTGAGGGCCTGAGCAAGTTCACAGTAAAAGTGTCGAATTTCCCAATTGGTACAGAAGGACAGACGCAGCATTAGCAGACTCTGGATCAGAGAATATGACAAGCTGATGAACCAGGATGTGAGAACCAGCCGGCCACACAGATGGGAGTTCATGATGACTGGATAGTGTAAGGGGTGACAAATGGCCACAAACCGGTCATAAGCCATCACTGTAAGAAGGAATGTATCCATGCCTCCAAAAACCATAAAAAAATACATCTGGGTGATGCAGCCTGCATAGGTGATGGATTTGCGCTGTGTCTGGATATTCACCAGCATCTCTGGGATGGTTGTAGAGATGAAACCAATGTCAGCAAAGGACAGGTTGAAGAGAAAGAAGTACATGGGGGTATGAAGATGGGAATCAGAAACAATGGCTAGGATGATGAACAAGTTTCCAAGCATGGTGACTAAAAACATGGATAGGAACAATCCAAATAGCATCAGTTGATGCTCTGAGTCTTGGGGAAATCCTAGGAGAAAAAATTCTAAAACATTTGTTTGATTTCCTGGTCCCATGGTGTTGATACATCAGCTAGACAATTAAAGAGAAAGAACATGAAATAGACACCAGACAAACTCTATCTCTGCTTCTTTATTTCTTGAAGTGAAAAATTGAGCATGAAATCCTTAATTTTATAGAACTTAGAAAAACTACATTCTGTCATTCACTATAGGCGACATTTCATGATATTGACCAATACATGTCCACTGGCCTCTGGGAGACTCACCCATACCTGTTATCTCTGCCTTAAAATCAATAACTACAGAAAGTTAGAAGGGATTTTAGATTTTAGGGATAAAATGATCCACATCTGGTCTAACATACATAGGGCCCAGTGACCTAAAGAAAGGTCTGAGTCATCTTCCTTGTGTCTGGAAGGACTGGGACTCAGAGGAGATTCAGATGACTTTGTTTGAGCAGTAAGAAAATTTGAGAGTGGGGGAAACATCTGAGCAAAATATTGCAGGATGAGTAGGATTTCAGTTTCCAAGGGAAAGGAAGAAATAACAGAAAAGGAGGCCAAAGGAAAGGAAGGGAGGGAGGGAGGGAAGGAGGGAGGAAAAGAAATTATTTTCAACAAATAATAAACCATATTAACAAATGGCTAGTATGTAGTGTACCTGTGACCATCAACATCCTACAGAAACAAGTGCTTTCTGAACATTTGCCATGTGATATTATATAGGTGCTCTTCACCTATAATAGATCAATGGATTGGTCAAATCATCAAGGGAAAAGATAATTATCAAGGTTTAAACCATTGCAATGCCATAAGAAAAGATACAGAAAAGGTCACAAGGAGAAGTGGGGTTTCCTGGTGGCCTTGGTATTGATTTTTGGTTTTGGTTTGGTTTTCATTTTGGTTTTTGGAGTTTTGGGGTGGGTAGTTGTTATCATTTGGGGTTTTTTATTGTTTTTATTCTGTTTTGTTTTGGAGATCAAACACAGGGCCTCACACATGCTAACACTGAGTTACAACCCCAGCCCTTTTTATTTTGCATTTTGAGACAAGGTCTCAATAAGGTGCCCAGGCTGCCTCAGACTTGTGATTCTCCTGCCTCAGAGCCTCCTCACCACTTCATAGCCTCACACCACCACATCTAGCACAGAGAGAATTTTTAGTAATAACCTCTTTGGTGCTCATTAAATATTGGCAGCAGAGGGAAATTGCACCAGAATATTTACACATGAACCTGAAAGGAAGGGGGTCAGATAATGGCACTCAAATTTAAAACAATGCTTAGAATAGCACTCTAAAGTGCCCACTTTCTTTCTGTTCTTTTCCCTCCAGGTCCTGAAGTCCCAATACCTCCTAGCAGAGGAATGCTAGGCCCTATATTCTGGAAAAGAATAGAATAAAATAGTTAAATGATTTTTAGTGTCACCTCTGCCTCATTTTAAATATAGTCATCCCTCAGTATCTAAAGGACATTAGTTCCAAGACTTCCATGCATATAAAAAGGTAAGGATGCTCAAGTTCCTTATAAAAAAATGGTATGGTGTTCACATATAACATATACAATCCTCTTGTATTCTTTAAATCTCTTCTGGATTACTTGTAATATTACTTATAACATGCTGTATAGATAGTTGTTTTACTGTATTGTTTAAAGAATGATAGCCAAAAAAATATACATTTTCAGTACAGATGAAATTTTTTTCAAGTATTTTCTATCTGTGGTTGGTGGAATACACAGATGCAGAAGCCATGGACACACCCAAATGATGCATCCTATATAGATAATGGATTCACTCTGTTTCTGGATGTTCAACCATATTTTTGAAAATGCTATTTTATACTTACCACAAATGACAAAGGGGAAAGACTGCCCTTAGCTATCATCACCGTCAGTCTTCTTAGGTATAGCAGAACAAAGCAGACAGTGTCTCTGGAGTAATTATTTTAAACTGTCCACATTATAAGTAATTGTTTAAGTATGAGTGAACATCATTTTTTTGACACATTGGAAACAGTTAGTTTGCAATCCTTCAGATGGCTTCTAATCAGCTGAGAGTAAATTGTCATGACACCTTTTTTAAAATGTTTTTAGTTGTTGATGGACCATTATTTTATTCATTTATTTATATGTGGTGCTGAGGATTAAACCCAGTGCCTCACACATACCACCACTGAGCCACAACCCCAGCCCAAGATTTATCCTTAGACTATGGAATTTCATAAAAGTTCACTTTATTCCCAATAAATATGGCATTCAGACTTGCATTCTGATTTATTTTATTGAGCAGACTAGGAAAGAGCATGTAGGAAGTAACCAAGACTCTGGGGTGTCACTAGAATGCATTGTGTTTGTTAATGTCATCAACAGCATTGGAGAAAAGGAAAACAACATCGTTTCCTGTTACATCTATGCAAGGGCTTCTTACCTGGTGGTCAGCCTCACTTTCAATTCCCCACACAGCCTCCTAGCCAATATTTCTAAAATGAAAAACTGGTCATTTCATTTCTCTGCCCAAAATTTTTAGATGTCTTTCTTATGCTGTTCAGGATGATACAATGAAATACCACAACTTGGTGGTTAATAAACAACATAAATTTATTTCTCACTGTTCTGATGACTGGGAAATCCAGCATCAAAGCACTGATAAACTCAGTGTCTGGTGGGAGCCCATTTTCTGGTTCATAGATGGCACCATCTTGTTCCTACATGGTGGGAGAGGGTGAAAAAGCTCCTTTGGGCCTATTCTATAAGGACACTGATCCCATTCATGAAGCTTCACCCTCAAGACCTAATTATCTCCCAAGAGGTCCCCTCTCCTAATACCATGGCCTTGAGGGTTAGGATTTCAACATATAAATTTTTTTCAGACCAGTCACTTTCTGAAAATATCTGGAATTCTTAATCTATCATGGATCCACTCTGACCCTACAGCCTCATTTCTCAGCACTTCTCAACTGTTACTCTAAATTCTGAACATACTGAAAAGCTTCCCTTTGTCCAGATGGGATAGACCCTCTTATATATCCACGATTTTCAAGAGCTCCTCCCTCTCCCTAAACAGCTTTCTACTTTCTCCTCTTAATTCCTCCCTATATTTCTATACTTGGCACAGCTCTCCCTGTTTAGGCTATTCCCAACCCCATCCATCCTCAATTCCAACTGATTTCTCAGCATAGACGATAACTCATATTGTCTGGGGCTAAATTAATGAATGGATGAGCATACGATTTTTTTCCATTGCTGTAACTCATCTAATATAGCCTGGGTGTTTGCTACTCCAAAATCTTCAGCAACTCTTACCCTCAAAGGGGTTAATAAACAGAGTGTGACAAAAGGAATCAGAAGTTTTTGAAGGAGGAAAGGGAGGGAGAAGAGGACTATGTTTTCACTCATTAAATAACCAGGCTCTCCTCTCAAGCCCAGGCAGGATATATCCCCAAGTGAGCACGTCCCAAGTCCCAACAGTGTAGCCCATCTTCTCTTGCCCTTCCACTTACTCTCTCACCAGTAATCCCTTCCCACGGAAGCTTCAGCAACTTCCTCTGCATAGGCTTTGTCTGAGGCACCTACATACACGTCCCTGGGTTTCTGTCCTCTTTTACAATGAAAACAAAAGGTATGTGGATGAATAAATAGAGGAAGCACACATTTACATGAAATTCACAAAGGATTAACTGTCCTAACGGTGGGATTATAAATAAGGAGAGTCGTCATTTCCATTCCCCTCTTGGAAGTTCCTCAGTGTTTATATTTGTGCTTTCACTCACGTGTGGAACAGCTGAATGCTTTCCATCTCTGAGTGAGGAATTCCTCTCTCTCTGTTCTCTCCTCAAACACCACTTTCCCAAAGAGGGCAATAGAAGGCAAATGGATGAGGACATTCTCTCCTCTGTGTCTGGTTACAGGAACCTCAGAACAGAGAAAGGGACAGAGCCGTGCTGGGGAAATGCCCTCCTCTCCTTCCCAGTGCCATGCCAAGCATCACTGCATCCATCCAGGCACCCATGAGAACATCCTGGTGTGATGTCAGTCTTCTACAAGCAATTAATGAGCACCAGAGAGGAGAGTACTCCAAAGTATTCTTGTGATCTCTGATTTGAGGAATGGTTAATGAAAGAGTTGGCCTCTGAAGGTGGAATCTCTTCTCAGATGTGTATTATGTCCCCTGAGAAAAAATATGTAGTCTACACAAACATTCAGATCTTAGAAAGTAAGTGCTTTGATGAAATTACTTCTCCCTTAAGTGTGTCTGCTAAGAACCATGGATACAGCTGAAGTGGGGGAGAAGGACAGGTCTGTTGGGAGAAGCAGGGGTGTTCCCAAGCAAGTGTCGGTGACAGCAGAATTCAGAAAGGCTTGTTCTAGGCTAAAGAAGAATGGAGACTTTGGAGTTCTTGGGTCACACAACAAGAGAAAAGGACTAGAAAATACCAAAACTTCACTATAAAGCACTTACAGCTCTATCAGTACCTTGGGTCATCCACTTGTAAAACTCAGACTGGTAACTATATCACTGGACTGTGTGGTCCACAGCAATTCTATGATGTCTAAGTGCCCAGAGGCCAACAAGGAGTAGCCCTCCCCATAACCTCCTTAGCTATCCACCCAAATAATATACAAGCAAAGTAAAACTTCACTACACAAAGGCAACTTTAAGCAACTAGTGAAAACATTCTACTTTCCAAGCAAATATCCTTGAGAGCTCCCTCTCTGTGAGTATCTCTTTTCTCTCAACACTTACTGGGCTATGCAAGCTTGGAAGCATGGACCTACCACAGGGCCAACTTCCTTCCTTGTGTTTTCTGATGAAGACAGAAGATATGTCCACTGAAAGAGCATGGAGACAGAGCCAGGCATATGGTATGGGGCCTGGTTGATTTCTTCTGGAGAAGGCATGAATATCTGGAGCCTGGCACTTAAAGGCCTTGGTGACTACAAGCTGACGAGTTCCAAGATGCACCTTGGGGACTGTATCCCCACTGAAGTTTATTAAACAAATTGATCAATGTTATGTTCCTTCCTTGATCAGTTTGGGTCCTTAAGGGCAGGAAGTCTCTAACTCATCAATTCCTTATTCCAGGGAGACTAACTGTGGGTCCATCAGGATTCCTCTCTCCTGTATTCCTCTCCTCTGGGAAGAGTCACTAGTCTTGCTAGACTGCCTCTTGGTGACAAATGTCACCATTTTCTGACTTAAGAGTGTCCTAATCAGGCAGATAGCTGAGTAGCAAAGGGTCCCAGGATTCACTAGGGTAGGGATTCTCAAAAGTTGACCTACACCAGGATGACCATAAGGACTTGTTTAAACACAGAGTGCTGAGACCCACTCACAGTTTCCGTCTCAGTAGGTCTAACTTTGAGTCTGATGATTTGCACTTTGGGCAAGTTTCAATTTTTATATCCCCAAGACAGTCTTTCAAGAAACACTGTCCCAGGATTTAAGTTTCTCAAAAGTATCACCTGAGGCTTTGCTAATATATAGCCTCCCACTCTGTCCAAGACTTACCTTGTCAACATCTTCAAGGAAAGGTCTCAGAATCCACTTTTTTAATATCACAAGTGTTTTTTAAACTTTTTATTAATTTTTATTGTGGTATAATATAAAGAACAAGACATGCCACTGTAATGGTTTTTCAGTGCCCGGTTCGGTGGCACCACCTGCCTTCACAATGCTGTGCGGCAGCACCACTGTTCAGTTCCCAGGCTTTTTGATCATCCCAAACATAACTTCTGTTTCCATTAAACAATAACTCACCATGTTCCGCTACCTCCAGCCCCTGGTGACCACTGTGGCTCTCTCTGTATCTATGAATTCCCTCTTCTGGTTTCTCCATCTAAAAGGTGAATACATGCAGGTAGTCTATTTATTGCCTTAAGGATGTTCATCATGTGATGGGTAATCAGGAAAAGAACAAAATTTTTAAAAGAACAAATTGAATCTCCATTTTACCATAAACCTGTAACACCTTTAGTTTTCATATACAATATTATCTAACCTCAGTCTTGGAAGCAATATCAAATTGAAATCATAGAAGGAATCTGCCCATCATGAATTCAATTTGGTATTACATTTTGAGGGATCTACCATCATAATTTCAATTTGATATTACATTTTTTGCTACTGACCCAGCATTCTAAATTTTCTCAATATTCAAACTCTCCCTTTACAACTAATCTCTAAACACATGCCATTTGGTCATTTGTTCTCCCAAAATTACTCTCTGCCATTTGCCAGACATATACACAACATCCTTTCTTTTTTTTTTTTAATTTTTTAGTTACAGTTGGACACAATATATTTTGTTTATTTATGTGGTGTTGAGGGTCGAACCCAGTGCCTCACACATGCAAGGCAAGCGCTCGGCCACTGAGCCACAACCCAGCCCCTACACAACATCCTTTCTTATATATCTATTTTAATCGATTATGGATTTGAGTTTTCCTCATATCAGTTAATGACAAACTAATCTCTCTTTCCTCAGCCTAGATATCTCTGAGTCAAGAGGGCTGCATGGTTAGGGATGTATATCACCTCTAATTATCAGAGAAATGCAAATCAAAAGCAATACACCATAATTTTCATACATTCCACTTTATCAACTATATAAAATATTCATAGGTAAAGAGCACATTTATTGAAGACTTCAAGAACTGAAAACATGAATATGAAATATAATGCAAATATGTCCTACAGGTACATGAGGCTTTCTAATTAAGCAGAAGTGAGAATTCACTGGGACATTTGTTGAATTCAGGCACAGAATAGCTATGACTTAATTGAATAGTGGGGGGACTCTAGAGGTAGTGTAAGAGAACCAGATAGATTCTTCTGACTACATGCAGAAAAAGGAAACTGGACCCTTATCTCACCCCATATATTAAAATGTCCTCCAATCAAATTAAAGATTTAATCATAAGACCTGAAACTGAACTTTCTTTCTTACTAGAAGAAAACCAGAGAAGACAAACTTCTTGACACTAATCTTGGAAAATGGCTTTGTTTGGTTTAAGGATTGGGGATTGAACCCAACCCCCAAGCTACATCCCAGCCCTTTTTATTTTTTATTTTGAGATAGAGTCTTGCTAAGTTGCTGAGTCTGGTTTTGAACTCACAATCCACCTTCCTCAGCTTCCTGAGTTACTGGGATTACAGGTGTGTGCCACTACACCTGTGGAAAATGTTTTTGGGGTTTACAGGCAAATGAAATTACATCTAACTAAAAACAATTTGCACAGCAAAGAAAGCAATCAGTGAAATGAAGATACAACATACAGAATACGAGAAAATATCCGCAAACCATTTATCTGATAAGAAGATATAAAATACATTAGGAACACAAACAACTCAATAGCAAAAAATAAACAAAGTAATTAAAAATAGACAAAGGGCTTGAGCAAACATAAAATGGCAAACAGATGTATGAAAAATATTTGACTTCTCTAATTATCAAATAAATGCAAACCAAAACCACAAGAAGATATCACATCACATCTTTTATGATGGTTATTAACAAAAAGTTAAAGTATAGCCAGGCACGGTGGCTCAAGCCTGTAATCCCAGCACTTAGGGAGGCTGAGACAGGAGAATCGCGAGTTCAAAGCCAGCCTCAGCAACGGCAAGGCGCTAAGCAACTCAGTGAGACCCTGTCTCTACATAAAACACAAAATAGGGCTGAGGATGTGGCTCAGTGGTCAAGTACCCCTGAGTTCAATCCCCAGTTCCAAAAAAAAAAAAAAGTTAAAGTAAAACAAACATTGGTAACAGTATCGAGAAAAGGGAACACTTGTACACGGTTGGTGGGAATGTAAACTGGTATATCCACTATAGAATGCCTTATGGAGGTTCCTCAAAAAAAAGATAGAATCATGTGATTTAGCAATTCCTTTTGAGTATCCCAAGGAATAAAATATTTGCACTTTTATGCTAACTTCAGCATTATTCATAATAGCCAAAATGTTGAAGCAACATGTCTGTTGACACATGAATGGATAAAGAAAATGAGACACACACACAATAGCCAAGGTGTGGAAGCAACCCAAGTATCCATTGACAGATGAATCAATAAACAAAAGGTAGTGTATACATACAAGGGAATATTATTTAGCCTTGAGAGTCTAGAAATTCTGACACATGCTACACCATTGATGAACCTTGAAGACATTATGAGGAGTAAAATTATCCAGTCACAAAAGGACAAATACTGTATGACTCCACTCATGTGATATCCCTAGAGTAGTCAAGTTCAGAGAGACAGGAAACAGAGTGATCATTGTCAGGGACTGGGGTAGGTGGAAATGGGTAATTATTGTTGAATAAGTACAGAATTTCACATGAGGAAGGTGAAAAAAGTTCTGGAGACAGTGGTAATTGTTGCACAACATTGTGAAGGAATTTTATGCCACTGAATTATATACTTAAAAATGGCTAAAATGGGCTGGGGTTGTGGCTTAGTGGTAGAGCATCTGCCTAGTATGTGTGAGGCACTGGGTTCGATTCTGAGCACCACATATAAGTAAAATAAAGTCCACTGAAAACTAAAAAAAAATATTTATTTTTAAAAAATGGCTAAAATAGTTTTGGTGGTTTTTTTGGGGGGAGGGATGATATTGGGGACTGAACTCAGGGGCACTTAACCACTAAGCCACATCCCCAGCCCTATTTTGTATTTTATTTAGAGACAGGGTCTCACTGAGTTGCTTAGTGCTTCACCATTGCTGAGGCTGGCTTTTTACTTGTGATCCTCCTGCCTCAACCTCAATGGAGCTGCTGGGTAAAATAGTTATTTCTTATGTTGTATATCATGATTATAAATTAATAAGGCAACATTTCCTTGGCAAATTCCAAGACTTTTTAGCAATCACTTACTTTTGTTTGAGAGTAGATCAGACACCAAAGTGTCTCATTGCAGTTCATTATAGCCAGTGAATCAGAACTCTAATTTAGCCATTTTTAATGAGAGCTATCTCTTCTTACTGGCTGGTATGACTTGTCTGTAAATGGCATTCCCTTCTCTGATATCAAAGTTACTGATGACTGAAGTTGGTAGATGGCTTAGCTTAGTAGCAAAAAGACAAATAAGAATAAAGTAGGCATTGTTCAAAATCAGATAACTACCTCAGAAACCATGCACAGCATCTCTATAGGCAAGATGAATACCCCCATAGTGGATGCTGACCAAACATCAAACACAGATTCGGCACAGAAGATGTAAAGAAGCACAGTTTAAAAGTGAAGTCCTAAAGATACTGTTACTAATGAAAGGGAAGAGCTTCCATTTTACTAAAGTAAGTATACAATAGTGAATGTGGGGCCAGGTAATAATATTTTATTAACCAGCACAGATGATCAGCTATGTTATAGGAAGAGAACAAACGTAATTCAATAATACAAATATTTATAGGTAAATAAACATTATTTGCCTATATTAGAAATATTGGGTAAAATCATATTTTCTGTTGCTAAGATGAGTTTTTGTAACAACTTCCCCTCTTGTAAGCTCAGATCACTTTAAGGTCTTCAGTGTACCTGTAATACTAGCATCTCAGGAGGCTGAGGCAGGAGGATCATGAGTTCAAAGCCAGCCTCAGCAAAAGTAAGGTGCTAAGCAATTCAGTGAGACCCTGTCTCTAAATAAAATACAAAACAGGGCTGGTGATGTGGCTCAGTGGTTTAATGCCCCTGAGTTCAATCCCCAGTACCAAAAAAAAATAAAAAATAAAAAAGGACTGGATGTGGCTCAGTGGTTAAGCACCCCTAGGTACAAAAAAAAAAAAAAATCCCAGTAGGAAAAAAAAAAGATCTTCAGTATATGCTTACTAGTAAAAGCCTCAAACACACCAATCATCTTTGAACTAATCATAAAGTTAGATCAATAGTTCTCAACATTGATGGCACATCAGAACCAACCTGGATGACATAAAAATCTTCATGCTCAGGCCACACCACAGTCCAATTAAACAGAATTTGTGGTGAGAAACAATCATATTTTTAAATCTCTGCAGGTGACTCCAACACGAAGACATTATTATTAATGTCACTAATATTTGCCATATTAAAATATGAACATTCAGTACTATTTGCTCCAGAAGTTGCATTTTATAGAGCTCTTAAATATTAACAATAAAATTTCCATTTTCTGGCTATCCCTTGGTGATCCCACTGCTTTATACACCTGTCCCCCACAAGCAACAAATTATCATAAACTTGGCGGAAATATTTTCCTGTCAGTGTTTCCATGATGTTAAAATTGATTTTGTTCTGGGACTAGGGTTATGGCGCAGTGGTAGCGTGCTTGCCTAGTATGCGTGAGGCACTGGGTTCGATCCTCAGCACCACATAAGAATAAAAAAAATGGGGCTGGGATTGTAGCTCAGCGGTAGAGCGCTTGCCTCGCATGCGTGAGGCCCTGGGTTCGATCCTCAGCACCACATACAGAGCAATAAAATAAAGACATTGTGTCCATCTACAACTAAAAAAATATTTAAAAAAAAAAAAAAAAAGAATAAAAAAAATAAAGATACTCTGTGCACCTACAACTAAAAAAAAAATTTTTCAAAAATTGATGTTGTTCTAAGCCTTCCTGAGAACTCAGCTGAAAGAGTTCCCATTAAAACACTTTTAAATACATACAATTACTTACCAATTGAGATCTTTTCAACAACAAAAATGTTTTAACTCTTTCTGTTAAGTATATACATCTAGTTCAAATGGTTTAGTTAATGCATAGTATTACTGAAGGGAGAGACTTCATTTTATTTTTCTATTCTTTGTCTATTAAGACAAAGCTATGCAAATTCTTTTACCTATCCATATCACACAAGTGAGAATATCTATAAGAAAGAGACTGGCCGGGTGTGGGGTGCACACCTGTAATCACAACAGCTCAGGAGGCTGAGGCAGGAGGATTGCAAGTTCAAAGCCAGCCTCAGCAACTTAGCAAGGCCCTAAGCAATTCAGCAAGACCTTGTCTCTAAATAAGATGTAAAAAAAGGGGTGGGGCTGATTAAGAGCCCCTGGGTTCAATCCTTGGTAAAAAAAAAAAAAAAAGAGAGAGAGAGAGAGACAGGCATGGGTACATATAGTCATTTTTTTTGACAATCATTTATTTATTGGGCAGGGCAAGGTCATTTAAAGAGAGAAAACATATTCAAAAACGTGTTTAGCTTGGTGTTACAGGCATTGATGCTCACAACAAACACCACTACTCAATACATCATGGAAATAGGCCACGTACAACCAGGAACATGCTGTCATGCCACTCAAAAATAAGCCACAATGCTTGGGAACAATTATTAGGGAGTTACGGAACATAATCGTCTCCAATTCACCATTCTCCATTTTCTGCCATTGGGCCATTAGCCCATAGTATTGGCTGGTTCCCTGATTATTTAGTCTTCCTGTATTCTAGAGAACTTTGATTGATACACACTTCTCACACTTCTGAATTGTCACTGAAATCACAGTCAATTGAAGGATTAGCTATCGCTCATCACTATAGTTTTGAACTACCTTAGGCAATAATGAACTATCTCATGGTAATGTAAATAAGTTTCCACTTAATACATTTATCACTTTTATAATGCACCCAAATCACCTTTAGTCCTATGGTATATACTTTTAAGAAGACAGCAGAAATTCACTGGAGTAAATTTTAAAAGAGATTTGGGGAGCTCACCTGGCCCGAGGTATATGAGGTGCTGATAAAGACAGATACCTGAAAAGTGCTATGTCAATTATTTGCCAAATTATTTGGCATTATTTTTAGCAGGGCTTTTCTGACTGGGCCAGCAAAGATAGATTTCAATGTTCATTCTACAAACTAGCCAAAATATTATAAGCAATAATATACCGTGAATGATTGGCTATTCAGCATAAGATGAAACTGAGCATAAGATTAACTAAGAAACCTGTGAGGTATCTGGCCCTCCCTCCTTAAATTCATTAATTTACTAGTCACTTCATTTTACTACAATAAGAGTTTTCAAGATGAGAACAACTTTTTCATGCCAGAGAAAACTGGTTTTGGGAAGCCAATCACAAAAGACTAGATATTGTATGAATTCATTTATATTAAATGATCAAAATAGGTATAGAGATAGAAAGTGGACTATTGGTAGCCTAGGGCTGGGGAGCATTGCGAAGAAATAAAAGAGATGACTGCCAAAGGGTACAGGATTACTTTTAGTGTGATTAAATGCCTTATATTTGTCTGATCATGGGAGCACAATGTTGTGAATATAAAAATCATGAATTTGTACCCTTTAAATGGGTGCATTACAAGGTATGTGAATTATATGCCAAATACATTATTACAAAAACATTAAGAAAGGAAGACAGCCCCAAAAGAGAAGAAAACAAGAGGCTCTCCCAAATCAAGCCATACCTGAGGAAATGGTAGACAAGCCTGGTATAAAGAGCTTGTTTCCCACGTGCTATTTTGACTCCATCACTTTAATCCCTGACTTCATATTTTTAACACATTTCTAAATTATTTTAGGGTATCAGCAGATTTCTAACTTTTTCTCATTAGAGATCAAAGTCAAGGTTCCACCAACTGAGCTGGTAAAACAAATCAATAAAATCCAATGACAAAATAATTTCATCTTTTGGGGCTGTGCATGACCAGGCAAAAATCGAAGAGCTGAGGTTCATTTCCAATGGAAAAAATGCCATCAGGTTAAAGGCATCTTATGACTCTTGCCTAAAGCATATTTCCTTTTCACACGTGCATACATTTATTCCCTTTACACCTATACAATTCAACAAATGTAATGCTTTTATAACTGTACAATTAAACAAAAGCAATGTTCTCTACCAAAAAATGCTGAGCTTCCTGCTCAAAGAGCTAGCCAAATTTCCCTAAGAGTAAAATTACTATTTCTGAAGAAATTCATCTCTGTATCCATCTTCACCTTCAGCACTATACAGTGAAGATCGAAAACTAAGCTGGCTACAATTTTTTAAATGACACTAATTTTCTAAAATATTCAATATATTAGCTCCAAATATTTAGAATATATTTGGCCCAATTCTTTTGAGTCTGCCTTTAGATTAATGAGAAGCTTCCTTTATTTTCACTTATTAAGAAATAAACTAGCCGGGCGCGGTGGCTCACGCTTGTAATCCCAGCACTTAGGGAGGCTGAGACAGGAGAATCGTGAGTTCAAAGCCAGCCTCAGCAACGGCGAGGCGCTAAGCAACTCAGTGAGACCCTGTCTCTACAAAAAACACAAAATAGGGCTGGGGATGTGGCTCAGTGGTGGAGTGCCCCTGAGTTCAATCCTCAGTACCAAAAAAAAAAAGAAAGAAAGAAAGAAACTAACACAGACTTTGAATAAGTTAAAACTGGCTAATGACATGTAATCAGTTTTCCTCAATGATTATGATTGTTCCACACAGGGTTGATAATGAAATCATAAATGATCTTTTTGGTCTATCTTCAACTAATGCTACAAAGTTAGGAAAATTTTTACAGCTAAATGAGGAGAACATAAGCAGCATTACAGCAAGTTAAACTTGTTAAGTGCATTTGTTATGACAGAATTTCTGACGCAAAAATTGCTCACTGCACACAGAACCTCAGAGAAGTGATGAAACAAGACAACTGATGTTAGAAGATATATGGGAGTGGGGTAGGGTGAGAATCAAGGAGAAATTAAGATTGGACAAGTATCTTGTAAAAAAGAGCCACTTTTTAGGGCACATAAGAAAAACTGAGAAGTCACTATTTTGGTCTTATTAGGGAAGTCAATTTGATAAGAACTGAAGACCATTTTACTATAATTCATGCTACAAAATGCAGTAGTCACACAGTATTTCCAAAAGGATTTCTAAAAACTAGTGCAAAAGAAATCTAAGAAAATAAACATAAAAACCAACATTTTTCAAGGAAATATGTTCAAAACAGTGACTGTTACAAAAGATGCAAATTTGTTTCAAATGAAAATATATATGAAAGATCAAAGACTCATTTTACAGATAACTTACACTCCATCTATGATTTTTTTTTAACAGTGTACAAACAAGGGGCATAGATTTTTTTAATTAGTTCTGAAAGATCAATATAAATACTGGTGGGGGGGAGTGTTTTATACCCCAATCTCCAAGATTCAGCTCTCTGTCCTGTCCTGTTATTATAATTTGTAAAAGCCTTAGCGGCGCAGTGATTCGAGTTTTCGTAACTTCAATGATGTGTTAGAGGACAACGCCTCTTGGTTTGCAGAATTTGCTGTATCCAAAGGCCGGAACAGTACTCGACCACGATGATTAAATACATAAAATGATGGGTGATTCCTTAAGGTATCAAATATCTTATTTTTTAGTTCTGAAGTGGCATCCATGTCTTTAAACTCCCCTGCAATATGAACTGTACCATAACAGGTAACTGCAAAGGCCAGAAGCGTCTGAAGAACTATATCCATTGGCAGTGATTCTTCTTTTTCTGTTAATCGCATATAAGAACGATGCTGCGCAGCAGAAACGGCGGCGTAGGCTAGGGCAACGAGGCCGATGCCTACCAGCCCCTTCCACAGCCACGGCGCCATGATTCTGAAAGAGCAACAGCTCAAAAAAAAAAAAAAAAAAGCGAAGGGCGGTAGTGGAGCTGTTCCTTCTTTCACTGGCCGGCGTCCGCTCGGCGCGCAAAGATGACGTCACCGAAGCCCTGGGCGCGAAGTCTCAAAGATGACGTCACCGAAGCCCTGGGCGCGAAGTCTAAAGTATAGTCATTTTATCTATAAAAGCCAATACATAAGAAATTGTATTATTAGTTACCAACATTTTTTTCCCAAAAAAAATCAGACACAATCAACTACCTGTTCTTACAGATGAAATGCAAAATCAGGAAACATCCATGAAATTTGTCTAGTAATGGTCATTTCATATCTCACTAGTACATTGAGATAATATGTATATATTTCAGATTTCCAAAGTAGGCTAGAAAAAATTACTATTCATAGAAAACCCTACAAAATACAATATTGATCCCAGAAAGGCCCCTCTGATTCTCTTAGCCTTTCCCTTAATTTACAGTTAACTCCACTAAGTCCCAAGAGAAGAAATCAACTGTTCTGCCTCCATTTACTCATTTAGAACAAAGCAGGCTTTTTAAAAAGTACTCATTCCATTCTAGTGGAAGGACTAGATCCCTGGGATAAGAGTCAAGAGACAAAGGTCTAAGTTCCACATCTTTCCCATACTAAAAGTGAATGGGAAAAATAACAGCCCCAGAAGGTTGGCATTAGTAGATACTCATGGCGATCAGTAGGTATTCAGGCATGATATATTAATCAGAACTGAAATATGATTGTAGTACCAGGTTTAAATCTCAGTAAATATTTGATGTGCTTTATTTACTGACATGACAGAGAAGTAAAAGCCTTTTTTATTTTTAGTTGCACAGAACTTGAGCATGGAATGACTTGAAATCCTGGATGTGAAATTCAAAAAGATATCAGTCCATTTTAAAATCTTGTTCAGTTTTAAAACACAGTGATTTTTTTTAATCTTCTCTTTCTTGGTCCTTTAAATTTTTTCATTATTTAAAAAATCTCTGCAATTTATTTAAAACTGAATTGAGGCTAAATCAGAGCCTCTGATCAGAGAGTCATGGTTCATAGAAATCCCATGCCACAGAAACACAGCAGCCCTCCTGGTCTCCAGGACATCCCAGACAGCGGTGAGGCAAAAAAACATTGCTTATGCTGTGATCCTGAGAATTAGGATGGGCCCATTCAGCACTTAACAGATTTTAGTTTTTTTCTTTTTGTTGCCTACTCTGTGCCAAGCATGATACAGGCTCTGGGGAATCAGAAATGAATAAAAACAAGTCATTTCTCTCCAAACATTCACTACCAACTTGTATAAGGTGAAAAAACTAAAATGTTCTTTCAGAAATCTAAGGAAATGCATAACTTCACATCATAGGATGGTCTCATGAAATGGTATGAAGCTGTTCTGTTAGTAATAATATCTAAGATTTATTTTACCCTTTCTATATGCATACATCACATATTTAATGGCCAAAGTAGTTTCCATTTTCCATTTAATTCTTTTAACAATGCAGTTGCATCAATCAGAGATCAACTCAGGTATCCAGGTTTAGAGATACTAAAAACTTGCCCCAGATCACACAAGATAATAAATAAGACACAAATTGAACTTGAAAGTGTTGGTCTCAGAAGTCTATGAACTAAACTTCTTTACTCTGTTTCCCTATACTTTAGAAAGTTTAATACAAAGGTACACAGCTCTTAACCAAAGGCACATCTAAAATACATATTTTAACTGGTTTCAGTTTCCTGACTAGGAATGGAGCCCAGCACCCTGATTTAATGTCTCTTTTTAGGAGCAAGAACTAAACAGAGAGATGACTTGAATTACCATGTTCTGACCCTCCTGTGACCCCTATGGTCAATGCAGCAAGGGGTGCCCACTGTTCTCTGCTGGGGTCAATCAGAAGCTCCTCCCAAAAGGAAGAGCACAGTGAGCAGGTGGCTCTGCCTTAAATGCCCTGAAAAGGGAAGGCTGGTTGGGAAGTCAGAAGAGAAGACTGACTTGATGCCTAGGGCCTCGATTCAAAACTGTGTTCACCCACATTTCATTCTATGACCTAATACAAATTATATTTAAATGCTATCTCCTTTCAACATCTTTAAAATTATGATAATGTGCATTCCTCTTTGATGGGAGCAGGCAGGCAGCAATAATGAAGCAAGCTACATAAAACCTTTAGCTCCAGGAGTGGCACTGAGGGAGCCTTCTGTGCATGTTTGTGATATCATGGTTACCGTGCTCATCCTCCTCCTTATCCTCATCACCACCATCATGACCATGATGAGGTGCTTAGGGACAGTTTAAAAGGAATTACTTCCTGCTTTCATGAGAAGATGCCTACAGAAGCTAGACCAATGTGAGAGGGAAACAAAACTCATGAGAGTTCTAAGATCCCCATCAGAACCAAGAGCATAAACTTCATAGACCTCCAAGCTCAAACTTTGCATTTTGGAATTCCCCCTCTTCTAACAATCCCCACTACCCATTTGTCCTGACTTTGAGGAATCGCTGTCCAACAGTCCCCCTGCATCCAGTCTCTCCCCTAGCACTCACTGGACTAGGCTGCCTCGATGCTGGGATATGGCCAAGGATGCTGAGCCACTGCTTCTCTTCTGTCCAAAAAGCAATGGAAGCCAAGCTCTGTGCTCAGGAAGGCAGGAAAACAACCTCAGGCTGGAGCCTCCTCATAAAAATTTTGAATTTGGGAGGAACCACAGATATGGAATGCACTGGACTGGGACCAGCAGAGAGTGGAGACAGGTTGGTGATTTACAGTTGTACAGCCTCGAGAGCTCAATGCACAGAGATAATTATTAGCCAAACTGGTCCACGTGCTGCATTCCCTGAAGACATCACAGTCTTGTGGAAACCACAGGAAAAAAGTCAGTGTCCTTGGTCTAGCTCAATGACTTCTGGGCCCTACTCCTTCCCAGGGGGAAGTTCACTTGGCCTCCTCTGGTCACATGATCAAAAGAAAGATTTCCCATAAAGATGAGATTATTATTCTAGCTAAGAATTCAATTGTGATTTTGAGTCACTGAAACTGCATTGATGATGAAATAATTGTCAGAAATATTGGCCTCTTTATTGTCCTAACATCTCCTATTCTAGAACCTGCAAATGTTTCCATATTTGAACATGTTTATGTCTTCAAGAAGAGCTGCATATTTTTAACATAAGCCCTCCTCATTTCTTGTGGAATTTATCCCTTGGCAATTTTTGTTGACAATTTGAATGACATCATTGGTTTCATTTAAGCTAATTTATACTGACATTAAAAAGTTAAAATGTTTATGTCACCTATGACTGTTGTTTATTCTGAGATGGAAAGACCTCCCATGTTCGTGAATAGGCAGAATTAATATTGTTAAAATGGCCACACTACCACAAGTGATCTGTGCAATTAATTAAATTAAATGCAATCCTTTCAAAAAACCAATGACATTCTCCACTGAACTAGAAAAGAGTCCTAAAATCCATACATAAAAATAAAAGACCTAAGCCAGGCATGGTGACGCACACCTATAATCCCAGCATTTAGGGAGGCTGAAGCAGGAGAATCGCAAGTCCAAAGCCAGCCTCAGCAATGGCGAGGCACTAAGCAACTCAGTGAGATCCTGTCTCTACATAAAACACAAAATAGGGCTGGGGATGTGGCTCAGTGGTCGAGTGCCCCTGAGTTCAATCCCCAGTACCAAAAATAAAATAAAATAAAGACTCAGAATAGTCCAAGCAATCCTTAGCAAAACGAGCAATGCTAGAAGCATCACAATACCTGGTTTTAAATTATACTAGAGAACTATTTTAACAAAAACATGTACTGACGTAAAAAAACACATAAAGACCAACAAAATGGAACAGAATCAAACCCATACAGACACAATCATCTTAACCTTGACAAGTGCACCAAAACATACATTGGAGAAAAGACAGCCTCTTTAAACAGAAGATGGGAAGCCTGCATATCCATATGAAGAAGATAAAAACAAGATTCCCATCTCTCACCATGCACAAAAGTCCACTCAAAATGGATAAATGACCTAAGAATTATACCAGAAACTTTGAACTTTCTAGTAGAAAACACAGGATCTACACTCCAGCATATAGAAACAGGCAGTGACTTCCATGATAGAACTCCAAAAACTCAGGAAATACTGAGAATTAATAAATGGGATAGTATCAAATTTTAAAAAAAAATTCTGCACAGCAAAGGAAACAAGAGCATGAAGAGAGAACCTACAGAATGGGATAAAATCTTTTCCTGCTACTCTTCTGACAGAGGATTAATATCCAGAAGATAAAAAGAACTAAAAAAAAAACTCACCAAAAAAAAAAAAATCAACCCAGTCAATAAATGGCAAATAAACAGAAATTTCTCAAAAGAATACAAATGGCCAACAAATATGTGAAAAAAATGTTCAACATCCCTAGCAATTACAGAAATACAAATCAAAACTACATTAAGATTTCATCTCATTCCAGTTAGAATAGCAGTCATCAAGAATACAAAATACAATAAATGCTGGTGAGAATGTGCAGGGGGAAAGGAATACTTAGACATTGTAAATTAGTACAACCACTGCGGAGCTCAGTATGGAAATTCCTCAAAAGGCTAGGACTAGAATCACCATAACCTAGCTACACCACTGCTTGGTATTTATCCAAATGAATTAATATTGGCATACCTACCAATACATGCCAGTGCCTGCGCAGGACCAAAGTGAAACCGAGTCGCCGAGGGAGCCGCGGATGAAAAAACACACAACAACGATTCTGAAGAAAAAGAAAAAGAAAAAGAAAAAAAAAGCTCGTGGCTCGAAGCTCGTTTATTTCCGCACTCTGGGCTTATATATCTTTTCTACCCCCCGAGGGGCGTGGAAGGCGTGGAACTGCAGACCCAGGTGTGAAAAATGCTCAGGCTGCAAAACAAGCTCAGACCACAAGAACACGGGAGTTCAAGGAATGGTCAGCACCTGTGGCTTCTCTCAGAAATCAGGGTACAGCTGGTTCTGGTAAACAGAAAGTAGCCATGCACGCAAGAATGCTCTCACAAATACATGCATACATTTTATGAGCATGCATACAACTGCTATGTGCAATTCACAATAGACAATTTAGAGAACCAGCCTAGGTATCCACCAATAGATGAACAGATAAAGAAAATGTGGGGTGTGGGGGTATATATATACATTTTTTTTTGAGAGAGAGAAAGAAAGAAAACTTCACTTGTGAATGCCTGGCACATGATAAATGTTTAAAAAATATTTTTAATAATATTAGCTATCATAAATTACTATTTGGAACTTGTACTTTGAGTCAGAAATTGGCAATAAATAATGTGAATGTTTGCTGCTATGAAACACAAAAGATACTATTTCCACTAATTACTCTTTTGAGTACTCTCTGAGAGTACTGCCTGCCTCCTCCTGGCCCCCTATGCATCACAACTGCAGAAACTCAATTCTGACCCTAATCTCATTTTCTGGAGAAGCCTGGGAAATAGTCCTAAACAAATCTGAGTATTACATTCCCTTGGCAACAGTAACTGGATTTTGGTGGGCCAAATGATCCCATCAGATTAGATTCTGAAAATTATACTAAAACTGTTCAGAAAAAGACAATCACTCTCTTCTCCCCGTGACTTTAACTTGGGAAGAGAACAGCCTAGAACTTCTGACACTATGAAGACAGCCTCACTGGAAGAAAAGCTAATATAGGAGGATGCAGAGTCAAATCACACAGACAGAACTTAGTCACCTACCGTTTTTAGCAAGAGAATCCAGACTGAAACTTAATTATACCCAAGGACATTTTAGTAATCAAACCAATAAATTCACTTTACAGCAAAAAAAAAAAAAATTAAGAGTAAGGAGACTAGCCAAAGACTGGAAAAAGGTATCTGATATGCATATATATGTATTTTTTACATATATATATATATATGGTGTGTGGGTATGTGTACATATGGAATCAAGATACAAAGAAACATTTAATACATACATACAATAAATACAAATAACCAGAAGGAAAGCCTTCAATTTTTTTTTAAAAAAAAAAAGGAGGAAAATAAATGAGTGAATTGCTTCAAAAAGTGCCTTCATAAAGATATCCAAATAGGGGCTGGGTTGTGGCTCAGTGGAAGAGCGTTTGCCTCGCACATGTGAAGCACTGGGTTCAATCCTCAGCACAATATAAAAACAAATAAATAAAGATATTGTGTCCATCTATAACTTTTAAAAAAATTTTTTTAAATATCCAAATAACCAATAACTACACAAAAAAGTATGCAAAATCATTACATATCAGGAAAATGCAGGTTAGAACAAAAAAACAATATCACCACACACTCTGCTAAAGGGGTAAAGTTACAAAGTGTGGGCCAGATATGTGGAACCGCCAAGACTTACATGCACTGTTGGGGATTACTAATGGAATCAACATTTAAAAAAAAAAATTGGGGGCTGGGATTGTAGCTCAGCGGTAGAGCGCTTGCCTCGCATGCGTGAGGCCCTGGGTTCGATCCTCAGCACCACATACAAAGCAATAAAATAAAGACATTGTGCCCATCTACAACTAAAAAAAATAAAAAAAATAAAAAATAAATAAAAAATAAAAAATTGGGGGTAGTTGTTGATGGACAGCATTCCTTTATTTTATTTACTTATTTTTGTATGCAGTGCTAAGGACTGAAACCAGTGCCTCACATATGTAAGGCAAGTGCTCTGCCACTGAGCCACGGCCCCAGCCCCTGGAACCAACATTTTTGAAAAACTAAAGTACTTATCAAAACTACACATTCAGTAATTGCATTCCTCCAAATAAAGCACCTACCAAGAGAAATAAGTGTGTAAGTCTACCAGAAGACCAACTAAATGACAAACCAGACACTATGTTGAATAAAAGAAACCAAACACATAACTGTACATATGATGGTTTTAACATTTACTTGAAAAGCAAGAACAAGCAAACCAAATCAAGTGTAGTAAGAGTCAAAACTGGATTTCCTCTGTGGATTAATTATTGAGAAAGGGAATGAATGAACTTCCTGGAATCCTGGAAATGTATACATTTTTGTGAAATTTCATCAAACTGTACACAGATTGGCATCTCATACATAAAACAGTAAAGTTATCAAAGGAAATGGTATACTTAAGCTTTTAAGGGATAACTTGTGATTTTAAAAAAGGAGGTGGGAGTAGCAAAATGTGCCTGAAGCAGCTCACAGCATTCATCTGCTCACATAAGGCAGAAAATCTTCCTGTCTGAAGGTGTCAAATATAAATCCTCCTCTACCAAAATGAGATGACACCTACCTGAGGCTTGCCTCAGTTACGGTCAGCAGAACTTCATTATCCACAGCTCTTCTCGCTTTTGAGACCACAGCAGGCTTGCACAGACACCCATCCCCATGAGCACAGTGAAGTGCGGGACTGGGCTGTGTGCACGATGACAATCCTTCCACAAACTAGGTCAACTCTAACAAGGCAGTGAATGTGCCAGAGGGAGTGTGATGAGAACGCAAAAGTGGCAAAATGGCAATGCCAGAGCTTGCCAGAAAAATCCAAGAAGCTGTGTTTGGCCATGATACGGGAGCTTATGGAGAGGTCTGTGGAGCTGCAGGCCCTGAGGAGACTGAGGTCAAGCACTGAGTGTTCAGTTTTGAACAAGTATGGATCAGAGTGTTCAATACTCAGAAAAATGAGGTGAAAACTGGGGCCCACAAGGTCCCTATTCTTCTGTCCACCTGTCTGGTAGTCCTAATAAGTGGACAATAGTGGCTTCTTTCCTTAAGCCTTCCAAACCTCATGCAAACTCTAACCTAAAATTGGAAAAAAGAAATGATTTGGGGAATGTAGTCCCCAGCCATATCCAAATTAATATAACACAACTTTGCAACTTAAAACATTAAAACTTAAATCCTATCCATGAGTGAGGAACAAAGAACATTTTAAAAATCACATATTGGCGCAGTCGGTTGGTGCACACCAGTAATCTCAGCAGCTGGGGAGGCTGAGGCAAGAGGATCACAAGTTCAAAGCCAGCCTCAGCAACGGCAAGGCACTAAGCAACTCAGTGAGACCCTGTCTCTAAATATAAAATACAAAATAGGACTGGGGAATGTGGCTCAGTGGTCAAGTGCCTTTGAGTTCAATCTCTGGTATGCCTCTCCCCCTCCCCAAAAAATCACATATCAGATGAGACCATCATCTTTCAATTCATCTATACTTAATTTCTGAAATTACATATGCTACATGAAAAGCTTTTAATAACAAAAACTGATATCAAAAAATGCCAGTTCTCTTAATTTAAAAAAGGGGGAGAGCAAGTAAAGGAAGTAAAAGGAAATTATTGGGTAAGCAACTTCTAGGATCTACCAGGATAGACAAAAAAAACTTTTAACAAAAACAAAATTGTACATAATGACTACTTATAGAACAACAGGTACTAATAGGAAACCAATTTTAAAAATTGTTTAAAGACTGTTCTGAAAGTATATGAATACAAAAATATACTTAAAATGTCTCATGAATCCTAAATATTTTATTATAAAAATAATATTTACATCTGATCCAAAATAATTCACCTCCTTCAAAAAGTAAAAGGTTAATTCATGGGGCCGGGATTGTGGCTCAGTGGCAGAGCACTTGCCTTGCATGCGTGAGACACTGGGCTCGATCCTCAGCACCACATAAAAATAAATAAATAAAATAAAGATATTGTGTCCATCTACAACTAAAAAAAATTAAAAAAAAAAAAAAAGGTTAATTCATCACCTTAGATCTTCCTCTTAGAAAACACTGGAAGTCAATGAGCAGGCAATCCTCTTTAAGGATGAGACACTAACCTGCTTTTCTAGTATGAATAAGTAAAGTGATATCTAGGAAGGCTTTACTACATGGCTTACATACACATCGTTTCTCTCCGGTGTCCTCAAGGCTGAAATTAGAAGCAATGATCTCCTATTTTGTCTCACTCACAGTCTCCACAGAATGAAATTTACAAGTTGCCTAAGATTGGAAGGAAGCCCTGCAGACATTACTGTACTCTTTATATTCATGTTTTAGTGTGAATTTTACATGTCTTCAAAAGAAGATGGGGCAAATAAGAGCTTTCCCACATTCTTTATTTCACAGTTTCTCTCCAGTGAAGCTTCTCACATGTCTTTGAAAGATTGAAAATGGAGACTTTCCCACATTCCAGACATTCAAAGGATTTTACTCCAGTGTGAATTCTTGCATATACAGTAAGTAGGCAGAATGTCAAAATACTTGCCCACGTTCCTTCTATTTTAGGGTTTTTTCCATGTGAGTTCTTCTATGTGCTATAAGAGAGGAACTAATTAAAGATTTTTCCACATTCCTTACAGTGATAAAGTCCCTTTCTACTGTGAGTTCTTTTATGCAGGATGAGGAATGAGGAACAATTAAAGGCCTTCCCACACTCCTTACATTTATAAGGTTTCTTTCCAGTATGTGTCCTCACATGTATACTGAGTCTTGAGTACTCACAGAAGGCTTTCGCACTCTTTACACTCATAAGGCTTCTCTCCATTGTGAATTCTTACATGTATTACAAGGTGAGAGGAAGAGCTGAATTCTTTTGTGTTCTGTAAGGTATAAAGAACTATGAAGGCTTTCCCACATTCCTTACCTTCATAGTTTGCCTTTTCACCATGAATCTTCATATGTGCCCTGAATAAGGAGGAACAACTGAAATCTTTTATATATTCCTTACATTCATATGGTTTCTGTTCAAGGGTAGTTTTCATATACCTCTTAAAACAAGCAAGAAAATGTAAGGCTTTCCCACATTCCTTAACAAACTGATAGGGTTTGTTTCCCAGGATGACATCTTGTGTGATCCTTAAGTGATGAATGAAACAGGAAGGACTTCCCACATTCATGGCATTCAAAGGAGTTGACTTCAGTAGTTCTCTTGAGCATAAGATTTGGAATTTGTACACATTGATTTCCTTCACTGTATTCATAGATGTTCTCCACCATATGACATTTAAAAATAAAAGACAGATTATTAATAAAATTTACCATTTTCAGTGAATGTATATGCTTTCTGCCCTATCAATGTATAAGCTAAAAGTTCTCCAGAAGGGTCTCCCACAGCCAATATCATCACTGAGTTTTTGACTTACATGAATTTTCTGATAAATGTTTATAACTAATCTGTGTCAAACATTAACATCTCAGTCTCGTTTGTAGTAAAAACTATCTAGACAAATTTTTTTGTGAAAGCACAATTTTGACCCAGGTTTATGGTCAAAATATGGTTCCTAAATCTCAAGACATTTTAAGAATCTCTCCCAAGGAACTCCTTGCTCCTATATGAAGGGCACTCACTTCAACTATCTCTCATGGCTCTTATTCCAATCATTAATACCATGGGATTCCAAGTTTTCATGTAAAAGAGAGACCAGGAAACATTTCTTTTGAATCTCACCATTTTCTTTTCATTGGATATTTTATTCCCTGCTATTGTATTGAGGAGCAACGAACTCATTAGTATTAAGTAGAGACTCAAAATCTGAAACAAAAAAGTGATAAAAGTAAAGATCTCTATGAGCAAAAGACTTTTAACAGTGTAGCTGTTTCAGGACTTCATTATTAATAGGCACGAGGGTCAAAATGGTAAGCAATTCACTAAAAAATGGTTCTATAAAGACTAACACTGATGGTAAGATAAGTGGAATACTATTAGGAGAGCAAAACAATAAGGGATTGGATAAAATGCACAAACCAAATGCTAACTTTAAAAGAGCAAACATGGTGGTCTTTACCAAAACAAAGAGAGTATAAGAGGACTGCTAAAAGGTCAAAATAGGCATCTGTGGACAATCAGCCTCCTCAAACAAAACAAACTATTATTTCTATTTTTTCCCCTCCCAAGCTGGTTTCTCCCAGGAATTGTTGCCCTCCTGGTGCTGCTCTGTACAGGCACCCTGGATGTGCCCCGTCTTCACTGTCTGTAGATCTTCCTCTTGTTCCCATGGGGAGATCAGATGGGGTGTACACAATGGGTATCCTTCACAGGCAGAAGGCATATCATTAGAGGAAATCATGAAGAATCACAAACTTTTCCATAAGACAGGACTAATACTTTGATCTTCTGATACTCTGAAGATGAATAAATGTAGTTTTATTGCAAGAAAAATGCCAAATCTATGGAGTGGAGGGGAGAACAGATGAGAAAAGCAGAGGTGGAGAAATAAAAGTAGTCTCTGATGTCCAGAAATGATCTGAGTTTCATACCTGAGCCTCAATATTATTATAAACTGGTCGATAGAGCCAGGATATTTTGTTCTCCTCATGAATTCGTGGGAGAATGCCAATCATGGACAGAGTACTCTGAGATCATGGTAAAATGCAAAAAAAAAAAAATAACAGTAAGTCCACTTCCTAATTCTAAGGACAAAGGTGTTTTTTTTAAAGGCACCATGTCACATGCAGAATATTCAATACTACAATTGCCTCTGCTTTCGGTTCCCATACAATGTAAAGTGACTACAAATATACCAGGTTAAACAGGGTACCCCCAAAATCCTTGTCCAAATATATCAATGGAATAAAACAGGCCAGAAACAAACCCACAGAAACACAGCTGGCCTTCTGGATTCATGGATTCAACCAACTAAGGACAGAAATACATAGGGGAAATACATCTGTACTGACCATGTACAGCTTTTTTTTTTTTCTTCTCATTATTCCCTAATCAATACAGTATAACAAGTATTTACAAAGCTCTTACATTGTATTAGACATTTAAAATCATCTAGAAATGATTTAAAGTATATAGGAGTATATGCTTATGTTGCATGCATATACTATGATATTTTTGAAAAGATACCAAAACATTCACAGATTTTGGTATCTGAGAAGGTCTTCGAACCGACCCTCTAGAGACACCAAAGGACTACTGTACAGTTAACTGATCTTTGACAAAGAAACAAAGGCAATTCAATGGAGAAAAAATGGTCTTTCCCACAAACAGATTTTTAACAACTGGATATTCACATGCAAAAACAAATG
>CM053413.1:6083275-6124450 GCA_028644305.1 Xerus rutilus
CACGCTTGTAATCCCAGCACTTAGGGAGGCTGAGACAGGAGAATCGCGAGTTCAAAGCCAGCCTCAGCAATGGCGAGGCGCTAAGCAACTCAGTGAGACCCTGTCTCTACATAAAACACAAAATAGGGCTGGGGATGTGGCTCAGTGGTCGAGTGCCCCTGAGTTCAATCCCCGGTACCAAAAAAAAAAAAAAAAAAAACAAATGCACCTTCTTTCAATAGATCACAGATGCAAATGTAAAATATAAAACTAGACTAGACAACTAGAAGATGGCAAGAAAATCTAGATGACCTTGGGTTTGGCAAGGACTTTTTTAGAAAATAAGATCAAAAGGCACGATCCATGAAACAAAGAACTGATGCATTAGATTTATTAAAATTAAAATGTTCTGCTCTGTGAAAGACAATGCCAAAAGAATAAAAAGGCAAGCCACAGTCTAAAAGAAAACACTTGCAATAGACTTATGGGCTAAGAAAAGCTGTTTTCCAGAATACACAAAGAAAGCTAGAAAGACACAGGGTTTTTCCCTTAGAGTCTTTAGAAAGAATACAGTTCTGCTGACGCCTTGATTTCACACTCCCAGGTGCCAGATATATGAAAGAATACATTTCTATACTTTTTACCTGCCAGTTTGTGGTATTTGTTCACAGAGGGTCTAAGGAACTAATACAATCTACCCCACAGACTCATCTCCAAACCATCCAACCAAAGCACAAATCCTCTAATAGGATTACTTTCTAATGCCCTCTTACTAATATGCCCCATGACTCCCCACGGGGTATGTTCTCTCATGACACATGGTAAATAAACCCCAATTGTTTAACTTATAAGTGTGCTACTGGTGGTCTCTGGGTAAAGGGCATTCATAGCAATAGAATCTTCAAAGGTCTCAAACCACAAACTCTCCCTGTGCCCCACAGTAACCCCTCAATGCCCACACTTTCAACACTTAATAAGCCTCAAAGCTTTCAACCACAAAAAAGAAAAAACAAGTTTAATATGCCAATGTTCATTTTCATGATGAAGCCTCCAGACTGTAAGCACCCGGCAGTCAGTGGCCACGTCTATCTTATTTACCACGCACTCCCATTCCTCAGCACAAACCCTAGAACAAGGTCAACTAGTAAGATAAACTTGTTTTCTAAACCACTACGTGAACCGATGTTGCCAATCTTACCTAGCAAGGCCGGGTTCCGGAAGGTTTCACATCTCTGTAGAGGCTCCTCTGAGTAAGATCCAGCAAAGCCCACTCCTGTGGGGTAAAGCCCACAGCCACATCCTCGAAGGTCACTGAGGATGCCACAAATTCTGTTCAAAAAAGTACAAGTCCTCCAGTGTGTGCAAGAGGATGGGTAAGGCTGAGCACTGGGGACCCAAGAGTCAATTCAGAAGTTCAGAAGATTCTGTGGTCTCCCAGAATCTATGTTAGGACTCAGATAACAGATCTTTTTCCCTTTCTACCCACGGATACTTTCTGGTTGATCAAATTCTTTTAGAATTGCTAATTCTATTAGCAATTCTAAAAGAGTAAATTTATCTATTCACAGTGTAACAATAATGAGTCACACACAGTCACTCTTACACAATCACCTAATGTAGCACAGAATACTTCTGATACCAGATGTCAGGGGGATCCCCACACTCATCAAGCAGTTAAGCAGATATCAACCAGTTTTATAATTCAATAAAACTATTTTCCCATCTAGCTGGAGATAGCATCATTCCATAAGTTGAGGGCTCAGTCTCACAACACTGCCCCAAGTTCAGAAGCCAGTCACAGGTAGTAGGTTGTCACATATACCTCTGACCAACTGGTTACCTCCTCCTTGAGTTCAATTAATTTGCTGGGACCACTCAAATAATGCAAAGAAATACTTCCTTATATTTACTAGTTTCTCATAAAGGATATTACAAACTACACAGATGAATGGCCAGATGAAGAGATGGATAGGGCACAGTCTGGTGGGAAGGGGTGCAGAGCGTCCATGCCCAAGAACCTCAACATGTTCAGCTATCCTGAAGCTCCTCAAACCCACTCTTTGGAATTTCTTGGAGGCTTTGCTTGTAGCCACTGGTAATCAACTTAACCTTCAGTCCCTCTCTTTCCCCTAGAGCTTGGTGTGTGGGAGTGTGAAAGTTCCAATCCTTTAATCATGCCACCATCTTTCTGGACAGCACTAATCCTGAGGTTATCTGGAGCCACTAGTCATCTTACTAACATACAAAACTATCCTTATCACTCCAGGCATTCCACAGGTCTTAGAAACCATGCCAGAACACTGGACTAAGACTAAATACAGACCTCACAATATCACACATGATGACCAATTCCAGTTCCATATTGCTCCAGAACATATGGCAGAAATGAGAGAAATACTCTATGAAATAATTTCCACAATGACATCATCAATTCCTTGTTACAGAAACAAGTTCACCAGCTCCATTATTTACATCATAGCAATCTGCACAACATGAAACACAGGATTATATCTCAATGAGTTTTCATTGGTTTGTTCCTCCTCCTCACCCCACCCCCTTGCTGGGGATTGAATCCAGGAGCTCTCTGCCTCTTAGCTACATCCCAGCCCTTTTCATATTTTGAGATAGGGTCTCCCTAAGTTGCCTATGATGCCCTTAAATTAAGGAACCTCCTGCCCGAGTCTTCCAAGTAGCTAGCATTACAGGCACATGATGAGCCTTTTTTTTTTTAGTTGTGGATGGACACAATATATTTATTTATTTTTATGTGGTGCTGAGGATCAAACCCAGTGCCTCATGTATGCCAGGCAAGCGCTCTACCACTGAGCCACAATCCCAGCCCCACATGATGAGGTTTTAATGAATAAAAACACACTGAGGGAATTTCAATTTTTCCTTTTTTCCCCTCACAAACCTGAGAGGCCTAGGAGCCTGCACAAGCACATCTTTATGGCAGGCCCACAAGTGGTCATGTTTTCTTTATTCTAGGCCAGGGTTCTGCAAAACAGACATATGAGCTAAGTCAGGCCTCTCTCTGTGTACTTACAGTCTGATTGGAACACTTAACGAAACACTTGTTAATGAACTCTCCACTGGTGCTTTCAGACTAAAATGAGAGTTTCCTTGCAATAGAAACTCTCTGGCCTTCAAAGCCTAAAATATTTACTATATGATCAAATAAAGAAACAGATGGCGCCGGGCGCGGTGGCTCAAGCCTGTAATCCCAGCACTTAGGGAGGCTGAGACAGGAGAATCGCAAGTTCAAAGCCAGCCTCAGCAACGGCGAGGCGCTAAGCAACTCAGTGAGACCCTGTCTCTACATAAAACACAAAATAGGGCTGGGGATGTGGCTCAGTGGTCGAGTACCCCTGAATTGAATCCCCAGTACCAAAAAAAAAAAAAAAAGAAAGAAACAGATGGCCAACCTGTGTTCTAAAACAGCTAGGAAATACCCATCACGAGACACAGTGACAGCAAGAACCAGAATTTGTTGTTTCTTCACTCCCTATAACATATGAACCCTTGAATATCTGATGAATGAAAAATGTTAATGGAGAATGAATGAATTCTAATCTACGAAACCAAATATGTAAAACTGGAACCTCTTTTCTGTGAGACCTTTGTAATAACATTTCAATTGAAAGCCACATCTTGTTTTTAAATAAATATATAGAACAGCTAGAAAGCTGGACACAGAGACCTATAATCCCAGAATCTATAATCCCAGTTACTTGGGAGGCTGAGGCAGGTGGTAATCAACTTAACCTTCAGTCCCAATTTCAAAACTGCTAAACCAGGGTATGACAAGTCTACTTGTCTTCAAAGCCTAAATGCCTAATGAGTACAATTTCTGAACACATGCCTTACAATTTAGTTGTAATTAGAGCCCTTTTTCCCTAACATTACCAGAATTTAACCTGGACACTGTTGGGCACTATAGAGTCAGAGGAGAGACTTTATTCAAATGTGCTACCTCTAAGCTTCTCCTCCTAAGCCATAGGCCCTTGGGCAAGGATGTTTTCCTTAATACCCACACCTCTAACTCCTTAATACCGTATTTATTTAGGTGATATTTATGCTCACCGTACCACAGGCAGTCATGGGGAATAAAACACTGAATAAAATAGAAAAATCCTTAAGTGCCAGGCACAGTTCTGCACACCTGTAATCCCAGCTACTTGGAACGATGAAGCAGGCGGATCACAAATTCCAAGGCAGCCTGGGCAACGCAGCGAGAATTCAGTCTCAAACTTTAAAAATGAGCGGAAAAAGTTGGGGATGTAGCATCGGCTTGTGTGATGATCCGATCACCAGCAGCACAAAAACAAGAAAATTGAATATCCCCTTAGTCACAAACAGTGGCTCATCTGCTTCAACACAGGCGCCTGGGCGGTTAGAACTTAGCCCGCCAGAAAGGAAAAGAGCAGCGCAGGGACCCGCGCGAGGCTCTGGTCCCCGGACCGCGACGCCAGCGAGGCCTCTGCTTTCCGCAGGGAGAGGACGCGTGTGGAGCCGGAAACGCCCGGGGCTCTGCAGCGCCGCCCGCAGGAGGCGAGGCCGCGCTGTGGTCACCGCACGAGCGCGGCGTGGGCGGAGGCGACCGGAGCTCTGGGCTGCGGGCTGAGGAAGGCCCCGGACAGCCCGGGATGCAACCCAGGCCGGCCCTCGCCTCGCCGGGGCCAGGGGCCAGGGGCCGCGACAGGCGGAAACCGACTGAGGGACCCACACGTAAAGAAGAGGCGCGAGGTCGTGCGGCTCCGTGAGGAACCGCTTAACTGGAACACCCCAAGGCGCCTGTGCAGAGGCACACTTCCGCTTCCGGTTTCTGCGCCGCCCACTAAGCAAGGAGCAGTGCCTCGGGTTTGGGGCGGTACATCCCAGCAGGGTGGAGGCCTGCTGCTGAGAAGTGATTTTTTTTTTCTTTTTTTGGTACCGGGGATTGAACTCAGGGGCGCTCGCCCACTGAGCCACATCCCCAGCCCTATTTTGTGTTTTATGTAGAGACAGGGTCTCACTGAGTTGCTTAGCGCCTCGCCATTGCTGAGGCTGGCTTTGAACTCGCAATTCTCCTGCCTCAGCCTCAGGAGCTACTGGCATTACAGGCGTTTGACCCTGCGACCGACTGGAGGAATGATGTTTTTGCCAGGGTTGAGGGTAAAGAAAGAACTGTAACAGTGGTCCCTTCACCAAATGTTTTCTCTCTTCTCCCCTCTCCCCCTCCCTAACAAGATTAGGGAGGCAGTGTTAGCTTTTCTTCCCTGATTGGTTGCCCTTGAGCATGCCCCAGGACAGGAAAGAGATGCCTGCGGAGGATCTGGGAAGTGAATATCTCCCAAATTAACAAGTGAATGCTAACATGCCATCAGGGCACCTTGGGACCCCCTACCAGAGCACATCTGGAATGTAACCCTTGAAGTCCCTTTAAAACCCTCCTGCCCTTCCTGATCGAGAGAGTCACGCATGGCCTTTGGGACAGGAGTCCCATGTGTTTCTCCTTTGCTAGCAAAGCAATAAACCTTCTCTTTCTCAAAACCATGTCCTCATTATTAAATTGGCATTGATTGACCCTGGGGACAGGGACCAAGCTTTCGGTTACAGAATCAGGTCATTTAGAGAGGTAGAGCATTATGGTGACTATCCTCTGACTATTGATGCCCACAGATAACCAAACTGAACACTATACATGCTTTCAACGACCTTCACATGACCTGAGGAAACCAAGTCTGGTGTGCACCCTTGTAAGCCCAGTTACTCGGTAGGCTGAGGCAGGAAGTTCAAAGCCAGCCTGGGCAACTTAGCAAGACCTTACCTTAAGGTAAAAATTTCCAGCTGGGCACGATGGCACACACCTGTAATGCCAGCCTCTCAGGAGGCTGACGCAGAGGATCACGAGTTCAAAGCCAGCCTCAGCAACAGTGAGGCACTAAGCAACTCAGTGAGACCCTGTCTCTACATAAAACACAAAATAGGGCTGGGGATGTGGCTCAGTGGTCGAGTGCCCCTGAGTTCAATTCCTGGTATGCCCCCACCAAAAAAACCTGCTGCCATGCATAGTCCCACAACCTCTATGGTCAAACCAGTACCAGCTGAGTGAACTCGCTACTGGAACTGTGTTTGCCAAGGCACAGAAATTCTCCATCACCCCTCCCCCAACAGTGGGCAGCTGAGTGAGAAGCAAGACCACATCCACAAGAGAGCAGGTCATGAAAGCTAGTATAGGAAGGCTGTCTTGGAGCTCAGTGCCAGGCCTGCAACTGTGAGACCAAGGCCCCTGTACAGGCCAGAGCTCACAGATGGAGCCTCTAGACCTGCACCAGCATCCAGCAGATGCCTGCACACCACCTAGGACAGACTACATCATTCAGCCTACATCATTGCCAGCCTTGGAGCGGGCCAGGTGCACACACCATGTCCTCCCAAAAATTGTACCTGTCCTCTGCATATGAGACTCAGATGTGACCCAGATTACTGTGTCTTGGCGTCTGCCTCTACCACAGGTCCCCAGTCTTGGGCAGCACAGCTATTGTGAGGCCAGTGCTTAGAGAATGAGGCTCTAAAACTTCTTCAGCACCAGAGACCTGTGCCCCTGTGGGATGACCTAATTTTTCCACCTACATCACAACACCAGCTTCAACCTTGGAACTGTGAGAATCGGGCATGACCCAGTTTAACACCAGCGTGGGTGGACAAGGGGCTATCTTTTTGTTCCTGGAGACAGGATCTCTGGCTTGGAAACAGGAATGAGACCAAGTCAAATATTGTGGGCACACAAAGCCAAGTCTTTAATTAGGGCTTCACCAAAGGTAGGCAGCACTGATTGAGGGACTAGGCTGTTTCCCCAAAGTGAGATGTGTAAACTTTTCTCGATTTTCCGGGGTGAGCCAAAGTCCAAAAATTTTCCACTGACCAGAGACCTGATTCCAAAAGATGTTTCTTCTTGCAAAAAACTAGAATACTGGGCCAAGAAGACATTAAAGAAGTAGAAAGAAGGGGCTGGGGCGGTGGCTCAGTGGTAGAGCGCTTGCCTTGCATGCGTGAGTCACTGGGTTCGAGCCTCAGCACCACATAAAAATAAATAAAGATATTGCGTCCATCTACAACTAAAAAAAATATTTAAAAAAAAAAAAAAGAAGTAGAAAGAAGAATAAAATAAAGTAGAAAAGGGGAAAAAAAACGGCAAGCCAGGCATGGTGGCACACATCTGTAATTCCAGCAACTTGGGAGGCTAAGGAAGGAGAATTGTAAGTTTCAGCCAGCCTGAGCAACTTAGCAAGACTCCATCTCAAAATAAAAAGGGCTGGGGATCTACCTCAGTGGTAGCCCCTGGGCTCAATCTTCAGTACCAAAAGCAAGAACAAAAAACAGGCAAAAAAAAATCAGACTTTTATATTATGATAAATCATAAAACAAACATCAATAGAAATACAGACATGATTTTTTAAAGGTAGCGTGTTGAATCTAGCAAAATGAAAAGACTAATAGACCGATATCTACAAATTTAATTTATTCCAGTAATACATGTTGTTTCACCATCTAAAAATCAAGTATAGTTCATCATGTTAACAGAATTAAGGATTTTTTAAAGACACTTACACATGCAGAAAAGGCACTGGATAAAATCCAATTTCCATTTGTGATTTTTAAAAACATTTGACAATCCAGGAACAAAGCAATTCCCTTAATTCGATAAAGTTATCTATGAAAATTTATGAGTAGCATTATATTTAATGGTGAGATATTGAATACTCTTTCATAATTTCAGGAACAAGGAAAAGATTTGTTTTCATAACTTGTATTTATTAAATAAGGCAAGAAAAATAAATAAAAGGTTTAGAAACCAGGTAAGATTGTAAACTACTTGAGTAATTTAAATTGATGTCACTAGCTATAAAGTTGATGAAAGAAAACGCTACTGTACTAATCAAAAAATTGAAAATAAAAAAAAATTTACAAAGCAAAATATGCCACATACCTAGAAATAAATTAAACAAAGGCATTTGAGACCCCTACAATTAAAACTAGAAAGCACCCCTCAGAAAAGTTAAAGACAACCTAGGTAAATGGACAGTTGTATCGTGTTCATCAACTGAAAGATGCAATACTGTAAAGATGTCAGTTTTCCTTAGGTTATTCTATAAAATAGTCTCTAAATATTTATAAAAATTAACCAATTCTAAAATTTATTAATTACTAGATTTCCAAAAATACTACAACACAAATTAAGATAGTATGGTACTGCTGCAAGGAAAGACAAAAACCAAGGGACACAGATCACCTGCCTAAGGAGAGGGAAAACATGATCTAGTTGATAAATCTGTACACACACACCTTCATCCTACCTCACACACTATCAATCAAAAAATATTTGAGATGGATCACAGACCTGAATACAAGAAGTCAGACAATGACAGGTCCAGAAGAAAACATAGAATGTATTCAATATCTTTTTTTTTTTTTAAATATTTTTTTAGTTGTAGGTGGACACAATATCTTTATTGATTTATTTTTATGTGGTGCTGAGGATCGAACCCAGTGCCTCACGCATGCGAGGTAAGCGCTTTACCACTGAGCCACAATCCCAGCCCCGTATTCAATATCTTGGTCTAGGCAAACACTTCGTAAAGAAGACTCAGATCTCTACTTATTTTTATGCTCAGTAAAGACTGAGAAGCAATTTTTAGCAATCTAAAAGACATTAACATATGGTATCTGACATTCTAAAAGGATTTCTAAGAACAAGCCCTGGGTAAGTTCCCAGACTTCCTAATTCCCAGAGTTAGCATAAGGTGCAAGCTCACAATATTGCCCCATTTTGAGCTCCCACCTGCCCCCAGGTGGGAGCTACCTCTCTCCTCTCTCCATATCATAACTGCCAGGGCTCTATTATTTAAGGGTGGAAATTCTAACCTTGGTTTCTCCACGAGCCTGGGAGCTAGTCCTAAACAGAGTATTATATTCCCTTGGCCACTGTGGGCAAAGTAAGCCAATCAGATTCCATTTGGATAATTCCACTGGAACTGTTCAAAAAAGATAGTCATGCTTCTCTCTGAAGCCACCTAGAACTTCTGAAGCCTACTGTGAAGGGACACCCCAGCTGCAGGAAAAGATAATGCAGAAGGATGTATGATCAGACATGGAGACAGACAAATTCACATCTTTTAGCCCCAGGATCCAGACTGAATCTTAGTTATATCCAAGGACTTTTTAACAGCAAGGAAACACTTCAAAAGAAAAAAAGAAATAAAAATGGGCAATATGTTTCAAAAGGTAGCCTCATAAAGATATCCAAATAACCAATAAGCAAACAAAAAAAGTACTCAAAATCATTACATATCAAGAAAATGCATATCAAAAAAAAAAAAAAAAAGCCAGGCACGGTGACACATGCCTATAATCCCAGCAGCTTGGGAGGCTGAGGCAGGAGGACCACAGGTTCAAAGCCAGCCTCAGTGACAGCACAAGGTGCTAAGCAACTTGGTTAGACCGTCTCTAAATAAAATACAAAATAGAGCTGGGGATTTGGCTCAGTGGTCTAGTGCCCCTGAGTTCGATCCCTGGATTTAAAAAAAAAAAAAAAAAACCAATATCACCACACACTCTGCTAAAGGGGTAAAAGTGAGGGCCAGGTATGTGGAACTGGAAGACTTATATATGTGCTATTGGGGATTACTGGTGGGACCAACATTTTTGAAAAACTAAAGTACCTATGAAAACTACACATGAAGTCTACCCTATCATTCAGTAATTTAATTCCTCTAAATAAAGCACATACCGAGAGAAATAAGTGTAAGTCTATCAAAAGACCAGTTAAATGACAAACTAGACATTATGTTGAATAAAAGAAACCAAACACATAACTGTATGTATTATGGTTTTAACATTTATTTGAAAAGCAAGAACAAGCAAACCAAATCAAGTGTAGTAAGAATCAAAACTGGGTTTTCTCTGTGGAGTGATTATTGAGAAAGAGGATGAATGAACTTCCTGAAATCCTGGAAATGTGACCATCAGAATATATACATCCATGTGAAATTTCATCAAACTGTACACAGATTGGCACTTCATGCATATTAGTGTATGTATACTTGATAAAACAGTAAAAAGTGATTAAGGGAAATGGTATACTTATACTTTTAAGAGATAACATATGATTTAAAAAAGAGAGAGAGAGAGAAGGGTAGCAAAATGTGCCTGAAGCAGCTCACGGCATTCATCTGCTCACATAAAGGCAGAAAATCTTCCTGTCTGAAGGTGTCAAATACAAATCCTCCTCTACCAAAATGAGATGACACCTACCTGAGGCTTGCCTCAGTTACGGTCAGCAGAACTTCATTATCCACAGCTCTTCTTGCTTTTGAGACCACAGCAGGCTTGCACAGACACCCATCCCCATGAGCACAGTGAAGTGCGGGACTGGGCTGTGTGCACGACGACAATCCTTCCACAAACTAGGTCAACTCTAACAAGGCAGTGAATGTGCCAGAGGGAGTGTGATGAGAACGCAAAAATGGCAAAATGGCAATGCCAGAGCTTGCCAGAAAAATCCAAGAAGCTGTGTTTGGCCGTGATACAGGAGCTTATGGAGAGGTCTGTGGAGCTGCAGCCCCTGAGGAGACTGAGGTTCAACACTTAGTGTTCAGTTTTGAACAAGTATGGATCAGAGTGTTCAATACTCAGAAAAATGAGGTGAAGATTAAGAGCCACAAGGTCCCTACTCATCTGTCTACCTGTCTGGTGGTCCTAATAAGCAGACAATAGTGGCTTCCTCCCTAAAGCCTTTTAAACTTCATGTAAAGTTATTTTAGACAAGTCTAACCTAGAATTGGTATAAGTGATTAAGGGAAATGTAGTCCCCAGTCATATTCAAATTAATATAACAAGCTTTTTTAACTTAACACATCAGATCAAAATTCCAGCCATGAACAAAGAATAAAACATGAAAATAGCGTATCAGATGAGACCATCCTCTTTTAAGGCCTTTGTGCTAATTAGTTTCTACTAAAAGTTTTTGTCGCACATGAAAAGCTTTTGGTGGTTAACACTGATATTAAAAACAGTAGGTGCTCTTACTTTCAAAAGCAGTAGGTGTTCTTACTTTAAAGAGGAGAGGCAACTTTCAGTATCCAGACCAAAAAAAGAAAAGAAAAAGAAAGTGCCCATACTATGAGCACAAACTTAGAAAACAATGGAAATTAAGTAGGTGGGGGGAAAAAAGACCACTCTCCCGCCTGCAACAACAACAAAAAAAATGTACTTCAGCCAGACTCAATGGTCTATGCCTGCACTCCCAGCTACCTAGGAGGCTAAGGCAGGAGTCCAGGAGTTCTAAGCCTGGATAACATTGCCAGACCCTGTCTCAGAGGGGAAACAAGCATGTGCATGCGCACGCGCACACACACACACACATACACACACACACACACACACACACACACACACAATCTTCCAAAAGTCCAAAAGACTTTCTAATGGAAATAACATTTACATCTCAGCCAGAGAAATTCACCTCAGAATACAAAGCATGTGATAAGAGCTGAAAAGAGAAATGTCTCACCTTAAATCTTCCTATTAGAAAATACCAGAAATCAATGACCCTCTAGAAGTCCTGTTTAATGAGGCACTGATCATGTTTTCTAGCTCAAATTTTCAATTTTCTTATACACAGTAAGTGATGTTCAAAATCAAAAGACTTTATCATATAGTTTACAAACACAGGGTTTCTCTCAGTGGTACTCAAGTCTTCAAAAGGATGAGTGATAACCTCCCACTTACTTACATTCATAGAGTGTCTCCACAGTGTGAGACTTCACAAATTGCATAAGTTCAGAAAAAGCCTTGCAGAGATTCCCATCGTCCTTACATTTATATGCTGTCCCTAGTGTGAATTTTCACGTGTCTTCGAAAGTAAGCTGGACAAATAAAGGCTTTCCCACAGTCCTTACATTCATATGGTTTCTCTCCAGTGTGGCTTCTCACATGTCTTCGAAAGGATGAAGGACAACTGAAAGCTTTTCCACACTCCAGACATTCAAAGGGCTTTTCTCCAGTGTGCATTCTTGCATGTACAGTAAGGTATGAAGAATGTCGAAATGCTTTCCCACATTCCTTGCATTCATAGGGTTTTTCCCCAGTGTGGGTTCTCATGTGGATACTAAGGGCTGAGAAATAAATAAAGGCTTTCCCACATTTTTTACATTCATAAGGTTTCTCTCCAGTGTGAGTTCTTCTATGTACTGTAAGATGGGAGGAGCTTATGAAGGCTTTCCCACATTCCTTACACTCATAAGGCTTCTCTCCACTGTGAGTTCTTAGGTGTTCGGTGAGGGATGAGGAACGACTAAAGGCCTTCCCACACTCCTTACATTCATATTGCACCTTACCAGCGTGATCTCTCACATGTGCTTTAAAGGATGAGGGACAACTGAAGGCCTTCCCACACTCTTTACATTCATAGGGCTTCTCTCTACTTTGATTTTTCACATGTGTGTTCAGGGAAGTGGGAAGATAGAAGGCTTTTCCACATTCCAGACATTCATAGGGTTTCTCTCCAGTGTGTTTTCTCATGTGGATACTTAAGGAGGAGGGGCAATTGTAGGCCTTCCCACATTCCTTACACTTATAGGGTTTCTCTCCAGTGTGTGTCCTCACATGTACAGTGAGTTTTGAGGATTCGCTGAAGGCCTTCCCACACTCTTTACATTCATAAGGCTTCTCTCCAGTGTGAATTCTTATATGTATTATAAGATGAGAGGAAGAGCTAAAGGCCTTCCCACATTCCTTACATTCATATGGCTTATCTCCACTGTGAATTCTTTTGTGTTTGGAGAGTGATGAGGAACAACTAAAGGCCTTTCCACATTCCTTACATTCATAGGGCTTATCTCCACTGTGAATTCTTCTGTGTTCTGTGAGGTATGAAGAACTACTGAAGGCTTTCCCACATTCCTTACATTCATAGTTTGCCTTTTCACTGTGAATCTTCATATGTGCCCTGAACAAGGAGGAGCAACTGAAGGTTTTCACACATTCCTTACATTCATATGGTTTCTCTTCAGTGGGAGTTTTCATATGCTTCTTAAAACAAGCAAGAAAATGGAAGCCTTTCCCACATTCCTTACACTGATAGGGTTTGTTTCCAGCATGAGATCTGGTGTGATTCTTAAGTGATGAATGAAACAGGAAGGACTTCCCACACTCATGGCATTCAAAAGAGTTGACTTCAGCAGTTCTCTTGTGCATAAGATTTGGAATTTGTACATGTTGATTTTCTTCATCATATTCACAGATGTTCTCCATCATATGACTTTTAAAAATAAAAGATAGATTATTAGTAATAAAATGTACCATTTTCAGTAAATGTGTATGCTTTCTGCCCCATCAACATATAAGGTAAAAGTTCTCAAGAAGGTTCTCCCACAGCCAATATTGTCACTGAATTTTTTACTTATATGACTTTTCTGGTAAGTCTGTCAAACCAATCAATGTGTCAAACATTCAACATCTCAGTCTCATTTGCAGGAAAAACTATCTAGACAAAATTCTTTGTGAAAGCACAAATTTATTTTTGTTTTGAATTTGAATCCTTTTATTTCTTTTTTTTTTTTTGAATTTTATTTTATTTTTATTTGTATTTGTTCTATTAGTTATACATCACAGATTCCTAGAATGCATTTTGACACATCATACATAAATGGAGTATAACTTCTCATTCTTCTGGTTGTACATGATATAGAGTTACACCGATCATGTAATCATATATGCACATAGGGTAACAATGTCCATTTCTTTCTACTATCCTTCCTACCGGCATGCCCCCTCCCCTCCCTCTGTCCAATCCAAGGTACTTCTAAACTTCCCTAGCCACCCGACCCACAAACTAGCATGCACATATCAGAGAAAACTTTTGGCCTTTGGTTCTTTGGGGTTGGCTTATTTCGCTTAGCATGATATTCACCAGCTCCATCCATTTACCTGCAAATGCCATAATTTCATTCTTCTGAAAGCACAATTTTTTTTTTTTTTTGGTACCGGGGAATGAACTCAAGGGCACTCGACCACTGAGCCACATCCCCAGCCCTATTTTGTGTTTTATGTAGAGACAGGGTCTCACTGAGTTGCTTAGTGCCTCGCCCTTGCTGAGGCTGGCTCTGAACTTGCGATTCTCCTGTCTCAGCCTCCCTAAGTGCTGGGATTACAGGCTTACGCCACCACACCCTGTTCTGAAAGCACAATTTTTGACCTAGGTTTATGGTCAAAATATGTTTCCTAAATCTCAAGATTCTTATAACTGCTTTTATATGAAGGACGCTCACCTTAAATGTTTCTCATGGCTTTTGTTCCAATCATCCACACCAGGGGAGTCCTGGTTTTCATGTAAAATAGAGGAGCAGGAACCATTTCTTTTGAATCTCACCATTTTCTGTTCATTGGATATTTTTTCTCCATTTTTATCCTGAGAAGCAACTAATTCATTAGTATTAAGTAGACACTCAAAACCTGAAACAAAAAAAATAAAACAAAAGGCAGGTACCTATGAGCAAAGGACTTTCAGCAATGTGATTATTTCAGGACTTCATTATTAATAGGCACAAGGGTCAAATGGTAAACAGTTCACTAAAAAATATTCCCATGAAAGCTGGCGTGGTAAAGCACACTTGTAATCCCAGCTACTTGGGAGGCTGAGGTAGTAGGTTCCCAAGTTCAAGAACAGCTTTGGCAACTTAGACCCTGTTTCAAAATAAAAAACAAAAAGGGTATGGGATATAACTCAGTGGTAAAGTACTCTTGGGTTCCCTAGTGCTGAAAAAAAAAATAACGATTCTTTGAATGACAGTGATGGTAACATGAGTAGAAAATTATTAGGAAAGGAAAATAGAAAGGATAGAATGCACATACCAAATACAAACTTAAAAAGAGCAAACATGGAGGTCTTTGCCAAGAACAAGAAAAGTATAAGAAGATAGATAAAAAGTCAAAATAGGGGCTGGGACTGTAGCTCAGTGGTAGAGCATTTGCCTCGGAAGTGTGAGGCACTGGGTTCAATCCTCAGCACCACATAAAAATACATAAATAAAGCTATTGTGTCCATCTACAACTAAAAAAATATTTAAGGGGCTAGGATTGTAGCTCAGTGGTAAAGTGCTTGCCTCGCATGCGTGAGGCCCTGGGTTCAATTCTCAGCACCACATAAAAAAATAAAATAAAGATTATGTCCATCTACAACTAAAAAAAAATTTTTTTTAATATTAAAAAAAAAAGTCAAAATAGTCATCTGAGGCATCTGTGGATAATGAGCTTCCTCAGACAAAACAAACTTTTGCTTTATTTCTATTTGATTGTTTTCTCCTCCCAGGCCAGTTTCTCCCAGGGATTCTTGCCTTCCTGGTGCTGCTCCATACACATGCCCTGAATAAGTTCTGTCTTCATCTGCAGCTCCTCCTCTTGTTCCCACTGGGAGACCAGATTGGGTGTGAGCAGTGGGTACCCTGCACACAGGAAAGGAATATCAGGAGGGAAAACAATGAAGAATCACAAATATCCTTCCTTAAGATAGGTTCAAACTTTGTTCTTCTGATACTCTAAAGACAGACAAGGATGCGTTTAACTGAAACAAAACGTCAAATCGATTTAAGGAAAAAAAAGGCAAAGAAGGGAGGGAGAAGAAGGAAGAAAGAAAAGGAAAAAAAGAAAGTAAAAGAAAAAGCAGAGATGTGGGAATAAAAGCAGCCTCTAATATCAAGAACTGATCTGAATCAGACATGGTGACTGACACATGCCTATAATCCCAATGTCTTGGGAGGCTGAGGCTGGAGGATCATGAAGTCAAGGCTAACCTCAGCAACTTAGCAAGATCCTGTTTCAAAGTAAAGGAAAACATTTTAAAAAGAACTGGAGATATAGCTCTGTGGTAAAGTGGCCCTAGGTGTTCAATTCCCAGCACAAAAAGAAAAAAGAAAGATCTGATCCACATTCACAGTGGAACCTCAATATTATTACAAGCTGATCTGACACAGTCAAAACATTTTGTTCTCCTGGTAAACATAAGTAATCTCACTTAGTACTGATTTTGAACAAAGTTACTCTGATACCATGATATAATGTAACTTGTATTACTCTGATACTGTGATACAATATTACTTGATTATTCTGTCCAAATAAGAAAAAAAATACACTATGTCACCCACAAAATATTCAACCCTAGAGCTGCCTCTGCTTTATGTCTGCATCCCATCTAAATTGATCACCTGTGTATCAGGTTGAACAGGGTTCCACTAAAAGTCATGTACAAACATATCAATGGAACAGAGTAGAGAGCCCAGACTCAGATCCACATAAGTACAGTCGGTCTGTATCTGTGAATTCAAGCAACCATGAATAGAAAATACTAGAGGAAAAAATTATGTCTGTATTGAACATATACTACTTTTGTCCTTATTTCAAAACCAATACAGTACAATAAGTAATTATTAATAAGATAGATAGTAAAACAGGCAGACAGTTAAGAAAATGCAACCCCCCCCAAACAAAAAAAAAAAATGAAGAGGCTACTTCACGAATTTAACCTATAGACACATTCCAAATATTACAGCCAACTCCTTTGTCCCAGGTGGCAGGAAAAAGGAGGCAGGGCAGACCTGAGTGAAGACTAGACTCAAGGGCTAACTAATCAGAATGTCACAGGCCAAACCAATAGCCTTGGTACTTTTCCAATACTTGTTTAGCATAGGTCTTGACCAACAGCATTGGCACTTTTTCAAGACATGATTAGCCTAGATATTGATAAATGCCCCATCCAGTGGCTTTATAAGTCCTTAGACTAGTATATTTAAATAAAAACCTACTATCAGGTCCCACTCTCACCCCCTGAGAGTTCTGCTTCTTTTCTTTTCTTTCTTTCTTTCTTTCTTTTTTTTTGTACTGGAGATTGAACTCAGGGCACTTGACCACTGAGCCACATCCCCAGCCCTATTTTGTGTTTTATGTAGAGACAGGGTCTCACTGAGTTGCTTAGCGCCTCACCGTTGCTGAGGCTGGCTTTGAACTCGCGACTCTCCTGTCTCAGCCTCCCTAGGTGCTGGGATGACAGGCTTGCACCATCGCACCCAGCTTGCTTCTTTTCTTTTCACTTAAATAAGTACTACACCTTTCACTCTTGCCTTCTGTTGTCTGTGGATTTCAGACTTCAAATTTATGAGACAAGAACCTGGAAAAAAAAAATTGGCGGCCAGCTACTGGGGTCTGCTGCAATATTTGGGTACACAGTCTGCCATTGAGAGCTGCACACACTGGTCAGTAATAGTGAAGAAGAATCAGGTTCTGCCAGCTGTGACCCATGGAGCTGACCAGGCAGGCATTTCCCTGCTGTGATTAGCTGCAATACTATAATGGGATCCCTCAGCGGCAGAGGCCTGTAACTTACGCAGACCCTACCCACCAGAAGAAGTGGAGAATCTGGTTTCATCTCAAACTCTGGTTTCAGTTACATAGCACTTACATTTTGTCAGGCACTAAACATCACCAAGAGATAATGTAAAGTGGGCTGGGGTCATGGCACAGTGGTAGCGTGCTCGCCTAGCATGCGGGAGGCACTGGGTTCGATCCTCAGCACCACATAAAAATAAAATAAAGATATTGTGTCCACCTACAACTAAAAAATAAATATTTTTTTTAAAAAAAAGAGAGATAATGTAAAGTATATGAGAGCTTAGGCTGTATACCATGGCATTTTAAATAAGAGATTTTGAGCATCCACAAATCTAGGTCTCTGGGAAGATCCTAGAATCAAATCCCTACAGACCAAGGGATAACTGTGTAGTCAACTGACCTTTGACAAAGAGAAAAGGTAACACAATACAGATGGCCTTTTCCACAAATGGTGTTAGAACACCAGGCAGAGCCATGCAAAATAATGAATCTATATCCTTCACAAACATTAACTCAAAATGGATCGTAGATATAAATGTAAAACATAAAACTAGAAAAATGCTACAAGAGAGAAGGAGAAAATCTAGATAACTTTGGATTTGGCTATGACTTTTTTGATACAACATCAAAGACATGACCCACAAAAAAGAGATTTGATACAATGAACTCCCTTAAAATTGAAATTCCTGGTCTGTGAAAGATAATATCTAGAGAATGAAAAGATAAGCCACAGTCTAGAAGAAGACATTTGCAAGAAATTTATCTGGGAAGAGATGTTTTAACAGAGATTCATCTGATAAGAAACTGTTTTCCTGTTCTGTTAAACAAAGAATTCTTTTTTTTTTTTAACATACTTTATTAGTGTATTATCAATATATATAATATTGCAGTTCATTTTCACACAACCATACATGCATGGAATTTAATTTGCTCCATCTCAATTCCCAGTACTTCTCCTTTCCTTTCCCTCCTCCCTCCCCATTTCCCTTCCTCTGCTGTATTGGTCTTCCTTCTATTTATGTATTGTTTTTTTAATTGACTTTTTACAGATATACATAAAGGTGAAATTCACTGTGGCATATCTATATATGTACATAGCACGATTTGGTCAGCTTCATTTTACAGTTCCTCCCTTTTCCTATCCATCCTCCCTCCCCCTCTGTCCCCTATCCTATTCCCTTTTATTTTCATGGGATCTCCCTGCATTTTTCCCCCTTATTTTGCTCAAGCTTCCACATATGAGAGAAAACATTCGACCCTTGGCTTTCTGAATGTGGCTTATTTCACTTAACATGATATTCTCCATTTCCATCCATTTACCAGTAAATGCCATAATTTCATTCTTCTTTTTTTGGGGGCGGGGGGGGATACTGGGAATTGAACTCAGGGGCACTCGACCACTGAGCCACATCCCCAGCCCTGTTTTGTGTTTTATGTAGAGACAGGGTCTCACTGAGTTGCTTAGCGCCTCTCCGTTGCTGAGGCTGGCTTTGAACTCGCAATTCTCCTGTCTCAGCCTCCCAAAGTGCAGGGATTACAGGCTTACGCCACCACGCCCAGCTTTCATTCTTCTTTATGGCTGAATAAATATCCATTGTGTCTACACACCACATTTTCTTCATCCATTCATGTGTCGACAGGCACCTGGGTTGGTTCCATAACTTGGCTATTGTGAATTGCACTGCTATAAACCTTGATGTGGTTGTATCACTATTGTATGCTGATTTTAGGGGGCTTTTTGGATAAATGCCAAGGAGTGGAAGGAAAGCTGGGTCATATGATGGTTCCATTCCTCCACTGTGGTCGTACAATTTGCAGTCCCACCAACAATGTGTGAGTGTACCTTTTCCCCCACATCCTCATCAGTATGTATTATTATTTCTATTCTTGATGATTGCCATTCTAACTGCAGTAAGATGAAATCTCTATGTAGTTTTGATCTGCATTTCTCTGACTGCTAGGGACGTTGAACATTTTTTCATATATTTATTGACCATTTGCATTTCTTCTTTTGAGAAATCTGTTTAGTCCTTTTGCCCATTTCTTGATTGGATTATTTGGTTTTTGTTTGTTTTATTTTGCTTTGTTTTTGTTTTTGTTTTTGGTGTTGAATTTTTTAGTTCTTTATATATTCTGGATGTTAATCCCCTGTCAGAGGAGTAGGTAGAAAAGATTTTCTCTCATCCTGCAGGCTCTCTCTTCACAGTCAATCACTTTCTTTGCTGTGTTACACAAAGAATTCTTAAAGATCAATAATAAGAGAACAAGAACCCCATAAAAATCTGGGCCAGCCAGGCGTGGTGGCACATGCCTATAATCCCAGCACTTAGGGAGGCTGAGACAGGAGAATCGCGAGTTCAAAGCCAGCCTCAGCAATGGCAAGGTACTAAGCAACTCAGTGAGACCCTGTCTCTACATAAAACACAAAATAGGGCTGAGGATGTGGCTCAGTGGTTGAGTACCCCTGAGTTCAATCTCTGGTACCAAAAAAATAAAATCCAGGCCAAAGACCTAAACAAACACCTGTCCAAAGACATACAGATGGCAAGTAAACATGTAAAAATATGCTCCACAACATAAGACATCCAGGAAAAAAACAAATTAAAACCATGACAAACCTCTACACACCTATTAGAACAGCCAAAACCCAGAACACTGACAACACCAAAGGTTGGCAAAAATGTAGAGAAACTAGAACTCTCATTCATTCTTGGTGGGAATCCCAAATGGTACAGCTACTTCAGAAAACAATCTGGTGACTTCTTATAAAATTAAAAATACGGGCTGGGATTGTGGCTCAGCGGTAGAGCGCTTGCCTCGCATGCGTGAGGCCCTGGGTTCGATCCTCAGCACCATGTACAAAGCAATAAAATAAAGACATTGTGTCCATCCACAACTAAAAAAAAAATATTTAAAAAATAAATAAATAAATAAATAAAATTAAATTAAAAATACTTTTACCATATGATCCAGCAACTAAATTATGTTCCTTGGCACTCACCCAAGAAGTCAAAAACAGCACACAAAAGGCTACACATGTTCACGAGAACATAATTCCTACTTGCCAAAACCTGAAAACATCCAAGATATTCTTTAGTAAATGGAATGATAAATAAACTGTGGCACATCCATACTACAGAATGTTATTCCACAGTAAAAGGAAAATCATAAAAAGGCATGGAGGAAATTTAAGTGCATATTACCAAGTGAAACAGGCCAATCTGAAGAAGCTACATATTATGTAAATTCCAACTATATGCCATTCCACAAAAGATAAAAGTATAGAGATGATATAAAGATCAGTGGCTGCCAAAGGGTTAAGGGAAAGTAAAGGATAAAAATGGAGAGCCCAGAAAATTCTTAGGGCCGTGAAACTACTCTGTATATTACTATAAAGGTACATGTCATTATATATTTGCCCAAAGCCATAAAATGTACACCATCACAAATAAACCTTAATATCTGCTATGGACTCCATTTGATGATGAAGGTATGTCAATGTAGGCTCATCAATTGTAAATTAAACATGGACCATTCCGGTGGAAGATGTTCACAGTAAAAGAGGCTGTCTATGTTGTGAGGACAGTGGCTATTAGAAATCTCTCTACCTTCTAGTCAATTCTGCTTGGAAACTAAAACTTCTCTAAAAACTAAAGCCTATTAAGCTGGGGCATGGTAGTGCACACCTATAATTCCAGCTACTCAGGAGGCTGAGGCCGGAGGATCCCAAGTTTGAGGCCAACTTGGGCAACATAGCAAGACCTTTTCTCAAAATAAAAAATAAAAAGAGCTGGGGATTTAGCTCAGGGGTAGAGAGCCCCTGTGCTAAATTCTCAGTACAACATAAATACATACATTCATTCATACATACATACATATATACATACATACATACATACATTTTTTAAAAGCCTATTTTTAAAATGGTCACCCATACTCAGAATGTTGCCTTATAGGGAAACAAGGTCTTTGTCAATATAGTCAAGTTAAGAAGAGGTTATTCTGGATTAAGGTGGACCCTAAATCCTATGACTGATGTCCCTATATGGAGGGAGATTAGAAACAGGTACACAGGGAAGATAATGATGGAGACAGAGACTGAGTGATGCATCTATAAAGAAAGAGGACCACCAACAACCACCAGAAGCTTCAAGGACACAGGGAGGGACATATTCCTTACAACCTTTAGAAAGAATGTAGCTCTGGTGACACCTTGATTTCACACTCTCAGATGCCAGAAATATGAAAGAATACATTTCTATATTTTTTACCCACCAGCCTGCGGTACTTGTTAATAGAGGTTCTCAGAAACTAATGCAATCTACCCCACAGACTCATCTCCAAACCATCCAACCAAAGCACAAATCCTCTAATAGGTACTTTCTAATGCCCTCTTACTAAGATGCCCCATGACTCCCCACAGGGAATGTTTTCCCAAGAAATACTGCAAAATAAACCCCAACTGTTTAACTTATAAGTGTGCTCCTGGAGGTCTCTGGGTAAAAGGCATTCACAGCAGTAGAATCCTCAAAGGTCTCAAACCACAAACTCTCCCTGTGCCCCACAGTAACCCCTCAATGCCCACACTTTCAACACTTAATAAGCCTCAGGGCTTTCAACCATACACACACACAAAAAGAAAAAAAAGTTTAATATGCCAATGTTATTTTCATGATGAAGCCTCCAGACTGTAAGCACCCTGCAGTCAGTGACCACGTCTATCTTATTTACCAAGCACTCCCATTCCTCAGCACAAATCCTAGAACAAGGTCAACTAGTAAGATAAACTTGTTTTCGAAACCACTACGTGAACCTATGTTGCCAGTCTTACCTAGCGAGGCCAGGTTCCGGAAGGTGTCCAGCATCACTTCTCTGTAGAGGCTCCTCTGAGCAAGATCCAGCAAAGCCCATTCCTGTGGGGTAAAGTCCACAGCCACATCCTCAAAGGTCACTGGGTCCTAAAAGATACCACAAATTCTGTTCAGAAAGGTACAAGTCCTCCAGTGTGTGCAAGAGGATGGGTGAGGCTCACAGCACTGGGGACCCGAGAGTCAATTCAGAGAAGTTCAGAAGATTCTGTGTCTCCCAGATTCTACGTCAGTCAGCAGATCTGTTTCCCTTTCCACCAACACATACTTAGTGACTGAACAAATCCTTTCTAAAAGCCAAAATACTTCTAAAATACTAAATTGGTCTCTCTGCAGTTGATGGTAACAAAATAAGGGGAACAAAATCAAAGTGATTTTCCTACAATCCTGCACAGAACACTGGATACCAGGTATGTGGGTAATCTTCCCACATACATCAAGCAGTTCTCCAAAAGGGGTTTCCTATTATTCAATAAAATTCTTACCACTATCTACATGGACAGCTTCATCCCACACACTGAGGGCTCAGTGCCACAAAACTGCTCCACAGTTCAGACAACAATCACGACTAGTAGGTTGTCACATATACTTCTGACCAAATGGCTACATATCAAGGTCCCCACTACACCCTCCTTGAGTTGGGTAATATGGTGGGATGGCATACAGAATCTAAGCAAACCACTTCCTCGTGACTATGGTCTGTTATAAATACAGAGAAACACCCAGATAAAGAAATATATATAATGCCCAGATAAAGAAATATATATGGCATGGCATGGTAGGAAAAGCTGCAGAGCTTCCACACCTATTGGGGTGCCTCATTCTAGAAGCTTCTACATATTCAGCTACCCAGAAGCTCCCTGAACTCATTCTTTTTGGGTTCTCACAGAGGCTTTACTAGAAAGCATACTGATTAAATAATCGGCCACTGATGACCACTTTCACAATCAGCACCTCTCCTCCCAACCTTGAAACTGAGGGATAAGGCTGAGAGTCAATCATACCTTAGTTATTCCTGACCAGCAGTCATCCTGAGGCTATCTATCCTAGTCACTAGTCATCTGACTAGCATACAAAGCTACTTGTATCACTCCAGATATTCCAAGGGTTTTATAAACTCTATGCCAGGATATGGGACCAAGACCACATATTGTACAATATATTATTCCTCATTCAGAAATTATTCCTTATTCAGGAATAACTTCACCTGCTACTTTATTCCTATTACAGCACAACATTAAACACAAGTTTAAATCCTTTTTGGGGGAGGGGGGGCCCAGGGATTGAACTCAGGAGCATTCAACCACTGAGCTATATCCCCAGCCCTATTTTAGATTGTATTTAGAGACAGGGTCTCACTTCTGAGTTGCTAAGTGCCTTGCCATTGCTGAGACCAGATTTGAACTCACAGTCCTCTGTCTCAGCCTCCTGAGCCACTGGGATGATAGGCGTGTGCCAGCATGGCTTAAATCTTGATGAGGTTTTAATGAATGAAAACACACTGAGGGAATGGGAACTTTTCCTTTTTTCCCCCCGCACAATCCTGAGAGGCCCAGGAACCTGCACATCTTTCAAGTCAAGCCCACAGCTGTCTCTGTTTTATAGTATTGTAGGCCAGGGCGCATCAAACTATAGCACATGCACTAATTCCAGCCTGCCACTTACTTTGTGTAAGTAAAGTTTTATTGCAACATAATAAAACATTTGTTTATGTAACCTCTATGAATGGATTTGTATTAAAATGACAGTTTCCTTGTAATACAAATTCTATGGCCTTCGAAACCTAAAATACTATGCGATCCAAAAAAAAGAAGCAGATTGCTAACTTGTGCTCTAAAATAGCAGAAGGATATCAAATAATATGGAAATATTCTTTTGGAGCATTATACCTTTCACTTACCTGAATCACACTTTTCTGTAACCCAACATTTATTCTTTCTTCCTCCATATCACCTTCATGAAGAAAAGCAAGACATTGAGAAGTTACAGGTAAGACAGAAGCTGACATGAGAATCCAGCCCTCCAGAGAATTCCCACACTCAGGAGCCTGGATATTGCAGCACATCGATTACCAGTGACACCTCCTCAAAACACACACCAAGACTCCCAAGTAAATACACTGAACTTGTATGGAGCGGGAGCAATTGTATCTCACCTAAAGATACAAAACAACACTCTGTTCCTTGCCAATGATACAGAAGAGGTTAAAAGTAACATTTTATTAGTAAATTAACTCAAGTCTTAAGAACATCAGGCTGTCAATTTGCCCATGATAACAAAAAGCATAAAATGTATCAAGCAGCGCCTTCAACCCTAAGAATACATATTCCCTGACTCCTAAGAAAGCACTAATTTATTTAAATACTACGCTTCTTGGGGCTCCTTGCCCAAAATTTCTTACTTGTATACCCTCTCACAGGCTAACAGGCATTACTGCTGAGCCCTGAACACAGGTCTTACCCCAACCCCACCCAATGAGCTCGGCCAAATCTAGTTTCTGAGAAAAAGCATCAAGTCATTTGTTATGGTTTGAATCTGGAATGTCCTCCAAAGCCCCATGTGTTAAAGGGTTGGTCTCCAATGGCTTGGATTATAAGGGGTCTGCCTTCATCCCTGGATTAATCAATTTGATGGATTAAGAATTCGGATAGTCTATGGGAGGTGACAGAACTACAGGAGGTGGGACCTAGAAGGCATGAGAAAGAGGAAAAGGAAGAGGTAGTGGTAGAGGAGGAAGAGGAGGAGGAAGATTTCATTGTATCCACTCATTAAAAGAAAAAGAATCCATACTTAAAGCATGCACAAGGAAACAAAAGTTGCAAATTGTTTTACAGGCAGGTTCACTAAATAAGTAGGAATTTCATAATTCCAGTGTAGAGAGGGAAACTATTTTTGCTATTTCCAAGATCAGAAGGGTACAACGAAAAAATATGCCAGATCACAAAGTACAAATAATATAAAAATATTGGTAACAGCTGAGAAATGAACAATAAGAATAAATCACAAATTCAGTTCATTTCATCCTAGGAATGAAGGATGCTTAAAAACTGAATCCCTGGGACTCAGTGGTACAGTGCCTGACTAGCATGCATGAGGCCTTGGGTTCAATCCCAGCACCACAAACACAAAATAAACAAAAATTGAATCAACGATTGATGAAATTCACAACATTTATAAAGGATTATTTGGCACATTTCCTTAGACACAAAACAGTGACTGCTCTATTTCAATATACACTGGTAATAATAATTTAGGCCACTAGAAAGGAAAAGCTTTTATTAGGTCAAAAAATGCAAGCATCGTATTTAATAGTGAAATACTAGATTAATTGTCTCTGAAATCAGGAGCAAGGCAAAAATGTGAATTATACGCTCGTCTCCATTCAACTGGGAGTCCTGGCAAGCGCAGTAATTAGAAACAAAACCAAAAAAAAGGAAACTACAAAGATTTAAGAGAAAAAAAGTTCAAACTGGCACATTTTCTGTGCAAAATTTAAAGAATCTATAGATAGGTGACCAAAATGTATCTCTCCCGGGGCCCCATGCCCGGTATCGTGCGGTACTAGGGATTGGACCCAGGGCCGCTCTACCACTAAAGTACATTCCCGGGCCTTTTAATTTTTTTGTTTTGACACAGGGCCTGCCTAAAGGGCCCGGGCTGGCCTTGAACTTGGGATCCTCCCACCTCAGCCCCGAGTAGCTGGGATTACCGGAGGGCAGCACCGCGCCAGCTAAACGGTATCACTTTATTAAGGATGAAACGCACTTGCCACGGAGGCGGGTTAACCGTATTTTAAAGTCCGCTCGCCCCGCTGCATCGGAAAGCAGGGGGTCAAGCCCGCCCGCCGCCCGGGAGCTGTCAGACCCCCGCTCCGCAGGGCGCGCCAGGGGCGGCCGGGCCGCGCTCGCCCCACGCCAGGTCCCTGCAGCCGCGCACCAGGCTCAGGTCCCCGCACCGCGACGAGTGGAGGCCGTCCCTCCGCCTCCCGCGGCCCATACCTGAATGGCGCGGGGCCGGGAAGGACAGGATGCAGACTGAGGCAAAAATAAATCTCAGACGCTGGCCCAAGCGTAAGGTGACATGGCGGCCGCAGGCACCGGGTGACAGGGCAGCTACCTCGCGCGTGCGCAGACGCGCACTTCTGTCCGCCACCTCCCGATTCTGAGGAGCGCACTGCGCAAGGGGCGGGGCTCCGGAACCCTAGTGCTCGGGGTTGGCAGAGCCCGCAGCGACCCGCTGTGTCCAGCTGCGCAGGCCACCTGCTAATTTTCACAGAGGTTGTAGGTAAAGAGAGGATCAGACCGTGGACAAGGCTGGGGAGGGACCAAGCTAGGCCTGCGGAGTGGACTCAGGTGAGACCAGATCCAGTGGCGTGGCTTGTAGTATTCCAGAGGCCAGGTCGAAGGTGGGACCTGATCGAGGGGCGAGATCGCTGGAAGTTCCTAGAGGTGGGCTGAGGTTAGAGCCTGCCATACAGGTTCCTGTGGGCCAAGGACTGGGATGCTGCTCATCAATTGCATTAATACCCGTGCCGCTGGTGCTAGAGTCCTGTCCACAGGACATCGTACTTAAAACTCTGAGCCTGCCAACCTGTGTAATAAACTCTTTTCCATTCATTCACTCTTTTAGGGCTTTCATTTTCCCTTTCATTGTTTTATGAATTATTGCTCTGCTAGAGGAAAGCTATTGAAAAGTATTTCATTAGGTCCTTTTATCTGGAAACCCAGCTGAACTTTAATATCTGTAAGTTCATTATTTTGGACTTTAAATATAAATAATATTTTCTGTGCGTTTTTATTATTGTAATATTCATAACTCATTTTTTCTTCTTGTCTGTGCAGGGCCTCCTAAACTCTAAGTCAGAGAAGAAATTAAGTATTCTTGTCTTGGTTAATAATAATCACCAAGGTTCCCACGTTAGCTGTTTGCTGTAGTTTGTGGCCTTTATCAAGTTAATGACGTCCTATTTTGAATCTGCTTTGTGAAGACATTTTACCAGTAGTTTTGATAAACACTATACAATGTCTCTGAAACTATTAAGCTGATAATAGTTTACTCCAACTTGACTTATGATATCATGTCTGTAAGAAACATGCTCACCTGTCCAAATCCAAAGAAGAGACTGAGGCAAGAGGTATAGCAAAGGGGCTGGGACTGCAGCTCAGCGGTAAAGCGCTTGCCTCGCATGCGTGAGGCCCTGGGTTCGATCCTCAGCACCACATACAAAGCAATAAAATTAAGACATTGTGTCCATCTACGACTAAAAATATATTAAAAAAAAAAAAAAAAGAGGTTTAGCAAAAAAGTGAGGCTTTACTGACAGTCTTGCAAGATCAGGTGTCTGGATGAGCAGGCACTCCCCCATGCCCCCACCCTCCACAGCAGTTACAATCTGCATTTTATCCACTAGTATGCAAAGCCCTTCCCCCAGTTACTCACTGACTGAGCACTTTGGGGCGCACAATCTTTCCAAAAGTCGCCTAGATTTTAGTCTCCTATTAGGTTATTTACAAAAATACACGTTTGGTTATTCCCATCTCCCTTTTTTCTTTTGTGGTGGAAAAGTCTTTTGGGGTGAATGTATTCTGACATGTATGCAGCTCTTACTTCTTTACCTGTTACTTTTTTTTCTTTCTTTCTTTTTAGTACTGGGGATTGAACCCAGGGAGCACTAAACCATACCCCCAGACCTTGTTTTCATGTTTTATTTTGAGACAGGGTCTAGCTAAATTGCTTAGGGCCTTGCTAAATTGCTGAGCCTGGCCTCCATGACTGTCCTCTTGCTCAGCCCTGAGTTGCTGGGATTACAGGGAGTTGGTGTGTCTTGCTCTTTTATAGACCCCAGAATCCGCCACTTCTCTTTCTTCTCCAAGTGCATGGCTGAGCGCAGGAAGGAGCAGGAGCACAGGGGTAATCTTTAACAACTCCTGTGCTGGGAAGTGCCCAGGAGGCAACCCACTGAGCTGGGAAGCACAATCCAACGTCAACTGTTAGCAACTCATTGTCTTTTCTTAAATAACCAGCCCTCATCTTCTCAACCCCCATCATTCATCACCTACATTGACTGCCAGGCCTTGGCCCCTGCCTCATTTTTTTGAGGAATATGACATATCCTATCCCCTCAGTCCAGGCAGAGCCACTGATACCAGTCTTGGAAATCAGAAATGGTTCTGTTCCCTGAGTGTTGAAGATCAAACACCCAAGAAATGCCAAGGCAAGCGTAAAAAGCAAGTTTTATTTATCAGAGGGACAAAAGTGCAGACTTCTCTGGACAGAAGTGGGGCCCAGAGCTGGGTGCCCACAGGAGTGGGTATATTTTGTTATTTTATAGACCCCCAGATCCCCCTCCTTCTCTTTCTTCTCCCTCTAAGTGCCTAAGGGCAGGAAGGAGAAACTCAGGGAGTGATCACTTGCATTGGGAAGAGTATCCCCAGAGGTATTAGCAATGGTTGAGGGGCAGAGGGTAGTGCTCTGGAGATATTAGCAACCTATTGAGCTGGGAACTGTGATCCCAGAGGTTAGCTGTTGGCAACCCAATAATAACCAGCTATCATCCTTTCTCAACCTACACTGACTGCCCTGCCTCAGTTTGTTGAGGAATGTGATATTTCCTGTCCCCTCAGCCCAGGTGGGTCCGCAGGCAGATTGCTTTTTGGCAAAGAAAGCATGTGGGGAGTCAGTACAGTGAGCTGATTTTATAGACTTATTCTTTTTTTTTTTTTTTAATGGTACCAGGGATTGAACTCAGGGGCTCTCAACCACTGAGCCACATCCCCAGCCCTATTTTGTGTTTTATGTAGAGACAGGGTCTCACTGAGTTGCTTAGCGCCTCACCGTTGCTAAGCCTGGCTTTGAACTCGCGATCCTCCTGTCTCAGCCTCCCTAAGTGCTGGGATTACAGGTGTGCACCACCGCGCCTGAATAAAAGTCACTCTTTGTCCCACATTTTTAGGCTAGACAGAGGTTTCACAAGTTTTGTCTGCAAACCTGGCATTTACAAGAAAGAGGAAGCTACAGACCACAGTGCACTCTGCAGAAATTTTTGCTGATATCCTGTTGACACCCTTTGTAAAAATCTTTCTGACAAGAAGAGAAGCTTAATTATGGCAAGGGTCTTTTGGGTGGGGGTACCTGGTCTGCTTCTCCCTTATAAAGTGGTGAAGAGATTTTTTTTTTCAGTGCTGGGGATCAAACCCAGGTGTTGCATATGCTAGGCAAGTGCTCTACCACTAAGCAATAACTCTAGCTCCAAAACAAATTTTATTTAGAACAATAGCAATAGGGGAATAGAGACCTCAGTATAGAACTGGACTCAATTCTGAACTGGCAAGTGGACATTTATAAACCAAGGAACATGGCAGTAGATCTAGGTAACAGATAGACATGAGCAGTGGGAACGTAGCATCCAAAGGGTTAATTTTATACACTGAGTGAAAGATATGGAAAATAACATCCCTCCAAGAAAAGGGAAATGGCAGCCCCCAGGGAGGAGGGAGGACAATGTGCCCTGGGCTCTGGCCTTTTATCCCCAGTATCACTGAGTCCTGGAGGGGAAGGCAAACAAATAGATTCTGGGCTCTGGATTCTTATCCCAGTAACAATAAGTTTCAAGCTTTTACAACTCTTTTCCTGAGTTAGATTTTTAACCTGCACAACTAGTTTCCTGATTGCCCAGCCTGCATATCCCAAGTCTCTCATGATTAAGTCACACTAAACCTTCTGCTATGATTAACTCTCATTAAGACCTAGAAAAAACAGACACCTCTTGTCATCAGTCACCAATTTTCTCTCCTAAAAATGTGCCATTCCCCTGCTGCTTAATAAAGACAGCTTGCTGAGCTGAGGTCTGCTCCTATGTTCAGTTACTTTTGCTTACACCAAGCCTACATGCTAACTCTCAGCATGTCTTTCTTTGAAAGAACTCCCACAAGGCCATTCTGACTCAGCTGTGTTTTTAAAAAATAACAGTATTTGGGCTGCAGTTGTAGCTCAGTGGTAGAGTGCTTGCCTCACATGCGTGAGTCACTGGGTTCAATCCTCAGCACCACATAAAAATAATAAAGGAGCCAGACATGGTGGCGCATGCCTGTAATCCCAGCACTTTGAGAGGCTGAGACAGGAGAATTGTGAGTTCAAAGCCAGCCTCAGCAAGGGCAAGGTGCCAAGCAACTCAGTGAGACCCTGTCTCTACATAAAACACAAAATATGGCTGGGGATGTGACTCAGTGGTTGAGTCCCCCTGAGTTCCATCTCCAGTACCCCCCCCCAAAATGCAATCTGGTAAAAAGATAACAATATTTACAACCCTTGACTAATACGCTTATTATTTTCAGGGTGTTCTTGTCCTTGTTCCAAATGCCAATCCAATAATGAGGACATGATTTTGAGAAAAAGGAAAAGAAGTTTTATTAATTTACTAGCAAAAGAGAAACACAGGGGACTCCTGTTCCAGAGACTATGATTCTGCCTATCAGGGGGAACAGAAGGTTTTTAAAGAGATGATTCAAAAGGTACAGTCCACATGTACCCTGATGTAATTCGCTTGTTAATTTGAGAGATAGCCATTTCTTAAATCTTCTGGTGCCATCCCCAGAGTCTGAATTACTTCATTCCTATGATAGATGTGTGCTTAAGGACAGATAACTGAGCCTAGGATGAGGAAAAGGGTACTCTTGTTTCCCCAGAGTTAGAGAGAGATAAAGGAAGAAGAGGGGAAAAAATCAGTTTTAAAATAAGCCTCAGTGTCAGAGTAGCAGGGGATATATTCAAAGCATGACATGGCCCACTTTACATTCCTTTGTCTTAGGGCTGAAGAGTATAGGTCCAAAAACTCCTCTACTGAAAAAAGGAAAGGAAAGGAAATGAAATGGCACAAGTTACACTGATCTGGGGTGGATCTGGATGAAACAGGGTCTTTGTGACCTTTACACAACCAAAATGACCTCGAGTTTCTTTTAAGTAGATACATGCACAGTAGAGACTTAAAAATATGATACAATCCTATCATCAGTCAAAAAAGGTAGTGTTTAGGTGAGATTTTCTAGAAATATTCCCTCCTGTCCTGATAAAAACTGAGCTCACAAAGTGAGTTGTCGTTCTCCTGAGAGAAAGCCCTCTCTCCTCTGAGGGTATTTTCCCCTTCTTTCTCTTCTAATAAGCTCTGCTATTTTTACTAAGTCTCATGCTTTCCTTGAAATCTTCTAGTGCAAAGACACAAAAGACAGGAATAAAACACAATTTCCAGCAAGATCTTATCTCATCTATCATCTTATTTCCTTATCAGTTGGTTGCAGGGAAGGGAGTCAGAAAGGAATATTACTAAGAGAAACCATCACAGGTAAGGGGGAATTTTGGTACAACCAATCTAACAGACTTCTTGCTGAATATGAAGCTAAGAACCTGATTAGATATTGTTAAATTAAGTTTGGCCTCAAACAGCCCCTGTGAAGTGGACTGTAGCTTGATGTGTAGGCAATTTGGATCTAACCTTAGCAATGGAGGTTCAGCCAATCACAGCAGTCAAGTTTCAGCCAACCACAGGCTGCCAACTGATCAGCCTATGCTCATATAAAGCAAATGCTTTATCAAGCAATTGCATGTAAGGCAAATGCTGACTGCAGCCAATCAGGTTGTTTCTGCATTTCACTTCCTTTTCTTTAGCTACATATAAATAAATATAATGTGCAGACTTGGTGGGGGCACTCTGAATTGTAACCTAATGCAATAGGTTCTTTTCTTGGTCAGTGTGAAAACAGTGAGCACAACCAGACAGTAAAGAATAGAGAAAGCCGGCTGCGGTGGCACACACCCATAATCCCATCGGTTTAGGAGGCTGAGGGAGGAGGATCGCAAATTCATAAACCAGCCTCAGCAATTTAGCGAAGCCCTCCCCTAAGCCACTCAGCAAGACCCTATCTCTAACTAAAATATTTTATTAGGGATGGGGATGTGGCTCAGTGATTAAGTGCCCCTGAGTTTAATCCCCAGTACCAAATAAAGAAAAAAAGATTTGTTACTTTCAGTGAGGAATGAGAGCCCTGGAGTTATTTGCAAAGCAATGCTCTCCCTGAGGAAACGAAGTATGCGCATTTATTTTGTGAGCCTATACATATTTATACCGACCGACAAGCACTTGTAGGAGAGGGCACATTTCTGAGCATGCTCAACTGGAAGGAGGGCAGACATTGACGTTTCTCGGCCTGCTCAGTTCAATATTATAGTGAGCCAACTTTACTGCTGGGTGCCTAAAAGAATGACTGACTTGGTCACCCTGGCTGGGTCTTAGTAAGTCTCTCCAGAAAGTTTTAGCTGAAATAAAAAGGACGCTTTCAAGGTGCATTAATGTAGGAGTTTGCTCGTAAAGAGAGGGAAATCGATCTTCCGCCAGCCCATCCTCTGGAGCCACGCCCCGTACAGAACTTGCCCGTCTGCGCGTGCGCCGCTCGGTGTCTGCGCCTGCGCGGGCTGGCAATCGTCTTGACCGCGGGCTCCCTCCTGCGTCCGAAGTAAATTTCTGTCTCAGCTTCTGGCCCTGCTGGGAGCGGCCACCCGGAAGTGGGAGGGCCTAAAAGGGAGGCGCTGCGTGCTCCGGCCTCCCGTGGGCGCTCGGGAGCCACAGTTGCCGCTCGCTGCGAGAGCCCTGGCCCGCCGCGCCTGCCGGTGTATTAGCTTCCCCTGGGTCCCGGGCGCGAGCCGGTGCTCGCTGTTCAGAAGCCTCCTCAGCAAACTTTGTGTCCTTTTTCGAACAGGAAAAGCGTCCCTGCGGTCCAGGCCGCGGTGACTCCGGCTCTGGCAGCCTCCCGGCCTCACCAACCGGGCAGGCAGCGTCTCGGTGAGCATTTGGAATTGTTCCGGCTGTGGGCGTCGGTTCGTGAAGCGGTGAGCTCTGTGCAGGAGAAAGACGCCTTCTCAGGTTGTTGGGGAGCACGTGCACCTGGCCATCACTGAAAGTGTAAGGGCAATGCTTACAAATAAATACAGAATTGCCGCCGAGGAGCAGCGGGCCTGCTCTGTTCCAAAGCATCACCTCTGCCCCAGCTTAGAACCCTGCAAATGCCCTTTTTTTGGTGGTGGGGTGTGGGGAATGGAACTCGGGTCCTTAAACGCGCTGGGCAAGCGCCCTACCTCCAACCTGTGCCCCTCCCCGCTCACCCCTGGAGCTTTAAAATGGGAGAAAACCGGGTTTCACAAGGAGTTGTGCGGATGAGCCTCAGAAAAGGTTCAAGAGCCTGACTGAAGTTCGATCACACAAGGTAACATTGTCATTAGTATGTAACGACAGGGTCGGGATGCAAACCAAGACATAGAGGGGTTTTCATGCTACCTGGGTGCTAATTTTTTGACGACCCCCAAATCACGTGTTAGGCAGCATTAATTCTTCTGATCTGTGAATCCAGGATATTTTTACATTTATTTCTGTCTTCAATATTGTGTAGTTTGCAGTGACCTTTGACCATCTTGGTTAAATTTATTCCTAAATATATCATTGTTTTTTATTCTGTTGAAATAGGATTGTTTTCTTAATTTCTTTTTTGGATAGTTCATTATTAGTTATAGAAACCCAACTAATTTTTACATATTAATTTTTGGCCTTGCAACTTTACTGAATCTACTAGTTCTAATTTTTTTTGGTAGATTTTTAGGGATAGATATTGATAAGTTATCTAGTTGTATTAGTCACCTTTTTGTCACTGTGACCAAACTACCTGACAAGAATAATTTAGAGGCGGAAAAGTTTATTTGGGGCTCAGAGTTTCAGAGGTTCAGTCCATGGTCAGTCCACTCCATTATTCTGGGCCAGAGAGGAGGTAGAGCATCAAGACTAATGGGCATGGTAGGGGAAAGTTGCTCAGCTCATGGTAGCCAGGAACAAAATATAATCCCCAAGGGATCTACTTCCTCCAGCTACACCCCATTTGCCTACAATTACCACCTACTATTCCATTCAAATTACTAATGCATCAAATGGATTAATCCACTGATGAGGCGACAGCTCTCATAATCTAATCATTTCACTGCTGAATGTTCCTTCATTAACACAGGAACTTTAGGGGGACATCTCATATCCAAACCATAACAATAATCATATGAACTTATGCTGTGACTGTTTCTGGCACACAAATCACAGGCTGCTCAGCATTTTATGGCAACTTAGAATTTGTGTCCACTTAGAATTTGTATGGAGTGGTTTCCAGACTTGTGAATATGGAAACTGAGCATCCTGGGTTCTCAGGTTTTATTTCCTCTTAGGGTCCTCAAAACCTTTTCTGTCTTCATGAGGCAAAATCAGAAGAAGAAAGTATGGTGACTGAGTGGCTGACAAATTATTCTCAGGTAAGTAGGAAATTGACTTTTCCATGGAAAAATACGCTGCTTCTTATTAAATAACTATATTTCCTCTGAATGGAAAAGAGCTTCTTCAAACAAATAAGACTTAGGGACTAAGTTTCCAGTCAAATTTCCTCAAGTTATAGCCTCTCATATGGTTAACAGATTACATAGAGAAGTGATCCCATTATTCCAGTACTTACTAATTCATTCTGAATTTCATTTATGATTCATTATATACTTTGATTTTGCTATGATAGACTGCAAAAGAGAGAATTAACATGTACTTCTCTCAGAGAATTTATGCTATCGCTGAAGAATCTATTTGAGTGCCCATAATATGCTCAAGACTACATTAAAACCTATTAGTAGAAAAAAATTAGGTCAAAATGGATCACAGTCTATTGTGGTAAGATACAGTCAAGTGAAAGAATGTGAGCCGGGCGCGGTGGCTCAAGCCTGTAATCCCAGCACTTAGGGAGGCTGAGACAGGAGAATCGCGAGTTCAAAGCCAGACTCAGCAATGGCGAGGTGCTGAGCAACTCAGTGAGACCCTGTCTCTACATAAAACACAAAATAGGGCTGGGGATGTGGCTCAGTGGTCGAGTACCCCTGAGCTCAATCTCCAGTACCAAAAAAAAAAAAAAAGTGAAAGAATGCTCTTAAAGCCATGTGACTAAATTAGGTCACCACTAAATATGAACAGATAGAAAAGAGAAGAGCAGTGAGGACCATCAAGTGATAGGAGACCATGGAACCTATTCAAGGCATTGGGTCCCTCATTGTCCTCCAAAGGACATAGTAGAGATGGTACTTGTCTCACGCCAGCATGTTTATGATGGTTTAGGACTTGGTGTCCTTCGAGGATGTGAACTTGACCCAGGAGGAATGGACTTTGCTGGACCAAACTCAGAGGAACTTATACAGAGATGTGATGCTGAAGAACTACAAGAATCTAATTGCATTTGGTAAGGTTGGTACCATTTCTGCAATTTAGTTTTTCCTGAATAAATATTAAGTATTATATTCTAGGCTCTGCATATTAATAGCAGTGCAATCATAAACAAACCAAAGGTGTTCTGTTCATAGACTTTAGTGTCTAGTGACTTTCTCATGAGAATGGAAATCTATTTGTTGTACTGGCTTTGTTTTTTCCATGGATAAAAGACTTGGGGCTTCATAACTATGTGTACAAGCTTAAGCCTGTGTTTTAGAGGGAAGATGACTGTTCTTTTTGTTGCACAATGAAGGAGAAAGCTAGACTGTATTTGCAGTTCACTTAAAAGCTTACTGGCTGATTACTTTGGGCATGAGGATTATGTTGTTTCTCAATTTATGCCTGACAGTGGTCAGAATGCCAGAAAAGCAGAATCTTGGCCCTTGGTTTATGGGAATATTTGTCATCCCTTGCACATTCTTCGTACATCATGTTTCTTTCCCTGAGAGCAGGGAACCAGCCATGTAGACCTGGTCTGACTTTTCATGTGGAACAAGAAGAGCTGAGGACAATGGAGAAAATTCTCTAATGTGAGAGAAAAGGCAGATGTGATTTTTTATGAGAAACAGTCATTATCTATAAGAGGTACAGTCCATTTGGAAATGTTAAGTAGAAAGCTTTTGAAGATGCACTTTTTTCCTGAGAATATTGAGGCCATTTGGTTTCTGAGGTTGCTTGGGTAATTTAAATATGTCTTTCACTTAACAATCCATCTTTAAATCTTTTGATCTGACAGTGAGATGAAAGAAATTTATCATTTGTGCTTAGCTCTTTGTCTATTTCCCTTCAACTTGCTTTTCTTGAGTATGCCTGTTACTATTTTATTATCCATTTTAGTGTTTAGGGGACTGGAGCATAGCACTTGCCTAGGATACATGAAGCCATGAGTTTAATCCCCAGCACTGAAAAATTTAAAAATTACCAATCTTAGTGTTTAGGGAATTGTTTCTTCATATATCTACCAGTTTGACCACAGGCCTTATTATTTCCAAACTCTTAAAACAGCCAAATCTCTCAATCTTTTTTTTTTCAGGTTTGTTTGTTTGTTTGTTTTAAGAGAAAACTGTATTTCAGGTCAGTGTTGGAAAGTATATACACATTGGTCTTGCATTTTTACCACCTTCCATTATTTATATCTCCAATAACTTAAATTTTTTTTCATCTTAAAATTATGTGCCTCCTTGAGGAGCACAGTGATGCACACCTATAATCCCAGTGGCTTGGGAGGCTAAGACAGGAGGATCATGAGTTCAAAGCCAGCCTCAGCAATGGTGAGGCACTAAGCAACTCAACAAGACGCTATTTCTAAGTAAAATACAAAATAGGGCTGGGCATGTGGCTCAGTGGTCAAGTGCCCCTGAGTTCAATCTCAGTACCCAAAAAAAAAAATTATATGCCTTCTTGATTGAGAGCCTCCCATTTGTTTTCCCTAGGGCAGTGTCCTGAAATGTTTAAATTTGTGTTTCTACTTCTAATTCCATAGGGTCAAGCTGGTCTACACAAAGCACTTGGATTCACTGTTGGCTGTGATGTAGTTAGGGAGCAGGCTGTGTTCAATGCGTCCATACTTAGATTTTTTTTTTCTCCAGCAGCATGCTGGAACTTCTTTGCTGGCCTCCTAAACTTCCACAAGGAGAATACCTACCACAAGATATTCTCATCCATAGATAGCTGGGCTAAGTGTGTCAAGAAATATGCACAAAGGTAGGATTTCTCAGGAGATAATACGTAATCAGGTACAGGCACCTGCAGACAGGGCCTTAAAGGTGGGCTCCTGAGTGAAGGAGATCTGGTTTCCAATCTCAGTTCTGCTGTGGGGTTTGGCAGCATTAAATTTTGATGACTTCACATATACAGCTAAGTGTGATAAACATTGCTCTTATACTTTTATTATTAAATGAAAATATGTTCACCTGTAAGGGAATACAGGCAAATGACAATTTCTAATTTCTACAAATTTCTATGGATTGCCAGTTAACTGTTCTGAGTAATTGACATACATTAACTAAGTCAGTCCATCCCTAAGAGGTATGTCCCATTTTAAAGATGATTAAACCAAGGGTGTGATACAAAATAATTTAGATCTACTTTGAAGATTTGTTGTTCTGTACTGGACTTCACTCTTTCCCTACTGAGTCCTGATTTCTGTCATGAGTAAATGGCACTTAGAGACAGTTTGACACTAAAGGTATACTGCTCCTGAACTGTTACTAACTATAAGCCTTTGCAGTGGTTCAGGCCAAGGAAAAGTTCAAAAAGAAAAAATTAGTAAGTACATACTATGTAAGAATTATACTATGTTCTTGCAGAGGAAAACAAATCTTTTTTTTTTTTTTTTAGTACCAAGGATTGAACTTGAGTACTCGACCACTGAGCCACATCCTCAGCCCTATTTTGTGTTTTATGTAGAGACAGCGTCTCACTGAGTTGCTTAGCGCCTTGCCGTTGCTGAGGCTGGCTTTGAACTCGTGATTCTCCTGTCTCAGCCTCCCAAAGTACTGGGATTACAGGCTTGCGCCACCACACCCAGCTAGAAAAATAAATCTTAACTCTTACATAAATATGAGGACACTTCCATGCCTGTAGATGTTGAATGTGAACATCTTTCTTCTCTTCTAGCTCTGTTTTCTTAGGACCATGTCCAGCTAGGACAGAAATATACGAGAGAAAGAATGGCTGCAGACTTGCTGCCAGCTTGGTCACAGGTAGGTAAGAAGTAATGCTGTTTACAATAAAATTTTACTTGTGCTTTAAGCACATCTCTCTCATAACTTGTTGCTTCGTAGCCCAACTGTGGCTGGCCCAGTCTTCTCTCTGTTAGGTGGGCTTTGGAAGAGGGAATGTCAGGAAAAGCTACTATTATTTGTTAATTTTTTTTGGATTCTCATCTAGATCAAGTATAAATTCTGGATTCCATACTCTGCTGAGTCCTATGAAATAAAAAAATTTACTAGCAAAAACCATTATTAATTTCTCAAGTATTTCATTTCTGCAGCCTACCCTTATCTATATTGGATCTAAGTAAGAAAAAAAAGTCCACATAACCTAATTATGCAAAGATCAGGTCAACCATGTCTTTAAAAACCTGATAAAGGTATAAGCCAAGATGAGATGACCCAAGGCATTAAGATTCAATGAGAGGCTGGAGATATAGCTCATGGGTAGAATCCTTGCCTCGCATGCACAAGGCCCTGGTTTCAATCCCAGTACCACCAAAAAAAAAAAAAAAAAAAATTAAACTGAGCCTGGGGGCTATAACGAAAGACCTCAGAGACCTGTGCTTCCAGTGCCTTGGATCCCTTCCCCAGTCCTGTCAGCTTCACCCATCTTCCCCATCTTATTGTTGAAGATAAGTCATTGGCTGAGCCAGAATATGTATATGATGTTTTAGAATTCAGTGACCTTCCAGGAAGTGGCAGTGGACTTCTCCCAGGAAGAGTGGGCATTGCTGGACCCTGCTCAAAAAAATTTATACAGAGATGTGATGCTGGAGAACTTTAGGAACCTGGCTGCAGTGGGTAAGGCTGGCCTTATTCCTTCATTTATTCGTTTGTTCACAAAGCAAGTAATTCTTAAGCCCTTATTGCATTCCGTAGTCTGTGAAAAGAATGGCAGTACGTGGTCAACATAGGATGGACGGTCCTGTCATTAAAAGCTTTAGGTAATTTGTAGTCTGTGTATGATCTTGGGCCTGGGTATCAAAGTCACTTCCCTATGGGGCACAGAGTGTTTCCTTCTTGGGCCTTGTGAAAGAGCTCCACTCTGATTATTGCTGCTCCTAAAGCTGAACTTAATCATCTTCAGCCTCCCTTGAAGCCAAAGTATTAGAATCTGTTTTATGGAAAGTTCTTGTCTCCTACACAGTCCTCCCACATCATACGTCTTTCCTTGCATGTAGAATATCAGCTTTGCAAACACAGTCTGATCTCCAAAGTAGAACAAGAAGAGCTGAGGACAGAGGAGAAAGGAATTTTCCAAAGCATCTCTAAAGGTGAGTCTTGGGCAGAAAGGAGTTCCTGAATGGAACATTCTTAAACAGTGAGATCTGGGAATAAATCAGTGTAGGAAAAAAAGGGTGAAGCCATTACTAATCTTCCTTTCATCAGCCCCTTCGTTCATACTTTCATTAAGTCTTAGACAAAGAGCTGTTTTAATTCCTCTTTAAATTCAATACCTCATGAATGCTTTGTTTTCAGTTCCTGTTTTGCTGTCCAGATAATACCACATCTTAGTTTCTCAAACCTCCAGAATCCTTGCCAAGTAAAATTCTTCGCATTTCCATTGCATGTTTCTATCCTTAGCATCTCTCCTGAGAGCCTTTTGTTTATTTGGTTTTTGGTCTCTGGTTGCATTTTCTATTTAACATTTTCTTGTATTTACTGTTATGGTTTGGAAACCAATCAAGAGGCCTGCTTCCTTTTCTATTCATCCCAGCCTTTTCTTCCAATAATAAAAAAATATTCCTTATGCGTTTTAGGATGGGAAACTCAACTAAAAGATGCAATTCCTGTGCAGAATGTTCCTGGGAATACAACATCCAGTGTCATAAAAATGGTAAGATGTACTAGAAATGATGCCAGGCATGGTATTACACTGAGGATCACAGATATGCCAGCCTGAGCAACTTAGCAAGACCTTGCCTCAAAAGAAAGGGCTGGGGATGTTGTACAGTGGCACAGCATTTGCCTGCCATGTATAAAGCCCTGGGTTCAGTCCCCAGTACTTAAAATTTACTAAAAATGATTCCTGGTTCTTTATAGAAGTCTGAGGATTACAACAAGTTAAAATAGAAGGCAGTATTAGAGAAATCTATAAACCTAATTCAATACTTGCTGCTTCACAGATAATGCCAACAAATAAATATTTACTTAAATATAGTTCTAGTATTAAGTATTTAATACATAATTAATTTTTCACTCATTATTAGAGAAACTGTATTGGACAGAGCTCAATAGCTTATTCACCTAAAAAACTAATAGAAAAAAGTCATACCTGTAGTCCCAGCACCCAGAGGCTGAGGCAGGAAGATCACTTGAGCCTCAAGATCAGCCTGGGCAGTATAGTGATACCCTGTCTCCTTAAAACACAAACAATAAAAAGTCATAAACAACATCAGTCATAATCATCTACTTGTATATGGCAAAATCTAAATGGATAGGAATTCCTGTGGGTGAGATTAAAGTGAGAAAGCCTTTAGTCACCACTTATTTCTCATTCAATAGGTACCAACCCAACCTGGCAAGAAGCCTATACAATGTAATCATGGTAAGACATTCTTCAGAAAGAACCCTTGCCTTATTTGTATCAGACATTGCAAAGAAGAGAAATGCTGTAAATACACAGAATATGGCAAAGCACGCAAACATCCCTCAACTGCTAGAAGTCATGTGAGTATTCACACTGCAGAGAAAATTTTAGAATTTAAGGACTGTGGAAAAGATTTCAATCAGGAGTCATGCCTTAGGAAACACTTAAGAACTCTCACAAGAGAGAAGGCTTACAAGTGTAATCAGTGTGGTATATCCTCCAGCCTACACTCTTCCTTCTCAGGATGTGAGCAAATACATATTGGAGAGAAAT
>CM053413.1:6124950-6142313 GCA_028644305.1 Xerus rutilus
AGCCTCAGCAATGGCGAGGCGCTAAGCAACTCAGTGAGACCCTGTCTCTACATAAAACACAAAATAGGGCTGGGGATGTGGCTCAGTGGTAGAGTACCACTGAGTTCAATCCCCAGTACCAAAAAAAAAAAAAGACATAAGGAGCAAGTGAAGGCCCTTCTGCATATTTTATATTCAAAGGGCTCTCCACTAGGGTGAATTCTCACACAGATATGAAGGCTTATGCAATAACAATAAGGCTATACCATATTACTTACATGGACTTTTGTCCAGTGTAAGATGTTATGTTTATCATGCCATGTGAAATATTTAAAATTTGTAATACATACCCAGATTATTCACAGTAATTTTAGATGTGCAAATAAGCCTTGTAGAATTAGTAAGCTTCATACATGCCTTACAAGCAGAGGTCTCCTCTATAATTGGAGCTCTTATACCATATATAAGGCCTAAAAATTTAATGACATGTGCAAAGTAGTGGATTCAATACTCAACATAAGCAAAAAAAAATTATTTCAATTTTAAAAAATTGTAATCAAAACTCTTTTACAGGGGCTGGGTTGTGGCTCAGTGGCAGACCGCTTGCCTCACACATGTGAGGCACTGGGTTCAATCCTCAGCACCACATAAATAAACAAAATATTGTGTCCATTTATAACTAAAAAATAAAAAAAATAAAACTCTTTTACATTCCCAATAAAGGAACTTGTCTACTCTAAGTGACTAAATGTAAGGTCACATTTCTTACTTTCATAGGAAAGAAACTTCTTTATGTCTTTCCATCCTTTTCATAGGGTCTATTGGAGGTAGAAGTGCATGTTAAGATCTGATAAAGGAGTAAAGGCTTTTTCACATATCTTACATTCACAGAACTTCTCTCTTGTGAGATTTCTTAAATGTTTTCAAAGGGTTGAAAACTGAATGAAGACTTTCCCAAGTTCCCTGTCTCTCTGCACATTGGGTTTGTATATGAATACTATCATTTTAAAGCCTTTTCCACATTTTTTACTGTATTAGTTTTCCATGGTTGTCATAATAAAATAGCATAGCCAGGTGTGGTGGCGCATGCCTGTAATCCCAGCACTTTGGGAGGCTGACTGGAGAATCTAGAGTTCAAAGCCAGCCCCAACAACGGTGAGGAGCTAAGCAACTCAGTGAGACCCTGTCTCTAAATAAAACACAAAATAGGGCTGGGGATGTGGCTCAGTGGTCGAGTACCCCTGAGTTCAATCCCCAGTACCAAAAAATAAAAAAAATAAAAAACAGACCAAACAACTTAAACACAACAAATTTATTGGTGTTTATTTCTGGAAACTGAAAGTTCTATGAAGGCATGGGCAGGTTGGTTTCCTCTGGAGCCCATAACAGAAGGACATGCTCCAGACCTCTGTCCTAGGTTTGCAGGAGGCCAGCTATCTTTCTAGTGACTTCACATGGTCCTCTTGGAGTAAAGGTGTCCTTTCTCTTCTTATAGGGAGACCAGTGATGATGTATTGGGCACTGACTGACAGCCTCATTTTTTTTTCCAACCTCATTTTAAATTACTCACCTGTTTAACGTCCACATACAGTTACATTATGAGGAAGTAGGAACTAGGACTTCAAAATATGATTCTGGAAGAGGAAAAACCCTAACATTTAGTCACAAACATTCTCGCCAATGTGAGTTCCCATCAGTGTATTAAGGTTTGTGGAATTAAGGAAGGATTAACCAGATTCTCTACATTCAAGTTTTCCCCCAGTGAGATTACTGATGTGTAAGGTAAGTAGCAAAATCTCTTCCACAATCCCAACTGATAGAGTCTGGCTTCACTGTGAACCCTTACATGTTCATTAAGACCTCAGATAGGAGTGAAGATGGTTCCAAATTCCTTACATTCATAGAGTTTTTCCAAGTCTTTGAACAGGGGCACCTTGAGGCTTTCCCACATTCCTTATACTGACAGTTTCCCTTCTACATGCCTTCGCTCATGATTCTGAAAGGAACTGGGAGAACTAAAGGCTTTCCCACACTCCTTACATTCATAGGGTTTCTCTCCATTATGCATTCTTTTATGTACTTGAAATGAATTGGAATATCTGAAGGTTTTCCCACACTGCTTACATTCATATGGTTTTTCTCCAGTGTGGATTCTCATGTGAAGGTTAACACATGTAGGAAATTTAAAGGCTTTCCCACATTGTGGACATATGTATGGTTTTTTGGCACTGTGAGTCCTCATGTGATTGTTAAGACTGGAGGAATGCGTAAATGCTTTCCCACATTCCTTGCATTCAAAAGGCTTCTCTCCAGTGTGAATCCTCAGATGTCCACTAAGATTCGAGGAAAGAGCAAATGCTTTCCCACATTTGACACATACAAAGGGCTTCTCTCCAGTGTGGGTTCTTATGTGTTCACTGAGACGGGAGGATCTAGCAAAGGCTTTCCCACAATCCTTGCACTCATATGGCTTCTCTCCAGTGTGAGTTGGTAAATGTTTCCTAAGGCCAGAACGCCCTGTGAAGGCTTTGCCACAGTCTTTACATTTGAAGGGTTTAGTTCCGGTGTGAATTCGAAGGTGATCGTGAAGGCAAGAGGAATTTCTGAAGGATTTTCCACATACCTTACATTCAAAGGGCTTCTTTGAAGTGTGGTTTTTTACATGTTCAGTGAGTTGTGAAGATGTTCTGAAAACAGTCCCATGTTTCTTTCGTTCACAGGGTTTCTTTTCGATGTGAATTTTAACATGTTGACTTAAGCAAGAAGAAACAGTGAAAGCTTTCCCACATTCCATACATTTATATGGTTTTTCTCCAGTGTGAGTTTTTCTATGCTGAGTAAGCTGACAAGACCTGGTGAAGGCTTTCCCACATTCCTTACATTCATAGGAATTATCTCCACTATGGGTTCCCATGTGAATATTTAGGTACGCAGAATATCTAAAGACTTTTCCACATTCCTTACACTTGTAGGGTTTTTCTGCATTGTGTGTCTGTATATGCACAGCAAGGCTAGTGGAGTGAATGAAACCCATCCCATATGCCTTCAGTTCATGGAGTTTCTCTCCATTGTGAGTTCTATGAACCTGAAGATGTAGTGGATCAACAAAAGTTTTCCCACCATCACCATGTTCAAAGGGTTTGTCTTGAGTGCACATTTTCTGGTAAACAGCTTTTGGAGGCAAGCTGCAGGTTTGTCTACACCGATTCAGCACAAGAAGTTTCTCTTCAGTAGAGGTTCTCTTGTGCAAAGGAGGGAAGTCTGTTCCATGCTGATCACAATCAGAAGTGGTCCCTGTGTTTTGCATTCTCATATATGACTTAAAGCAAGTATGTCCACTGATGAATTCTCCACATAGCTTACTGTCACAGAGCTCCCCTCCACTGTGGCTTCTTGTCTATTGATAAAGGGATAAGTAATGATTAAAGTAATTTTCAGACTCATTAATAGATTACATGCATCCTAAGACTGAAAATGATGATCTTCATTTCTGCCATTTTCATTATATGCATACAGTTTCTGCTCTTTTTTATTTATGTATGTATGTACATGTGTATGTATGTATGTATTTATTTTAGATACAGATTCTATGTTGTTTGTATGTACGTATGTATGTATGTACGTTAGATTCTATGTTGTCCAGGCTGGCTTTTAACTGTTGGGGTCAAGTGACCCTCTGCCTGAGCTTCCTGAGTAGCTAGAACGATAAGTGAGCACCCACTTCTGGCTTATTGATTTATTTTTTCTTTTTCTTCTCCACCTCCCCATGGTATTGGGAATTGAACTCAGATGTGCTCTACCACTGAGCTACATCCCCAACCTTTCTTATTCTTTGAGACAGAATGCTACTAAATTGTCAAGGCTGCCCTCAAACTTGTGATCCTCCTGCCTTGGTCTCTTGCTGGGATTACAGGTATGCACTTTGCCAGAATACTCTGCCATCTATTCTAAACTTGAAAAGATTTCTATAGTTTAGACAATATTTAAAAAACTATTAGTTACATATCTGGGAATGTATATTTGTGGGAACTCGGGAGCAACAAGTTTCAAGTTAGGTCTGGAACACCCCCAAATTCATCATATTCCAATTTTCCCTCCAGAGCCACAGCTCCCTCTTAAGTCAAGGCTACTTCTCTCAAACCTCTCTCATTCTGATTTTCTACAATGGAATTCCCAATATTCTTTGAATGTAGAAAATTAAAAATATCCCTTGTTAGTCTTACCATGAGTATCTCACTTGAGGTCTGTTCCCTCAAAAAATCCTGAAGTGCTGCCCCTTTGATTTTAAGTCCCACTTTCCATTCTAAAGTAAAAGAGAAGAATAAATATAAGGGTATGGAAACAGAATTAATAGAAGGAGGTGAAAATGAAAGGGAACATTTGCACTTGTTTTCCAAATTAAAGATAGTAAAGCCCAAAAAAAAAAAAAAAGATTATTTCACACAATTTTTACTATGTCAAAACTTGGCAAAGATAAGATGGGATCAAAATTTTAGATGATTTATTATCAATAGATCCTATGAAACAAAATTGATGAACACAAAGAACATTTATCTTGGAAGGAAACAAATATATAGGACAAGAAGCATACATCAAAACAAGGAATCTAAAGAAGAAATGCAACAGGATACATTGTGAGATTATAGCAAAGTCTGAGTGGCAGAAAGTACAAAAGAGTATAGAAGGCTGAAGATTTCCTAACTCCTGATAAAAATGACCTGACGCTTCCGAGATCAAGTGCATCTTTAAAAGTTTCCTCTTTATACCTATAGTGAATTTACTGACCAGGGGTATTCTCCATGAACACTCACCTTGGAGAACTCCTCCTTCCACTCTCCTTGACTCTTCCTGCTCCAACCAAGAGATCAGGCTGGGTTTGAGGAGCTGACATCTTGTACCTAGGAAAAGACACATTCATGGAAAAAGCTAACAGAAGAGATGATAAACTTTCCCACAATTCAGGAACTATAGTTCTAATGAAAGTACTGAAATTATTTCAAAAGGCTAAAAATACAAATATCTTCTTTGCCTGTGTCCCATAAATATTAGTTGTCTCTGACCCTTAAAAGCCAAATTCAGGCTTATATTCACATTTACAAAACACTAAGACCTTTTTTTTTCTTAAATCCAAATAGGAAATAGAGTGAAACAGTGATCTTCATTTTCATGGTGAATGAAAATCACACCTGATTGTTTTTGTTTCTGTTTTTTTGTTTGTTTGTTTGTTTTTTGTTTTTGGCAGTATGAGGGATGGAATCCAGGGCCTTGTGCACGCTAGGCAGGCACTCTACCACTGAGCTACACTCCCAGGTAGTACGCTTGTGATCCTTAAACCTTACAGTGCATAAGATTTATCTGGAGAACTTATTCAATACATATGACAGGGCCCTACCTGCAGAGTTTCTAAGTATGTGAAAGGTGGAAACTGGTAATATATAAATTCAAACAGTGACGGTGATCTATGTTAGGCCACATTTTGAGAACCACCGCTATTATTTCCCACTATATTCAGAGCTGACTTCACTGATACTGCAATACAGTAAATACATACAAAATATATTTCCTAAGAGGTGACACAGAATGATGCTAGTCCTACCTACTATGGCCAGGTTCTCATAGTTCTCCAACATCACATCTTTGTACAGGTTTCTCTGAGTTGGGTCCAATGAAATCCATTCTTCCTGGGTGAAGTTCACAGCCACATCATCAAAGGTCACCAAGTCCTAAATCATCACACACACATGCTGGTTTGAGCCAAGTAACACATCCACCAATGTTCACTGGAGAATGAGGAAGTGAGACCAAAGCCTGTACAGTTCTGAGGTCTCTCACTGTCTACCCCAGGGTTCAGAGGTGCTAGGAACTCTTCTCCCTATGCACACTCACTCACTGTCCATCTCCTCTAATTATATGGCTAAAATGACACTTCTTACATGTGATTTCTCTCAATACAACCAGACTAGGTGCTCATCTTATTTCCCTTTTCTGTAGCATACTCTTGAGTACCATGTAAATACTTGATAAACAGTAACAAATGAACATATTTTGAAACCAAAGAACACTTTCATCTCAGCAAAATAAGAAACATGTAGTCAGCACCATGAGGGAACATTAACTAGTAAACATGAAATACTAGGAAAACTTTCAAGGTGATTCCATGCCAGTGAGCAGCTCCACTCCCTAGGGAAATTCAACTAGGGACTTAAGTCACTGAGTGGTGCTTTATTTGCTTTAAGAAGTTCTGGAAGTCAGGCATGGTGGTATACATGTAGTCCCAATTACTCAGCAGGCTGAAATGGAAGAATTGCTCAAGACCAGGAGCTTGAGATCAGTTTAGGTAACATGTCTCAAAAAAAAAAAAAAAAAAAATCACAGGGGGGAAGAAACACCTTTCAGAACCCACCTCAAAAAATAAGAAGCTCTGAAGATGATTATGAGTAGAAGAAAACATATCCCCTTGTTAGACGCATGGTCATGATTTTGTACAAGGACACATATTCTGCATACCTGATCACAGTTTGGCAGACAGTCAGTCATCTTCCTTTCTGCTCCTGTCTTTTCTTCATGAAGGCATGGGTCCCTCTACTATAGACCTCAGGGAAAATAAAAAAGGTGTGTGTTGTGGTTTGGATATGAGGTATCCCCTGAGAAGCTCATGTGTTAAGTAATGTGGTAATGTTCAGAAGTGAAGTGATTAGATTATGTAAGTTCTAACCTCATCTGTGGATTAATCCATTTGATGGATTAATAATTTAAATGGACCATTAAGTAAAACTCTAAGCAAGTGGAGCATGGATAGAGGAAGTAGGTTTCTTGGGATGGCATGCCCTTGGGGATTACATCTTGGCCCTGGCTCCTTGCACTCTCTCTGCTCCCTGCTTGCCATGAGCTAAGCAACTTTCTTCCACCACACCCTTCCACCATGAAGTTCTGCCTTACCTTGAGCGCACAGCAATCAGTCAGCCAGCCAACCATAGACTAACTCTGAAACTGTGAGCCCAAAATAAACTTTTCCTCTCTAAATTGGTCCTGTCAGGTATTTTGATCACAGCACTGAAAAGCTGACTAACACAGCATGAGAACTCAGAGTTGCCCATAATTCCCACAATTCACATGCCTGGAAGTCATTCCATCCTAGTTTGGAATTTCCATGTAACCCTGCACACTCAACATTAAGTATACATTACTCCTGTATGACATCACAGCAGTCTGCCTCACCTAGAGCCAGAAAAGGAGACTGTTATGCTGCCCAAACAGGAAAAGGATAGTAGTCTTATTATACATAAGGAAAGCTATAGGTTTGAGAGATGTGACTATCTGCCTATAGTAATAAAACTCATGAAAGAGTGGGAGGGAAGCAAGGGGAGGCCAGGGAGTAATACTGGCCTAATTAGATTGTTATACTGTGCGCATACACTGATTATGTAACAACAAATTCCACCATTATGTACAACTATAATGCACCAATTTTAATTAAAAAAATCATGAAGAAAGTTCTACAGCACTTTTTCTCAGAATATATATACACCAGGGGGTTGACTGAAAACACAGGATTCCCTGGCCAATCCATTTCCTAACTGAGAGCACTGGACTCTATACAGCGAGAACCTGAAGAAGAGTCTCTGAAAAAGATCATCAGTAGGACTTACCATGGGACAAATCAATGGCTGCTATCCTGTGACACTGGCGGTGTTACGTGCCTGAACAATTCTTTCCTTGATTCAGAGAACACCTCAGGACAGCTTATGAAGCTACATCAACAGTGGCCATCTTCATTCCTCTTTATTCAGGGTTAACTTAGTCCTGTTCACATCATCATCAATCAATAAGTATTATTAATAATTAAAGATCACACATTAGCTCTCTTTGCAGATGGCATATGTGAAAGACTCAAAACAATCTATTACAATAGTATTAGTAACATCAACTGCTATTACTAAGGACTACATATCAGCTTTATGTATATAAGATCACTTATCATTAACAACTCTTTACAGTAGATATTACCCTCCCCACTTTTGGTACTGAGGATTGAACCCAAGAGCACTCTACCACTAAACCACAACCCCAGTCCTTTTAATTTTGAATTTTATTTTGAGACAGTCTTGCTAAGTTGCCCAGGCTGTCCTTGGACATGCAATCTTCCTGCCTTTGCCTCTCAAATTGCTAGGATGACAGGTGTGTGCCACTGTATCTGGTTTTATCTTCCTTACTGAGTACTAAAAAACTTAGATTTAGAGAACACTGGTAATTTAGAGAACACTGGTATTATCCAGTTAAGAAGTGGTGAATAAAGACTTGAATGCAAGATGTTTGTCTCTAACACCAGATCTACTACAACTATTGTTAAATGTTGAGTATTCCTTGTCCAAAATATTTGGGACCAGAAGTGTTTCAGATTTCAGAATTGTGGGAGGCTTTGGAATATTTGTACAGCATTTACTGGGTTCAGCCATATGCTCACAAAGTTTTGGATTTCAGGTTTTTGAATTAGGAATGCTCAATCTGTACTTCCCAACATGACCAGAAGTTAGTACATACCTGCCCTGTGTGATACAATGGTTGCTAGTCACTAGGGTCAGTACTGATCACTTCATATGAAGCTATGACGGAAGAACAGTATTTTAAAATTTCATTTAATTTTAACAATAACAATCTTGAGTAAGTCAAACACAGAATAGCAGCCCACATACTGACTTATGTGGTAATCAAATGATGACAAATAATGAAGTTTGCACAGCTCATTATCCAAGAACCAAAGTCAACTTCACAAAAATTATACAAAGCTTGTTCTATAATTAGACAGAAACCCTGAAGTGACACTGGATTACAGCAACCACCTACCCAGATTCCTAGTATAAACTGTACCCACTACCACAGGTGTCAACCTGGAGATCCACAGGCTAAACAGGCCCAAATATGTGTAGGCTGGTAGCATAACAAAGAACATGACTTTTTAAAATTTGAGATTAACATATAACCAAACACATGTTCAGTTGGTGAACTTTCACCACTGCATACACTTGAGTAATCAAAAGCCTAAACAAGATACGGAACATGTTCATCTCCCTAGAAAGCCCTCTTGCCCCTTCCAGTCCATTCTCACACCATCATCTGCTTTCTTTCAGTTTCTACATACTGTATAGATCTTGTACATGTACATTAGGTGCTGTGCTTATCTATCTCAAATGTCTATCCTAATTTTTATCTATTGTTTAAAGAAACAATTTGAGAGAAAATGTTAAAATCTCCCACTGGAATTATGGTCATGTCCATTTCTTCTCTTATATCTGTAAAACACTTTTATACATCATGTAATAAAATTATTGGACTTTAATATATAATATTAATATTTAATATTATTAAACTTTAATATTTTTGGAGAAAAAACCTTGTATCATGATGAACTCTATGTTTCTCTAAGAATGTTACTGGATGATGTCATGTCACACAGCAATCACTTTTCCTTTGGAGAGTTTTTGCATCTCATGGTACAGCACTTTGGACACCAATGTCCCCCTTGACCTGTCATAGCACCCAAGTCATCCAAGGCGTCCAGTAATTGTTGGACAAACAACTGAGATCCTTCTCAACACTGCTAAAGTATACCTAGATTACAAAGGCAGCAGGTGTAGGTCAGTGGTAAGAGAACTGGCCTAGCACATGAGAAGCCCTGGGTTCAATCCCCCAGATCATAGCTACATAACTGTCCATGACAATATAAATCATGGAAATGTTTTCAGGAAATGTATAAAATTACTCAAAAGGGCAAGAGTGGTAGGAACGTTGTCTCTTGTGCCCCAGCTCATCTGACACCAAGAAAGCATTCACATGACCTCCTGATGTGCCCGTGCACCGATTCCCTCTGTGTGTCCAACGGCCAGGGCTTGTCTGCATTCTGGAGGGCTGCTTCCTGCTTTCCCAGAGGCTGCTGCCTACCTTGGCCCAGCAACCCAGCAAACTCACCTGCTAGTGGGTTTCAATGACACCATTTTCAATAAGGTCTGAGGCCCAGTGTTGTGGAAAGGGCTCCCTATAAGTATGGCCATCTTCAGAAACTCTATCAACTCTAAGATATATGTTATTAGAGTTCATTTTATATCTCCTATTAAATCAAGGCGGCATTTTTGTCTCCTCACAGGACCTAATCTCATACAGAACTGAGACAGTGTTGTCAGGAGATGGACATCCAAAGATCAGAATTTGGAAGTAGTCAAACATTTGGGCCTGACCATAGAGCTGGGTTGGTGTTTTGGTTTTGGTTTTTTGGGAGGTATTAAGGATTTAACCCAGGAGTGCTTTGTGCTTTCCACTGAGCTATACCCTCTGCCATTTTTTAGATTTTATTTTGAGGCAGAGTCTCTTAGGGCCTCGCTAAATTCTTGAGGTTGGCCTTGAATTTGCAATCCTCCTGCCTCAGCCTCTCAGGTCACTGGGATGTACATCACCAGATGTACACCACCAGACCTGGTTAGGACTAGGTTTTTCTTTCTTTTCTTTTTTGTTGTTGTTGTAGATGGATATAATACCTTTATTTTATTCATTTATTTTTATGTGGTGCTGAGAATCAAACCTAGTGCTTCACACATGCTAGGCAAGGGCTCTACCACTGAGGCTAGGCTACAACCTCAGCCCCAGAGCTGGGTTTCATGCTAGGGTACAACCTCAGCCCCAGAGCTGGGTTTCTTAAAACAGAAAAAGCATTTGGCAGGATCATATCAACCAAGCTACTCTCTGTGGTCAATCATGTAAAGCACTTGCCTTAGAAATCCAAGTAAATAGCCAGGCACAATGGTGCATGCCTGTAATCCCAGCAACTCAGGAGGCTGAGGCAGGAGGATCACAATTTTAAGGCCAGACTCAGCAACTTAGACTACTGTCTTAAAAATGAAAAAATTAAAAAGGGGTTAAAGATATGACTCAGTGGTTAAGCACCCCTGGGTTCAATCTCTGGTACCAAAAAAAAAAAGGCCAGGCAGAATGACTCAGGCCTATAATCCCATGGCTCTGGAGGCTGAGCTAGGAGGATCACAAGCTTCAAAGGCCAGCCTCAGCAATTTAGTGAGGCCCTAAGCAACTTAGTGAGACCCTATCTCAAAATAAAAAATTAAATTCATATGTGTATTTGTATGTTAATTTGTGTATTTATTTGTGTATACTTATTCATACATTCGTACGCACATACTGGGAACTGAACTCAGGGACACTTTACCACAAAGCAACATCCTCAGTCTCTTTTATTTTTTTATTTTGAGACAGGCTTTTGCTAAGTTGCTGAGTCAGGCGCACAGGCGTAACACCAGGTGGCACACACCTGTAATCCCAGCAATTTGGGATGCTAGAGGCAGTAGCATCCCAAATTCCAGGTCAGCCTCAGCAATTTAGCGAGGCCCTATCTCAAAATAAAAAATTAAAAGGAGTGGGGATGTAGTGGAGTCCTACAGTGCACCTGGGTTCAATCCCCAGTACCACATAAAAAATAAAATATACCTAATGGCCAACACCAGAGTCAAGTTCTTCCCTTCGGAGTGTTTTCTTCACACTGACCTACAAGACCCCCTCCGGGAAACCTGAAGGGTAAAGCCCACGAACCTTAGCAGAGGTGCCCTCCGCTACCCGCCGCTGTCGCCAGCCGTTCACACTCACAAACAGGAAGATGCACACCCTGCCCACCTGCAGAAGCAGCTCAGCCTCTGCACCTGACCGCCCACAACAAGCGACGCGCAAGGAGAAAGCCAAGCGCTCGGAGGACACCTCGGGAGCCGGCTTTCTCCGGTGCTCACCTAACGTCACCCGGGGAACTCCTCTCCTCCAGGGGAATCCACCGGGCTGCGGGGAGGCTCCGGAAGAGGCGAGCGCCGTGTCGCGACGCAGCCGAGCGAGCGCCCGCCCGCCTCACGCCGCGCACCGGCTCCGCACCGCGCGGTCGCCGCCGACGCCGAGCAGGACCGCGGCCCGGCGAGCGCCACCTCCCCGGAGGCCCGTGCGGTCCTCGCACTTGCACTAGTCCTTCCAGCTGCCCTGCGACCCGCCTCTCCACAACTTATCAAGAAAACGAACTTGGCAGCGCAGGGCCTGCGCCGGAAGAAACCGCTGCCGTTGACGTCACTTCCGCTCCGCCCCTCTGCACGGGTCTGGCGGGTCCGGCACCTTCCGCGGAGCGCGGAGATTCGGGCCGCTAGGGTGCGGATGGCCCGGGCTGGAGCCCAAACGCCGGGAGGCCAAGGACGAGGTGCTAGCCAGTCCTCCCCGAAAAAGAAAGTTCCCATGAAACACAAGCCTCCCGCTTAAAACTTGTTTTAAAGGTTTTAAAACTTGTTTTAAATTTAGACCTTGTTTCAAAAAAGAAAACCTTTTTAAACCTTTTTAGGACATGTACTTTGTTGTGAAACCATATTTTAAATTTTCATCACCCCAAAAGAAGCCTTTAGACGTCAAGACCTTCGGTTTACCTCCCCTCGCAATCGCTAGGCAACCATCAATCTACTGTCAACTGATTTTTACATTTCGTATGAATAAAATCAAGTGTTGTGAATAGCTTTTTTCATTTAATGTTTTCAAGGTTCATCTGCGTTGCATTATCATTTCTTTTTATTGCCAAATAATATTCCTTTTATGGATATACCATATTTTACTATCTATTCATTGGTTGCTATCTGAGTTGTTTTTGCTTGTGCTGTACTGTAATGCTGTCACGGAAATTCACCTCTCTCTCGGTGCATACATGGTTTTATTTTTCTTGAGTATATAACCAGGAGTGGAATTGCTGATTCATAGAGTATGTTTAAAGATTTGCAAAAACAACTATTTCCAAAGACGTTGCAACATTTGACATTCCCACCAGAAAATTATGAGGGTTCCGATTTCTCCACACCCTTCTCAAGATTTGCTAATCTTTCTCATCTTAATCATCCTAATGGTGTAAAGCGATATTTTTACTGGCATTTTCCTAAAACTAGTAATGTTGAGCATCTTGTCACACGCCTTTCAGCCATTTGTATGTCTTCTTTGGAGAAATGTTTATTCAAATCCTTTGCAAATTTTTTTAAATTACTTTTTAGTTGTAGATGGACAGCTTTTATTTTTATGTGATGCAGAGGATTGAACCCAGTGCCTCACCCATGCTAGGCAAGCACTCTGCCACTGAACTACAACCCCAGTCTCCATTTTTGGTTTCTTGAGACATGATCTCCATATGTTGACCAGTCTGTTCTTGAACTTCTGGGCTCAAGTGATTCTCCTGCCTCAGCCTCCCAAATAGCTGGGACTACAAGAGTACACCACAGTGCTCTGCTCTTTGTACCTTTTAAATTCTTTTCAGTAACAAGCTGGAGAAGTTCTGTACACACATTTTGTGTGTTTGTGTATGTTACTGGGTATTGAAGAACCACCAAAGACACTTAACTTCATCCCCCTTTTTTTTTTTTTCTTTTTTCTTTTTTGAAACAAGGTCTCACCAAGTTGCCCAGGCTGGCCTCAAACTTGTGATCCTCCTGTCTCAGACTTGTGAGTCACTGAGATTATAGGCTTGCACTACTGTGTCCAGTTTAATGCCATGTTTAAATTGATAATGTATTGATAGTATATGTGAAATGATAGTGTGTGAAAATACAATTGATATCACACTAAGCGAAATAAGCCAATTACAAAAAACCAAAGGCCAAATGTATTCTGATAAGTGGATGCTAATCCATAATGGAGGGGGGGCATGGGATGAGTGAAGGAACTTTGGATTGGGCAAAGGGGAGGGAGAGAAAAGGAGGAGCTATGGGGACAGAGAAGTGGTGGAATGAGACGGACATCATTACCGTAGGTACATGTATGATTGCACGAGTGGTATCACCCTACTTCACGTACAACCAGAGAAGTGAAAAATGGTGCTGCATTTGTGTACAAGCAAACAGCATTCTGCTGTCATGTATAACTGATTAGAACAAATAAAAAAATACAATTGATTTTTACTTATTGAACGTTACCTGTAACCTTGCTGAACTTATTAGTTCCAATAGTTTTTTAGTGGATTCTATAGGAACAACTATGTAAAATATAATGTTATCTATTAATGTAGATGGGTACCTTCATCCTTTCCAATGTAGTTGAAATGATTTGTTTGGGTTTACAACTCTAGAAGTTCCAGTCAAAGACTGGATAGGCCCATTGCTTTGGGAATCTGGCAAGGATGGCACATCAAGGTGGAACCACATGGTGAAGCAAACCACTTACATTATAATCCAGGAAACAGACTCAGAGGCAAGTTCCCATGATCCTCATCAAGAAGATGTCCCAAATGACCTAAGAACCTCCCACTAGGCCTCATCTCTTTAAAAAAGTTCTTGCTCTCCCATATCCCAATAGCACTACCCTGGGAATCAGGCCTTTAACACATGGATCTTTGGGAGAATTTCATCCAAACCATGGAAAATCCTTAAAGGATACTACAAAAAAGGCAGCATGCAGATCCAGGTCAACACACTATTCCCCAAAACACATACTAGAAGCCATTGTGTATTAATGAGTCATTGTACATGGAATGTACGTGTGCGGATACACACACCCTGCTCTTGTGTATGCACATATCATCACCTGGGGCTTGGGCACCTGCATGCAGGTAAAGAAGACAATGACCAAGAAAAAAAAGTGGCAGAAGTCCTGGAGTACATTACCTTATCTAGCCCAAGAAAGTTTAAGACTGCCAGTCATGGTGGCACATGCCTGTAATCCCAGCAACTTGGGAGACTGAGGCCCTAAGCAACCTAGGGAGACTGTCTCAAAATAAAGTAAAAAGGGGGGGGGCTGGGGATGTGGGGAGGAGGAGGATGACGAGGAAGGAGGAGAAAGAGAAGGAAGAGTAGTAGTTTTTGAAGTTTGTAAGACTGTTCCTTTTTTCTCAGTCCTTAATTTAGGGCGAGGGCTATAACTCAATAGTAGAGCACTTGCACAGCATGTGCAAATGCTGGATTTATACCCAGCACTGAAAAGCAATATCAAACTCTAAACTCTTAGGGAATATAACTCAATGGTGGAGTCCTTGCCTGGCATGTAAAAGAGCACAGGTCCAATCCCCAGCACTGCAGGCTGTGCACTTGGTTGAACAGGGGGCATATAGATTCAAATTCAGTTGAAATGCCAAATGTTTTTTCAAAATATACTTTTAAAAAATTACAAGATCAACCAAGAAACAAAGAAAGACTTCATCTCCATGAAAAGAACTGCAAACCATTTGGAACAATTCTTCAGAGATCACAATGTGTTCCTGAGTGCGTTCAATGTCTGGGTCTAGGGACTGGCCCTAGTCACCATGTGTGCCCATTTATGGGCTTGGGTGCTATGTCCACTACTCTCAGGGATTAGCACTGCTTAACCTTGTGCCATTCTAGACCAGCCTGTAAGTCCACTAGCCAGTAATGCGTTAGCACAGAAAAGACTGTTCAAATTTGTCTGTATACTATATGAGAAAGGAAAAACATTAAGACTTGAAGTAGAAGGCTGGGGTTGTGGCTCACTGGTAGAGCGCTTGCCTCACACATGTGAGGCACTGGGTTTGATCCTCAGCACCACATAAAATACATAAATAAAGTATTGTGTTCATATACAACTAAAAAACTATTTTAAAAACAGACTTAAAGTAGAAAGGTCTTAGGTAATTTAATGAGGAAAAAACTTCATTAAAAATGAAAATGGGGGAGGGACAGGAAGTGCTGGGGAGTGATACTGGCCAAATTATACTGTTATATTGTGTGCATGTATAAATATGTAACAGCAAATTCCATCATTATGCACAACTGTAATGCACCAATAAAAATGTGGGAGAAAAAAAGAAAATAAGGGAGGACCCCAACCCAACATGCAGAGGAGGCAGAGCAGACCAACTCCAGCCCCACACACTGAAGAGGCAGAGGAGGAGACCAACCACAATGCAGCCCCCCATCTACCAACCAGTGGTTGTCCCTGCCTATATCCACCCAGAGTCAACAGCCAGGACCAGGAAGATAATCCTCGAGGTCCCTGCAGGCCTTGTTACACCAGAGGTGAGGTATTGGCAACTTGTAGGGACACTACAAGATTATAGGATACAAACTGTAATAGCTCAGATCTGCACTGCTAGAAAGGAAGACATATGAACAATATGAAAAACAAGAAAATACTCCAAACAAACCAAGATACTACAACAATAGAATCCATTGACAGCACAGTAGATAAAATGTCAGAAAAAGAGGTCAGAATGTACATAATTAAAATGATCTGTGAAGCACAGAATAATATAAGAGAGCAACTACAGGCAACCATTGATCACTCCAACAAAGAGATAAGACAGCAAATACAGGGAGCAAAATATTATTTCAAGAAAGAGAGACTTTGAAAAAGAACCAAGGAAAAATCCTTGAAATGAAGGAAACAATAAATCAAATAAAAAATTCAATAGAAAGCATCACCAACAGACTATCTCACTTGGAAGACAGAACCTCAGACAATAAAGACAAAATATATAATCTTGAAAATAAAGTTGACCACATAATGAAGATGGTAAGAAACCATGAACAGAACATCCAAGAATTATGGGATAACATTGAAAAGACCAAATCTAAGAATTATTGGGATAGAGGAAGGCACAGAGGTACAAACCAAATGAATGCACAATGTCTTCAATGAAATAATATCAATAAATTTCCCAAACATGCCAGGCGTGGTGGCACACGCTTGTAATCCCAGCATTTTGGGAGGCAGAGATAGGAGAATCACCAGTTCAAAGCCAGCCTCAGCAATGGCGAGGCACTGAACAACTCAGTGAGACCCTGTGTCTACATAAAACACAAAATAGGGCTGGGGATGTGGCCTAGAGGTCAAGTACCCCTGAGTTTAATCCCTGGTACCAAAACAACAACAACAAAAAATTTCCCAAACATGAAGGATGAACTGGAAAATCAAACACAAGAGACTTACAGGACACCAAATGTACAAAACTACAACAGATCCACACTAAGGCACATTATAATGAAAATGCCTACCATACACAATAAGAATAGAATTTTAAAAGCTGCAAGAGAGAAGGAGCAGATTACATACAGGGGAAACCAATTCGGAATTCAGCAGATTCCTCAACCCAGACCCTCAAAGTCAGGAGATCCTGGAACATCATATACCAAGCTCTGAAAGAAAATGGATGCCAACCAAGAATCTTATATCCAGCAAAATTAAACTTCAGATTCGATGATGAAATAAAAACCTTCCATGATAAACAAAAGCTAAAAGAATTTACAGCAAGAAAGCCTGCACTAGAGAGCAATCTTGGCAAAATATTCTACGAGGAAGAAATGAAAAACAATGAAAATAGGCAAAGGGAGGAACTACACTAAAGGAAAAGCCAGTCAAAGGAGAAACCAAGT
>CM053413.1:6142413-6169035 GCA_028644305.1 Xerus rutilus
AACTTATCAAGATCATGATTTCTTTCCTTGGCCATAATTTAATTGATGGCATCAGAAGGCATTCTTCCTATTTCAGCAAGTTTGATTTCTAGAATTTTGTTTTGATTATCTTAAAGTTTCCATTTTCCCTAACATAGTTTATAAGTTTTTGCATGGTGTATACTTTTTTTCCCATTAGAGTATTTAATGTATTAATCATAATTACTTTAGGTTTTTTTTGTTTTTGTTTTTGGTACTGGAGATTGAACTCAGGGGCACTCGACCACTGAGCCACATCCCCAGCCCTATTTTGTGTTTTATGTAGAGACAGGGTCTTACTGAGTTGCTTAGTGCCTCGCTGTTGCTGAGGCTGGCTTTGAACTCGCAAATCTCCTGTCTCAGCCTCCCAAAGTGCTGGGATTGCAGGCTTGTGCCATAGCACCTGGCTTACTTTAGTTTAACTTAGCAATTCAAACATGTATGGTATATTTGAGTCTGATTTTTATCTTCAACTACATTTTAGCATGTCTTCTGGCCTGTCTTGCAATTTTTTGTTTAAAGCCAGACATGTTTTATTGAATAATTAAAAATGAGGTAAATAGGCCACTGATAGGGGTATTTATTTTATCTGGTGAGGACTTGTCTGGTGTTTAATGCTTGCTTGCAACTAAAGGTACCAGAGGCTTTAAGTTTTCATCCTGTATTTATCTCTCTCTCTCTCTCTCTCTCTCTCTGTCATTGTTTGAGTTTCCTTAAACACTACTTCAGGGAGAAAGAACCTGTATTACAACTCTTTCAGCTGTAATTGTTATTATATCAGATCCTTGCTGTTGTGCAGGTTAGATATGGGACTAAGGAGCTTTTCCTAATCTTATCCAGTCTTTAAGTGGGTCTATGTCTGAGGACTATGACTTTCACAAATGTTTCATCAATGGGTACCACCCCCACTGGCACCCTTACTCCCATCTCTGACTGCAATATTTTCAATATTTTTCTTTCAAACTTTGTCCTTAATTGACTTTGTTTTTAATTTACAACCTAATCTTTTCAGAGACATGAGGTCTTTTTGGAATCTTCAGTGGGAAACTGGTAGGATATCTGGAAGGAAAACTGGAACTCTGAGGGTTTCCCTAAGTCTACAGGACCCCAAGGTTTCCTTAATCTCAAATTAGCCCATATTCTGTCTCCAGCCATTCTTCAAGATTATATATATATCAGTTGAGAGCCCTAGCAGTACATTGTTGGTTCGAGAAATGTAATTTGATTTTCAGACATTTTGTTACTATAAAGATAAGATTGATGACTTTTTTTTTTTTAATTTTTTTTAATTGTAGATGGACAATGTCTTTATTTTATTGCTTTGCATGTGGTGCTGAGGATCGAACCCAGGGCCTCACGCATGCGAGGCAAGCGCTCTACCGCTGAGCTACAATCCCAGCCCCAAGATTGATGACTTTTGATTACTTAACATATCAGAGATGAAACATGAAGTCATTTTCTTAATTTTAAAACAATGTTTAAAAACTTAATCTTATTCATTCTTTCCATTTTTTTTTCCTTCTCTGATTTTCTTTCCATTTTATCATCCATTTTACTTGGGAAATGCTTTTGTCAAATACAGAAAACCAATGTAATTAATTCTATTTCATGTTTTTAATCTTATTCCTACATCCATAGACTTTTTCTTTATATAGAATTTATATAATTTTTATATATTGAGTAGTTTTATATATTGAATAGTTTATCAGATCTACATTGTATTGTTTCTACTCATTCTTCCTTAAACAATATACATAGATTCTATTGGATAATTAAAAATTAATAAATAAATTTTTTAAAAGATATTATTAAAAGAAAGAAAAGAAAAGAAGGGTTACCAATTACTTTTAAAAAGAGGGAAAAATCAAAATCATTAAGATGACTGTATTTGGCCAGGGGTGTAGTTCAGTGGTAGAGCATTTGCCTAGCATGCCCAATCTCTAGCACCACAAAAAAGCAAACTCATCAGTAATTACATTACATACAAATAGATAATATGCAACCATTAAATAAGCACAGTTAGTGTGGATCTTGTGGCTCAAGATCAAGGTGATGTAAGATTGAGTTGAATTCTGATCCTAAGAAGGACAACAGTGATAAAATGTGAAACAAATGAGATCTAACATATAATCTTGGAGAATGTCCCCTGTGCACTTGAACAGAATGTATCATTACTTGTGGATGTGATGTTCTGCAAAGTTCTGTTAAGTCCACTTAATATAAAATCAAGTTCAGGTCCAATATTTCCTTATTGACTTTCAGTTCAGATAGTGTATGCAGTGTTGAATAGTGGGTTATTTAAGACTCTACTATTGCATGGCTACCTATTTCTCAACTGTGTTACTTGCTCTCCACATGGCTTCCTGCTATGATGTTCTGCCTCACCACAGACCCATAGCAATAGGGCCAAGTGGCCATGGACTGAAATATCTGAAACCATATGCCAAAATAAAACTTTCCTCCTTAAAGTTGATTTTCTCAGATATTTTATCACAGTGACCAAAAGCTGATGCACAACGCTTATATCCTCTTAACAAAGTGCCCATTTCACCATCCTATAATCTCCTTTTCTCTCATTACAGTTTTGGACATAGTCTATTTTGACTGATACCCCTATTCTCTTTTGGTTTCCATGTGCAAGGCATATCTTTTCCCATCCTTATACTTTCCATCTACTTATATCCTTAAATGTAAAGGGAGTCTCTTGTAGGCACCATACAGATATCTCAGATTTTGATGCAATCAGTTCCTATGTCCACTGATAGGCAAATTTAGTCCATTTACATTTTGGGGAGATACCAGGTATTGAACCCAGGGGCACTTTACCACTGAGCTACACTGTCAGTCCTTTTTATTTTTTGAGATAGGGTCTCACTAAGTTGCTGAGGATGACCTAGAACTTGAGATCCTCCTATCTCAGCCTCCTGAGTCACTGGGATTAGAGGCATGCACCACCATGCCCAGCAGTCCATTCACATTTGAATCAGTTATTAAAAGGATCATATGCCATGGCCAACAGGGATTTATGCCTGTAATGCAAGGGTAATTCAACATATGCAAAAACCAATAAGTGTCACATTTCACATAACAAAAGGGAAAAAATCATCACTGAAAAAAAAAAGACATTTAAAAAAATTCAACATCTCTCATGTTACCAGTTCTCAACAAATGAGGTAGAGAATGAATGTACCTTATCATAATGATGATATATAACAAGCAATGGCTACCATCATAACTAAATGACAAAAAGGTCAAAGCTTTTTTTAAGATCAACAACAAAAGTATCCATACTTGCAACTTCTATTTGCCATAATACTACAAGTTCTAGCACCTATGCAAAAAGAAATAAATGGCAATCAAATATAGCAAAAAGGAGGAAAATTGCAAATGACATGATCTTGAATACAGAAAATCCTAATAACCCATTAAACAACTGTTAGAAATAATAAACAAATTCAGGAAAGTGGCAGGATACAAAGTCAACACAGAAAAGTCAGCAGTGTTGCTACAACAATGAACAATCTGAAAAATTAAGAAAACAGTTAAGCTACCTAACACACTTAACCAGGGAGATGAAAGGTTAACAAATTAAAACCAAGATAACATCGATGAAGGAAATTAAAGATACAAGTAAATGGAAAGATGTTCATGGAATGGCATTATTAGTATTGTGAAAATACCCATTACTACCTAAAGTGATCCAGACATTTAATGCCATTCTCTTCAATGACAGATTCCAATGACATTTGTCATAAAACTATTTTAAAACTATTTCAAAATTCCTAAAATTTATTTTGAACCACAAGAGACTCCAAAAGGCCAAATAAATAAATAATAGATAAATAAATAGCAAAGGGAAAAAAACCTTGAAGAACAAAACTGAAAGCATCACACTTCCTGATTGCAGATTATATCACAAAGCTACAGTAATCAAAATAGTATGAGCAGCCGGGCGCGGTGGCTCAAGCCTGTAATCCCAGCACTTAGGGAGGCTGAGATAGGAGAATCGCGAGTTCAAAGCCAGCCTCAGCAATGGCGAAGTGCTAAACAACTCAGTGAGACCCTGTCTCTACATAAAACACAAAATGGGGCTGGGGATGTGGCTCAGTGGTAGAGTACTCCTGAGTTCAATCCCCAATACCAAAAAAAAAAAAAAAAAAAAAAACAGTATGAGCCAGGTGTGGTGGCGCACGCCTATAATCTCAGCATTTGGGAGGCTGAGACAGGAGAATTGCAAGTTCAAAGCCAGCCTCAGCAACAGCAAAGTGCTAAGCAACTCAGTGATACCCTGGCTCTACATAAAACACAGAATAGGGCTGGGGATGTGGCTCAGTGGTCATGTACCCGAGTTCAATCCCTGGTACCAAAAACAAAAAAACAAAACAGTATGACCCAGAGGTGGTTGTGCACATCTATAATCCTAGCAAGGGAGGCTGGGACAGGAGGATTGCAAGTTTGAGGCCAGCCTCAGAAACTTAATGAGACCTGTCTCAAAATTAATAAAAAGCTGGGAATATAGCCAATGGTAGAGCATCATTGGGTTCAATTCCTAGTACTGGTGGGCAAGGGGGACCAAACAGTATAATATTGGCATAAAAGAAACCCATGAACACATGGACAACTAATGTTGAAAAATGTCCCAAGAATATAAGATGCAGAAAAGATCTCTGTTCAATAAATGGCAATGAGAAAACTAGATACCCACATACAATGGAATGCAATTAAACCACCACCTCCTACCACACACAAAATCCCATTCAAATGGATTAGACATAAATCTGAGGACATGAAATCATAATACTCCTAGAAGAAAACAAGGGGAAAAGAATCATGACACTGGTCTTGGCAATTGTTTGGAGTTCACACCAAAAGCAGAATCAACTAATGCAAAAATAAACAAGCAGGGTTACATCAAACTAAAAGCTTTCTTCATAGCAAAGGAAACAAATTAAAAAGGCAACCCTATCATGGGAGAAAATATTTGTAAGCCACACATGCAATTATGAGCTAACATCCTATATACATAAGGAATTACATCCACATTAAATGTAATATCAAAAGAAAAATCCAATTTTAAAATGGGCTAAGGACCTGACTATACAATTTTCCAAAGAAGACATACAAATGGTCAACAGGTATATGACGATGCTCAAAATCCCTGGACATTAAGGAAATGAAAATCGAAACCACAATGAAGTATCACCTCAGTGGCACACGCCTGTAATCCTACAGGGAGGCTGAGAGAATAGCGAGTTCAAAGCCAGCCTCAGCAACAGCGAGGCAAGGCGCTAAGCAACTCAGTGAGACCCTGTCTCTATATAAAAACACAAAATAGAGCTGGGGATGTGGCTCAGTGGTCAAGTACCCCGAGTTCAATCCCGGGTACCAAAAAAAAAAAAGTCAAGATCGTATTAGAAGGAAACCTCAATGCTTTATTTTTTTGTATCAGGGATCGAACCCAGGGGCACTTAACCACTAAGTCATATCCCCAACCTTTTTCATTTTTTGAGACAGGGTCTCGCTAAGTTGATTAGGGCCTCACTGAATTGCTGAGAGTGGCCTTGAACTTGCTATCCTCCTGCCTCAGCTACCTGAGTCACTGGGATTATACACAACACTCTTATACACAGCTGAATGGAATGAAAATTGGTACATCCACCTGGAGAACACTATGAAGGTTCCTCTTAAAATTAAAAATAGAGGGCTGGGGTTGTAGCTCAGTGGTACAGTGCTTGCCTAGTACATGTGAAGCACTGGGTTTGATCCTCAGCACTGCATAAAAAGAAATAAATAAAATAAAGGTATTGTGTCTTATGCACAACTAAAAAACTTTGAAAAAATTAAAAATAGAACACCCAAATGATCCCACAATCCCATTATGGATATACATCCAAGGAAATAAAATAAGTACCTAAACAGATACATGCACTCATGTTCACTGCAACAATACTGATAACTGCCAAGGTATTGAAACAACCTAAGTGTTCCCTGATGAATGAAGGGATAAAGAAATTGTGGGGGGGAGGGAGAGGACGAGGAGGAGAGAAATGGAATATTTACCCTTAAAAAGAGAAGGGAATTCTGCCATTCAGGACAACAGGGGTGAACCTGGAGGACACTGTGCTATGTGAAACAAGCTAGATTATAAAAACAAATCCTATGTGATCATACTTAAATATAGAATCTAAAAGTCAATACGATCACAAAAATGGAATTATAATGTTATACTCCTTGTATGTATATGTCAAAATACACTGTCATGTATATATATAAATAAAAAAATAAAAACAAAACAAACATAAAAACAATCTAAACCCATAGAAACAAAAATACAATTGTAATTAGCAGCTAGGGAAAGGAGGAAATGATGAAATTTACCTCTAAAAGAGTAAAAACTCTTGGTTATAAGTAAATTCTTGAGACTTTATATGCAGCATGATGAATATAGTTAGTAAAAATGTACTATAAACTAAATTTGCTAAGATAGTAGAAAGTGTTTCACAACACCAAACATAAAAGGTCACCATATCATGTGAGGGACATTTTAATTAGCTTGATTGTGGTAATCATTTCTCAATGTATAGATACATTATACCTCAGATTGTACACCCTGAATATATACAAGTTTAGTTATCAGTCATATCTCAGTAATGTTGGGAGAAAAAGTAAGAGTAATGACATTTAAAACTGCTAAATCATAAGAATAATATCCAAAATATTTGAAATATTGAAACTGCAAATGTTCAAAGAAATCTATACCACCACCAAGAAAGCCACATCTCTGTCAGCATTTCAAGATCCAGGGAAGCAATTCTCATATCCTATAGATGAACAATTTCTCTTAAGTATGAATATTATGTTTATTACAAGTTTAAGAATAATGTAATGTAAAAAATGACTTGCAAACGCTTTTTACTTTCACGAATTCTTTCTCCATTGGGCTATCACAAGTGACCATCAGAGCACTCAGCAGAACTACAACTTCTCCACATCTTAAATCAATAAGGTTTCTCTCCACTGGAAAATCTTATACCCTCAGTGAGATACCAAGAAATAGTTGACAGCTTTCTGTTTCTGACATGGTACAGCTTCAAGGTGAGTTCTTGCATGTTGGATTGTGAGCAGCTTCTGATGACTTCCCCATACTTCTTAAGTTCATGGGGCATCTTGGAATGTGAGTTCTTTCAGGTCTTTGAAGTGAACTGTGACAGATGAATACTTTACACATGGCTTACATTGATAAAGTTTCTTGCCACTGTGAATCTGAATGTATTACTAAGGCAAGAGGGTTCCCTAAAGCAGTTTCCTCATTCCTTACATCCAAAGGGTTTGTCACCAGTGTTTCCATATGCTCAGTAAGATGAGAACTACTACTGAAGGCCATTCCATATTCCTTACATTTATAAGGTTTTGTTCCACTGTGAATTCTCACATGCTTACTTAGGTGTGAGTAAACAGTAAAGGCTTTGCCACATTCTTTACATTCATAGGGTTTCTCTCCAGTGTGAGTTCGCATGTGAATGTGAAGGTAGGAGGAGCATGTAAATGCTTTCCCACACATGTTACATTCAAAGGGCTTCTCTCCAGTATGAATTCTTAAATGTGCAATAAGATATGAGGAGGAAGCAAAGGCTTTCCCACATTGGTCACATTCATAGGGTTTCTCTCCTGTGTGACTTCTTATATGTTCGATGAGGCCTGAGGATGTAGTGAAGGCTTTCCCACATTCCTTACAATCGTAGGGCTTCTCCCCAGTGTGAGTTCGTACATGTTTAGTGAGACCTGAGCGCACAGTGAAGGCTTTCCCACATTCCTCACATTTATGGGGTTTCTCTCCTGTATGAATTCTTACATGTTTACTTAGGTGTGAGGAAACAGTGAAGGCCTTCCCACATTCCTTACATACATAAGGTTTCTCTCCTGTGTGAGTCCTCACGTGATTGTGAAGATATGAGGAACACGCAAACGCTTTCCCACACATGTCACACTCAAAGGGGTTCTCTCCAGTGTGTGTTCGTAGATGTTTAGTGAGGCTTGTGCGCTCAGTGAAGGCTCTCCCACATTCCTTACATACATAGGGTTTCTCTCCAGTGTGAGTTCGCATATGAATGCGAAGGTAAGAAGAACACGTAAATGCTTTCCCACATACCTTACACTCAAAGGGCTTCTCTCCAGTGTGCGTTCTCAAATGCGTAATAAGGGACGAGGAAGAAGCAAAAGCTTTCCCGCAATGGTCACATTCAAAGGGTCTCTCTCCTGTGTGACTTTTCATGTGCTTGATAAGGCCTGAGGATGAAGTGAAGGCTTTCTCACATTCCTTACATTCATATGGTTTCTCTCCAGTGTGAGTTGGTAAGTGTTTACTAAGGCCAGAGCGCCCCGTGAAGGCTTTGCCACAGTCCTTACATTTATAGGGTTTTATTCCAGTGTGAACTCGAAAGTGATCATTAAGGCATGAAGAATTTCTAAAGCATTTCCCACAAACCTTACATTCAAAGGGCTTTTCTTCAGTGTGAGTTTTTAAATGCTGAGTTAGTGGATAACACCTAGAAAAGGCTTTCCCACATTCCTTACATTGGTAAGGTTTCTCTCCTGTATGGGTTCGCATATGAATATTAAGATTGGCAGAATATTTAAAACTTTTTCCACATTCCTTACATTCATAGGCTTTTTTCCCAGTGTGTGTTTGAGCATGTGCAGCTCGGCTCATGGAGTGATTAAAGGCATCACCACACTGTTCCCACTGGAACAGTTTGTCTTCACTGTAAATTCTCCCATGTGTTGGAAGGTGAGACTGACTAACAAAAGCGTGTCCAAAGTCACTGCATTCAAATGATCTGGCTTGCATACAAGTTGCCTGGTAAGGAACACTAGGAGTCACACTGAAATCTTTTCCGTATCGACTGAACACAGCAAGTTTCTCTGCAGAAGTTTCCTTGTGCAGAGTAGGAAAGGCATTTCCAAACTGATCATAATCCCAAGTGTTCCCTCTACTTTGAGAATCCATGTCTGTCAGAAAGTGTGAGTGTTCTTTGAAGATTTCTCCATGTGGCTTGAAGTCATAGAGCCCCTCTCCATTGTGGTTATTTGCCTATTGATTAAAAAATAAATGATGAATAAGAAATTTTTCAAACTTATTAGTAGATCCTACCCATGTCAAGACAGAAACATTATGATAATGATTTTTGTTGTTTTCATAAAATATGTATATAGCTATTGCTCTCTGAGTTTCACTGACTATGAACAAAGGAACCCTACTGCAAGAATCCCATGCCATCTGCTCTGTGAAAGAATTTCTATAGATTTTCATAAGATTAATTTTAAACACTCAATGTCCAGTTACGTGGGTGGTAATACATCCATGGAAAACTGAAGTTTCACACCAAGTTTTGGGCTTTCTCTAGAAACCTGCTCCCTGTGGGTAAAGGTTATTTCTCTCAAATATCTCTCACTTGCACTGATTTCCATCATGAAATGGCCATTCCTCTCTAATTGTGGAAAATAAGAAATATTCAGGGCTGAAGTTGCAGCTCCATAGCAGAGCACTTGCCTAGCACATGTGAGGCACTAGGTTCCACCCTCAGCAACACATAAAAATAAATAAATAAAATAAAGGTATTGTGTCCATCCACAACTACGGAAAAAAGAAGAGAAATATGCATTGTGAATCTTACCGGTTGTATCCCACTTGTCGTTTTTAACCAAAAAACATCCTGTCGAAGTGCTGCCCATTCTAAAGTAAAAGAGAAAAGCATATATAAAAGTGTTTCCACAATGAAATAGTCAATTAGAAAAGTTAAAAGTGACACATCTCATTTGTACCTGTTCTCATATTAAACATGCTAAAAAATAAAGCCAGAATGAATTTAAGCAGTTTGGTTATGTCTAAAATTCGATGGGCAAGGGATGCAGCTTGGTGTTAGCATGTATGAGGCCCTGGGTTCAATTTCCAACAACAAAATAATGACAATAACAATGAAAATAAAATGAAGTTTGACAATCATAAAGACATGGTCAAAATTTAGAAATTAATAACATTCTGAATATTCAATGTCCTGGTGAACAGAAACAGTATTATTAGGAAAGAAAAATAAGAAAGATCTGGAACAAAAACATAAATGAAAACCATAAACTCAAAGAAGAAAAGAGCAGGTCACTGGCTGAGATTGTAAGAATGTCCGAAATAAACAGGAAGTAATGGAGTACTGGGATGTGACTATATCCCAATGCTTCCAAGTCCAATGGCCTCGGCCTTCTTACTCAAAGGGTTATTTTTTAGTTTCCTCTGGTCAGGCACATTGGCACATGCCTATAATCCCAGTAACTCAGAAAGCTGAATCAGGAGGATGGAAAGTTTGACGTAGTCCGGGCAACTTAGTAAAAACTTTGTCTCACAATAAAGAATAAAAAGGGCTGGGGATTTAGCTCAGTCATAGAGCAGTCCTGGGTTCTATTCTCAGTACCACACACACACACACAAAGTCTCCTCAGTGGTAGAGCTCTTGCCTAACATGTTGAAAACCCTACATTCCAGCCCTGGCATCAGGGGAAAAAAAATTCCTTATTATACTGCAAACATAATGAACTTCTCATTGACCAGAGACATTTCTCATAAATACCTTGGATGACACCTCTCTCCACTGTCCTCAATTCTTCTTCTGCTTCCAAACAAGAGATCAGGCTGGGTTTGATGAGCTGACATCCTATACATGAGGAAAGATGTATCAATGGAAGTGGCTCATTCAAGATATCATAAACTTTCCTATGATTTAGGATCTATAGTTCTAAAGGCAGAAGTGAAATGATTACTAAAAAAGACTTCATTATGCACATATCCCCTCTTAATATCTGACCCCTGAAACCCAAACTGATGATTATGTAGACATTTACAAAGCACCAAATGTTAATCAAATAGGAAATAAAGCAAAACAAAGAGATTTTGTTATCTTGGGGGAAAAAATCTATACAAGTGGTTCTTAAAACATTATACTGTATCACATTTATATGGAGGAACTGTTAAAACACAGATGACAGGGTCCCAACTAAAGAGTTTCTGAGTCAGTATATCAAAGATGGAGGCTGAAAATGTACTTTTATAAGTGAATAATGATGAAACTATTGATCCTAGGACCACATCTTAAAAACTACCACAGTAGATAACAACATATCGGGACAGGGACTTTGCCAGTTATTTTCCACTGTCCTCAGAGTTGACATCACTGATACTGCAACACAGTAAATACATAATATATTTCTGTTTCATGAGATGCAGAAATGGTAGTAGTCTTACCTACAGCAGCCAGATTCTGGTAGTTCTCCAGCATCACCTCTCTGTATAGGTTTCTCTGAGTTTGGTCCAGTAAAGCCCATTCCTCCTGGGTAAAGTCCACAACCACATCCTCAAAGGTCACAGACTCCTATAACAACACACACATGCTGGTTTGAGCCAAGAAACATCTCCATAAAGTTCACTGAAGAATGAGAATGGGTGACCCAATGCCTAAACAGAGTTGGAGTTCTCCCACTATCTACCTCAGGGTTTTGTGGTTCTAGGGACTCTGTATCCACACTCACCCACTATTTATCTTCTCCACTCATATGGCTTTAATGGCACACTGAAAACATGAATGTAGCTCACCACAACCAGAGTAGGAGCTCTTTCTCATCTTACTTTCCTCTATTAAAATATACTCCTGGCTGGGTGTCATGGTACATACATGTAATCGCAGTGGCTTGGAAAGCTGAAGCAAGAGGATTGCCAGTTCAAAGGCCAACCTCAGCAACTTAGTGAGGCACTAAGCAACTCAGCGAGACCCTGTGGTTCAGTGGTTGAGTGTCCCTGGGTTCAATTCCCAGTAACCAAAAATAAAAAATTAAATTAAATACACACACACACACACACACACACACATACACACACACACACACTCTTATATACTCCTAAGCACATTTCATACATTTGATAAATAATAAGTGAATAAAGTCTTTCATAAAATGAAACATTCACCTTCCTATCAACCATCACAACACTCAGCAAAATGCAAAACATGCAGTTGGTGCAAAGAAATCCTGGGATGATTTTCAGGATAACTGTTCTCCAATATAAGAAGCTGCATTCTCAGCCGGGTGCCGTGGCTCATGCCTGTAATCCCAGCACTTAGGGAGGCTGAGACAGGAGAATTGCAAGTTCAAAGCCAGCCTCAGCAACAGTGAGGCGCTAAGCAACTCAGTGAGACCCTGACTCTACATAAAACACAAAATAGGGCTGCAGATGTGGCTCAGTGGTCAAGTACCCCTGAGTTCAATTCCTGGTACCAAAAAAAAGAAGAAGAAAAAAAGAAGCTGCATTCTTTGGAGAAATTCAACTGAAACTCAGTCCTTAAGTGAGGCTTTATATGCTTTAAGAATCCCTGCAGACAAGAACACCTAGATGGAAATGTCTACCTGGAGTGAGCAAGTATGCCATTTTGGAGGATAATACATTCTTCCTACCTGGTAGCAATTTGTCAAGCAGTCAGCCACTATCCTTTCTGCCTCTGTCTTTTCTTCATGGAGGCAGACTGGGCCCCTAGAAAATAAGCCTAGTTGGAAAAGGAAAAAAAAAAAAAGGCATAAAAACCTAGAGGTAGCCTTGATTCCCACATTCACATGATTAAAAGTCATTCCATTTTAGTTCAAAATTCCCACATAAGCCAGCCCACTTAGGAAAACACGCAAACCCTGCTGCAGCCCTTGCTCCCAGGTACTGCATCGTTCCTGCCAACCCCAACACACAGTTCCCAGAGTCAAATGTGCTGACTGGAGAGGATGTCCACTGCTCCCTGACCAGGCTGCAAAGACTTTGGTTCCTTTTCCAGCTGCCCACCTGCCTGGTGGCACAGGGGAGGCAGCTGCTGCAGCCCCCAGGGCCCGCCTTGACCACATCTAGGCAGGATGGCCGGGGCCAGGATGTATATGGCTCTCCCAGCCCCGCCCCCCCAGGCCCAGAGCAACTTGTGTGGATGAGTGTGGACCACAGGCTTCCTATGCCGAGGCCGGGTGGTGTTTAAGTCATATAGTTAACTGCTTCAGCTTTCTCTAGATGGTTTCCAGCCCTACTACTTCAGTGCATGGTGTCCGATAATAAAGGAGGTCTCTCTTAAGTCCCTAGCCACCTATTCCTACAGATGTGGCAGCAGAAAAGAAAGAAAGTGTTGATTGTGACTTAGCAAATACTACAGAAGAATCAGAAACTTCTCAGTTTCTTTTTTTTTTTTATTTTTTTTTTATTTTTTCTTAGTTGTAGATGGACACAATGTCTTTATTTTATTGCTTTGTACGTGGTGCTGAGGATCGAACCCAGGGCCTCACGCATGCGAGGCAAGCGCTCTACCGCTGAGCCACAATCCCAGCCCCACTTCTCAGTTTCTTGCAGACATATTACCAAAGAAGATTTTAGCCAGTAAGTACCTGAAAATGCTTAAAGAGAAGGAAGAGCATGAGGATGATGATGATGGAAGTGAAATCTAGAAACCACCTGGTGAGGACGCTCCTGGGTGAGCCCTGTTGCCCTGAAGCAAGCACATCGCCATGTGGCTTTGGTCTCCTTTTCTAGACACTTCATAGCATATTCCTTCATGGCTAAGACTGAGCGTCTCCTGCATCTACATCATGAAAAGTTGAAGGGAAAACAGTGCCACTGCAGCCTGACAGGCCACCCTGCAGCTGAAACCTCTGTGCTTCCCTTTGAACTTGTAGACAGATTCTGAAGAGCTTCTGGATAAGCTGGCTTTATATGTGATTTATATTCTGAAATTAGTTCTTATAAAAATTGGACTTAGTTTTAGCTAAATATGTAGTTCATAGGTTGTATGTTGCCTTTCAGTTGATGTATTTTTTAAAATTTTGACTATTTGTTCAAATTTTATTTTTTTATTATAAAGAAATATACTTTTTCTTTTCTATTAAAGGTCTGTACATTTTTTTTTTGGTACTGGGAATTGAACTCAGGGGAACTCGACCACTGAGCCACATCCTCAGCCCTATTTTGACAGGGTCTCACTGGCCATTGCTGAGGCTGGCTTTGAACTGGCGATTCTCCTGCCTCAGCCTCCCAAAGTGCTGGGATTACAGGCGTGCGCCACCGTGCCTGGCTCAAGGGCTGTACATATTTTACAGTAACATGCTTTGTGGAACTAGTTTTAGGACCCTTTTGTTCTAATCCTTTGCTTATTACCTAAGAGTTTTGTGAAATTTGAAAACAAGCATAAAATTTCTGGGGCTGGGGTTGTGGCTCAGTGGTAGAGCGCTTGCCTAGCATGTGGGAGGCACTGGGTTCGATTCTCAGCACCACATATAAATAAATGAATATAAAATAAAGGTCCATCAACAACTAAAATTAAAAAATAAAATAAAATAAAAGCAAGAATTTCTTTCTGGGGCTGAAGCTCAGCAGTGAGTGTGTACTTAGCATGCACCACATCCCGGGATAGATCCCCAGCCCCCCCTCCCCAAAAAAAAACTCTACTTTTATTCCCAGAGGAAAGCTCCCAGATTATCAAATGAAATGTAGAAATACTGCTTCTGCATCAGCGAACTGTTCTTAAAATTATAAACTACAGGGGCTGGGGTTCTGGCTCAGTAATAGTGCTTGCCTCGCATGTGTGAGGTACTGGGTTCGATCCTCAGCACCACATAAAAATAAATAAAGATATTATGTCCATCTACAACTAAAAAAATATTTTAAAAATATTACAGGGCTGGTATTGTGGCTCAGCGGTAGAGCGCTTGCCTCGCATGCGTGAGGCCCTGAGTTCGATCCTCAGCACCACGTACAAAGCAATAAAATAAAGACATTGTGTCCATCTACCAAAAAAAAAAAAAAAAAAAATTACAAACTACATCTGGTAAAATTACCCTTTTTAGTTTCATGAATTAGTCTATGAATTTTGACAAATGCATGATTTGGGGGGATTTTCATTTTGCTGTTTTGTTTAAGACAGGGTCTCATGTTGCCCATGCTGACCTTGAGCTCAGCCTCCCTAGTAACTGGAATTACAGGCACCCACCACTGTGCCAGCCACGTCACCTAAAGGATTACCCTGTGCTACCTATAGCTGGTCTATCCCCTACCCTCTGGCAACCACTGACATTTTCTATTCCTCTTATTTTTAAAAAAATATTTTTAAAAGTATTTAAAAATTCACTTTTCTCGAGTTTTGAGATTTTAACTTATGTAATCATGTAACTATCACAGTTAAGACATGACACTTTTGTCACCCTTTGAACAAAGCCCTCCCAGTCAACTCCACCACTTTACCCTGGCAACCTCTGAGCTGTTCTTAGTTACAGTAGCATAAGCCAGCACACTTTCTGGAAAGTGCCATATATAAATATTTTAAGCTTTCTGGTCTATATAATCTCTGAAGCAACTACTCAGCTCTGCCACTCTAGTAGGAAAGCAGCCAAAGATAATATGTAAAATGAGCATATTTCAGTATTTCTGGACCCTGAAATTTGAATTTTCTATAATTTTCATGTGTCATGCAATTATTTTGATTTTATTTAATCAGTTAAAATGTAAATACTTAGCTTACATACTGTATAAAAATAGGACTGGGCCAGGTACAGTGGCGCACACCTGTAACCCCAGTTGCTCGGGAGGCTGAGACAGGAGGATCACAAATACAAAGCCAGCCACAGGAAAAGCGAGGCGCTAAGCAACTCAGTGAGACCCTGTCTCTACATAAAATACAAAATGGGGCTGGGGATGTAGCTCCGTGGCTGAGTACCCCTGAGTTCAATCCCCAATACCCGCTCCCTCCAAAAAAAATGTGACTGGATTTGGCCCACAAACCAGTGTGTTGATGCATCTGTTCCAGAATGTTGCATAATTGGAATCATAAGGTACGTAGCATGAGTTTGGCATTTTTGTATTTAGCAGAAGCATCTGAGATTCATCTATATGGTTGCAGATGTTAGCTGTCCATTCCTTTTTATTGCTGAGTAGGATTCTATTGTATGGATAGACCAGTTCATTCATTCTCCAAGTACATGGATAATGCCCCATTTAGATTATTTCCAGTTTTGATGGTCATAAATAAATCCCTATAAGCATTTGTGTAAAAATAAGAAAAGAAAACACACAAACCAGAAGTGGTAGAGCATGCCTATTAATCCCAGCAACTCGAGTCTAAGGCAGCCTCAGTAATTTAGAAAGGCCTTGAACAAATTAGCAAGGCGCTGAGCAACTGAATGAGACCCTGTCTCAAAATAAAAAATAAAACAGGCTGAGGGTATGGCTCAGTGGTTAAGCACTCTGGGTTCAATCTCTGGTACAAAAAAAAAAGAAAGAAAGAAGGGCTGGGTTTTGGTTCAGTGGCAGAGTGCTTGCCTAGCACATGTGAGACACTGGGTTCAATCCTCAGCACCATATTAATACAATTCCAAAGCAATCTGTCACAACTAGAGCCAGAAAAAGAGATGGTGAGCCATACCACTCATCAGAAAAAGTTTAATGGTCTCATTTTACAAATAAAAAACTGTAAACCCTGAGAAATATGCCTCTTTAATTGCTTGTGGTGATAAAACTTGTGAATGAAATCATGTAGCACCTATAACCAAAGCGTACATACCAGGGGGGTGACTTACAAAAGAGCCTTCTCAGCTGACTTTAGTATCCCTGAAATGAACAAGCATCAGCATCAAGCCCAAAGCACTAGAAAGTATGCTGTACAGGGGGCACCTAAAGTAGATTCTGTGAAACACAGCATCAGCAGAACTTACCATGGGACAAATCAATGGCTTCCATCCTGTAAGGCTGATGGCAAAATATGCCTGTGATTCCAAAGACACGTCAGGGCAGCTTAAGTTGATAGTGACAATCTCTATTCCTCTGTATATAAGGTTATATGCATTCCTGTAGACAGCAACCATTCATCAATAAGCATTACTTATCAGTCATCAAACATCAAGCAAGGACAATATGACAAAAGAAAACTACAGATCAATATGCATGATGAACATAAATGCAAATATCCTCAACAAAATGAAGTTAGTCCTTTCTATCCACAGGTTCCACATCAGTGGATTCAGACAAGATCAGGCACATTCAGGGTGGTACAGCCGTAGACTATATCAGTGGATTCAACAAACTTCAGATAAAAAATATTTTTTTTAAATTCCAGAGACTGCCGGGCACAGTGGCACACAGCTATAATTCTAGCAGCTCAGGAGGCTGAGGCAGGAGGACCATGAGTTCAAAGCCAGCCTCAGCAACTTAGCAAGGCCCTAAGCAACTTATTGAGACTGTGTCTCTAAAAACATACAAAAAGGGATGGGGATGCAGCTCAGTGGTTAAGCAGCCCTGGGTTCAATTCTGGTATATTAAAAAACAAAACAAAACCCACAGGTGAGGGCTAGGGATATAGTTTAGTGGCAGAGTGCCTGCCTAATATGCACGAGACCATGGGTTTGAAATCATCTCAAAATGAAAAATTAGTTGGGTTTCTACACATTAACAAAATGCTATCTTTAAAAAAAACCAAAAGCTGAAGAAAAAAATCTAACCATGAGGATTAAAAATCTGGACATTGAAAATTATAAAATTTTATGGAAGAATTGAAAACAATCCTAAAAAATGGAAAAGGACAACTAAATGGTGACATAGATCTGGGATAGAGTGCTTGACTAGCATGCATGAGGCACTAAGTTCAATTCCCTGAATCACCAAACACAAACAAACATACACACAATCTGACAACTGGATTCATAGATCAGAAGAACTACTGTTAAAATGTCCCTGTTGGGCTAGGGTGTAGCTCAGTGGTAGAAATGTTTTCCTAGCATACCCAAGGCCCTGGCTTTGTGAGAAACAGAAAATCTCGGTGGTCTATTTTCAGAAAAGAGTATTTAGCCTTAAATGTAAAATTACTTGCGATGTTGGGATGTAAGGTGGCTGGAGAGGAGAGCAGAATGGAAAATTACAAGGCAGTTAACAGGGGAGAGTAAAAATTCACAGCCCCTTGACAAACCGTAGGTGAGAAGGAAGGGCCCACCACCACCTGACCAACAGAGAGAAACTGTGTGACTCAATCCAAGAGGACTTGCCCACTACAAGAAAACAAAGGGAGGTGGGGACAACTAAAAGCATATTTCTTTTAAAAACCCAAAAGAAGACAGGAAAGCCTACGTGACATTTGGGAAGACTGTGCCCTCTGTACACAGCCAATGAGGAACCAGTGGAGGAATTTTGTGCTCTAGGGAATGAAACACGTGTTATGCCCAATCTGGGGGTCCCTGACCGCCTGATGTTGCAAGTCTGCCATTAAAGCAAAGCCTTCATTTTGCTGCTCCTTGTGTCTCTTAGTCTACTCCTTGGGCTTGGACAAAGAAAAAAAAAATTACCCAAAGTGATGTACAGATTTAATGCCAACATTTCCAAAATTCCAATCACATTTCTCCCAGAAATACTTTTTAAATCCTAAAATTCACATAAAACCAGAAGAGCCAAAGGACTCTAAGTAAGAACACAGATGGAAATCTCACCTATCAATTTGAAATTCCACTACAAAGGCAGAGTAAGCAAAACTGCATGTACTGGCATAAAAGCTGACACAAGAGGTCAACGGAACAGAACAGCAAACTCAGAAATAAACTCACACATTTAGGGTCAGTTGACTTGCAAACTATATACCTGACAAGGGGCAGGTTCTTACAGTGTTGAGTATGTAGTGGCCATCACAAGTGCTCCACAGAACTCCAAGAAAAACTAAATGAGGTTGTAGAAACCCCTCTAAAGGCGCTTCTCAGAGTGTTAAGAAGAATGCCTGGTGATTTTCATTTGTATGTAAAATTTGCAAATGAGGAATATCCTTCTATTACAACCCAAAAAGGACAAAAAGATGTCGAACTCGAACTCGTGTCATTAAGAAGTGTATCCAGTCAGGGACAGTAGCACAAGCCTGTAATCCCAGCACTTTGGGAGGCTGAGACAGGAGAATCGTGAGTTCAAAGCTAGACTCAGCAACTCAGTGAGACCCTGTCTCTAAATAAAACACAAAATAGGGCTGGGGATGTGGCTCAGTGGTTGAGTGCCTTTGAAGTTCAAAGTTCAATCCCCAGTACCAAAAAAAAAAAAGTGTATCAAATAAATACTCATGGAAAATGTTATTAGTGTAATGTCATAGTGTAGTCCTAGAGAATGGTGTATAAAGTAAGATGTCTGCAAAGATAAAATGTGATCATAATGTTGCTGAGGTACCCTAGAGGTCATCTGCAAAATGCGAAATGTGTCCTTTCGCAAAGGCCCACTGAGATTCAAAGCCTACTGATACAGGTAATGAACGAAACATGGAATTCATAGTAAGAGGAAAAAAAAATATTGCTAGTTGTTGACTGAATACAATCAGTAATGTTAACAATCATACTACCAAGTATTGATTATGAGGCCTTCCTAGATGGAACCATGGTATTTTAAGGATGCAGTCGTCTATTATGAGGCACCATTTGTTTATTTTCCAATTTAACAATGGGCAATAAAGGCCTGCCACATGGCAAAGTGGTGGAGATAATCATCCCTTTATTTAGTATGTTTTACATAACCAGGTTTAATCCTGGAGGGCTTTAATTTGAGGCCATACTAACTACTTTAACTAGGGCCCACAAATGAAACCAATCTGTAAATAACAAAAACAGACTTTAGTTGTAACTTATTACTTATTCTATCAGAGGATATATGTGGAGTATTTTAGGGCAATTGGTATTGTGACTCTGAAAATCAGTCAAGCCTACAGTTAAAAGAGAAGCATACCAATTTTCTTATATTGAGTAACCTTTTAAAAGAATGTAAGGAGAACAATGCTTAAATTTAGTGGGAGGGCTGGGATTGTAGCTCAGCGGTAGAGCGCTTGCCTCACATGCGTGAGGCCCTGGGTTCGATCCTCAGCACCACATACAAAGCAATAAAATAAAGACATTGTGTCCATCTACAACTAAAAAAATATTTAAAAAAAAAAAAATTTAGTGGGATCCTCAGGTATAACTATAATTTGAGTCCCCATTATTAAAGTATTCATGAAATCTTGTCAATTGATCACGTTAGCACACTTTAAAGTTAAGGTAAAACCTACATTGTGTAGGCCAAAATCCCCAGTAGTACCCTTTTTTTTTTTTTGGTACTGAAGATTGAACTCAGCGGCACTCGACCACTGAGCCACATCCCCAGCCCTATTTTGGTGTTTTATGTAGCTAAGACAGGGTCTCACTGAGTTGCTTAGCACCTTGTCATTGCTGAGGCTGGCTTTGAACTCGCGATTCTCCTGTCTCAGCCTCCCTAAGTGCTGGGATTACAGGCTTGCGCCACTGTGCCAGGCTCCAAGTAGTACCCTTTTTATCTTTTTTTTTTTTTTTCTCCCGAGACAGGGTCTTTCTTTGTTGTCCAGACTGGCCTTGAATTCCCGGGCTCAAGAGATCCTCCTGCCTTAACCTCCCAAATAGTTTTTGTTTTTTCTTAATGTTTTGCTACATAAAAGTATAGTATATAAGGGCAGGGGATATAGCTCAGTTGGTAGAGTGCTTGCCTAGCATGCACAAGGCCCTGGGTTCAATCCCCAGCACCATTACCAAAAAAACAAAGTTTAGTATAAAAATTTTTAATTTTCAACCAGATCAAATTATGAAACTTCTTTTATTTTTCACATATGCAATTTGTCATATAATTATTTCATGTTATTTACAATAAAATATTTTCATATTATACATAATCTATTCAATTATGTTGTATTTTATTTTCTCCCCTGGCACCTACTAGTTTGATATTAAAATTACTAACTAGGGCTGGAGATGTGGCTCAGAGGAGGCGTACTTGCCTCGCATGCACAAAGCCCTGGGTTCAATCCCCAGTACCATAAAAAAGAAAAAATTAATAAAAATTAAAAATTAAATTACTAACTAATCTATGGCACTATTATCTTTGTTCAACTGGCATTTGCACTGTACTTAAGTTTTTTATTCCCATCAGCTAGGAGTCATCTGAGATGGCAGTCTCTTCCCTCACCTTTTTCATTCTGTTCTAGGCTTTTAGCCACCTGATGCCTAGGTATTTAGTTTCTGTCTCTGGCTGATAAAGGGAAAAGGGGGCAGGATTGGGGGCCAGGGCCTCTGGGCAACCTCTCCCCACATCCTGCTCTTTTTCTTATACTCATGTACAAAATCTTTCAAAATGAATTGGCACAGAAGATGATGGACAGGAAGAATAATTTCTAATGTTCTATACCCCAGTAAGATAACTGTGGTTGACAACAGTTTAATGAATAGTGATTAATAGGATTCTGAACATTCTCAACACAAAGAAATGATATGTTTGTCTGAGTTGTAAAAGATAAGCCAATTATCCTGATCTGATCATTACACGCTATATATATGCTGAATCATCACACTGTCCCCTTTTTTTGTTTCCGTTTTGTTTTGTAGTACTGGGGATGGCACCCAGGGCATGAGCTTGGCCCTGGAGCCATATCCCCAGACCTAACTATATAGAATAAACATACACAGTTTTATGTGTCAGTAAAAATACTAATAAGCCAGGTGTGATGGTGCACACCTGTACTCCCAGCAACTGAGGAGGCTAAGGTAGGAGGATTGCAAGTTCAAAGCCAGCCTCAGCAACTTAGCGAGGCCCTAAGCAACTTACTGAGACCCTGTCTCAAAAAAAGGGGGGGGGGGGTATGTGGCTCAGTGCTTAAGCACCCTGGGTTCAATCTGGTACCAAAAAAATAAAAATTAAAAGTAAATAAAAATACTAATAACATTTGTTTTTTTGCTTTATATGTTTACTCATCTGATGGATTTTAATATTCCGAGGCCTTTATATGTGTCCTAACCTTATCAGGGAACACTTAAATCTTTTCATTTCATTTTGGCCCCCATTTGGTAAGTGGCTTTGTTTTTATTTGTTTTCCAGTACAGGATGTGAACCCCAAGGGTGCTTTACCACTGAGTTGCATCTCCAGCCCTTTTAAGTTTTGTTTTAATTGTGAGACAGGTTTTCCCCAAGTTGCTGACACTGGCATCTGATTTGCATCCCTCCGACCTCAGCCTCCTGAGTTGCTGGGATTACAGCATGTACCACTATAGCCAGCTTGACTTTGCTTGGACTGAAATGTTTCTCCGTAAAATCCTTTTCCATAAGTACTAACCTCAGTGCCCTTTATATAGTGTAATCTCAGTAAATATGAACTGAGTTCTATGAGAAAAAAAAAAACTAATAAAATCAGTTAATATATATTTAAAATAAATAAATAATAAAAAATTAAAACTAGGGGCTATTTATTTAGCTCAGCAGTAGAGCACATGCCTAGCATACATGAGGCCTTGGATTCATTCCCAGCATCACAAAGAAAATAAAAAATAAAAACGGCTTGTACCTCTAAGTAGATAAATATTGTACATAAACATTCTAACGTGAGTATTTATTGGGCATAAACACTCTAAATAAGAAATAATTAAATTAAGACTTTGGCACAAACTGGTTTCATAAAATGAGACCCAGGAATCACTAATTAAAATAGTTTATTAACAATGGCCCAATGTAAATTAAAACAGGACCTCAAGGATTTAAACTTACATAAAACCCAGTCCATGAAGAGGAGATTGATTATCTCTACTGCTTCTCCATTTGTCAGCTCAATCTTGCCTATTTTTAAATCTAAAAATAAAATAAAGGTCACCTCATGATGGATTACTACAACCCTAAGGTGAGTGGTCCCTTCCATCAAGGACCTCATCAGCAATATTACTGAAATTTCTCATTCTATCCATTCAATACCCAGTAAATATTGGCCTTTTATAAATTTGGTTAGCATGTTCTGTTCAGTGCCTATTTCAGCAGCCTCTGGGTTGCAGTTTGCCCCACCTCCAAAGACACACAATACACTTTTTCCTCATCCAACAGACCTGTCATCATGCACTATCTTTGAAAACAAGATCTTAATGACACACACCTTCTGCAGGAACATAGGTATGATAATGATAACATCCTTCCCCAAGGAGATTCTGTTGGCACACTTGTGAAGGACAAATGACTGCAATATCTTCTAGTACGCTTTGAATTCTGGTAGCAAAATATTCCACATTCATAAGTTTTACATCCAAACTAAAATCAACAGGCACTCCTATTAGCACCTTCAAATTAAAAAAAAAAAAAAGTAAACAAAAACTCTGCTTTGAGATAAAAGTTCTAGGAATCTTTTTTAATGCCCCCAGAGACTCTGGATCACTTGTGGTGGCCATTGGTTGCCCCATGCCATCTAATGCAAGAAACTGCCCCTTTTGGCCTCCTGCTATTCACCATTCTTTTTTTTTTAGTTGTAGATGGACGCAATATCTTTATTTTATTTATTTATTTTTTATGTGGTGCTGAGGATTGAACCCAGTGACTCACACATGCGAGGCAAGCACTCTACCACTGAGCCACAACCCCAGCCCTATTCACCATTCTTATAAGGTATGACTGGCCACCTACCAGTCTCTCCTGGAAATAAAGGAGCTCACAAACCCTGAGTAAGTGACCTCCCATACCCAGCTGCCCATTATGCTTTAGGTCATGGAAACACCACCCCACAAGCTTTGCGTGAGTACTGAAGCCTCCTTAAGACAGCACAGAGTAAAACATGGGACCTCTTGTATACCTCGTCTGCAAGAGATAGTGGTTTCCCCTGTTCTCAGCCTCTTACCAAAGGGTCCTCCATGACTACCTAAAAAGTCCCTTGGAATTAACTGAAGAATAAATGGAGTCCTTGGACTAGGGAACTCCTGACCATCACACATGAAGTTTAGTGGAGAGTTGTTGCTTCCCATCCACTAGTAATGACCCAAGAAACAACCTAAGTAGCCAAACATCTAGAAGCCCTAATCAATAAATGGCCCCATCTCTACATTTATTATAAACTTCTGAGCCATTACCTAAAAATTGTCCCACTCAAGGAAAAACAAAAACAAAAACCCCTCTGGGAATTTAACTGACACATACCCAAATGTAAATCAAAATCACACATTTCCACATATACTTAGGCCATAAAACAAGGTCTTGCCAGGCCATCTATTTTCCCTTCAGAGTTAGAGATATGACTAGCAGGATCTAAACTTCAATAAAAAACAAAAATAACACAATCAAAAACTTCTCTCAAGTATAGCTAAACAACATTCCGTTAATCATTGGTGTTATTACCACTGATTTGGGTGCTTTACTGGTTTACAACCCAGAGGGCCACATTAATTCCACTGGGTACCTACTTAAAAAAGATACCCTAATCCCACACCCCAGATGACTCTACCTTGGCTCAATATATCAATGCTGAATATCACCTCAGACAACACAGCCCCAACTCAGGAACTAGCTATTGGAGATGGCTTCTTCCATTACACTTAAACTTCCACAAAACAATGCCCACAGACTGTCATGTGAAGCACAAAATAGATACAGAATAATTTTGCTTTTCCTCCTGAACTCACTGTCTGCTTGTGCCACGCTCCTGGTATACCAATTGTTCTCAGTTCAAAATCTACTTTCTGTCAAATGTACACATCTACAAGTAAAGGACAATCTGTGTTACTAAAATTAATGGAGATTACTATTTTCCTTCCCACGTATCACCAAACTCCGTAGCCCAGGAAAGGACCACCTATTCACATGTTGCCTTTTCCTATTACCCTCCTCCCACTTTCTCCCACCATCTCATGGTTTGCCTCACCAACCACAATCTCTCCTTCCCCTTGGTTATACACAGCTCTTAACTTTAACAAACACTTTACCAAATGATCACTTTATAACCCCCAAAATGAAAGTGCAGCTTATGACAGTGAGGTTCTGACACTCCTCCAGCTAGCTTAATGAAATGAAACGTGGCAAGAACTACAAGTAGCTTGTAAGAACTAGGGACAGACTCCAGCAGACAGCAAACAACAAAGTCTATAGCTGCAAGGAAATGAATTGAACCCACTGAGTGAGTCTACAAAGAGATTTTTCCCTATATAAGCTTCCCTAGCTAAGCGATACAAGACTGCAACCCCAACAATAACATGATTGCAATCAACTGAAATCCTGAGCAGAGACACTACTTTAACCATGTATAGGCTCCTGACTAAAAGAAACTGAGTGAATAAGAATGTGTTGACAGGGCACAGTGGCACATGCCCACATCCCAGCTACTCAGGAGGCTGAGGCTAAAGGATCACTTCAGCCTAGGAACTACAGACAGGTAAGGATAGGATAGCAAGAACCCATCTCAAAAAGAAAAACAAAAAGAGCCTAGTGTGGTGGCACATGCCTGTAATCCCCCAAACTCAAGAGGCTGAGGCATGGGAATCACAAGTCAATGTGGGCAAGAGCCTGTCTCAAGATAAAAATTTTTTTAAAAGACTGAATATAGGGCTGGGGCTGTAGCTCAGTGCTAGAGCGCTTGCCTAGCATGCGTGAGGCACTGGGTTCGATCCTCAGCACCATGTATAAATAATAAATGAATAAAATAAAGATCCATCAACAACTAAAAAATATTAAAAAAAAAAAAAAAGACTGAGTGTAGCTCACTTGTAGAGCACTTACCTAGCATGTGTGAAGCCCTGGATTCAATCCCCAGTACTGTTAAAAAAAAAAAAAAAAAAAGCCACATTCATGTTTTATCCTATTCTTGCCTTACATCATTTGAATATGTATAACTTAGTTTCCCTGTCACTTACATATTAAAGAGTAAATTCTTTCCTCAGCTTTATTTTCCATAGAAAATAACTCTAGTGTCAAGCCTGGAAGTAATCTCTGATGGACATCCCTCTCTCCCCGCCAAAAGCATCATCCAACAATTCAGAGAAAGCTTCCACATCTTCTACTCCACTCTGTTTCAGCATGGCAAACTCCAGCAGTTTGTAGTTTTGGTTTAGAGTTAATCATCATTCTTCTCTTAGTTTCACCTACACTCCCATATGAAGATCAGAAAGTAACACTGAGCCAGGCGCGGTGGCGCAAGCCTGTAATCCCAGCACTTTGGGAGGCTGAGACAGGAGAATCGCGAGTTCAAAGCCAGCCTCAGCAATGGCGAGGCACTAAGCAACTCAGTGAGACCCTGTCTCTACATAAAACACAAAATAGGGCTGGGGATGTGGCTCAGTGGTCGAGTGCCGCTGAGTTCAATCTTCAGTACCAAAAAAGAAAAAGAAAAAAAGAAAGTAACACTGTTCTCTACCTTCCTCAATTTGTAAAAATCCATTTATTCCCTTAGGTATCTGTTAGCCTCCTCCATTAATTTACAAGCTCCCTAAGAACAGCTCTACATTGAATTTTGCCACTACTCCTTACCCAGCCAGTCAGGCATTCTTCAACCCACAGGGAAAACAAGAAACGAAAAACATTGAAACATATTAAGAGAATACAATCAGGCCGGGCGCGGTGGCTCACGCTTGTAATCCCAGCACTTAGGGAGGCTGAGACAGGAGAATCGCGAGTTCAAAGCCAGCCTCAGCAACGGCGAGGCACTAAGCAACTCAGTGAGACCCTGTCTCTACATAAAACACAAAATAGGGCTGGGGATGTGGCTCAGTGGTCGAGTGCCCCTGAGTTCAATCCCCAGTACCAAA
>CM053413.1:6169535-6204976 GCA_028644305.1 Xerus rutilus
TCTCCTGGTCGTGTGAATTTTACAACATGTATTCCAATAAAGCCTTGCCGAGTGGCTTAAATTCATCTTCTCCCTGGTCGTCTAATCTTTACACATCACACATATGCTAAATGAGCCAGACGATATGTCCACCAATGTTCACTGTTAAGAAGAAACACCACCACCTACAAAGGATTCTAAAGTCTTCCATATTCTAGGCATATTCAGTGGTCCTAGGACGTCTCTGACCATAGTCACTCACTGTAGATCTCTATCATAGGGCTTTTGGCATCTCTTATAGGTAAACTTTGTAAAGCCAGATGACCACAAGGAGGCGAATTAAAACTGCTGGGCAAGGCTTTATTGGAAATACACGCTCTTGGGCTGAACTCTCCCGTCCATCAGAGTGTGTCCAGGAGAGTGATGCAAGTGTTCCGAGGTAAAGAAAATTTAAAGGGCCTGGTCAGGAAAGGGAGGGCTTAAGGCAGGAATGAAGGGGCTATGAGATAGGAAGAGGAGGTATCTAGAGTCCTGCATCCCCTGGGATTGGTCAGGGGATCCTGCCAAGGTCAGAGTCCTTCTGGAATGAAAAGTCCTTTACTTCCTTCAGGAAAAGTCCACCGATTGGTAGGAGGCACCACTGCTACTTACATATCAGTGTCTGGTAGGCTGTTCCTTTACGCATGCGGGCTGCTTGATGCTTCATTCCTCACAGCTGCTCCAAACCAAAACCTTACACCCACCACAACTGCATGGAATCCACCATGCTGCATGTCCTGCGTCTGCTGCTGCTGCGTGGAGCTCGCCACCTTATACACTCTGTGTCCACCTCGCATGAGATCTCCAGCCGACCTAACAAACTAATCTTACCATAACTAGACAGGGAGCTCTTTTCTTCCTATTTCTCTATTACAACACACTCCTGAGCATGTTACAAATACTTGATAAAAGGCAATCTATGAATAAATTATTTGATAAAGGATACTTTCATCTTTATAATCTGTCAGAGTACCCAGAGAAATAAATATCTAATCAGCACCCAGAAAGTTAAGATTAACATGATTATCTTTTTTTTTAAATTTTTTTAGTTGTCAATGGACTTTATTTATTTACACGTGGTGCTGAGAATTGAACCCAGTGCCTCACACATGCTAGGCAAGCGCTCTACCACTGAGCCACAACCCCAGCCCTAACATGATTATCTTAACTTTAAAATACTGAAATAATTTTCAGGTAACCTCTCACCAATCAAAGAGTCATGGTTTCTGGGAAATTCACTGAGGGACTCAGTCTTGGCAAAGATCTTTTTTTTGCTCTAAGGAGCTCTGGAGACAAGTCTATCTACAAGGAAATGTGTTACCCTGGCCAGTCCAATTGTGCCATTTTATGGAATCCATGCCACCAAAAAAAGATAATATTTGTTTGTTTGTTTTTCGGTATTGGGGAGTATTACTCAGCATTAAAAGAGAATAAAACTATGGCATAAATGGGGCATTAACCCAGGGGCATTAACCACTGAGCCATGTCCCCAGCCGTCCCCTCCCTTTTTTTTTTTTAGTTGCAGATGGCCACAATACCTTTATTTTATTGATTTATTTTTATGCAGAACTGGGGATTGAACCTATTACCTTGCACGTGCTAGGCAAGCACTCTATCTGAGCTACAACCCCAGTCCCCAGCCCTTTTTAAAAATTTATTTATTCTAATTAGGTATATATGACAGTAGAATGCATTTTGATTCATTGTACACAAATGGAACACAACTTTTCATTTCTCTGGTTGTACACAATATAGAGTCACACCATATGTGCAGTCATGCATGTACTAGGGCATTGATGTCTGTCTCATTCCACCATCTTTCCTGCCCCCATGTCCCTCTCCTCCCTCCCCTTTGACCAAAGTCTCTTTTTTTTAAAAAATATTTTTTTAGTTGTAGATGGATGCAATATCTTTATTTTATTTATTTATTTTTATGTGGTGCTGAGGATCGAATTCAGTGACTCACACATGCGAGGCAAGCGCTCTGCCACTGAGCTACAGCCCCAGCCCTGACCAAAGTCTCTTCATTCTTCCTGTACCCCCTCCCCCATTATGGATCCACTTCTCAAAGGGAACATTCAGCAACTGTTTTTTTGAGATTGGCTTACTTTGTTTAGCATGATATGCTACAACTCCAACAATTTACCTGCAAATGCCATAGTTTTATTCTCTTTTAATGCTGAGTAGTACTCCATTGTGTATATATATACCACTGTTTCTTTATCCATTTATCTATTGAAGGGCATTTATGTTGGTTCCACAGTTTAGCTATTGTGAATTGAGCTGCTATAAACATTGAAATGGCTGCATCAGTGTACTATGCTATTTTTAAGTCCTTTGGGTATAGATCGAGGAGTGGGATAGCTGGGTCAAATGGTGGTTCCATTCCAAGTTTTCTGAGGAATCTCCACACTGCTTTCCAGATTGTTTGCACCAATTTGCAGTCCTACCAGCAATGTACAAGTACTCCTTTCCCCCCACATCCTCACCAACACTTATTGTTTGCATCCTTGATAACTGCCATTCTAAACTTGTGTGAGATGAAATCTTAATTTTGATTTGCATTTCTCTAATGGCTAAAGATGTTGAACATTTTTTCATATATTTGTTGATCGATTGCATGTCTAATTCTGAGAAGTGTCTGTTCAGCTCCTTAGCCCATTTATTGATTGGGTTGTTTGTTTTTTTAGGGTTAAGTTTTTGAGTTCTTTATATATCCTGAAGATTAGTGCTCTGATGTGCGTGTGGCAAAAATTTGCTCCCAAAAATGTAGGCTCTGTCTTCATCTCATTGTTTCTTTTGCTGAGAAGCTTTTAAATTTGAATCCATCCCATGTATTGATTCTTGATTTTATTTCTTATGCTTTAGGAGTCTTGTTAAGGAAATCGGGGCCTAATGCAATGTGATAAAGATTTGGGACTACTTTTTCCTCTATTAGGCGCAGGGTCTCTGGTCTAATTCCTAGGTCTTTGAGTTTTGTGCATGATGAGAGATATAAGTTTAGTTTCATTTTGCTGCATATGGATTTCCAGTTTTCGCAGCACCACTTGTTGAAGAGGCTACCTCTTCTCCAATGTATATTTTTGGCGCCTTTATCTAGTATGAGATAGCTGCATTGATGTGGGTTTGTCTCTGTGTCTTCTGTTCAGTACCATTAGTCTACATGTCTGTTTGTTTTGTCTACATGCTGTTTTTGTTACTATAGCTTTGTAGTATAGTTTAAGGTCTCATATTGTGACGCCTCCTGCTTCATTCTTCTTGCTAAGGATTGCTTTGGCTATTCTGGGTCTCTTGTTTTTTTTTTTATTGTAATTAGGTTTACATGACAGCAGACTGCATTTTGATTCATTGTACACAAAGGAGCACAACTTTTCACTTCTCTGTTTGTACACAATATAAAATTCCACCATATGTGCAGAGAATGTGAGAGGAAAGCTATTCTTATGCACAGATAGTCACCACTTATGGGTATCTGGAGATGTCCTGAAACTTCCAGTCCAATGGCCTCACTCTTCAGATGCAAAAGGCATTTAAAACAGTTTCCTCATTATTCTTCCAAGCATACTAAACTTCTCACTGAAAAGAAATATCTTCCACAAACATCTTGGAGAATGTATCCTTCCACTATATTCAACTCTTTTTCCTCCAACCAAGAGATCAGGCTGGGTTTGATGAGATGACTTCAAACATGAGGAAAAATGCATTTGTAGATCAGAGATGGTCACTCTTCCCATGGCTCAGGAACTTTAGTTATAATGAAAGTAATGAGATTATTTCTAAAAAGTTTACAATGCTAATATCAGAATATAGCTTAGTAGCAGAGTGTGCACTCAACATGAGTGAGGCCCCAGGTTTGATTCCCAGCATGAAAAATAAAAGAATTAAATTTATTGAAATGCTAATATTGTTTCCCAAATGTGATTATCTCTGAACTCTGAAATACAAATTGATGCCTATGTACATTTTTTTTAATATTTATTTTTTAGTTGTAGGTGGACACAATAGCTTTATTTTATTTTTATGTGGTGCTGAGGATCGAACCCAGTGCCGCCCGCGTGCTAGGCGAGCACGCTACCACTGCGCCATAACCCCAGCCCCGCCTATGTACATTTTAACAAAGCATAACATTTTAATCAAATAGGAAATAAAGAGATATTCATTACCACAGGGATAAAAACTACCACAGTGATTCTTAAATATTATAGTGCTTGACAGTCCAAAAAAAAATAAGACCAAATGTTTTCTGTGATATGTGGATACTAATCCATAATGAGGGAGGGCATGGGAAGACTGGAGGAACTTTGGATTGGAGCAGAGGGGAGTGAGGGAAGGGGAGGAGGCATGCGGGTAGGAAAGATGGTGGAATGAGACAGACATTTTTACCCTAGGTACATGTATGATTGCAGAAATGGTGTGACTCTACATTACGTACAGCCAAAGAAATGAAAAGTTGTGCTCCATTTGTGTGCAATGAATTGAAATGCATTCTGCTGTCGTGCATAATTAATTAGAATAAAAAAGTTATGAAATATATATACATATACATCTCTATATATTATCTTTGCATATACCTTAAGAACTATTCATTTTAAATAATGTATTTCAGGGCTGGGGCTGGGGCTCAGTGGTAGAGCGCTTGCCTTACATGTGTGAGTCACTGGGTTCGATCCTCAGCACCACGTAAAAAATAAATAAATAAAATAAAATAAAGATATTGCATCCATCTACAACTAAAAAAATTTTTAAAAAACAAATAATGTATTTCAATAATCAAGACACTGTAAACATTTCTTTGCACCAAGAGCTGTGATAGTATGTGTATGTATCACAGCTTTTCATTAACTTCACTAGTTAACTGAAGTATATAAGAAATACAGATGATAGATAATCATCTCTATAGTTATTAATTACAAATAAATATCAACATATAGCAAAAAAGTATTACAGTGCTTGAGATTCATGTGGATGGATTTTAAACACAGATGACAGGGCCCATACTGCAGAGATTCACATAAGGTATATTGAAGGTGGAGTCTTGGGGCTGGGGGTAAATATATAATAGATTAGTAGTCACATGTGCAAGGTCCTGGGTTTCATCCCCAGCACCACCAAAAAGAAGAAGAAAGAAGGAAGAAGGAGAAGAAGGAGAAGAAGGAGAAGGAGGAGGGGGGGGAGGAGGAGAAGAAGAAGAAGAAGAAGAGGAGGAGGAGGGGGGAGGAGGAAAGAGGAAGAAGAAAGGAAGAAAGAAGAAGGACGAGGAGGAGGAGGAGGGGAAAGAGGAGGAGGAGGAGGGGGAAAGGGAAAAAAAGAGAAAAAAAGTTCACTGAAGGTTGAGGACAAAGGATCTAATCCCTCCACACAGTTGGGATTTCTCCCATTGTCTACCCCAGGGTTCAGGGGCCCTGGGGACTCTTCATATCACACCCACCATTCATCTTCTCCATTCATGTGGCTCTAATGGTACATCTCAAACATGAACTTATCTCACCAACACCAGAGTGAGAGTTTTTTCTTGTCTTACTTCCTGCTATCCAAGGATGCCCTTAAACAAAACAAACTTCATAAATTTGATAAATGGTGATGAATGAATAAATTCTGTGAGAAAAGGACACTTTCTTCTTCCTTATCATCCATCACAACACTCAACAAAATCAGAAACATGATTTTGCATTACAGAGGCCAAGATGAATCCATAATTACAGAAATCCTCGGATGATTTTCAAGGTAATCCTTTACCAATTATAAGAGGATCCACTCCCTGGGAAAATTCAACTGGGACTCAGTCCTTCTGGGAGGCTTTATTTGCTTTAGGAAGCTCTGGAAAGTCTAAGAGGGAAATATGTCCATCCATTGGATGCAAGGGTATAATTTCATACAAGCATGTAGGTTCCTCCTACCTGATAATCATTTGGCAGACAGCCATCTTCCTTTCTGCCTCCGTCTTTTCTTTAGGAAGACACATTGGGTTTCTAGAAAGTAGACCTCCTAGAAAAGCAAAAGACCTGAGAACCCAGAGCTGACCATAACTCCACATTCATGTACCTAGAAGTCATTCCTAGTTTGAAATCCCCATATAATCTAGCACACTTAGGAAAACCCACAAATATACACACTATTGCCAAATGATGCCAGAGCAGTGTGCCTCACCTAGAGCCAGAAAAGGCCTGGTGAGCCATGCTTCCATCAGGAGAAGTATAATAGTATCATTTTACAGGTAAAGAACCATAAGCCCTGAGAGACATAACTTCTTGCACACTGTGATAAAACTCATGACTGACATTATGCTGCATTTACAGCCAAAGCACACATACCAGGGGCTGACTTACCAAACAAACCTCTGTGGCCCATTCCAGAATCTCTGAAATGAATAAGTAGTATGACTATTCAGGCCATTTGAATCTATCCTGGGCAATGGGACTCTAAAGCAAATTATCTGAAAAATAGTATCAGTACAACTTATGTGACAAATCAATGGCTTCCATCCTGTAAGGCTGATGATCAAATATGCCTGAACACTCTCTTCTGTGATTACAAGGACATGTCAGGGTCTTGGTAATCTAAGTGGAGAGTGGCAATTTTGGTTCCTCTGACTATAGGGTCATTTGGATTCCTATAGTTATTGATCATTAATCAACAAATATTAACAAGTTTTTAAAATCATACATTAGCTCTATGTTGGTAATAAAAGATGAAGCCACTAAAAACAGTATACTCTATAACATGCATATTAGTTATAACAACTACTATTTAGTGAGGATTTTTACGTGTTGAAGGTTACACTAAGGATACACACACACACATACACAATAATCCTAACAAAACTCCACAGCAGGGCTGGGGTTGTGGCTCAGTGGTAGACACGTGCCTCACATGTGTGAGGCACCGGGTTTGATTCTCAGCACCGTATATGAATAAACAAAATAAAGGTCCATCAATAACTAAAAAAAATTTTTTAAAAACTCTACTGCAGATACCATTATCATTATTGAATGCTAAAAAGTAGATTTGGAAGACAGAAGTGATCTAGTTATTATGAATATTAAAGACTAAATTGTGGGGCTGGGATTGTGGCTCAGTGGTAGAGCGCTTGCCTTGCATGCATGAGGCACTGGGTTCGATCGTCAGCACCACATAAAAATAAATAAAATAAAGATATTGTGTCCATCTACAACTAAAAAAATATTTTAAAAAAAGACTAAATTGTGAAAAATAATAATGGCCAGGTCAGTGACTCATGCCTTTAATCTCAGTGGCTCAGGAGGCTGAGGCAGGAGGATCATCAGTTCAAAGCCAGCCTCAGCAACTTAGCAAGGCCCTAAGCAACTCAGCAAGATCCTGTCTCTAAATAAAATACAAAAAGGGTGGGGGAGGTGGCTCAATGGTAAAGTGCCTCTGAGTTCAATCTTGGTACCACAATTAATTAATTAATTAAAAAATAAAAATAATAGCAGCTACAAGTTCTTAAGGAATATACAATATAAAAAATTGTAAGCTGGGCGCGGTGGCACAAGCCTGTAATCCCAGTACTTAGGGAGGCTGAGACAGGAGAATCGCAAGTTCAAAGCCAGCCTCAGCAAGGGCAAGGCACTAAGCAACTCAGTGAGACCCTGTCTCTAAATAAAACACAAAATAGGGATGGGGATGTGGCTCGGTGGTCAAGTACCCCTAAGTTCAATCTCCAGTACCAAAAAAAAAAAAATTGTAACCAGCTAGGCACGCACCTGTAGTTACTCACTCTGGAGGCCCACAAATTCAAGGCCAGCCTGGGCAACTTACCAGGACCCTGTCTCAAAATAAAAAAGGGCCAGATGTAATTCAGTGGTAAAGTACTTGCCTAGCATGTGTGAGGTCCTGGGTTCAATAAAATTTAGTAAGAGCAGCTACTGAATAAAATAACAATATAAAATAAAAAATAAGATAAACCATCTGCTAGCCTACCATTAAAAACAGAAGACCTGAACAAGATCAAAAATGAGAAGCTGGGTGCGGTGGCACACTCCTGTAATCCCAGCACTTTGGGAGGCTGAGACAGGAGAATTGCGAGTTCAAACCCAGCCTCAGCAACAGCGAGGCACTAAGCAACTCAGTGAGACCCTATCTATAACTAAACACAAAATAAGGCTGGGGATGTGACTCAGTGGTCAAGTGCCTGAGTTCAATACCCAGTACCAAAAAAAAAATATTGGGAGAGGTTACTACTGGCAAATTGTAGAGATGAAGCAACTAACCATGGAACACCAAATGACCAAGGAAGTGAGCTCCCACCATGAACTGCACGTTGTCTGCCCCAACAAGCCTTTAATTTGGGCGTGTGTAGCATATGGCATAGTCATCAATGAACTCTTAACAGCTTCTGTGAGTACTAGTAAATTGTATGAGCAGTTGGCAAAGACTTGGCCAACACATTCCATTTGCCCTGCTTGTTCTCGTCAGTTGATGCCTATGGCTTCCTGGGGTATTCCTGATGCCCAGAGGACCAACACAAAGCCAAATTCCTAGATGGTTCTGCACTAAAGCACCACTGAACAATGACCCTGTACTAATGGAAAATCTTCCCAGTAGCAGAAAACCAAGCAGTATATTTGTCCTCTGACTCTGGCATGGAGAGATGGCCAGAAGCACACATACATACTGATTTATGAATGCCTGCAGTGTTAGGGTTCTCTAGAGAAACAGAACTAGTTTTTTGTATGTTGGAATTGATAAAGGAATGGGATCACCCAAAGAGGTTAAAAAATTCTACAATGACCATTTGCAAGCTGCAAAGCCAGAAAAGACCACAGTGAAGACTCAGTCCAGAGGCGAGAGTACTCAGAGCCTGGAAGACAAATGGTACAGCCTCTGGTCCAAGTCAAAAGGTCCAAGAGCCACTGATGGCCACTGGTATAAGTCCCAGTGCCCAAAGGTGGAAACAACTGGAATCTGTGTTCAAGGGCAACAGCAGGAGAAAATGCACCCTTCTCAGGGAAGAACCAGAGGCTAAGGGAGAGAGAATGTCTTTTCTTCCTCCAATTTTCTGTTCCATCCCCAGACTATGGATGGTGGCTGCCCAGAGTGAGAATGTGTCTTCCTCACTCACTCCACTGATTCACAGGCCAGTCTTCTCAAAAACATCAGCAATGAAACATCAAGCAGTAGGCTGGGGTGTAGCTTAGTGATAGAGCACTTGCCTGGCACAGGCAAGGCCCTGGGTACTATCTCCAGTACCTCAAGAAAGGAAGAAAGGAATTTTAAAAAGAAACATCCAGAAGCGTGCTTTACCAATTATCTAAGCACTCCTCAATCCAGTGAAGTTGGTACCTAAAATGAACCATCACTGTTGCCAAAGTTGTCACTGGATGGCTTAAAATTTTGTTAGGAACAGACTAATGACAAGGAACATCAGGAAAAGAAAAAGGTACAGGTATACAGCTCTCTGAAAGGACAGGCTGTATAGGTACTTGTGTCCCATGTAAATGGCCACCAAAGGAAATAATTAGATGGACTGAGGTAGTGTACAGATGTCAATTCCTTACCTAGCCACCCCAGAGATCCATGAACCCAGGAATAACTATAAGGTCAGGCTGAAGAATATTTGTATAGGCTTAAAAATATAGATTTCAATTTACCTAGGCTGGCAACGTGGACACTACTGCTCGGTGTCTCATCAATTAAAAGTAGAAAACATCAACTATCCAAATGTCAGCCATCCCTACTTGACTAGGGAGCCACATGGTGGCAGGCTTATTCCATTGGCCAGCTCACATGATGAAGGTGAATGGTAAGATTCCTCATCTCTGGAATAGACTCATGCACAGGAGATGGATTTGCTTTTTCTTAGATATGCTTCTATGGCACCAATATGTGTGTACTCACAAAAATGCTTTACCTACTGACTTCCCTAAGAGAATTATCACTTCCAATTCCAGCAGCACGGAGCATCGTCACTTTGGAGAGCTTAGTTCCTAATGAGGAACACTCTCTAGTGGGCACAATTATTGTCTTATACATTGGAAAGTAAAATAGCCTCCCAGCCGTTCTGGGCTTCCAATACCAGTAAACCAAGAGGCAAAGAAAGATGGGGAAAGGAGGTGGTGGTTCTAATCTGCTTCTGGATTGACAGACCAAATTATCAAAGAGAAAAGGAGATATTGCTATATAGTCTCAGCAAGAAGACTCCTTGTATACCCATAATGCACAAAAAGGTTAACCAGAAGTTACCACTGAGAACAGGCAGGCGTATAGAGGGTGTAGACCCTCTGGACGTGAAGATTTGGGTCACTCAGCCAGAGTAGCTGAGGTTTTCACTGCGAGCAAAGGAAACAAGGAAATGGTCATTTAAAAAATACACCAGGTGGGCTGGGGCTGTAGCTCAGTGACAGAGCGCTTGCCTAGCATGTGTGGGACATTGGGTTCAATCCTTAACACCGCATAAAAACAAGCAAGTCATGCTGTCCATACACAACTACAAAAAAATATTTTTTAAAAAGTACACCAGGTATATCAACTGTAACTTAAGAGTGTAGTTCCAGAAAAAATAACTGTAATGGTTTCGCATGTTTTCTCTTTGCTTGTTATAGCAAGATGTTTGTTTATATAAAGAGATTGTTCACTCCTGCTTCAGTTTTTATATACAACTTATTAGTGGTTAATTTACAGTCTTTTAGGGAACAAATAACTCAATGAGAATGTGACTTTTGAGTAAAAATCAATACAGCCGTGGTTGGGACACCTAGACCTTTTTTTTTTTTTTTTTTTATAGACACAATGTCTTTATTTTATTGCTTTGTATGTGGTGCTGAGGATCAAACCTAGGGCCTCATGCGTGTGAGGCAAGCGTTCTACCACTGAGCTACAATCCCAGCCCCTAGACCTTCTTTCTTAAAAGTGAGAATTTCTTCCCTTTAACTTCATTAGGTAAGAAATATAAATTTGTGGACTGAGGGTGCAGCACAGTGGTAGAGTGCTTGCCTGGCATGCATGAGGTCTTCGTTTCAATCCCCAGCATTCCAAGAATATAGTAAAATTATTGTTTGATATAAGCATATTCAAATGTGTATGTAAGGGTGCATATGCATGCTGAACAGGAAAAGTGCACTGTAACAATTGTCAATTTATTCAATTCACTCCAAATTTACCTTCAGGAATTAATGACTACTATCTTTTTTTTAAAATATATTTTTAGTTGTAGATGAACACAATACCTTTATTTATTTTATGTGGTGCTGAGGCTCGAACCCAGGGCCTCACTTGTGCTAGGTAAGCACTCTGCCACTGAGCCAAACCCCATCCCCTAATGACTACTATCTTTAAGCACTTACCATTTATATTCACTATGTTTTGTCAATATGCTGACACACTGGTAGGACGATGCAAGGGAAGGGAACTTCTCTTGATGCAACCAGCTGCTACAGAGAGAAACAGATGTTCCAGTAGTGCCGGGCTATATTTGTGCACAGAATACACAGTTCATAGACACTCTGGAAGCTCTGGGCCTGGGACGCTGCCCTCTGCACTGGCACACCATGTGCATCTCCCACATACTTTGCAGCTTTGCTTCATGTTTGACCAGTAAAGACTAATGAGAATCACTCAATAAAAAAAACTTCTCCAAAATCCAATAGGCTAAAAATAGCAACTAGTAGTGTTTCTAATAGTGATTACAATGATCTCCACTTTCTGATATTCAAACTCTTAAATCGTTGCCTCTCCTTGAGTGTACACAAGACTTGTAACTTATTTCCAGCCAATTGAGTTGGAAAACACGAAGGAATTCTGCGTTTGCATTTAAGCTGCCAAATAAGTTAGTTTTAGACACATTGACAGGGAAATTAGCATGACAGATCTGACAATCAGGTGGGTAACTTTTAATGGGGTCAGCCTCCAACCAATATTGCCAATTGTCTGATTCTCTTAGTTAAAGTCATATGCAACTGAAATCAACCAATGCCTTGATTCGAGAGAGCTGCAAGAGATCATGAACAGAAATTTACTAGAAAATGAGCCCACGCGTGGGCCTGTGAGATGGGTATGGTTTGTTTTCTTGTGATGCTGGGGATCAAACCCAGGATTTGACTTATGCAAAGCATATGAATTACAACCCCAGCCCTGTTACTTAAATCCTGTGTGAAGAGTAAAAACACCATGATTGCTCTAATTCCACTAGCTGAGCATAGCCCACTTCTATAACCCGTTACTTGGGAGGCTAAGGAAGAAGAGAGAACTCCAAGTTCTAAGCCAGTCTGAACAATTTATCAAGACTCTATCCCAAAAATTAAAAATATTTAAAAGGCTAGGGGTATGATTCAGTGGTACAGTGCTTACCTAGCATGCACAAAAGAACCAGAACTCAATACACAATACAAACTTTTAAAAGACCTGTCAAAAAACAAAGCAAGAACAGACTTGACCTCAAGGGGAAATGCTGCAAACATTCCGTAAAGAATATTCTTTTGAGACAGGGTCTCACTAAGTTGCCTAGGCTGGCCTCAGACTTGTGACCCAACAATCCTAGTCTCCTGAATAACTGGAATTACAGGTGTGCACCATCATGCCCAGCTTTTAAAACACTTCATCAAAATATGGCCCTTGCTCATATGTGGCTGTCACTTTGTATGCTAATTTTATATCCATTACTCTGTGGGCTTACACTTTCACCTGTGAAATTCTGTAGCTCCTTATTGTAGTGTCACTCAGCAGCAAGGTCACATAAATGACTGTTCAAAGCTGTATATACCAGAAACAGTGGCACACTCCTATAATCTCAGACCTTTAGCAACTTACTAAGAACTTGTCTCAAAATGAAAAATATTAAGAGTTGGAGATGCCGGGCGCGGTGGCTCACGCCTGTAATCCCAGCACTTAGGGAGGCTGAGACAGGAGAATCACGAGTTCAAAGCCAGCCTCAGCAACGGCGAGGTGCTAAGCAACTCAGTGAGACCCTGTCTCTACATAAAACACAAAACAGGGCTGGGGATGTGGCTCAGTGGTCGAGTGCCCCTGAGTTCAATCTCCGGTACCACAAAAAAAAAAAAAAAGAGTTGGCGATGTAGCTCAGTGGTAACTGGGTTTAATTCCCATATGCAGGAAGTGGGGCTATATACTTTATGAGAAAGGAGAGAACTAGAAATGTTTTAGGGCAATCAAGTACATAACTTCCAGCCAAGAAAAATGAAAAAATGAACCATTCAAACAAAAATACAACACAAAGACAAATCATAAGTCACTGAAGTATACTCAAATTTATCAAATTATGTGTAAACAGACATACAATTCCCAGTAAGTAAAGTTACTATGGACTTTGAAAATGTCATTAATGCACCATGGAATTTAAGGTTCAATCTTGGTCCAGAGAAAGGTGAAAAATGTAAAACTTTCCATGGCCTAATATGTAACCTACCATTAAGGCTCCCTTTGCACCTAAACCAACAGGTATTCTCTTGCTTTTGAATGGAATGTTGTCTATTAGGTCCATTTGGTCTAAAATATAGCTCAAGTGCAATGTTTCCTTACTGATTTTTAGGCTAGATACATCAAATACTGAATTCCCTACCCTTATTGTATTGCTATTTCTTTCTACACCTGTTAATATTTGCCTTTCTTATTTGGATGCTATACTGTTGGGTTCACATATACTTATATCCTTTTGATGAAGTGATCATTCTATAGACTGTTTATTCCTTTAAGTAAAGCTACACCTATTCTTACTTGGTTTCCATTTGTTTCTTTTTTTTAGTTGTAGATGGACATAATACCTTTATTTTTTTGTGGTGCTGAGGATGGAACCCAGTGCCTTACACATGCTAGGCAAGCACTTCACCACTGGGCCACATCCTCAGCCCTTGGTTTCCATTTCTTTCTTTTTTTTTTTTTGGTACTGGAGATTGAACTCAGGGGTACTCGACCACTGAGCCACATCCTCAGTCCTATTTTTTGTGTTTTATGTAGAGACAGGGTCTCACTGAGTTGCTTAGCGCCTCGCCATTGCTGAGGCTGGCTTTGAACTCGCGATTCTCCTGTCTCAGCCTCCCTAAGTGCTGGGATTACAGGCTTGAGCCACCGCGCCCGGCTTGGTTTCCATTTCTAAGAGATGTTTTTCTATCCCCTCACCTTCAGTCAACCCATGTCCTTTTAAAAGATAAAGAAAGCCCTTGCCTAGCATGTGTGAGGCTGAGGCACTGGGTTCAATTCTCAGCACTGCATATAAATAAATAAATCAATAAAATGAAGGTCCATAAACAACTAAAAAAATATATTTAAAAAAGATGAAGGGAGTCTCTATAGATAACCTACAGATGTCTTTTTAAAAAGTATTATTCAATAAGACAATCTAGGTCTTTTGATGGGTAAATTCAGTCATCCATTCACACTTAAATTAACCATTAAAAGGATCATACACACCATGACAGAGTGTGATTTATCCCTGGGATGCAAAAATGGTTTAACACATGCAAATCAATAAATGTGATATACCACATTAACAAAATGAAGGAAAAATCATATCATCATTGGAAAAAGATTACATTACAACATAAAACATCATTTCATGATAACAGTTCTCAATAAATTAGATATAAAAGAAATGTACTTGAACATAATAATGGCTACAACAAAGCCACAGCTATCATTACACACAATGGGAAGAAGCTCACGTATTTTTTAAAAAGATCAAGAACAAGACAAAAATGCCTACTCTTTCCACTTCTATTTAATATCATAATGGAAAAAGTCTAGCCAGAACAAATTAGCCAAGTAAAATGGAAGACATCCAAAACAAAAAAGTAGTAAAAATTGTTTGCAGATGGCATGTCTTCAAGTGTGGAAAAGGACAAAACTCCATAAAAAAAAAAACAGAATAAATAAATTCACAAGTTGCAGGATTCCATGTCAATATAGGAAAATCATTACTGTTGCTACACTCTAAAAATAACAATAGGAAAGAATTTCATATCCTATTTACAAGAGTATCAAAAATGAAAATATTTCAGAACAAATTTAAACAGGAAAAGATTAAACATAGAAAACTATGATATTATGAAAAAATTAAAGCAGACACAAACGTAAGGGAAAATATCCTGTGCTTATGAATTGGGAGAATAGTGTTAAAATGTCCATAGTACTGAACATGATCTGCAGATTTAATATCATCCCTTCAAACTTCCAATGGCATGGTTCACAGAATTATGGGGAAAAAAATTTCTAAATTCATCAGCAACTATAAACTAAAAAAAACAAACTTGGAAAAGCAAAAGACTCTTGAACAAGAGCAGAAATTCCAAACTTTAAATCATTATTACACAGCCTCAGCAATGGCGAGGCGCTAAGCAACTCAGTGAGACCCTGTCTCTACATAAAACACAAAATAGGGCTGGGGATGTGGCTCAGTGGTCGAGTGCCCCTGAGTTCAATCCCCAGTACCAAAAAAAAAAAAAAAAAAAAAATCATTATTACAAAGGTGCAATAATAGAAACAGTATGGTACTGGTATAAAAGCTGACGCAGACCAATGGAACAAATAAGAGAGCTCAGAAAACACACATATAGTCAACTAATTTTCAATAAAATTACTACAAATATGAAAAAGATACTTTCAAATAAATAGCACAGAAAAAACTTTATATACACAAAAGCAAAAGAACAGAACTGGACAATTAGAAAAATAAACCTAAGGATGTGAAACAATAAAACCCCTACAAGAAAACCTATGAGAAAAGCCTCCTGACATTTACCTTGGCAGTGAAATTTGGAGTTAACAAGAAAAAACACAGGCATTAAAAAAAATAAATAAACACCTGGAACTACAAACTAAGATTTCACAAAGCAAAGCAAAAAAAAAAAAAAAAAAAAAAATCCAAAAAGTAAAAAAGCAACGTATTCAATGGGAGAAAGTATTTGTAAACCATGTTTACAAATGGGATAATGGGTTGATATCTCATATACTTAAGTAATTTTGTAGCAAAAAACAAAATAACCCAATTTCCAATTTTAAACTTAACAAAGAACTCAATGGATACTGTCCCTGACAACTGGCTTGTGGGTATATGAAAAGATGCTCAAAATCAGTGAGCATTAGGGAAATGCAAATCAAAACCACAATGACACCATCTCACACTTAAGGACGGCTCAGGAAACCATCAAAAGATACAATAGCTTAGATGATGAAGAAACAGAACATTTCTACATTGTTGCTGGGAACTGAAATTGGTGTAATCATATAAGGTAAGGTGGTTTCTCATACAGCTACTAGGCTGGGCGCAGTGGCACATGCCTGCAATCTCAGCAGCTCAGAAGGCTGAAGCAGGATGATTCCAAGTTCAAAGCCAGCCTCAGCAAAAGCAAAGGGCTAAACAACTCTGTGAGACCCTGTCTCTAAGTAAAATATAAAACAGGGCTGAGGATGTGGCTCAGTGGTTGAATGCCTGTGAGTTCAATCCCCAGTACCCTCCCCACCCCCCCAAAAAATACAACTACCATATAATGCAACAAATCCACTTCTGGACTTATATCTAAGGAAATAAAAATCACTAACTCAAAGCTGCATTCCTGTTCATTGCAGCAACACTCATGAGAGTGAAATGGGGAAACATCATCATATCCCCTAACAGATGAATGGATGAAACATGGTCTTAAATAATTTGCCATAAAGTAGGAATCCCATCATATATCATAACAGTTTGACCTTGGGACATTATGCTAGGTGAAATAAGTAAGTTACAGTAAGACAAACACTGCACAATCTCACAAGTGGAATCTTAAAATTGAACCTAAACAGAGAATGGAAGATCAATTACCAGATGCTGGGTTTATGACAACGGGAGATAATGGTCAAAGGTACAAGCTTTCACTTGTAAATACTTGAAATCTTACATAAAACATAGTGATTTAGGTTAATACTCACGTAGGATATACTTGAAATTTAAAACAATAGAAAGTGTTTCTAGGACATAATGAAAAAGGCTAACCATGTGGTGATGGATCTATTAAATCTGTATATTCATCGTCTCACAATTGTTAAGCATATGGCACATCAGGTGGTAGATCTTAAATATAGACAATAGTTTTCACTCATATTAAAGATATTTTAAAGCAGAAAACTATAGTGGAAATTAGAAATTTATAATTGAAGTCATAAAAATAAACAAATATTGAAATGCTTGAAATAGTCAAAACTTATCTATAGATCCACTCGGAAAGCCATGTCTACCTATAACCATACAAAATTTTAAATACAGTGAAACTTATCTCATTACATATACATAGTTTCTTTCAGCTTAAAACATCATTTACCCAAGGTTAAATAATGTAAATAAACATTCTAACACTTCTGACTTTCAAGAAAGTTTTTCTCCATTGTGAGACACAGGTCAACATCAAACTTCTCAGAATGCTATTTCCACTCTTAAATCAGAATATTTTATTGCAATATCTTGCATATTTAGTAAGACTCAAGGAAATACAGGGTTTGCACGTTTCTTATTCTACTTAGCTTAAGTAAGTTCTTTCATATTGGACTATGAGATTATGACTCTCCCATGTTCTTAAAATTCATGGTATATCCTCAGAATGAGTTCATGTCTTTGAAGTGAATAACTCAACACTTATACACTGTTTATATCCATAAGATTTCTCAAGACTATGAATTTAATTGCAATTACTAAGGATCAAGAGGACTTCCAAAAAGACTTTCTGAATTCCTTACATTCAAAGGGTTTTCCTGTTCATTAACATCAGAAGTAATGAAGGGATCCTCACATTCCTTATATTCGTATGGTTTCTCTCCAGTGTGTTTTCGTAAATGTTTATTAAGGCCTGAATGCTCGGTGAAAGCTTTTCCACAGTACTTACATACATAGGGTTTCTCTCCAGTGTGGATTCGCATGTGAACCCGAAGGTAAGAGGACCACAGAAATGACTTTCCACATATTATACACTGAAAGGGCTTCTCACCAGTGTGAGTTCGCATGTGGACCGGAAGGTAAGAAGAACATGTAAATGTTTTCCCACACACTGTACACTGAAAGAGCTTCTCTCCAGTATGAATTTTCAAATGTACATTAAGATACGAGGAAGAAGCAAAGGCTTTCCCACAGTGGTCACATTCAAAGGGTTTCTCCCCCTTATGACTCCTTATATGTGCAATAAGGCCTGAGGAAGTAGTAAAGGCTTTCCCACATTCTTGACATGCATATGATTTCTCCCCAGTGTGATTTCGCAGATGTATGGTAAGGCCTGAGCGTGCAGTAAAGTCCTTCCCACAATAATTGCATTTATAGGGTTTTATTCCAGTGTGAATTCGAAAGTGGGTCTCAAGGGAAGAAGAATTTCTAAATGATTTTGTGCATACCTTACACTGAAAGGGCTTCTCGCTACTATGAGTTTTTATGTGCACATTAAGTTGAGAAAAGCTAGTGAATGCCTTCCCACATTCCTTACATTCATAAGGTCTCTCCCCAGTATGTGTTCTTAAGTGTTTAGTAAGGCATGAGCGCTCAGGGAAGGTTTTCCCACATTCCTTACATTCATAGGGTTTCTCTCCAGTGTGAGTTCGCATGTGAATGCGAAGGTGGGATGAAGTCGAAAATGCTTTCTCACACATGTTACACTCAAAGGGCTTCTCTCCAGTGTGAGTTCTCAAATGTCCAACAAGAGATGAGGAATGAGCCAAGGCTTTACCACAGTGGTAACATTCAAAGGGCTTCTCTCCTGTATGAATCCTTATGTGTTCAACAAGGGCTGAAGATGTACTGAAGGCTTTCCCACATTCCTTACAATCATATGGCTTCTCCCCATTGTGAGTTAGTACATGCTTAGTGAGGCCTGAGCGTGCAGTGAAGTCTTTCCCACAGTAATTACATTTGTAGGGCTTTATTCCAGTGTGAATTCGAAAGTGGGTCTTAAGGCAGGAGGAATTTCTAAAGGTTCTTGCACATACCTTACACTGAAAGGGTTTCTCACCAGTGTGAGTTTTTGTATGTTCAGTAAGTTGAGCAAAGCTGGTGAAGGCTTTCTGACACTCTGTACATCCATAGGGCTTCTCCCCAGTATGGTTTCTTAAGTGTATAGTAAGCCATGAACGCCCACTGAAGGCTTTCCCACATACTTTACATTCATAGGGTTTCTCCCCAGTGTGAGTTCGTATGTGACCCACCAGGTAGGAGGAACGTGTAAATGCTTTCCCACATATGTCACACTCAAAGGGCTTCTCTCCAGTGTGAGTTCTCAAATGTGTAGTAAGATAAGATGAAGAGGCAAAGGCGTTTCCACATTGCTCACACTGAAAGGGTTTCTCTCCTGTGTGACTTCTCATATGTTCAGCAAGGCGTGAGGGTTGAAGGAAGGCTTTCCCACATTCCTTGCACTCATAGGACTTTTCACGAGTGTGTTCTCGTAGATGGACAATTAAGCTTGAGCGCTTGGTGAAGGCTTTCCCACATTCCTTACAATCATAGGGTTTCTCCACAGTGTGATTTTGCATATGAATATTAAGGTAAAGAGGATGTGTAAAGAATTTTTCACATTTCTTACATTCATAGTATTTTTTTACAGTGGGCATTTCAACACACCCATCAGGGCTTGTGGAATTAGTAGAAGTTTTCCCACATTGTTCCAATTCGTAAATATTTTCTCCATTGTGAGTTCTGCTATGTGCCTGAAGGTGTGACTCATTAACAAAGGTTTTCCCACAGTCACTGCATTCAAAGGATTTATCATCAGCAAATTTTTTCTGGTAAATATCTGGAGTCAAGGTAAAAGGTTTTACACACTGGTTTAACATAGAAAGTCTCTCTTCAGTAGAGGTGTTGTTGAGCAATGGAAGAAAGTCTTTTCCATGCTTATTACACTCTGAAGTGTTCTCTTTATTAGGAGTACTTGTGTATGTCTGAAGGAATAAGTGTTCACTGAAAACCTTTCCAACTTGCTTCGAGTCACAGTGTTCTTCTCCATTGTAGCTTCTTGCCTATTGATAAAAGAGATGAATGAAGATTGAAAGATTTTTCAGACTTAGACAAGAATGTATACTTGCAGGAACTCTGAAGAACCAAATATCATGCTAAGTTTGGGGACATCTCTCCAGAGAAACTGTGATAGGTAAAGACTACTTCAAATTATCTCTCATTTATGCTGACTTCCATCATGGAATTCCCAATCTTCCCTCAACTTGGAAATTAAGAAACATCTCTATGAATCTTACCAGCTGTATCCCATTTGATGTATCTGACCAAAACACATCCTGCTCAAGTGCTGTCCCTTTGGTTTGAAGGTGCATTTCCCATTCTGAAGTAAAATAGAAAAACATAAGGTTTGCACAACATGAGAGGTTAAATAAAATGGTAAAACTCAATTGTATTGTTTCCATATTAAATACGGTAAAAAATAATGCAAAGATAGATTTGAGTAGATGGCCTATGTCTAAAATTTGGCAATCATAAGGGTCATAAGGGTCAACATATAGAAATTTATTAACAATCTGTCCTATAAAAATTAAATATAAAAAATTTAAATGTAATAAACAGACTAAAATATCAGGGAAGGAAAGAGCAAACATCTACACACAAAAACACCATACATTTGCTAGACGTGGTGGCACATGACTGTAATCCCAAGAACTCCAAAAGCTGAGGCAGGATGATTCCAAATTAGAGGCCTACTTCAGCAACTTAGAGGGCTCTAAGCAAGTTATTGAGACTCTGTCTCAAAAATTAAAAAATTAAAAGGGGTAGGGACATAGCTCAATGGTAAAGTGCCCCCAGGCTCAATCCCAAGTACCAAACCAACAACAAAAAAGGCTGGACAAAGTAAGGGAGCATGGGAAGCTGAAGATATCCCAAAAGAACCTCAGTCTTCAAATTGAAGGTATTCTTCAAGAAGTTTCCTCATACTTCAAAGCTTGTAAATGACAAGAAATGTTTTTCATAAATACTTACCTTGAAGAATGCCTCGCTCTACTATAGTCAGCTGCACTTCTTCCTCCAACCAAGAGATCAGGCTGGGTTTCAACAGCTGACGTCCTATACACAGGGAATGATAGGTTAATGGATGACACTCATGTTAAGAGATGACAAACCTTCTCATGATAATAGACTAAAATTTTTTTTTTTGGTACCAGGGATTGAACTCAGGGGCACTCAACTACTGAGCCACATCCCCAGCCTTATTTTTTGTATTTTATTTAGAGACAGAGTCTCACTGAGTTGCTTAGTGCTTCACTGTTGCTGAGGCTAGCTTTGAACTCTTAATCCTCTTGTCTCAGACTCCTGAGCTGCTAGTATTATGGGCTTGCACTATCGTGCCTGGCCAATAAACTACATTTTTAAGAAAAGGATTAAAGTTATTTCTAAGCAGCTCAAAATACAAATACTCATGCTTTGGGGGTCCTGAAGAGACTGGTTTTCTCTGATCCCTGAAATCTACATCTGGTCTTCAACTCATTTAAAAACCACTGAAAAAGTGTAATACTCCCCATGTCTTGGACATTTAATAAATATTGCACTGTTTAATTAACATCAAAAAACCCACCAAGATGTTTCTTTCACAAGAATATAATGGAAGTGCACAAAGGTCTTCATTCTCATAGAAAAACATTACAACAGTGGTTCTTTTTTTTTTTTTAAATATTTTTTTAGTTGTAGATGGACACAATGTCTTTATTTTATTGCTTTGTACGTGGTGCTGAGGATCGAACCCAGGGCCTCACACATGCGAGGCAAGCGCTCTACCGCTGAGCCACAATCCCAGCCCTACAACAGTGGTTCTTAAATTCAGATTTCATGTGGAAGAATTGTTAAAACATGAGTGACAAAAGACAAAATCTCAAGAGGTACTTTTTAAAAATATTTTGTTTTTAGTTGTAGATGGACACAATAACTTTATTTTGATGTGGTGCTGAGAATCAAACCCAGTGCCTCACACATGCTAGGCACACTGAACCACAACCCCAGCCCTAGAAGGGACATTTTTTTTTTGGTACTGGAGATTGAACTCAGGGGCACTCGACCACTGAGCCATATCCCCAGCCCTATTTTGTGTTTTATGTAGAGACAGGGTCTCACTGAGTTGCTTAGTGCCTCGCTGTTGCTGAGGCTGGCTTTGAACTCGCAAATCTCCTGTCTCAGCCTCCCTAAGTGCTGGGATTATAGGCTTGCGCCACCTCGCCTGGATTACAAGGTACATTTCTAATACAGTGATAGTGACGCTACTGATCCTAGGACTTCTGGTTGAGAACAATCACAGTAGATTGAATTATGTTGTATAAGGAACTGGGTCTCTGTTACCACTGTACTCACTGTACTCTGAGCTGACATCACTAGTCCTGGAATGCAGTTATTACAAATATATTTCTGTTTTCTGAGAGTCTATAAAAAATGATGGCAGTCTTACCTACGGTAGACAGGTTCTGGAAGTTCTCCAGCATCACATCCTTGTAAAGGTTTCTCTGAGTTGGGTCCAGTGAAGTCCACTCCTCCTGGGTAAAGTCCACAGCCACATCCTCAAAGGTCACTGAGTCCTAAAGCACCACACACGATAGTTTAAGGCAAGTAACAGCTCTACTCAATACTCAATGGTGAATGAGAAAGTGACACCAATATCCACATAGGATGGTTATGTCTCCTATATTCTATCCCAAGTTCAGTGATCCTAAGAAACCTCTCCATTCACACTTATTCACTGTGGGTCTCCTCTAATCATATTGTTTTTGGCACCTCTTACACATAAACTGCTCTCTCCACAAATACACTGGGAACTTTTCTCATTTCTCCATTTTTTTTTTTTTTTTTTTTTTTGGTACTGGGGATTGAACTCAGGGGCACTCGACCACTGAGCCACATCCTCAGCCCTATTTTGTGTTTTTATGTAGAGACAAGGTCTCACTGAGTTGCTTAGCGCCTCGCTGTTGCTGAGGCTGGCTTTGAACTCGCGATTCTCCTGTCTCAGCCTCCCTAAGTGCTGGGATTACAAGCGTGAGCCACCGCGCCCGGCTTCATTTCTCCATTTTAACACACTCCTGAAGCATACTACAAAGACTCAACAAATCAAGTTACAGGAATTCTCTGAAAAAAGACACTTTTATTTTCCTTACTATCTGCCAGAATGCCAAAAAAAAAAAAAAAGAAAGTATCTAATAGGTACAAGGGAACTCAATATTCACATGATTACAAAAAATACTGAAAAAATTTCAGGTTAGCCCTCACCAATATTAATGTGTGTGTTTCTGGGGGAAATTCAACTAGAAACAGTCTTCATGTAGGTATTTTTTCCCTCTGACAAACTCTGCAGACAGATCTAAATCTGTCTTACTGGTTGGTCTATTTTATCATTTTGGAAAAGTATACAATAAGTTTGACACCAAATTTGGATATCCCTAATTCATCATTATCAGACTTTGTGTTCTAAGACACTGTGTTTTCTAGTGTGAAATCTGTTTCTCTCAAGTATCTTTCAATGTCCTGATATCCTACAATGGAGTACCCAATCTTGCCCGAATGTGTAGAATAGTAAATACACTTTAATTAAACTTACCAGTTGTACATCACTGGAGGTATGTTCAGTCAAAAAATTCTGCTGAAGTGCTGAATCTTTGGTTTTTAGTTGCATATCCAATTCTGAAATCAAATCAAAATAATAATAATAATTTAGTTTTAAAGGAACAGTAGATTAAAGGAGTTAAAAATAAGTCTTCATAGTGGGGTGTGACTGTAATCCCAGTGGCTCAGGAGGCTGAGGCAAGAGGATTCCAAGTTCAAAGCCAGCCTCAGCAACTTAGCAAGGCCCAAAGCAACTCAGAGAGACCCTGTCTCAAAATAAAAACTGGTGATGTGGCTCAGTGATTAAGTACCCTAGGTTCAATCTCTTGTACCAAAAATAAAACAAAATAAATCTCGCCAGGCAGGGTGAGGCATGCCTATATTCTCAGCCACAAGGGAAGCTGAGGCAGGAAGACCATAAGTTCAACTCAGTGAGACCCTCAGCAACTTAGGACAGTCTCTAAACAAAAAAATAAATAAATTGGGGGTATACTCATTGGTAAAATGCCCCTTGAAGGTTCAATCCCCAGCTCCCCCATCAAAAAAAAAAAGGTCCATTCTCGAAATAAACATGACAAAACAAAATCCTGATTTATACTGAAAAATTCAGCAATTAAAGGGTTATAACTACATTTTTTGATACCAAAGACTGAACCCAGTGGGACTTTACCACAGAGCTACATCTCCAGTCCTTTTAATCTTTCTAATATTTATTGCAATGCAGGGTCTCAGTTGCTAATACTAGCTTCAAACTTATGATCTTCCATCCTCAGTCTCCTGAGTTGCTGGGATTATAGGGTTGAGTGCCACCATGCCCAGCACAAATTTAAATAATATATAAAACACTAATTCTGTGACAACTAATATGTGGTAATAATTCAAAATGATATTATCAGGGCTAAAAAAGGAAGATTTGAACATCAAAATACATACATCAAAATGATGAACCTAAATAATAATAATATATGGGCTGGGGCTATAGCCCAATGGCAGAGCACTTGCCTGGCATGTGTGAAGCACTGGGTTCAATCCTTAGCATCATATAAAAATAAACAAATAAAAGGCACGCTGTCTACACAAAAAATAAAAATAAAATAAAAAAGAAGAATATGTTGTTTCATGAGCTCAAAGAATATTAAGTTCTGGAGTTAAAGATAGCTTTCTGAGAAGTTCCCTTGCTATGCCTCCAAATATACTGAATCTGTCACTGATCAAGGCTGTTTTCCACAAACACTCACCTTGGAGTACTCCTGTGCGCACAGTCATCAACTCTTCCTCTTCTTCCAAGGAAGATGCAGGGCTTGGTTTAATAAGCGTCTGACATCCTGTAAAAGGGGAAAGGTGCATTCACAAAAGAGATGATAAGGGTTTCTATGATTCATGTCTATAATTCTCATGAAAGCAGTAAAATTATTTCAGAGCCTTATTCTGTAATCTCAAAGTTTGATAACCTCAGATCACCAAACTCCTACAATAAAGTAAAACCAGTGACTCATAATTATTATAGTGCATCAGATTAAGGTGGAGAGACTGACAAACACAGTGAACAGGATCCAATCTAGAGAATGAGTATTGCAAAGATGAAGACCAAGACTACATTTCAACAACAGTAAGTGATGCTGTTGAACCTGGACAACATTTAAGAACTACCATGTGCAAGACCCTGAATTTAACATACAGCATCACACAGAGGAAAAAGAAAAGAAAACAAAGAAAGAAACTGCCACAATACATTAAAATGTATCTGTTGGGGGCTGGGGACGTAGCTCAGTGATAGATTGCTTGCCCAGCAGGTACAAGGTCCTGAATTCAGTCCCCAATACTGCAAAGTAAATAAAGAGGGAAAAAAAATTATTAGGGAAAGATTGTGTTTGCTAGTTCCCATTCTGAGAGTTGACAAGATGGATCCTACAACACAGAAAATACTTAGCATATACCTATTCCCTATGAGGTTACAGGGGATAATGGCAGTCTTACCTACTGTGGCCAAGTTCTTGCAGTTCTTCACTGCCACATCATTATGTGCATTTCTCTGAGTTGGGTCCTCTGAAGTCAACTCCTCCTGGGTGCAGTCCACAGCCACAGCCTCAATGCTCACTGAATCCTAAATAATCACACACATTCTGTCTTAAGCCAAGTAATATCTTCACCAGTTTTCATAGGAGAATAAGGATGGTGGAAACAATGCCTATACAGAGATGTGAATTCCTTCACTGCCTAACCCTTAGTCCATCCAATGGCCCTAGGGACTATTCTCTGTATCCATAGTCACTCACTGTTCATCTACTCCACTCATACGGTTGTAATGGCACTTCTCAAACATGAATTTATCTCACCATAAGGCAAAGCCATTTTATTTCTTCCTCCTTTATTCCTGAGCACACAGCACACATTTGATAAAATGATAAATGAATTAAAGACATTTTTATGTTCCTTATCTTTCAGAAGACAGCAAATTGACACACATGCATTTGGAACCATGGGAATCAAGATTACTTATTAATTACTAAAATACTGCAATGATTTTCAAGCTAACCCTTCACCAATGTGAAAGGCTTCATTCTCTGGAAAAATTCAACTAGGGACTCAGTACTTGTGCGAGGCTTTATTTTCCTTAAGAAAGTCTGTGAGCAGAAAGATCAGTAAAATAGAGGGAAGAAAACAAGGGAAAGGAGAAGAATGAAAGGAAAAGTACCAGGGACTGAATCAGAGCAAACTGTATTCCATGCTTTTATAATTATGTCAAAATGAATCCTGATGTTATATTGAAAACCAGTAAGTCTAAATGGTGGATGCGGTAATGTCAGTTTGTAGAATGAAAAACATTCATGATACCTGATCATTTCTCAGGCAATCAGCCACTGTACTTTCTTCCTCTATCTCACCTTCATGACTGCAGACTGGGCCCACAGGAAGTAGACCTCCTAAAAAAGAAGATATGATAATCCAGATCTGACCCGAAGCCCACATTCACTTGTTGACATTATTGTATGCTAATTCAAAATTCCCATATAATTGAACATATTTAGGAAAATTCATATAATCTCTAGGAATAAACAACATCACAGCAATTCTGTGTCACTTACACTCAGAAAAAAGGACAGTAAGCCATGCTGCCCTTCAAGAAAAGAATCCTGGTCTCACTTCATGGGAAGAAACTTGAGCCCTCAGAAACGTGACTCTTCATTTCCCCACAGGAACATTAATCATAAATGAGATTATGTAACACCTCTTTCCTCAAGAGACATACCAGGGGGCTGACTTACAAAACAGCCCTCCCTGGCCCAATTCAGGACCTCAGTGAAAAACTAGCAACACAACTGTTCTGTCCCAGACCTCTGGCTTTGTATTGTGCCTGGAGTACCTAAAGCAGACTCTCTGAAAAACAGCAACAGGACTTACCATCGGACAAATTGGTAACATCCATGTTAGTCTGATCCTGAAAAGTTTGTGATCACTCTCTTCTGGGATTCCAAGGACACGTCAAGGCAGCTTATGAATCTAAGTGAATAGTGGCAATGCTTATTCCTCTTTAAACAGGGTTACGTGGATTCCTGTTGACATCAATCATTAATCAATAAACAATACTTAGTTATCAAATATCATACATTCTCTCTCCTGATAACACATATGAACCTATCTAAAAATTGTACACCATATAACAAGATTAGTAACAACCGCCATTTACTGAGTAACCTCATTTTCAGTAAGTTACACAAGAAGCTTTATGCATGTGTATATATACCAAATTATATGTAATTATTACTCTATTTATTCATTTTTCTAACAATCCCTCACAGCAGATTATTATAATCACTAACGATGAAACTCAGTGAGACCCTATCTTTGTGTTCAGAAAACACAAGTGATTGTTCTAATACCAAGTAGTGAGGAAATGGTTAACCAGGACTTTGATGTGGTTAAGTGTGCCCCTAAAGTCCAATGCTCTGTGGTTATCATTATATTCTAAATTAACAGCCATATAAAGGACTCTGGAAACTGATACCTGGTGTGTTTGTTAGCCTTTCACTGCTGTGACCACAATACCTGACATAAATGACTTAGAGAAAGAAAGATTTGTTTTGGCTCGAGGTTCCAGAGGTTTCAGTCAACAGCCAGATAGCTCCATTACTTTGGGCAGAACATCACAGCAGAAGAACATGGGAATGCAAAGGAAAACTACTGAACTTATGGCAGCCAGGAAGGAATGGGGTGGGTGGGAGGGCAAGTCAGAATATAGTCTCCAAGAACATACCCCTAGTAACCAACTTCCTTCAACCCTGCTCAACTTGCCTGTAGTTTCCACCTCTTCTCAATGATCCATTCAAATTATCAATCCATCAAATGGATTAATCTACTAATGAAGTTAGAGCCTTCATGATCCAATAACTTCCACAGTCCCATCCCTGAACAGAATACACTTCAACTACTGCTTAGCCTCAACAGAGTCTTTGTTCTGACCTCTGCTTGATGCTCAAGGCAGAGTAAAGAAAATATCTGCAGGGGCAGCACCAAATGGAACTTTGCCAAATACCTGATAATTTGATGGGTCTTCTTAAATAACCTTAGAATATTACCAATAGGCCTGTTTTTTCAATAAGTTCTGCTTCTGTTTTTGTTTATTCCTTCATATAATCTCTTTCATATGAAGAAAATAAAAAATGCAATAAAAACATCAACAACAGAACTGATGGAACAGAAAAAAAAAAAAACCATCATCTCCAAGACACTATTTGAAAACATAGGGTCAAAGAAGAAAAGTAAAAAAAACCTTATTGGTATTTATAGAAATGTAACAAAACAGCAAACTCTGATATACAGTACTTCAACAAAAGAGAGAAACAATGAGATAGAAATAATATTGGGCTAACAAAGAACTTGTCTAGCATACATGAGCCCTCAGAAATTAAACTCAGAAATCAAAGAGATGCCTTTACAACTGAATCTAATGATACAATCAGAGAACAAATTTGGCCATCTACAAGTAATGGACAAATTCCTAGATAATAAAAAATATCAAGATTAAATGGGGGCAGGGGGCTGTAGCTCAGTAGCAGAGCACTTGCCTAACATGTGTGAGGCGCTGAGTCCAATCCTTAGCACCCCATGAAAATAAAAACAAAACAAAATAAAGACATGCTGTTTATCTACAACTACAAAAAATTTAAAAAAAAAAAAAAAGAGGGGCGGCTGCTGTAATCCCAGCAGCTCAGGAGATTGAGACAGGAGGATGACAAGTTCAAAGCCAACCTTAGCAACTTCGTGAGGCACTAAGCAACTCAGTGAGACCTTATCTCTAAATAAAATGCAAAAAAGGGCTGGGAATGTGGCTCAATGATTGAGCCTCTCTGGGTTCGATCCCCAGTACATCCCCCCGCAAAATAAAAATTAAAAACACAAAAACAAAACTAAAAACTCTGTGGAAGGCAGACCAAGGATGTGTATTCTCCAGATACTTGCTCTTATGCAGTAGGTTAAGACCAACAATTTATAAAAACAGGTCTGGACAAGATAAACGAATGCAGGAGATGATTCATTTTACTTTAATTTAAAAGGAATTGTTTGTGGAGACCGCTGCGTCTGTCAATCAAACCAATTATATAGGACCCACCAGGGACATGAAAGTTCTGATCAAATTATTTTCTAAAACTCTACTAACTATAATTTATTTTTCGAAGTAAACAAGCTTCGGGCTGGGGATATAGCTCAATTGGTAGAGTTCTTGCCTGACACGCACAAGGCCCTGGGTTCAATCCCCAGCACCACACACAATAAATAAATAAATAAATACATGCATACATACAGAAACCACAAGATCATCTTTAAAAAAAAAGTAAACAAGTTTATCTCAGTTATTACCAGTAATGTCTGTAACCCCAAAAAGACTACTGTTAACATGTGACAATGTGTTGCTTGGCACATCTAGCACTAAGATGAATTCTTCAAGTTTTGCCAGGTGTATTGTTTCTTGGATCTTTGTCCTTTATTAGGGACAGTGGATAAAGGATGAAAAACAGTAACATTCTTCTAAGTTCAATCATGCATGACACTCAACAGTGCCACTCATATGGTTCCTGAACTCCCATTGCTATTCTCTCAATTCCAAGGAGTTATCAGAGAAGAGATAACTTCCTCCAGTATCATACTGTCTACCAAGGGACTGAATAGAAGGAAAACACTTTCTCCTATAAGTGAAACATATCAGGTCTAGATTTGGTTCCACATTGTCTGGAAAGACCACAATGACCATGACAAGTGCTGTGGGTACTGATGATCCGGAGCATAATGCACAGCTGGGTGCAGAGAACCCCCAAATCTGGATCTCTGAGGTCTTCTGTTTCCAAGGAGCCCCATAGATAACCAGTCTTTCCTTATCTTAATGACGTACAACAACTTCTATCAGAGCCTAGATATAGCTAGAGGTTATCATAAATGATCCAGAGACTACAGAGGCATGAGAAGAGGTTACTAAAGCCTCTATAGTAAAGAAGTCCCTGATGATTTTAATTTATAATTATAACTTATAAGTGAGGAATATGTTCCTACCAGAAGCAAAAAAGGACTAAAAGTTATTATACTTATATATTAGTGTGACAATTGAATATTGTCCCGGATAAGGACATTACCAATATTATATCATACCTGTGGTCCTGGAGAAAGGTAGCTACAATACAGGTATTGTCTCCAAAAACTGTGATAAGAAAGGTGTTCAGGTACCCCAGGGCAGCCTTCCAAGATCTGACAAGATAGCACACGTCTGAGAAGCTGCTAAAATAGGAAATGAATGGAATGTTAGTCAAGTTATAACAACAAAATACTTACCAGCTATTATTACACAGACTCAGTAATTTTATTATTATTCAATGTTGGCTATGGGAAGCTCTATGAATGGAACCACAACATTTAAGACTTCAGTACTTGATTATGAGCACCATTTACTTACTCATTTATTTCAAGATTTAAGAATAGGCAATGGTGACTAGTCAAATGGACAAACAGTGGAGATGTGGCTTTATAATATTTTATCCTTGGGGCTGGGGCTGTGGCTCAGTGGTAGAGCATTTACCTAGCATGTGTGAGGCACTGGGTTTGATTCTCAGCACCGCATATAAATAAATAAAATAAAATTCCACCAACAACTAATAAAAACATTGTTTTAAAAAATTTTATCCTGAAAAAAAAAAAAAATTTTATCCTGGAAGACCGTATATTAATTGACTGTGGGTCATATGAACTATCTTAATTAAGGCCCAGGGAGTTTCACGTGTTAAGCCAAACATAAACAACAGGAACATGCTGTATTTTGAGCATACATAGGGATGTTTTAGGGCAACAAATACTGTTACTATAAGAAAATGAGGCCAAGTGTTGGGGAATGCAGAGTGCTTGTCTAGCATGTGTAAGGTCCTGTGTTCAATCCCCCATATGGGGGGGGGGGTGGACAAAACAAAGCTGGGCGCAGTGACACAAGCCTGTAATTCTAGCACTTTGGAAGGCTGAGATAGGAGAATTGTGAGTTCAAAGCCAGCCTCAGCAACGGCAAGGCGCTAAGCAACTCAGTGAGACCCTGTCTCTATGTAAAAACACAAAATAGGGCTGGGGATGTGGCTCAGTGGTTGAGTACCCCTGAGTTCAATCCCTAGTACCAAAAAAAAAAAAAGACAAAACAAAAAGAAATTGAGTCAATCCTAAAGTTAAAAGTGAAAGAATACCATTTTTTCCTCCAGGTTCTGTTAGGTACATGTTTAGGGCTATAAAAGAGCAATGTTTAAATTTAGGGAGATGCCCAGATATGACTATTGAGTCCCAATTTTTCTTTATTTTTTTTGCATGTGGTACTATGCATTGAACTCAGATCCTTGGGTATGCTTATGCATGAGCAAAACCCAAATAGTGCCTTTTATTACATGTAAATTTGGTATTTAATGAGATCAATTTATGAAACTTCTTTTTATCTACCATATATTTATTTCATATTACATACACTAAAAATCCTAATGCATAGTAAAGCACAATGGCATGTGCCTGTAGTACCAGCTACTCAAGAGGCTGAGATACAATCACTTGAGTCCAGATGTTCTAGACTAATCTGAGCAACACAGGGAAACTCTGCCTCAAAAAATAAATCAATTAAATATTCTAGTATATATATGATCTATTTAATTTCCTTGTATTTCTCTCATAACTATGGATTTGATATTAAATCACTTACTAATCGACAGCTACCATTACCTTTGCTCAGTCTGGCATTTACACAATATAATGTTCCTTTGCTATCCCCCTTGGGCTCAAATCGGCCTAAAGTGAGTCTTTACTGCCACTTTTTAAAAAATTATTTTAGGCATTAGCGATCTTAAGCCTAGATATTTTGTCTGGCTGTTAAGAGGAAGAATGGTAACTACAGGTGCCAGGAACCTCTTGCCTCCCTCTCCCTACGATGACTCTTGTCCTCATGCACAAAATCTTTTAAAATATTTAACTAAGCAGGTAAAAGTTTTCTCTCCACTGTTAATCTTTTCCCTTTGTCTGACTTGCGAACTCCTGATGGATCTAAGCAGTTAAATCAGTCTCCCTCGGTTTTAGAAGGTCTGGGGACCACACCTAGAGGTCAGTTAAGAGAGCAACATAGGCCTAAACTTTGTAATTTTTAAATAATTTACAGCAATAGACCTGTTACCTCACATGATTTCAAGAAACATCTTCAAGTGGAGAGAGATCCAAGTGCTCTTTCCCTCCATTTTCATTCATTCTTTTTTCTTTTTACAGTGAGTCATCACTTTGATCACCATAGATAGGATCTGCCATAATCCATGGGTGGGAGCATAAACAGCAATATCAACAAGGGATATACCAGAGAAATATCCACTGCCACAGTGACTAAGATTCTTCCTCACTAGAATACAGTTTTAGATGTGGCTCTGCTTTTCTACTGGTGGATACTCCTGCTAGAACCCATCTGCATACGCAAATGCTTTACCCATAACCATGGCACTCACAGCCTTGTTTCTCATCAAGGACTCTTTTTACTGCAAAGTACAATGCAACTCAGTTCATGCCATCAACTAGTCTTATCATACACTGTCAGAGAGAGTTTATCGAATGAAAGGTGGAATGGCTTACTGAACACTCATTTAAAAGGGCCAAATGGAAGAGACTACTCTAACAGAAGGGATTCCATCTCACAGAACAAGGGATATGCTTTGAATCAGTTTTACATGGTACTGTCTCCCCATAGACAAAATGCCCAGGACCAAGAATTGATGGTGAAAGTGAAATTGGTTCCTTAAACTATTTTTGCTTCCCATTTCAGCAATTCATAAATGCTGCAGGTTTGAAGATCTTAGTTAGGAATGTTTCCCAAGGAAACACAATTACATCCCAGTACACTGGAGGTTGAGACTGACACTTGGTCATTTTGGGCTTCATATGGCAATAAACCAAGAGGAAACAAATTTTAAAAGGGGAAGGAGATCTATTGGCAGAATTGATTAATCCCAAATACCAAAGGAAAATGCAGTACTACCACACAACTGGAACAAGGTAGAAGTATAAAAACCACAAGGACTTCTAAACCACATAGAATAAGCTGATAGAAAACTACAACTAAAAAAGGCAGGATAAAGGAGGACATGGACTCTTGGGGTATAAGGTTTTGAGTGACTCCACCAGGTACACAGAGCAGTTGAAATTGTGACTCAACAGAGCACAACAGGAAATATAAATATGGTCATAAAAAAATGAACTATGGATATAAACTACAAACTTGAGACCTATTACAGAAACAAGAAATGCAGTTTTTTGGTGGGGTGGGTACTGGGGATTGAACTCAGGGGCACTCGACCACTGAGCCACAACCCCAGCCCTATTTTGTTTTATTTAGAGACAGAGTCTCACTGAGTTGCTTAGCGTCTTGCCATTGCTGAGGCTGGCTTTGAACTCGCGATTCTCCTGTCTCAGTCTCCCAAAGTGTTGGAATTACAGGCGTGCGCCACTGTGCCCAGCTAAGAAATAGTTTTTCTTGTTTTCTTTCCTAGTTCTATTTGTCTTTACTAACATAAACTAACAACTCTATATTGCTATATCGTGTGCACGTATAAAATATATAACAACGCATCTCATTGTTATGTACAACTATAAAGTACCAATAAATGGGGAAAGAAAAATAAAATGAGCAAAAGAAAAAAAATAACCATTGTTCTAACTCCTTTTATATACATGAGTGATTAAGTTTATAATATTCTCTTTAGTTATCAGAATATTCAGTGAGAAAGTAAATTTGAGGAGTAATTAACATGGCTTGTGAGGTACACACAATGACTATAGGACTGTGTATTTTCTCTCTCTGAAGTTGAAACTTTTTTCCTTTTTACTTTTTAAACACAAATAAAATACTTGTTTAATTATTATGAGTAAATTCCAATGTGTGCAGAAGGGTACATTTGAATGGTAAACAGCCAAAGAATGGACTGTGCTCATCAATTTATCTCAGCTCCAATTTCATTTTCAATACCTGTTAGGGAATAAAAGACCATATCTTTATATGTACAATAACAGATGTTATGCTTTGCACATAAGGTGTGTCATAAACTTCATTTACTTGGTGCCTCAGCATCCTTTTATAACTTCAGATAAGTTATCTGAAATCTAGTCATGCTGGGCATGATGGCACACACCTATAATCTCAGCTACTCAGGAGGCTTAGGCAGGAGGATCACAAAATCAAGTCCAGCCTGGATAACTTACCAAGATCCTGTCTCAAAATACAAAAGGACTGGGGATGTGGTTCAGTAGTAGAGCACTCAGGGTATGGTGAGGGGGGTCACCAATAATACCTCTGGCCTAGTTAAAGCTTCTCCCCCTCTGTCGTCATTGACTATATGGTCTGCTTGATCCTCCTTCAACTGATGAAAAAAGCAACACATCCTACTGATCTCGATTAAACCAAATTGCCAACACAAGGGTGACATAAAAAAGTCAATCTTCAGAAAGTATTTCCTCTGCATTAGCCAATCCACAACTGCAGTGGGAAAGTCTGAAGGACAATGCCCACAGACCTTAATAAAGCAGAGTTCCAAATGTCCTCTCTCTCAATCCCTACCCCACTACTGAGCACGCTACTGTTTCTGTACTTTTCCAAGGCTCTCAAGGGCAGCCCTCTTTTTTTTTTTTAATTTTTTTGTAGATGGACACAATGTCTTCATTTTATTGCTCTGTATGTGGTGCTGAGGATCGAACCCAAGGCCTCATGCATGTGAGGCAAGCGCTCTACCACTGAGCTACAATCCCAGCCCAAGGGGCAGACCTCTTAACTCAGGGATGCATGAGTAATAAAATGTTTCTGCTGTTTCATGGGTTTTGTCCTACTGCCTCCTCTATATCTCACTTGGCCACAATGTAAGTCTCCTGTTCTGGGTAGGGCTAGAATTCACCGCCACTCAGCAGGGAGGGACCTCCAGACCCAAATAGAAAAATATAACAAGATGTAGCAAACTGGGTATGGTCACACCCATGAGGGATACAACAAAATAGACTTCTCTTGCTTTACCACCTGACCCTCCCATGAGGCTAACACCATTTTGGAAGGCTCCGTGACTCACTGAGTTATGTCTGCACTACTCTGTTGTGTCTACTGAATTATGCCAAAACCCCCCTTCCTAATTTGGAAGGAGATAGTCTAAGGGACCCTTGGGAACAACTGTTAGCCTTAACAGGACAAGAAGGGAAGCACAGTCAACAGGCACTGCCAGTAGTGGTCAGAGTGAAACCAACTATATTCTGAAGGCCTTATTTGGGCTGATTGGCTTCTCACTGAGAAGCAGAAGAGGTAGACAGCGGGTAAATACTAGAGTCAGCAGAGTGCTAGAGAGAGACTGGCATTCTAACTGCCCATTGCATTGGGGATGGAATATTCTATGAAGGTGAC
>CM053413.1:6205476-6259352 GCA_028644305.1 Xerus rutilus
GAAAATCCTTTATTCAGGGAGTGGGAGCCCGGGCGAAGAGGAAAAGAGGAAGAGGGGACACGCGGGAGGGATTTTATAGAGCCCGCTACAAAACCGCGTGGCAAGCTAGGGATTGGTCATTTTAAAATTGGGGGCAGGTAAGCAGTGGCGGCCTTCGGTTAGGCCTTGTTTTTCCAGGTGGAAGATTCCGGAGCGGAACTCCCTGGGGCAGGGACTGGGGTGTGAAAACTATTTGTTTCCCAGGTGGAAGATTGGGAGAGGAACCCCCTGGGGTAGGAACTGCCTTGTGCTTCTAGAGAGGGGAGGTGAAAATTAATTACAAAAAGGCTGTTTTCTACCTTACAGACACAATGTCTTTATTTTATTGCTTTGTATGTGGTGCTGAGGATCGAACCCAGGGCCTCACGCATGCGAGGCAAGCACTCTACCGCTGAGCTACAATCCCAGCCCCAAAGTGTGTATTTGTAATAGTGGTCCCTTCACCTTCTGAATATCGCTCTCATTGTTTTTTCTTTCTTCTCCTCTCCCCCTCTCTAACAGATCAGGGAGATAGTGTTGTTTTCTTCCCCTGGTTAGCTGCCCTTGAACACAACCACTACAGGAAGGAGATGCCTGCTGAGGATCTGGGAAGTGAATCTCTCCCAAATTAACAAGTGAACAGTGAATGCTAAGGTGCCATCAGGGTGCCCTGGAACCGCCCCCCTACCAGAGCACACCTGGAATGGAACCCTTTAAAACCCCCCTGTCCCTGCTGATTAAGAGAGTTACAGCCTTTGGGACAGGAGTCCCCTGTGTTTCTCCTTTGCTAGCAAAGCAGTAAACCTTCTTTTTCCTTTTTCTCAAAACCGTGTCCTCATTATTAAATTGGCATTGATTGGCATTGGGGACAGGGACTGAGCTTTCCATTACATATTGATTGACATGGAGATTGTTTTTCCTTTTTTTTTTTAACAGACTTGATACTCCATGACATGTTTTTAAATTCCTTGATTGAAGTAATATCTGTTTTTAGGAAGACAATGCCCAACCAAACAAAATCCGATTCTGCTAAAGCGCTCCACTGGCCTGTCCAGCCACCTCTCAGGTCTCACCAGAAGCGGGGAAGCTTGGCTCTGACACCCCGCCCTCCAGCGGGACTGCGTTTCCGGAGGAGAAAGAGACGGGGCTGGGCCGCGCCTGTAGGCCGCGGGCGGGGCCAGAGCGCGCCAGGCCTCTCCACCGAGGCTCGGCCACACGCGTCCTGGAACCTACCCGTTAGCGCAAAGCCGCCACCTTAAGGCGAACTCAAAATCCCTCCCTCCGCAGCATGGCCGGAAGACAGCAGGGGCCCTGACGTCACTTCCGCTCGCCGCCGGGATCGCGGTGGCAGGAGGCCACAGCTCGGGAGGTGGAGGTTCGCACCAGGCGCGTGGGGACCGAGGGGGCGACGTCCTGCGGCCTCCGCCCACGTTCCCAAGAGCCCTCGCCTGGCAGGGTTCGTTAGTATGGAACGGAGGCTGGCCCTCTGGGCGGTGTTAGAATCACCGTTTTAAGGTTCAGTTGATTACAGCCATTCTGGGTGCTTCCAACAATCTCCCGCCCTCAGCCCACCCAGTCAGGTTCAGGGGTCAACCGCAGAAGAGCAAAGAGGCTAAAGGGTTGGTTCTGTCGCTGCTTTTGGAAATCACTGATAACTTAAGATTCTTCCAACCCTTAGCAACCCACTTTTCATCTTTCTCATCAACTGTTCCTGCAAGGGCCCTGCGCCCCTAAGCTTAGGAAGTTGAGCTAAAATCAGAATTTTTCTCATCTGAGGTTACAGGGAGATGCCCAGTTCTTCCACCACTATTGACACAATTCTTCACAAGCCTGAGCCTGGTACTGAAGGCTCTCCTGATATGTATCATGAACCAATTTATCAGCTATGTGCTAGGGAGTATGTTATTACTTGGCATTTACAAATATCCCGCAAAACTTAGTATTAGAAATACAATCCATTATTAGTAGAAGCCTCTTGAGGAGCACGACCTTGCACAATTCAGTTCAGATTTCTATTGGTCAAGGTCCAATAACAAGATCGGTTCATATGAAAGGGAAGATGAAACTCCACCTTCTGATGGGAGTAACTTAGAGGAATTTCTGGTTGTTTGTCACAAGATGTGCTGGGTCTTGGTCAAGGGGCCTGTTTTTTCCATTTAGATCTGTTTAATGACTTGTGTGAGGATGCACTTACTCCTGGGACTCCGCAAGGGTGAAGCTCAGGTGTATCATGGGAATCAATGTATGTATATGGGCTGGTCCACTTGGTTAGAAAGAAACAGTATTAACAAAGAATTAAACATTTTTAATGAATTTAATGGTTTAGATAGCAACTAAAAAGTAATGGAGTACCTAAATTTAAAACACCAAGAGTAGAATTATCTCAATGAAAAATACCAGTACAAATACAGATGAGCACAGGACAAACAGAAAAAACAAGATGCTAGAAATTACTCCAAATTTATTACTACTTATATTATACATAATGCACTAAATGTTCGAGATAAAAGAAAAGGATTGTTAGTTGGGATTTTTCAAGTATTCAATTTTTTTAAACTCCAGCTACTAAAGTACATATAAAAAGACACCTCTGGGGCTGGGATGTAGCTCAGAGGTAGAGCACGTGCTTAGCATGCATGAGGCCCTAGGTTTGATATTCCCAGCACCAAAAAATAACAAAATATATACAAAGGGTAAAAAAGATGAAGAAATAAAAGAAAATCAAGCTGATATAGCCATATGACTATCTAAAAAAGTAGAATAGAAAACATGATAAAGTTTAGATTTTTCAAAACTATTCTTTGAAATAAAATCACAAAACTAAATATTTTTGCCAAAATTAACACAAGGTTAAAAATGCAGAAAGAAATCATTCCAGAATGCAAGAGATCCAAAGTAAATTTAATTATCCAATCAGTAAACATTAAAAATATAAGAAAAAAAAATCTTTGCTGCACAAGTGAAAATGAAAACACGACTAGAAAATTTTAATACACAATGTGTAAGATGAGATTGGAAACTCTAGTTGTCTTATAACCATAAAAGAAACTGACCAAATACCTTAAAATCACGGTAGAAAAAGGGTACCTAAAACAGTAAGAATTACTCTAGATCTGAATAAATCAACAGGATAAATCAACAGGTTAAAAATTCAGAAAACATAGCAATACTCCCCAATGCAATGCATGATACTGTCAAAATCTACATCTAAATATCATTCAAGTCTTTCTTCAATTATTATTTTGGTAATACCAGGGATTGAACCCAGGGCCTTGTACATACTAAGCACATGCCCCACTTTTTGTTACAGAACAATTACATGCCATTGTTATTCAAACATCTATTTGTGAGATTTTTATAACATTAGTAAATGCAAGTTACCTTTAAAGATGATCCATTATGTCCAAGTTGAGTGGATCTAAGAACACAAGGTTAACACTAGCTGGGTACAGCTCAGTGGTAGACTGCTTCCCTAGCATGTGTGAGGCCCTGTGTTTGATCACCAGCACAGCCAAAAAAGTTTTAAAAATGTTAAGATTAAAAAAAATCAATAGCCAGGCATGGCAGCTCACACTTATAATCCCAGAGACTTGGGAGGCTGAGGCGGAGGATTATAAGTCAAGGTTCGCCTCAGCAATTCAGCGAGGCCGTGAGCAACTTGCCTACCATCTCACAATTTAAAACTTTAAAAAAAAATTTAAATCAATAAGTGACCACATTTGAGAGTCCTTTCATGTACTCACTCATTCAAGTATTTATTAGGCATTATAGGCCAATTGGAGTTCTGGGTACTTGAGTCGTAACAGTGAATGAACATGATCACAGGATGCAGGGAAGGTAATTAATAAATCCAAGAGGAATGCAGCCACAAAAACTATGGAATATTGGGAAATCTTTGCAATAGACTGGGTAATTAGTAAAAACCATAGCAAACAGGACAATAAAATGGAGATCATCTAATTAGAACTTTGAAGAAAAATATGCTTTTACTACTTTTGGTCAGTATTGTGATGGAAATCATACTCATTCAAAAAAAAAAAAGACTTAACAATTGAGATAGAAAATTAACAGTAATTTTCTACAGATATAACTGCTTGGTGAAAAACCAAAAGAATTTAGTGTTTAAGTGCCCCAAAATGGTGACTCCCAAAATTCATGTTGAATTTAAACCCCAATTGGACTTTTAAGGTGGGTCTTTTGGACTTCACTGAAAATTAAGTGAGGTCAAAAGAGTGGAGAACAAATCCAACAGTGCTGACTTTATCAGAGGAGAAAGACCTTGTTCTTTTCTCTATCACATGTAGACAGAATAAGGAGGCCAGCAACTGTGCAACAGGAACACAGGCCTCACCAGAAGTTGACCATGCTTGTCAACTCAGACTTTCAGCCTTCAGAAATGTGAGAAAATAAATTTCTGTATCTTTTCAGTTTATCCATTCAAGACAATCATTTTTTAAGCCACTTGGTCTATGGTATTTTGTTATGGTGGTCTAAGCTGAATATCACAGATTTTGAAAACTGAAAAGTGGGGTTCTACACTAAAAAGTACCTAAAAATGTGCAAGCAGCTTTGAAACTGACTAATGCATAGAGGCTGAAAAATTTTTAAAGTACATGCTATAAAAAAAGGACATTAAAGGATATTCTGGTGAGGTGTCACTTGGCAATGAGGAGCACATTATTAGAACATGGAAAAAATGCAATCCTTGAAAGGCAGAGGTAAAGAACTTGGCAGAACTGTATTCTAGCATTTTGTAGAAGGTAGAACCTGGGAGTGATACAATTGAAAGTCTGAGAATTGTAATTAAAATGTTGAAGGAGCAGCTTGGTTCCTCCTGATTCCTTTTATTAAAATTCAAAAGGTAAGAGCTGAGTCGGGCACAGTGGAGCACGCCTATAATCCCAGCAATGCAGGAGGCTGAGGCAGGAGGATCGCCAAGTTCAAGGCCAGCCTTTGCAACTTAGTGAAGCCCTAAGCAACTCAGCAAGACTCTGTTTCAAAAAATAAAAAGGGCTGGGGATGTGGCACAGTGGTAAAGCCCCTCTGGGTCCAATCCCCAGTACAAAAACAAAAAGAACAAAAAATAAGAGCTGAGCTGAAGAAAGAATATTAAGCAAAAAGGAACCACAGCTTGGGAGATCTGGAAAACTTTTAGCCTAAACACACTAGAAAAACTGAGAAAGCTTATACTAAAAATGTGGTTGAACAGCTATTTGATAAAGAGATTATGGGTTAGCCGGGCATGGTGGCCATGCCTGTAATTTCAACCCCTTGGGATGCTGAGGCAAGAGGATCATAAGTTTTATGCCAGTCTGGGTAATTTAGTGAGACCTTGTCTTAAAATGAATTTTTTTTTAAAAAAAGGGCTGGGGATGTAGCTTACTCAGAGTGCTTGCCTAGCATGGGCAAGACCCTGGATTTATCCCCAATACTGGGAAAAGAAACAAACTAAAACTAAAGTAAGGAATAGAAATTAGATTATACAAGCAAAGACACTGCTGCTTAGATCTATAAAGAACCCAGAAGGCAAGACAGTGAATTTCTTAGATTTTATAAGAAGGGGATAATCAGCTACGAATATGAACTAGCCATTAAAAACAGGTAAGGATGGTTTCCTTCTTGGCATGCTCAGTGAGATCAGTGGGGTCAGAGGAGAATGCCTGGAGGAATGTCTTTTGACAATCCACCTGTGTCCTATACCACCTTCACTTCTGGTGAACTTTCAAATGAATAAGCCACACTGGCAGTCACTAAGCAACAAGGGATAGAACCAAATCTTCATTTGTCTCATATAGCATGTATTAATGCTACAATAACTATGAGTCCAAGCATCAGGATGAGGCCAACCTGCAACTGACCTCACCTAAGATCCACAAATGCTCAGACTCAAGTATCTATGAATGGGCAAGAGGGAAGGGGCCAGGGATGTAGCTCAGTGGTACATCAACTCTGTGGTTGATCCCAAATGTTACTAAAAGAAAAAAAGTTCCAGGGGATCAACATATCTTATTTCATACAATCAGAATGGCATCTAAGGATAATCTGAGCCATTACAACCCATACAAGGCAATTAAGACTAATCTGATGATCTTTGGTGTCACTGTCAACTTTAAAGGTCGCAACAGATGGGCTAAATAGTAACACCCATACCTTTACATTCATAGGCCTTCTTCCCAGTGTGAATTTTTGTATGTTTGTTTAGACGTGAGGAAACAGCAAATGCTTTCCCACATTGCTTACATATGTAGGGTTTCTCTCCAGTATGGGTTCGCATGTGAATGTTAAGGGATGTGGAATATATAAAAGCTTTCTCGCATATATCACACACAAAAGGCTTTTCTCCACTGTGAATTTTCAAATGTTTAGTACGATGAGAAGAAGTAATGAAGGATTTCCCACACTGAACACATTCAAAAGGCTTCTCTCCAGTGTGAGTTCTTACATGATGAATCAGGCCCGAAGTCCTGGTGAAGGCTTTCCCACATTCCTTACATTCATAGGGCTTCTCTCCACTGTGAATTCGTACATGTGTAGCAAGGGCTGAATACTGAGTGAAGGCTTTCCCACATTCCTTACATACATAGGGTTTGATTCCAGTGTGTGTTCTTATATGTTCAGTAAGCTGAGTAGATCTAGAGAAGGTTTTCCCACATTCCTTACATTCATAAGGTTTCTCTCCAGTGTGAACTCGTATGTGTTCAGTCAGGCCTGACCACCGAAGGAAGGCTTTCCCACATTCCACACACTTATATGATTTTCTTCCAGTGTGAATTCTACTATGATCATTAAGGTATGCATTATTTTTAAAGGACTTGCCACACACCCTACATTGGAAGGCCTTTTCTCCACTATGGGTTTTTATATGTGCAGAAAGTTGAGAAAAAGTAGTGAAGCACTTCCCACATTGCTCACATTTTTTGGATTTCTCTCCTGTATGAATTGTTACATACTGAGTTAGGTGTGAGGAAACTGCAAAGGCTCTCCAACATTCTTTGCATTCACAGAGTTTATTTCCATTGTGGGTTCCCATGGGATTATTAAGGCAAACAAAACACTGAAAGCCATTTCCACATTCCTCCCATTTGTAGGGTTTTGTTGCATTGAGAATTTGAAGATGTACATCAAGGTCTGTAGCATGAATAGGTTCGTTCCCATATTTCTCCCATTCATACGGATTTCCTCCATTGTGAGTTCCCATATTTGCTTGCAGGTATGATTGATTAAAGAAGGCTTCCCCACTGTCTCTGTATTCGAAGGGTTTCTCTGTCATGCTGGTTCCCTGGTACATCATATCTGGAGTCAGGCTGAAGACTTGTTCACACTGATTCAACTCAGAAAGGTTCTGTTCAGTAGAGGTTTGCTTATGTAGAGTAAGGATGTTTTCTCCATACCCATTACCCTCAGAAATGTATCCTTGATTTTGCATTCTCAGATCTGTCATAAGGCATGTCTGTTCAATGGGTATTTCTCCACAGGGCTTATAGTCACACAGTTTCCCTCCATCACTGAGGCTTGCCTGCTGATGAATGCATGAATGAGGATTAAGGGATTTCAGATAGAGGAAATAGATTTTACCCATCTGAAGACAGAAATATTTCCACGGCCTTACATGCACAGATTTCCTGGCCTCTTTATTTCCTACAAATTGGATGATGATCCTTTCATCCAAATCCTGTACCATTGACTGTAACTGTAAAAAGACTACATAATATTCCCATAAAATTGTTTAAAACCTACATGTTAAATTGTCTAGTCACATATTTGGGAATGTGTTTTTGAGAGAGCTCTGAGACAACAAGCTTCATGATGTTCAAAATCTCTCTCCAGAGGAAATGCTCCCTCTTGGGTACATACTACTGTCAAATATCTCTCACTTGTACTGGTTCTCTACAAAGGAATTCCCAATCATTTCTGAGAGTGGAAAATAACAAATACCCCTTGTTAATCTTACCGTTTGTATCCCAATGGAAGTTTGTGTCATACAGTCATTCTGAAGCTCTGACCCTTTGGTGCTAGGCTGGAGTTCCAATTCTGACGCTAAACAGAAAGAGAAATGTAAGGGTTTGAAGAAATAAATGGTAGATAGAAATCAAAAATGATGAGGGGTCAACTGTCTTTGTTTTCAAATTAAACATAGTAATAAAATAAAACCACAAATTTAAGGATTTTGTTTATTAGAACTTTAACAATAGAGCTGGAGCGTGGCTCAATGGTGGAGTGCTCGCTAGCACGCATATGCCCTGCATTTCACCCCAGGCACTGCCAAAAAAAAAAAAAAGCAGTAATAAGGACATAGGGTCAACATTCTAGATGGCTTATTTCATATCAATTCTGTGAAAATTAAAGTGAGATTATCAGAAAAAGAAAGTAAGAAAGACTTGGGAAAAGCATATACTGAAACAATAAACTTAAAAAGGGAACATAACAGGTAGTTTTATGGAGATTATAGGGATGTTTGAGCAGATTTAAAGTAATAGGTTATAGGAAGTGGAAGATATCTCAAATGGCTTCAAGCTTCAGAGACAAAGTACATCTTTAAATGTTTTCCCATATTAACCAGGCATGGTGGTGCACACCTATAATCCCAGCAACTCAGGAGGCTGAGGCAGGAGGATCACAGGTTCAAGGCCAGCCACAGAAACTTAGCAAGACTGTAAGCAACATAACAAGACAAGACCCTATCTTAAAAGATAAAAAAGGCTGGGCACATAATATTTCCCTAAAATTGTTTAAACCCTCCATGTCAAGTTATCCAGTTACATATTTAGAAATGTGTTTTTGTGAGATATCAAAGGCACAAAGCTTCATGATATTTAGATTATTTCTCCAAAGAAATTCCTCCCTCTTGGGTGAACACTATTTCTCTCAATCTCTCTCATTTGTACTAGTTCTCTATAAGGGAATTCCCAATCTTTTCTGAGGGTGGGAAATAACAAATATTCCTTGTTTACCTTACCAATGTTAAAGCACCCCTGGGTTTAATCCCAAACACAAAAAGCAAACTAACTTTTTTCTCATATGTATAGCACATGCCTATAATCCCTGCTACTTGGAGGCTGAAGGAGGAAGACCACAAGTTTGGGAGCAACCTGGCCAATTTAGTGAGATCCTGTCTCAAAATAAAAACAAAAAGGACTGGGGATACAGCTCAGTGGTAGAGTGTCCATAGATTCAATTCCCAGTACCAAAAACAAAACAAAACCAAAAAAAACACACACAAAAAACTTCCCATATTGCTGGGTGAGGTAGCACACGCCTATAATCCCAGATACTTGGGATACTGAGGCAGGAGGACCACCTGTCTCAAAATAAAATAAAAAAGGGGTGGGGATGTAGCTAAAGGGTAAAGTGCCCCTGGGTTCAATCCTCAGAACTAGGGGAAAAAAATTCCCATATTGGACTCATTAAACTGAGTTCTTCTTACTCACGTTGAAGAACTTCACTTTCCATTGTTCTCAACTCTTCTTCTTTTAACCAGGAGATCAGACTAGGTATGAAGAACTGATATCCTGTGCAGGTGGAAAGATGCATGAATGGAAGAGGTTCATGCAAGAGATGACAATCCTTCCTATGACTAAGGAATTATAGTTCTAATGAAAGCAATGCAATTATTTCAAAATGGGCAAAATGGAAAATATCATGGGTTGAGGGTACAGTTTATTGATAGAGCATGTGCTTAGCATGTGCAAGGCCCTTGGTTTCCTCCCCAGCACCAAAAAGAAAAAAAGAGGAAAAAAAAAAAAGGAAAAAAGGAAAAAAGAAAAAGGCATGTATCTCCATTTCTGTGCTCCAAAAAGATTGGTTATCTTTAACCTCTGAAAGTCAAATGGAGGCTGACACACACATTTACAAGCACTAAGACTTTTCTTCAAGTAGAAAATAAAGCAAATCTAACAAAATGACATTTATTCTCATGGGACAGCAACTCTTCCCACTGGTTCTCAAACATTACAGTGCATTAGATTAATCTGGAGTGCTTCTCAAAACAGACAACCAAGCCTCAAACCTAGTTTCCAATTTAGCTACTTCAAAGTTGGAGATGGAAAGTGTACATTCCTAACAGGCTGAGTGAGGGTCATGGTGTTGATGACATTTTAAGAATGGCCACAGAAGATTAAAATGTATTACATCAGGAACTATGTGTTATTTCCCACTATATTCAGAATTAACAACCAATTCTACAAGACAATAATAAGCATATGAGATATATCTGTTCCATAACAAGTTACAAGGAATGATGGCAGCCTTACCTACTGAGGTCAGGTTCTCAAAGTTCTCCAGCATCACATCTTTGTATAGGTTTCTCTGAGTTGTGTCCAGTAAAGTCCACTCCTCTAGGGTGAACTCCACAGCCACATCATCAAAGGTCACTGAATCCTAAACCATTACACACATGCTGGTTTGAGCCAATTAACACTTCCACCAATGTTCACTGGAGAATTAGGAAAGGGGGCTTAATACCTATATATGGTTCTGAGGTCTCCCATATTCCATCCCCAGTGTTCAATGGCCCTAGGAACACCTCTATCTAAACTCTCACTGTTGACACCTACCATTATGTTCCTTGAGCAGCACTTCATAAACGTGAATTTATCTCAGCACAACTAGATTAGGAGCTTTTGTCCTACCTGTCTACTGCAACACACTCCTGAGCACACTGCAGGTATATGCTAATGAATAAATTATTTGACAAAAGAACACTAAGCTGCTGCACAATCTGTCAGAGCACTCAGCAAAATGAGAAACATGCAGTGGGCACCATGAGGATCAAAGTAATTACTGCAATACGGGGATGCTTTTCAAGGTAACACCTCACCAATCTGAGGCTTTCACTCCCTGGGGAAATTCAAATGGGGACTTAGTCCTTAAATGGGGCTTTATTTCCATTAAGAAGATCTGGAGACAAGTCTTGTCTAAAAGGCATGTCTCTAATGCACAGAAGTATTCCACTTTGTGGAAGGACACCTTTTCTTTTTACCTGGTAATAATTTGCCTGGTAGTCAGTCACCATTCTTTCTACTTTTGTCTTTTCTTCATAAAAGCAGATTGGTTCCCTCGAAAGAAGGCCTAATGGAAAAGAAAGATGGCATCAGAACCCAGAGTTGCCCATAATTCCTTCATTCACATGCTATGAAGTCATTCCATCCTAGATGGAAATTCCCTTATAATCTTATACACTCACAAAAACACATAAATATACAACACTGCCATGAAATGCCATAGCACTACCATGAAATGCCACAGTAGCCACGACATGTCTCACTTAGAGCCCAAGATGCCACTTGTAAGCCATGTTGCCCATTGGGGAAAGGGTAACAATCTCATTTTATAGGTAAAAAAAACTTGAGCCCTGAAAACATGTAACTCTATTTGCCCATGGTGGCAGAACTCATGAAGATTATGCAGCACCTCTTCCCAAAGCACAGACATCAGGGAGATGAATTATAAACCAGCATTCTGTCTCCTACTTCATCTCTTCCTAAATGAACGAGCAGCATGACTGCTGAAGCACCGTCCACTGGACTCTATATTCTGCAGGGGAGACCTAAAACAGTGTGAAAAAGAGCATCAACAAGGACTTACCATGGGACAAATCAATGGCTGCCATCCTGGGATGCTGATGGTGAAATGTGCCTGAATGCTCCCTTCCCTGATGCCAAGACCACTTTAGGGCAGCGTATGAATCTAAGTGGACAGAAGCAATCTCCATTCCTTTTCATACAGGGTTATATGGAGTCCCGTTCATATCAATCATTAATCAACATCAAACATCAGTCATTAAACATCATACATTAGTGCTCTCTCTGCAGTTAACATATGTGAAAGCCACTAAAAACTGAGTATTCAATAACAAGCACTATTACACAAATACTGACAAGACTAGTATTTGTCAGAGGTTGCTCTAATACCTTTCCATATATAAGCTCAGAAATTATCATAACCATCCTACCATTAACGTACTTAATACTGAAAGAAACCTACAATTCAGACAACACTTACAATCAGTCTAGTATCATCCCGTTTGGAAGTGGTGAACCAAAAACTTGGATGCTGCTACTTGTCCTAAAAGCCTGTCTCCTATGCTACTTCCCACATGACCAGAAGGTAGTCTAGAACTACACAGTATAATTCAGTAGTCACTAACCCTAATATGTGATCACTTCATATGGATACACTATGACTAAATAACTTTGCTTAATTAAATTAAAGTCAAAATAAAAAGATGAACATGATTCAGTTATCTGAAAACTTAAATGTTTGGAATAACTTGGATATCTGAATCTATTTGTGTGTATATGCATGCACTGGGGACTGAACCCTGTCTTGCACATGCTAAGCATGTACTCTACTACTGAGCTATATCCCCAGTTCCGGAATCTACTTTTTCTTGGTACCAGTGACTGTACTCAGGGTATTTAACCACTGTGTCACATCCTCAGCCCTTTTTATTTTTTGAGACAGTGTCTCACTATTTAAGGTGTTAATAAGTTGCTGTGCTGACCTCAAACAGGAGAACCTCCTGCCTTAGCCTCCTAAAATGCTGGGATTACAAGCAAACCTTTTTTTTTTCCTTTATTTTTTAAAAAATAAAGCAAGTTTATTCTCATTTTAGAAACACTAGTTTTGAGAACAGGAAATGGCCTTCCTCCGGGATGGGTATGAGATCAAGAACAGAGAGGACAGAGGAACTAGGGAGGGAAGACGGGAGAATGGATGCTGTATCTCTCACTCTGGATGGGAATAGGTTAAATAAATGATGGGTGCACAGAGGGAGAGGATATCCAGGAAACCAGAGGAAGATTTAGAGCTGGCTAGAAGATAGTAGACACCTGCAAGAACTGGAGAGCGAGAGATCATCATCCACAGCCTCTTCACAAAGCAGCAGGTAATGGTGGCAAGGATGGTGACACCAGTGACTGGAGCTACTCCTGTACCTGCCAGTCTGGGCTGGACACAAGCAGGCACTACCCACCTGGTACCAGCTAGAGTCAGCATGCTGACCTAAGCACTGGGGGCACAGGGGTACACACCTTCATCCTTGAGCTCCAAGCTATGCAGCCTTAGCCAATGGCTTTGGGGCCCACCAGCTCCACGCAGACAGCGCCTCTTTCTGCCAAATCCCCAGCTCTGCCATGCCATCCTGGCCCACACTGCCCACCAATTCGGCAGGTACATAGAACAGTCTCCCTCCTCAAGTCACACAGCCAACTGCAACCCTGGGGCCACCCCACACAGAGGTGCTGCACAACAGGAGGTAGTCTCACAGGTACACCATGCCCGCTGCTAGCCATGCCACAGCTGCCAGCACCACATCCAGCAGCAGCACTGGTAGGGGACGTCTGTTCTGTGCAGCCAGCACTGGGGGCAGCACAGACTCTGGGATCCCGGGGGCAGCATGCCCAGGTTGGTGGCAGGAAGCACAGCAACAAGGTGTGGGTGTGCGGAAGAAAGCCAAACAGGTACCTTCTCTTTCCTTTCCCCCCACTGCTTCCCCTCTGTATTAATTTTATGAGCTAAAAACACAAAACAAGTACATCAGTCAAACTTTAGTGTTCAGTGAATTAAAGACTTAGTACGAGAAAAAGAATGTAATTATCTCCTTTTTTTAAATTGATGACATACTGAAATAATTTTCAATATATGGGACAAAATAAAACATATTATTACAAAAAACCTTACCTGTTTCTACTTTGTGTACTGTGGCTACTGGAAGTTTATCTTGGGTCTGGCTTACTCTTTCATTCTTTCACCAAATAATTAGGAAGTCCTATTTCTGTGGTAGGTATAACTGCAGCAGGAGTACACAGAAAATGTCCCGTCCTTAAAGATCCGAAGTTCTATAGGATAATATAAACAATAACAAAATAACTGACATATTACTTCATAAGTGCTATGGGGGAAAAAAACCAAACAGCTGAGAAAAGTGTACTGTACATGCATACACACAGAAAGCACAAATACTTTTTTGGTGGGAATTTAATCCAGGGGCAATTTACTTCTGACCACATCCCCAGCCCTTTTTCTTTTTTGAGACAGGTTCTCACTGAGTTGCTGAGGGCCTTGCTAAGTTGCTGAGGCTGGCCTCAAATGTGTGATCCTCCTGCCTCAGCTTCCCCAGCTGCTGGGATTACATGCATGCACCACTGTGCCTGGCTAGAAAGCACAGATACTATGAACTGGTTCTGGGGCAAGATGATGGCAAAAAAGGGAAATGAACACTATTTCACCTTTGACCCAACAAGATTAGAATTACCAAGGATTTTATAAGAAATTCAGAACACATTTGCAGTACTGGTCAACCTCATCAGCATCTTGGTTGAATTTTCAAAATGAAGAAATCTGCCAAGTGTAGTGCCTACTATAATATGCCCACAATCTTTCCCTTCCAGTCCATTCACTCACCCATACCTCTTAAGCCTTTGAGCTATAGAAGAACTATTTCTTATTTACCAATAGGAAAGGCATTTAGCAGAATCACATTAATCAAGTTGTTATCTGTGGTTGATGAAGTACCAACTCTAACATTTGCCTTGGAAGGCCAAATGAATAGTGCACTTTAACCAGTATAGCAGTAATCATCACTACAAGGACTGGGTCTTCTGAACATGCTCATACAGAAAGTAAAAAGCTCAGAACTGCTAACTTGCAGCACAATTCAAGAGCTAAGATCCAAAGAGCTTCTGTGATAGTTCTCATGGGAAAAAAAATTTTTTTTGTCACCACAGGAGCTGTTATTGTCAAAAAATAAACACAAAATTTATGTGAATGAGTTAAGTTACAACACTGGTGCTAGGTGTGGTGGCGAATGCCCATAATCCCCGCAACTACAGAAGCTGAGGCAGGAAGATTACAAGTTTGAAGCCAGATTCGAACTTAGTGAGACCCTGTCTCAAAATAATACATTCGCTTTGGGAGGCTGAGACAGGAGAATCGCGAGTTCAACAGCCTCAGCAACAGTGAGGCACTAAGCAACTCAGTGAGAACCCGTCTCTATATAAAACACAAAATAGGGCTGGGAATGTGGCTCAGTGGTCAAGTGCCCCTGAGTTTACTCCCTGGTATCAAAAACAAAAAACAAAAAACAAAAAACATCAAAAGAGCTGGGGATGTGGCTCAATGGTAGAGCACCCCTGTGTTCAATCTCTAGTCCAGAAAAAGAGTTACAACTCTGGTCAATGTCAGTCTCACCTAGTTTCTTATGTGAAAATTAGGACATTAATCAGTGTGTTATAAGCAGGGGATATCACTCCAACACGGCTGAGGAAATTAAACTCAGAGAAGCATATGATATTAAAAATTTATTACACTCACAGGTCCTAGAGAGAAAAGCACAGCAAGTCAAGCAGGGGACTACAAGGGAAAGCAGGCTGAATCAAGCATGTGGGCAGCTGAGAGAAAGTGACAACCTAGAGGGGTTTTTACTAGAAGTCTGAGTGGAGTAATTAAGCAAAAGTAGTGAAGGGATTCCACTGGTGCCTTTGAATGTCCATAGTTCATAGTCAGAAGAGGATAATAAGAATTTGTGGCAGAGGACAGCCTTATCACACTGGCACACCTGGTTGCCTTGGATGAGAAATACAGAAGCAGCAGAAAAATATGAAGTTTTAAGATTTACAAACAATCAGGGAAGAATTTGAGTGTGAAATGTGGAATGGGGGCATCTAGCTTGACCTAGATGACAGTCATACTCTTAACCCCAGTCTACTCTAAGCCTCCCCTCCTTGATTTCTCAGTAGACTAACCTTGGTCTCTTTGAAAGCTCTGTAATAATTACACATGTACCCAAAACTATGTAAAGATGTCCATAACCTACTCTGAAATCACAGAATAGCCTTACACAGTTTATTTGCAGTTCATTTTTACTTTTTCATAATCTGCTTACTTTTAATTGACAGACTATATACAGTATACAATGTTATTTTGAAATATATATTCTTTTTGTGATGAGAACTTTAAATCTTCAGTAATTTTTTGAAAATATTTTTTAGTTGTCAATGGACCTTATTTATTTATTTATGTGGTGCTGAGGATCGAACCCAATGCCTCACACATGCTAGGCAAGCGCTCTACCACTGAGCCACAACCCCAGCCCCTGCCAGCAATAATGCATGTTATTAACTAATAGTCACCAGTTATACAAGAGATCTTTTGCTCTTTCTAATCTCAACTGAAATTTTGTATCCTCTGAACAACAGCCTTCTTCACTCCTGATAACTATTTGTTACTTCTATGAGCTCAACTTTTTTAGCTTAGGTATATAAGGGAGATCATGAGGTATATGTATTTCTGTGCCTGGTTTATTTCCCTTAACATAACATCTTCCAGGTTCATCCACATTGTTGCAAACAACAGAATTTCCTTTTTAAACAAATACCACCTTTGAACATGCTTTAACCTATCTACATAGTCACCTATAAGACTCTGTGTTCAGACAGACACCCCCCCCCCAATTCCCCCCTCTAGTCAAGAGGGACCAGAACAAGAGCATGCTCAGTAGGAAGTTCAGGCTATATTATAAGCTCCTCAAGCACTTAGTCCAAATGATCTAGCATATCCAATCATACTCGATGCCTCCAAGGAAAGTAGATTCGTGTTAGCATCCTCTGGCAAGTACCAATATGAGACTTATAATACAGACTTTTAGTAGCATAGAGCCAATCTCTGCAATTTTCTGCAGAAAATTATTCTCCTTTTGAAAGAGATTAGCCCTAACACATGGTAGAGACTAAACAATTATGAGACATCAAGTGACCAAATAGCCTGAGCTTCCTTAAATAAACTGGGACTTGTTTGACCCACCCTGCCATATGTTTATGCATAGGTACGCATCAATCTACACCAAATAGAAACGGCATATAAGACACTCAGCTCTGACAAGTCTAGTAACCACAAATAAATTGCATGAGCAGATGGCAAAGACTATTCAACACCATATTCAATTACACTTTCCCTTTCCCTCAATTCATGCCTATGGCTTCCTTTCACACAGCATCCTAACACAAAACCTAAACCTCCTTTACATATGTGTATGACATGCTAATACCACCTGAAGGTACAGGACTGAAGCATGGTGTACCACTGAACAATGACTGTGAAAGACTGTAGTAAGGGGCTGAGGCTGTGGCTCAGTGGCAGAGCGCTTGCCTCGCATGTGTGAGGCACTGGGTTCGATCCTCAGCACCACATACAAATAAATAAACAAAATAAAGACACTGTGTCCATGCGTACCTAAAAAATATTTAAAAAAAAAAGAAAGAAAGACTGTAGTAAAAGTGCCATTAGTAATACTGCTGTCAGCACCACCATCTGTGCCTTCAAAAGTAACTTATTTTTCATCATGTAATTCACATAGCAGCAGTATTATTATTATTATTATTATTATTATTTGGAGGGGTAATACCAAGGATTGAACTCAGGGACACTCAACCACTGAGTCACATCCCCAGCCCTATTTTGTATTTTATTTAGAGACGGGGTTTCACTGAGTTGCTCAGCACCTCACTTTTGCTGAGGCTGGCACTGAACTCATGATCCTCCTGCCTCAGCGTCCCGAGCTGCTGGGATTACAGGAATGCAACACTGCACCCAGCCACATAGCATATTTCTAATTAAGAAACTTACTTCACTGCAGAGGAAGTATACCAATAGGAGTATGTCCATGCAATCAACTACTCTTTTAGATATGCCACCATAGGTGGAATATTGTAATAAAAACTCACTTCCCGGGGCTGAGAGTGTAGCTCAGTAGTAGAGCATTTGCCTAGAATGTGTGAGGCACTGGCTTCGATCCTCATAACCACATAAAAATAAACAAATAGCTGGGCACAGTGGTGCACGCCTGTAATCCCAGCAGCTCAGGTCACAAAGGTGATCCACTAGAAATAAGATAATTGGGCTGGGGCTGTAGTGCTTGCCTAGCATACATAAGGTCCTGGGTTCCACTGCTAGCACTGCCAAAAAAAAAAAAAAAAAAAGATAATTACATGAACAATATGATGGACTAATTAGATGTCTGTAACTTTTCCAGCCACCCCAATAGGTACTTGCTTAATGGGCCATGAGCAAAACTACAAGAACAGAGACAAGGCCATTCATTCATGGTTCAACAACACGGACTCCTTCTTACCAAGCCCGAACCACCTAACACTACGGCTGCGGGCCTGATCTGCTAAAAGTAGAAACCAACAAGTGTCCATTATGGCACCATTCCCAAAGGGGACCAGAGAGGCACTTCACTAGGTGTCTTGATTACAAGTTGCTCACAATGAACCTCTACTAGCATAGAGGTGACATATATTTACCCTTTATAATAAGTGTATTATAATACACTTATTCCAGGGCTGGGATTGTGGCTCAGTGGTAGAGCGCTTGCCTCACATGCGTGGGGCACCGGGTTCGATCCTCAGCACCACATGAAAATAAATAAAATAAAGATACTGTGTCCATCTACAACTAAAAAAAAATTTAAAAAAAAAAAATTTAAAAAAAAAAATAATAATAATACACTTATTCCAGGTATGGTGGCACATGACTGTTATCCCAGCGGCTCAGGAGGCTAAGGCAGGAGGATCATGAGTTCAAAAGCCAGCCTCAGCAAAAGCGAGGTACTAAGCAACTCAGTGAGATCTTGTCTCTAAATAAAATACAGAATAGGGCTGGGGATATGACTCAGTGGTCGAGTGCCCCTGAGTTCAATCCCTGGTACCTAAAACAATAATAATATGGATTTCCCTCTCCATTAGTAATCCTGCTGCCTGTACCATGATCTGTGAATTCACAGAGTAATTTATCTATCATCATGGAAATCATATAGCATTATTTCTAATTAAGAAATTCACACCAGGTGTGGTTACAAATGCCTGTAATCCTAGAAACTTGGAGGCTAAGGTAGGAGGACTGCAAGGTCAAACAAAGCCAGCCTCAGCAACTTAGTGAAGCCCTAAGCAACTAAGCAAGACCCTGTCTCAAAATAAAAAGTAAAAAAAAAAAAAAAAAAAAAAAAGGGCTGGAGACGTGGCTCAGAGGTAAAGCACCCCTGGGTTCAATTTCTGGTACCAAAAAAAAAAGAAATTCACTTCACTGCAAAAGACATACAAGAAGAATATATCCATTCAATCAAATAGTCTTTTTTTTTTTTTTTTTTTGGTACCAGGGATTGAACTTCAAATAGTTTTTTATAAGCTACGTTATCATTCAGAAGTACCTGGTCTACATGAAAGGTAGAATATTATAAGAAAACTCACCTACAGGGCTGGGGGTATAGCACAGTGGTAGAGTGCTTGTTCAACTTGCAAAAGGTCCTGGGTTTGATCCCCATAACTTCAGGAAAAACAACGCAAAACTCACAAGACAAAGTGCTACCACAAGCTGGGAGTGGTGGCTCACACCTGTAATCCCAGCACTTTGGGAGGCTGAGACAGGAGAATCGCAAGTTCAAAGCCAGCCTCAGCAACGGCGAGTCACTTAGCAACTCAGTGAGACTCTGTCTCTACATAAAACACAAAAATAGGGCTGGGAAATGTGACTCAGTGGTCTAGTGCCCCTGAGTTCAATCCCCAGTACAAAAAAAAAAAAGTGCTACCAGTGCTACCACAAACCTCAGAATGGATGAGACTGTCTCATAGGATACAGTATAGTTGTTCTGTGATTGGCTCCAGAACCGCCTGTGGACACCAAAATCCCCAGACGCTTAAGTGCCTTACATAACGTCTTATAGTATCATTAGGTGTGGCGGCAAATGCCTATAATTCCAGCTACTCAGGAAGCTGAAGCAGGAGGATCACAAGTTAAAGGCCAGTCTGGGAAACTTACCAAGACCCTGTCTCAAAATAAACAGTTCTATAAAGCAGAATACACAGCTGAATGGTAGAGCACCCTGGGTTTAACCTCCAGAGCCAAAGGGAAAAAATAAAGTAAAATCCACAGTTTTTGCTTATCACCTATGCAAATCCTCCCCAATATTTTAAAGCATCCCTAAATTACTCTAATACCAAATACAACATAAATGTCATAAAAATAGTTGCTATACTATATTATTTAGGAAATAGTGGCTAGAAAGAACATACTTGGTATGTATACAACCACTGCAGGCTCACCTACAGAATACATGCCAGCAACAATGGGACGTTTTCTTCCAGTTGGTGGTTGGTTAAATTCCTGGATGTGAAACGTGCAGAAGGCTAAGAGCATATGCTTTAAATCAGACACCTCAGAGATGGGAATGAAGCTCAGTAGAAGAATACCTGCCCAGCATTAGCATGTGTGAGGCCCTGAGTTCCATTCCCAACTCATGTGTGTACACACACACACACACACACACACACACACACACACACAATATCTTAGAGCTTTACATGGTACTTACTCCCCACAGTCAGAATCCTGGAGTGGAATAATTGATCAGTGAATGTAGAATTTACTCTGCAGACAAAAATTTTGCCTCAGTTTCAGGAACCTAGATCTTAGGCCCTAATGGGGAATGCCTCCCTCAGGACACACTGGAAATGAGATAGCTACTTGGTTATTTTGGGCATCATATATCAATCACCAGATAGCTAAAAGAGGTAAAATGAAGGGAGAGGAACTGATCTACTATCAATAGTGATGACACCAAGTACCAAAGAGAAACTAGGGTATAGGCTAGGCATGGTGGTGCATACCTGTAATCCCAGTGATTTGGGAGAATGAGTCAGGATGTTCGCAGGTTCAAGGCCAGGCTCAGCAATCTGACAAGGCCCTAAGCAAATTGGCAAAATCTTGTCTCATGATATAAAAATAAAAAGAGCTGGGGATATGGCTCAGTGGTTAAATGCCACTGGGTTCAATCCCCAGTACCAAATAAGCAAAAGAAATCAGGGTACAGCTGTATAATTGGGGCAAAGAGAAAGAAATTTAAAAGATATTGGTACCCTAATATCTTTTAGCCCAATTATACAGCTGTACCCTAATATCTTTTAGCCCCAATCATACAGCTGTACCCTAATTTCTGCACCCTAATTTTCTCATATACTTCCATGCTGCGTCGAGAGGTTAAATAGAAAATTTCAACTGAAAAAAAGCAGAATGGAAGACTGAGACCCTTTGGGAATGGAAGTTTGGATTAACTCTACCAGGTATAAAACTAACAAATCACTTCAATCTTCTTTCCTTACTTCAATCTTCTTTCCTTTTTTTTTTTTTACACACAAGTATTAAAGGTTGTATTTTATAATCTAGTCCTTAGGTAACAATATTCACTGAGAATGTGATGAAATACAAGTAGCAATTAATATAGCTTATGATGGTGATATACTAGTAAGACTTTAGTGAGACTATGCATCATATCACTTTGGGAAAGGTTAGAATTTCTTCCCTCATATTTTCTTAGCTAGATATATAGACTTGTTTAATTAATGTAAGAAACTTAAAATACATGTAGAAGGGTGAATATGGAGGTTGAGTACTCAAAGAACGGAATGTGCCAGTAGGCTATATATTCATCTCAGCTTCAAATTCCCCCTCAACACTTGCTATGAAATACAATACTGGTTTCCCTAAACATTAATCTTTTATCCTGAATATGTTAAGTTTTCCAAGTAAAGGGGCATTACCGGGACACTGAAGGATAGAAACTTCTGCTGGATCCCACTGGTGCATGAGTCATCAATATGGGAATGAAACATCCTCTGGTGTCTGTCCCTGCCATGTGCCCAGAATACACAGTCCCTAGGCAATATCAATCCTCTTTGTCATCATCCTGTGGCCCTCCTAACAGGGATACCAGACGTTATAAGGACTCCCACTAGCAGAAGCATATCAGCACATGCGTTGGTTTCAGGCAGTTTCCTGTGTGCCCCATGATAAGTCATGGTACGTTACAGGATGCAAGATGCACACTAACCCAACTCGCTCTATGCATCTACCCATAAAAAGCCTGTCAGATTTCTGTGCCCCATAGTTCTCCTGGGGCCGACACTGTATATTTCATGCCCCATGACTAGAATGCCTCCCCAATTGTCTCTGCACACTGGCCCAACTTCAGGTAGCTTTTGCCATAAAGCATCGCTCATACTTGACTGGTGACTGAAGAGCAACTCAGGCTCAGAGCAAACCAGGAAATTTTTCTACCTTTTAGTAGACTAAACCTACATTGCAGCCAATACGCCCTAACAAGACCTTAATGATCTCCATTTTGGGGTATTCATGCCATTAGATAATCCCCTCTCCAGATGATACACAAGACTCGTGATTTGTTTCTAGCCAAGAGCATGTGGCTAGAAATTTGCAAATGTAATTAAGGCCCCAAATAAGTTGGTTTTGAATTCATCAACAGAGAAATATCATCCTGTAAGACTGATGTAATTACATGGAAGTTTCTTCAAGACGCTTTCTGTGAGATACATTCTGCTAGCTGGATTAATGAAGGAGCCACGTGGCAAAAATTATAGGTAGCCTCCAGAAACTATGGTAAACGTTCAGCTGACAAGTATATGACAAGTCCTACGGCTGCAAAGAAATGAATTTTGCAAGTTACTTTAGTGTAGAGACAGATTCTTCCCACTTAAACCAGATGAAAATAAACTCTATCAACACCCTGACTATAGTCAGATGAGATCCTGAGCAGAAAACCTATGTAACCCACAAATGGACTTGCAACCCAAAGAAACTATGAGATAAGCGTGTGCTGTTCTAAGTCACTAAATTTGTTGAAATTCATTAGGCACCAATAGATAAATATATACAGGTTTTCTAATGAAGTTGGCCTTGGAAGGAGCAGGCACTCTTCTGTGTTTGGAATCTACTTTTTTTTTATACCAGGAATTGAACCCAGGAGCACTTAACCACGAAACCACATCCCTAACACTTTTTATTTTTTATCTTGAGACAGGGTCTCACTAAATTGCTTAGGACCTCACTATGCTGCTGAGGCTAGCTTTGAATTTGTAATCCTTCTGCCTGAGCCTCCTGCGTTGCTGGGATTATAGGCATATGCCACCACGCCTGGCTATTATCTTTCACTGACAATTATGCTAGTGCTGGGTATGATGGTTCACTCCTATAATCCCAGCGACTCAGAAGCCTGAGATAGGATGGACTGCAAATTTAAGGCAGCCTGGGAAACTCAGCAAGATCCTGTATCAAGATAAAAATTAAAGGTGCTGGGTATGGCTCCATAGTAAAGCACTTGCCTAGCATACACAAGGGCCTGGGTTCAATCTCTAGTACCACAAAAAAAAAAAAAAAAAAACTCAAACAGAACAACAAAAAACAATAATGATGATGTTACTGAAGTTCGTCTATACTGTGGCATCAATGATTTATTCCTTTTGTTTACAATAAGGATTCCAATAATACTATTTATTCTGTTGAGCCATATTTGGTTGTTTCTACTTGAGGACTACTCCAAATATTAGTGATGAAATGTCTTCAGTTTTATATTAATAAACATTGCACCCACTACTGTAAAGTTACAGCATATGCACATATTTAGTAGATTGCCAACAGCTCAAATTGCTTCTTCAATAAACTCTGCCACCAGCAGAATATACACATCCTCACCAACTTTAACTTCAAAACCACTCATCAAAGCTGGGTGTGGTGGCACACACCTATAATCCCAGCTATTAGGGAAGCTGAGTCAGGAGAATCAAAAGTGTTAGACTAGCCTGGGCAACTTAGCAAGATCCTGTCTCAAAATTTAAAAAAAAAAGTCTGGAGATATAGTTTAGAGGGAGAGAGCTTGCCTGGCATGTGGGGGGCCCTGGATTCAATCTCTGGTACCAAAAAAAAAAAAAACCCTCATCATTTTTCTTTATGGCCAGCTAGTTCACTGAGATCTCTAAGTGGCAAACGCTTAAGGTAACATGAATATTCTTATGCCAAAGGATCCCTTCAGAGCTTTCTGCCAAATCACATTGGCAGGGAGGGGAATCTTCTGGTTATACACCTAGGGAGTGATACCAAACTCCTACATGGGTCAACCTATATAAGGAGTGACGCAAGACTAGCTGGTCTGAACTTTCTCTCAGGGAAACTGAGTCCTAATTTGGACGTGGGAATCCCAAAATGGACTGAAAACCATTCAAAGAGGCTTTGACTGTTTATAAACATAAACATTTCCTAATATTAATAATTAATGAGTGAATTTTCATGGAGAACTTATTTTTCAATGTTTAGCCACTCATTAATTCCTTGACTAAATTCCCTATTCATGAAAATAAAATATATTCACCCTATATCTTATTTTCTCTTGGTTTACATCATCCGATCGGCTATCACTTATTTTTCCTGTCAGTTATACACTGAAGTTTAGATTTATCCCTCACTTGTTTCCCCAAGGAAAATTATTGTTAACCCTTGATTCACTCCCCTTTCACTATAGAAATAAAATTAGTCATACAATGCTTTTCAAACTTCCTAGTTCAAAAAGGCTAATTCCTACAGTCTTTCAATCTCAGCCTAAATAGAACTCACTTTTTTGGGGGGTGGGGGTACCACAAATTGAACTCAGGGGTACTCAATGAATGAACCACATCCCGTCTTATTTTGTGTTTTATGTAGACACAGGGTTTCACTGAGTTGCTTAGCACCTTGCCATTGCTGAGGCTGACTTTGAACTTGTGATTCTCCTGTCTCAGCCTCCCAAAGTGCTGGGATTACAGGCATGTGCCACCACGCCCAGCTCACTTTTTTTTTTTTTTTACCTTCATCTGCTTTCATATAATGAGAGCATATTACACTTTACTTCCAAAATTCTGATCACTACATAAAATACACTTGCCCTCTTTATTAGTGTATAACAGCCCTCAGAACAGACCTTCAGCTCTCTCCCTCTGAAGATAGCCCTCATGTGTATTCCTTGCTTTATCCACAAAAGTCTCTCTCAAGATTGCCCCATTCTCCTTTGAATATGTAACTACTTTCCTAAACCTCTATCAATACCTTTGAATTAAAAATATAAATTAAGCCAGGCACAGTGGCGCAAGCCTGTAATCCCAGCACTTAGGGAGGCTGAGACAAGAGAATCTCAAGTTCAAAGCCAGCCTCAGCAATGGCAAAGTGCTAAGCAACTCAGTGAGACCCTGTCTCTACATAAAACACAAAATAGGGCTGGGGATGCGGCTCAGTGGTCGAGTGCCCCTGAGTTCAATCTCCAGTACCCCCCAAAAATAAATACATAAATAAAAATAAATTAAAAAAAAAAAAAAAAGAACAGACCTAGCTTAAAATTTTTTCTCTACCCTCAGTTATTCAGACATTCATCAGCTGATAGGATATAAAAGAAATGGAGAAAATATTTAAATACACTATTAGAATTTAAACAGAAATAGCAAAATGTGTGACTTTCTGAAAGAATCTACGACCCTTCAGTAGAGAAAAGGGACTGTTTTCAGTTAAAAGATCCTAAGAGACATTAAAAATTTTCAATATAAGAACTTTGAAGAGATTGATATTAGATCCAGTAACACCCAAAAGTCTACTTTGGAACAATCTGGAGAATTTTAATTTCAGAAAAAGTAAATACTGTGGGCTGGGGTTGTGGCTCAGTGGTACAGCTTTTGCCTGTAATGTGCGAGGCACTGGGGTTAGATTCTCAGCACCACATACAAGTAAATAAATGAATAAAATAAAGGTCCATTGACAACTAAAAAAAAATCCTAAAAAAAGCAAATACTAGATTAATGATACATTTAAAAAAAATTTTGGATGAAATGTTAAGATTGTGGTTTTAATAGATAAATATTCTTATCTTTAGGTGATACATCACTAACTACATAAAAGTATCATGCCTGTAATTTCAATGTATGCTTAAAGAGTTCACCATAAAATATACTCTATTATTCTGTGGAGAAATCAAATGGTTAATTCAACTAGTCTAACAAAGCCTTCTTAGATAGTGGGTGGCACACCTGTAATCCCCCTGCTGAGTCAGGAAGATGCACATTCAAGGCCAGCCTCAGCAACATAAAGAGGCCCTTGGCAACTTAGCAAGATCCTGTCTCCATATTTAAAAATAAGTGAAAGACTGAGAATGTAGTTCAGTGATACAGTACCCTTGGGTTCAATCGCCAGTACCCAAAACAAAACAAAGCCTCCCTTCTTTCCTCCTGGAGGATGGCTTTTAAGGTTGGTGGGAAGGTAGAGACCTGTAAGGTTTAGATAAGAATAGTACTGGGGATGGGGGTGCTGCTCAGTGGTGGCGCACGCTTAGCATGCTTGAGGCCCTGGGTTCCATTTGCAGCATCCGAAACAAGAAAACAGCAGGATTTTCCTCAGGAGAAAGTGGCGTTTGGAGGTCTGTGAACGTTTAGATTTACATACAGATCTGTGTACGTTCACAAAACACCCAAGAAAGTATCTTTCTCTTTCTACCAGAGTACAATGTGTCACGAATAAATACCTGACGCACGAACAAAGCGAAATTCCCGGATGAAATTTTAGTTCGCAAAAAAAAAAAAAAAAGGAGGAGATGGCCCTCTCGACCCATTTTTCACCCAGGGCTCACCGGGACACGCAGGAATCGCCGGGTCCCCGGAGGGGGACGCAGTGTCTGAATCAACGTGACTCGTGCCGGAAATTCTATTCCCTCTGGAAAAAAAATTCACAAAGGTTATTTCGGAGGCTTTTCGGAGGGGCGCGCGGGGCTCGGAAGCACGTCCAGGGCGAGCCCTCACGACGCTGCTCGGCCCGGGGCCGGGGGCACCGACTGCCCAGGCGGCCCTTGGACAAGGCCACGCCGGGAGGACGCGCAGCCCGGCGGGTGGGGCGGCCCGGCCGCTCGGAAGGGGTCCTTCGGACCGCCTGGGGCAAGCCCGTGTGTTCGCCACCCACTCCCACCGCCGGCCCAGCCCTTTCACCACGCCTCACCGAAGCCAGGCTAAGACCTAAGACCACCGAGTCGTGAGGTCTCGGGCGAACCGGGCCAGAAAGGAGGCGGTGGACCACTGACGTCACTTCCGCTTCCGGGCAGGCTGCACATTAGACCTCTTCGGACCGAGAAATTATACTTTTTTGTTGGGTCGCGGGGTTCGCTGGTGGGCTCATCAAGGGGATCGGAGGCAGAAAGAAGTCCTGAGGCCAAAGCAGAGGTTAGAACCAGGCCTCCGAGCCGGGCTGCGGGCGGAGGCGGGGCCCACGCCCCGGGGCGGGGCTGGGGGCGGAGCCAGCCCTGCGCTCCGGGTGTGGATGGAGAAACCGGTGGGGCAAGAGTGGGGGTGGGGACTCATCCCTCAGGATGCTCACAAAAGCTTTTCTGCCTTTCCAGTGAAGGATTCTTTTGCAGGCACCAACAGGAGTGACTGTTGGTTTTGATTTATAAGTAATATTTATAGATGAGGATTGTGGTGCCACCAGAACCCACACAGAAATATTGGACTTATATGTCCTTAATAAGTGTTGATCTCTTTGGAGGAGCATATTGTTAATTTAATATTCCTGTGGAAAGGTGGATGTCATCAAGTTGTCTGCAACGGAGCCCACATCTGTAATCCCAACTACTCGGGAGTCTGAGACAGGAGGATGGCAAATTCAAGACCAGCCTCAGAAACTTAGTGAAATCCTGTCTCAAAATTAAAAATAAGAAAGGGCTTGGGATGTTGCTGAGTGGTAGGGTATTTGCCTAGCATGTGCGGGGCCCTGGGCTCAAATCCCAGTTTTGCAAAAAGAAAAGAATCGTGTCTGCGAAGATTGTGATGACAGAGCTGTTGAGGCACCCCCATGGTGACCTGAAAAATGTGTCATTTAGAAGTGGAAAACAATTGTTGCAGAGAGGCTATTGAAATAGCCACTAAACAGAAAATGTGAGCCAATATATAAATGCAAATAATTTACCAGTTGTTGATTGAATAAACTCACTAACAACAATATTGGGCATTGCACATAGGGCCTTGAAGGACAGGACTACAGGTTGTTGTAATCCAGTATAACGCAGTATTTCTCACTTCTTTTTTTTTTTTTTAAATTTTTTTTAGTTGTTGATAGATCTTTATTTTATTCACTTATTTATTTATTTATTTAAATTTTTTTTTAATTGTAGATGGACACAATATCTTTATTTATTTTTATGTGGTGCTGAGGATCGAACCCAGTGCCTCATGCATGTGAGGCAAGCACTCTACCACTGAGCTACAATCCCAGCCTTCACTTATTTATATGTGGTGCTGAGGATCGAACTCAGTGCCTCACGCGTGCTAGGCAAGCACTCTACCACTGAGCTACAGCCCCAGCCCCTCACTTCTTTTTTTAAGAGCAAGAAAAGTGAGGCTATGGAATGAAGAACAGTGGGGATAGTCACCCATTTATCAATTAGGTTTTGTATATACTACATAATCATTTTTTCTTTTTGGAGACCCTATTTTAACTTACATTGGTCCACATTAACTACCTTAAGTGGGAGATTAAGGGATCCCATTTTATCAAGACAATTTGTTTTGGGGATTTTTTTGTCTTGTTGTTTTTGTGTATGTGTGGTACTGGGGATTGAGCCCAGTGCCCTGTGCATGCTAGCTTAGTACTCTGCCACTAAGCTATATCCTCATCCCTTTAAATATATTTTTTTGTGAGATGGAGTTTCCCTAAATTGCACAGGTCAGCCTTGAATTTGAGATTCTCCTGTCTCAGTCTCCCAAGTTGCTGGGATTACAAACATGTGCCACCATGCCCAGGTGAAGCCACACTTCTTAATATCTGCCTCTGTTTTATTATTTATTTATTTTGGGTACTAAGGATTTAACCCAGGGGCACTTTACCACTGAGCTACACCCCTAGCCCTTTTTATTTTTTATTGTGGGACTAGGTCTCCCTAAATTTCTTAAGGCCTCACTAAATTCCAGAGGCTGGCCTTGAACTTGCAATCTCCCTGCATCAGCTTCCTGAGTCGCCAGGATTATAAGTTTGCGACACCATGACCAACTCTGTCTCTGTTTTATAAGAGGGAAAGATGGTAAATAAAAATAATTTTTTAAAAAAGGAATATAAAACAAAAGAGAGAAAGATGGAAAGATAAGAGCCTATTACCTCTAGATAATAGCCTCAAGGTAATTAGTTCCTGGGCTGGTAGAGTAATTGCTTAACATGCAAGAATTTCCCAGCTTTGATCCTCAGCACTGCAAAATAATAAATAAATAAAATAATAAAAGATAGTCAGTGGTGGATGTAGCTTAATGGTATAGCCCTTGCCTAGTATGCTCAAGGCCCTAGGTTTGCTCCCCAGTACACACACACACACACACACACACACACACACACGTACACACATGCATAATTAGTCCCTTTCTTCTGTTTTGTCTTTACTGATTGAACCCAGGCTTTTGTGCATGCTAGACAAGCACTCTACCACTGAGCTACATCCCCAGCCCTTTTTGAGACAGGGTCTTCCTAAGTTGGCCAGACCAGCCTGGAACTTGAGATCCTCTTCCCTCAACTTTCTGAGTAACTAGAATTACAGGCATTCACCACAGCACCTAACCCTATTTTTATTTATTTATTTATTTTTAAGAATGGTATGGAGCCAGGCATGGTGGCTCATGTCTGTAATCCCAGCAACTTGAGAGGTTAAAGTAGAAGGATCAAAAGTTCAAGGCCAGAGCCAGCGCTGTGGCACAAGCCTGTAATCCCAGCACTTAGGGACCCTGAGACAGGAGAATCCAAGTTCAAAGCCAGCCTCAGCAAGATGAGGTGCTAAGCAACATGAGAGCCTGTCTCTATGTAAAACACAAAATAGGGCTGGGGATGTGGCTCAGTGGTTGAGTGCCCCTGAGTTCAATCCCCGGTACCAAAAAAAAAAAAAAAAAAGTTCAAGGCCAGCCTCAGAAACTTAGTGAGACCCTGTCTCAAAAGAAACAATAAAAAGGTCTGGGGATGTAGTTCAGTGGGTTCCCCTGGGTCCAATTTCCAGTAACATGTCCCCCTCTCCCCAAAAAAGACTAATGTGATAGGATATCACACCTAAGATCATGTGGTAACAACTGAGGACTTTTTCAGATGAAATTAATGTCCCTAACCAGTGGACAATAAATTAATCAAATGGGAGACTATCCTGGAGATGGCCTGACCTAACCAGGCGAGCTCCTTCAAAAAGGGTGTAGCAATCACAGAAGCAAAGGAGCCACTTTCTCTGTTGCTAGCATTTTTTTTGGCCTGGGTCTCACTAAATTGCCTAGGCTGGTGTCCAACTCAAGATCCTCAGCCTTATGAAAAGCAGGTAGCTGGGATTACAGACACACCCTACCGCACCCAGTTTCTGTTGCTAGCTTTGATGAAATAAGCAGTCAAGAATTCCACAGCCACACAGAAATAAATTGCCAATAACCTGAGGGAAATTAGAAGGCCATCCTTCACTGTTTTCAGTCTTAAGATGAGAATATAGGACTGGGAGTATAGCTCAGTGGTAGCATCCTGGCCTGGGAGGCATGAGGTCCTGGAATTGATCACTGGCACTACAAAAATTTAAAAGACATGGGAATGTACCCTGGCTACATGTGATTTTACCATTATGACATCCTAAGCAGAGAACCTAGCTAAACCATGCTTACACTTCTAGCCTACAGAAACTACAAAGTTTATTTTTCCCCCCAGTACTGGGGATTGCATCCCAGGCCTGAAGTATGCTAAGCAACTACTCTACCACACAGCCACATCCCCAGCCTAGTTGGTGTTATTTTAAGCCACTAGGTTTGTGGCAACCACAGCTACTACAGTCTGTAAATTATTGCTTTTCTTTCCAGAGGAGTATTTGAATAAATGAGGATAGTATAGTTTTTCCTTTGGAATTTGGATTTTTTTCCACTTCAAGGCATTTTCAAATCAAGTTCCCATGAATAATCTTTTACATTTATCTTGATGAACATGAATTTTGTCATACAGGCCACACATAAGTTCAGATTCACTGGAAAGGGCTGGGATGTAGCTCTGAAACAAAGCATTTGTCTCGCATTCACAAAGCCCTCAGTTCAATCCCAGTTCCAAAAAAGACAAAAAAGAAGAAACCCACCAAATTCAGTGGAAAATGCCAAATTCCTTTTTCAAAATATATTGCTTAAAAAAAACATTCATAGCCCAGCGTGGTGGTGGTTTGCAATCCCAGCTACTCCTGAGGCTGAGGCATGAGGACCACAAGTTGTAGGCCTGCCTAGGCAACTTCGTGAGACCCTGTGTCAAAAAATTAACAGAGTTTGGGGATGCAGCTCAGTGCTAAAGCAGTACTGGGTACAATTCCCAGTACCAAAAATAACAATGAGGACAAGCTGGGGCTGTAGCTCACTGGTAGAGTGATGAGGATCTGGGTTCAATCTTTGCGCCAACAGCCGCCCCCCCCCCCCAAATTTCAAGAACAGCAACAAACAAAGGAAAATAATTTAGAGCCATCCTTCATCTATCACAATAAATCCTAGGGTTTCAATGTCTGTATTTAAAGGTCAGTCCTGTTCATCTTGTGCCTTTCTCAGCTTCTGCTTCAGTGAGGCTGTGCCCTCAGCTCCGTGGGTTTAGTTGGCAAGTGTGAACACTACGTGACTCACTATGTGATTCCATGCCAGTGTATAAATCTCTTAGCTGGTGTGCAGGTCAGAGGCTGGGTGAAAGGCACGCAGGAGGCTTTCAGGGGCATCCAGGGGTGTGAGTTCCCGCCACCAGCCCTGCCCTTTCTGTCCATCCCGCGGTTCACGCTGCAAGGGGCCTAGTTCCACCTCCAACCTCGTCCCCACCCGCAGCCCAGCCCAGAGGTCTGGTTCGAAGTTCAACCTTGTCCTCGGGGCCTGTTTCTGTCTAGCCCTGACGCGGACTAGGGCTCAGGACCCTGTTCCAGCGAAGAAAGAACGCCTCCGCTGGCACGCGCCCATCACGGCGGAGCCCCGCCCACCCGGGGGCTGGGGCGGAAGTGATGTCATTAGATGTGCCTCTCTCTTCCGCCGCCGGCGGCACTTGTCAAAGAGCTGCTGGGTCTGCGTGGTCGTGGATCTGTGCTTTCTTTGCGGCGCTTACGCGAAGCCTAGTGTCTGGGTGTGAGAGTGAGGTGACATTGACAGGTCTGGCCCCGGCCTCCGAGGAGCCTCGGTGGAAAGGCCTCGCCCCCTCCTCTTCCGTCCGCAGGGGCCGCGAATCCTCCCGGCGCGGCCACGTCCGACAGCCCCTCCGGTCGCTGGTGCCCGAGAGGAGCCGGGTCGGAAAGTGTCGTTATATTGCGTCTTCGGGGTGACGTCATTCTCTGGGCTCCCCTCTTCAAAAGACTCCAAAGAACCTTTCTGAACTATTTTCCAGAAGGACAATTTTTTTTTCTTCTGTCGAATCCTAGATTCTGGCCTCGCGTCTTCCATCTTCAAGGACCTAGCGATTCCCACACGTTCCGGTGAGCCCTGGGCGAAAGGTGGTTAGAGGGGGCGTCTTCCTTTTCATACGCAAACAGATATTTCATATGAGGCTTTGACTTGGTCTTTGCGAGCCTTGTATTTATTTTTGCCACATTATGTTAAGGTGCGAAGGTACAGATGCTTTCCTTGGGTGCTGTTGTGGGGTGTTTCCCTGTGTGACTACCGTAAGCATGTGTAGACCGCGAGTCTTTCTACTAAAGAAAACTAAATACTCAGCCATTCTCTTCATGTGAGGTTACTGGGTCTGTACATCCCCACAGAGCTTCAAAACTGGGACCTACAAGGAGAAAGGATGGAGGTTTTATTACGCTGCACCACCAGCACCACCCCTGTTTTTTCTTTTGTGTCCTGGGATGGAACCAAGGCACTTGTGAATGCTAGGCAAGCGCTTTACCGATAGATAGATCTCCAACCCACAACTCTTGAGTAATCCAGTCTACCTTTAACAGGGTTGTTAAGTAAATATTTTCCCCGCCTTTTTCTTTCAGAAATTCTTTTTTTTATTTTTTATTTTTATTTTTTAGTTGTAGGGGGACACAATATCTTTATTTATTTTTATGTGGTGCTGAGGATCGAACTCAGTGCCTCACACATGCGAGGCAAGCACTCTACCACTGAGCCACAATCCCAGCCCCCAGAAATTCTTAAACATACAGATTATTTGAACACCTACAATTGGTACGGGGGGCGCGTATTGAGAGGGATTGATATTTACATTGAGAACAAGACATGAATGGGATTTGATAGTTAGGTCATTGAGCTAGGGTGAGGAGGTGTAGAGTAAGAAACATTTCAGGAGTTGGAAATTTAATGAGCAAAGTCCCAGAGCAGTTGAGAGCCTAGTGCATTTCCTGAAGTGAGGAAAGAGTTGGCTAAAGCTGAGCAGAGAGAGGGAGAGTGGTGGGAGAAGGCTGGAGAGAGACAGTACCAAAGAAGACTGGGTTATATTGTGAGGCCTTGGGACCTGTTTTAAGCAGGAAAGCGATTTGAATTTATATCTGACTATAATGAAATCCAAGGACTTCTTAGTTTGAGGATGGGGTTCAGGAAATGTAAGAATAAAGGTAGAGTCCAGATAGCAGCTTAAGATGAATAAATTTTAAACATGATTGTAGTAACCTATACTTAGATGATTGTTCCAGAACAGAAAATAAATAAAATAATTTGCAAAGTTGTTTTGTTTTGTTTTTATTTGAGATGGGGTCTTGCTGTGTGGCATAGGCTGGGCTCAAGTGATACTTCTGTCTCAGCTTCCCAAGTAGCTACAGGTGTGCATCACCACAACTAGCTTTTTTCTTTTCTGTACTGAGGATTGAACCCAGAAGTGCTTTAACATTGAACCATATCCCAGCCCTCTTTATTTTTTGTTTAGAAACATGGTTTCACTGAATTAGTTAGAGCTTCACTAAGTTGCTAAGGCTGGCCTCAAACTTGCCATCCTCCTGCCTCAACCTTCCAAGTCACTGTGATTACAGGTGTGCACCACCACACCCAGCCTATTTGTGAGTTTTAAAGAAGGTGAAATTGCCAGGATCTTTTTATTCCTTCATCTCTTCATGCAATCTTCATACACAGTGTTTGGATGGTTAATTAGGGGAAAATGAAAAAATTCAGCCAAGAGCTATTCTTAACAAATTGCAAACTAAAGGGGGAAGCAAGCATTTAACCAAGGAAATAAATATACTATTACAAATTGATGAGGATTTTGGAAGTAAAGCACAATATTATTTTGTTTTGTCTTTGTATGGCAGTTGGTGAAAGTAAGAAGAGAGTGCTAAGTAAACAACTAAACAACAGTACACATCATAGGAATTAGTCATGCTGAAAAGGAATGGAATATCAGGTAAAGGAAGCATACTATAATTTGGCTGTTAAGATTTTTAGGGTGAAAGGAGTACATCAAGGGGTTGGGACTATAGCTCAGTGGCAAAGCGCTTGCCTAGCACGTGTGAGGCACTGGGTTCGATCCCCAGCACCACATAAAACTGAATAAGCAAAATAAAGGTATTCCATCCATCTACAACTAAAAAACATTTAAAAAAAAAAGAAAAGAAAGGAGTACATCAAGTATTACAGGTTTCACACTAGTGCTGTTTTCTTGGGAAAAAAGCTAGAGGAGGAATCTGATCTCCATAACAGAGAAAAAAATTAATACTGTATGTTGAAATGCAACATCAATAAAAAGAAAATAGGAGAAAGTATGAATGTTGGTTTTTTGTTTGTTTCGTGACTTTTTTGTTTTTGTTTTCAGTACTGGGAATTGAATCTAAGGGCCTGCTACCACTGAGCTACATTCTCAGCCTTTTTTTTTTTTTAAATATTTTTTTTAGTTGTTGATGGATCTTTATTTGTTTTTTTATTATTTACATGTGGTGCTGAGGATCGAACCCGGTGCCTCATGCATGCTAGGCAAGCGTTCTACCACTGAGCCACAGCCTCAGCCCCATTCTCAGCCTTTTATTATTTATTTTTTTATTTTGAGACAGGGCGTCACTAAGTTGCCTGGTCTCAAACTTGCCATCCTCCTGCCTAAGCCTTCCAAGAGTCTGGAATTACAGGCATGTGCCACCATGCCCAGCCAAAATGAAGTTGTTTTTTGTTTGTTTGTTTGATAGTAATTATATACACCTTTTTCCAGAAATACAGGTATGATATTACATTGGTCACATCCTCCTCCCAAGGACATATATTTGACACACTCATTAAATACATACAAGTACAACATCTTTTTATCCTTTTTTGAGTTCTGGTGGCAACACATTACTCATTTATAAATTGTTCTTAATCTCTCAGATGGTGCCACTTAAACATACACATAAATGGTATGTGTTTAAGTGGGGCTCCCTCAAAAAAAAATCTGATCAAATTAAACTTGACTATCTCTAAAATTTGTTCAAATTAAAATTATCTTATACTCCTATTAGTGCCCTTAGACAGTCCATTATGGTAAAAGTCTGGGCAACTTCTTGTCATTCCTCCTGATGTCTCTGGATCACCTATGATGGCCCTTAGTTGCTCAGGGACTTACGATGGAAGAAACTACTACTCATTGCCTCTTGCTATGTGTCTTAATATCCACAGTTGCTGGCTACTTAGTAGAATGTCCTAGAAGTTGAAGTTCTCACAGAGCTTGAGCCATTATCCTCCCCACCCAAGTGCAGATGTTTTTTTTCTGTGCTAGGGATCGAACCCAGGGCCTCATGTATGCTAGGCAAGCATTCTATCACTGAACCACATCCCCAGTCCCCCAATTGCTAATTATACTTTTGTTCATCGAAACAATATTCTACAAGCTGGCTATAATGTTCCCATTAAAATACCACCCCTCCCCACCCCACACCCCCCAAAAACACATAAACCACTTGTCCAAATGTTAGGCAATCGTGTTATCTCTGGAGGCTGTGGCCAATAAATATGCCCATTTTACAATTATGATATTGGTCATTGCCTAAAAATTTTCCTCTTCAGGCCAGGTGCAGTGGTGCATGCCTGTAATCCCAGCAGCTCAGAAGGCTGAAGCAGGAGTATTGTAAATTCAAAGCCAGCCTCAGCAACTTAGCGAGGGCCTAAGCAACTTTAGCAATTTTTAATTAGAGACGGCTCTAATTAAAAATTAAAAATGGACTAAGGATTTGGCTCAGTGGTTTGGCGCCCCTGGATTCAATCCATGGTAACCACCCCTCACCTCTAGAATTGTCCTCTTCAGGATAAAGAACTCTAAGGATCTCATGTCTCACAGATTCTAAAATATAAATAAAATTACGTACATTTAGGAGGCTGGGGGTGTAGCCCAGTGGTAGAGCACTTTCCTAGCATGTGCAAGGCCATAGATTCCACAGCACTGGAGAAAAAAAAAAACCCACACACATCTCCATATGCATGATGGCCAAGATGCAATTTTGGGGGCACTTATTTCCTTTGGAGTTACATGCATTGGTAATAGCAAACACAGCACACATTTCATTTATAAAAGTACATGATAGGGGCTGGGATTGTATCTCAGAGGTAGAGTGCTAGCCTTGCATGCGCGAGGCACTGGGTTCGATCCTCAGCACCACATAAAAATAAAGATATAAAAAAAAAATTAAAAAAAAAAAAAGTACATGATATTAGGTTTTTAGAAAAGGCACTCAATAAAATTTTCATATCTCTAACAAATCCCACATAGCCAGTTTAACTGAGAGACATAACAGTTCTTCCAACAACTTTTAAAATTCTAGTTCAGCGTAATCCCAGCATCTCGGGAGGCTTAGGCAGGAGGATTGGGAGTTCAAAGCCAGCCTCAGCAAAAGCAAGGCGCTAAACAATTCAGTGAGACCCTGTCTCTAAATAAAATACAAAACAGGACTGGGGATGTAGCTCAGTGGGTGAGTGCCCCTGAGTTCAATCCCCAAAATCCCCACCCCCGCAAAATTCCAGTTCAGCAGATGGACCTCTAAATAGGTTTCTATATTGTGCCATGATTTTACCTATTTTTATACATTTTCCATTTTTCTTCCATCCCATACAGGCTGGAGGCCAGATCAAGGGGTATAGTTTCCTGTGAACTGTTAACTATGAATTTTCCCATGGACCAGGTAGCTGCCCTTCAAATATGGGACCTATTGGATCCAAAGCTTTCTAAAATCCAAAAATCCAGCCAGGGACAGTGGTGCATGCCTGTAATCCCAGCAGCTGAGGTAGGAAGATCGTGAGTTCAAAGCCAGCCTTAGCAACTTGGGTGAGCCCCTAAGCAGCTCAGCAATACCCTGTAACTAAATAAAATATAACAAAGGGCTGAGGATGTGGCTCATTAGTTAAGCACTCTGGGTTCAATCTCCAGTATCAAAAATAAAATCCGCCGGGCATGGTGGCTCATGCTTGTAATCCCAGCACTTTGGGAGGCTGAGACAGGAGAATCGCGAGTTCAAAGCCAGCCTCAGCAATGGCGAGGCGCTAAGCAACTCAGTGAGACCCTGTCTCTACATAAAACACAAAATAGGGCTGGGGATGTGGCTCAGTGGTCAAGTGCCCCTGAATTCAATCCCCAGTACCAAAAAAACAAAACAAAACAAAAATAAAATCCAAAAATCCTGTTAGGTACAGCTAATAGTTGTATAGGTACTTTCATTGGTTTGAAATATAGAAGCTCATACACTCACCACATAAGCCATTATTTCACCCAAACATGATAAAAATTGACACCCACATCAATCTATGTGGTTATAAACAAGGAAAGAACATCACACTTTGATATCCCACACAACATCAGCCTGGCCCAGAATCTCACTTTTGGTGACAATGTCACTTTAGAGAAATCACTTCATTCCCTAATATCTTGCCATTGAAGATGATTTCACTCCCTTTATCAGAGATTTCCCCTTAATTCAGTAAACTTTCACCTCAGAGTTGCCCATGAGCAGTGTTTCCAAAGGCACAAATTAGACATGGGACATTTCTGCTATTTATTTATTTAGATACTGGGAATTGAACCTAGAGGTACTCTAGCACTAAGCTACACCCCCATCCCTTTTTAAAATCTTTTTTTTTTTTTGGTACCGGGGATTGAACTCAGGGGCACTCCACCACTGAGCCACATCCCCAGCCCTATTTTGTGTTTTATGTAGAGACAAGGTCTCACTGAGTTGTTTAGTGCCTCGCCATTGCTGAGGCTGGCTTTGAACTCGCGATTCTCCTGTTTCAGCCTCCCTAAGTGCTGGGATTACAAGCGTGAGCCACCGCGCCCGGCTCCTTTTTAAAATCTTGAGACAAGGTCCTGCAAAGTTAACCTGGACTGACCTCAAATTTGCAACCCTCCTGCCTTAGCCTCCTGAGTTGCTGTGATTATAGGTACACACAACTGTGTTGACTCTTCCTTTCATTTAGATTCTCTTATCTTGAGCTTGCTGCTTGGTCCATCATCCTAGTAAACTCTGCTCTCTGTCAAAATGTACACCCCTATACTCCCATGCCTATAGGGAAATCCGCTGTTAGGATTTGAATCTGGAATGCCCTCTAAAACCTCATGTGTTGAAGGTAATGAAGTATTATTCAGAGGTAAGACTTTTAGAAACTGACTCATGAGGGCGCAAGCCTCATCAGTGGATTAATTCATTTGAGAGATCAATAATTTGAAAGGGGTACTGGGTGGTAACTGTAGGCAGGTGGAGCATGGTTGGACTAAGTTTCTAAGGGTGTACCCTTAGGGACTATATGAGTTCCTCGTGTCTGTCTCTCTGTGTGCCTCTCAGAATAACTTTAAAATATGATTGTGGTAACATAGACTTGGATCACTGTTGTGATCAAAGTGATTTTGTTCAAAGTGATTTCATTCATCTTTCTAGATTAAGAACTTTTAAAATTTAAAACTTCATTAAATTATATTCAGAGTGAAGATTCTCATAATGTGCATACATGAGTCATGGAAAGTCCTAATTAATTTTTCCCTTTCCTTTACTATCTCATCTCATTTTTCCAAGTGGGCTTCTAGGCAAAAGCCATGCAACTCCAGGTTTCTAGGAATTGGAAGTACCCAGGCCCTCACTGTGGTCTTGGAACCCAGGCCTGAAGCTCTTCCTCTGCCATGATGTGTTGGAGTGACGTCTTTCTGTCCTGACACCCTGCTATTGGGATCTCTCAAACCCAGATCCTGGATGAAATCGACAGTTTCCAAGGAGCATCTGTCAGTTCCCCCCATCTTTCTGCTCCCAGTTCAAGGTTAGAGAGCTAGGATGTCCTATTGTTGCAAATCCTCATGTTTAGGCTTCTTGAATGACCTTGAAGATACTATCATATCCGTCCCCTTTCTTCCATTCTCTGAACCTCACTCTTAACATCAGAGCAAGGGCCTAGGATGCAGATCTGCTGAATGGCCCATGGGCTGCCTGCTCTGTTTCTCCCCACTCAGCTTCTTTGCTTGTCGTATGGACTTCTTCAGGGTTCCCCTCAGGACCTCAGCAGACTTGGCCTATCCTCATGAGGAGCCCACTGTTGCCAAGCCAGAATTCTGAGAGGAAAATTCCTGTTCTATCTCTAAGACTGCCCAAAGGATATTTGCTTCCAGGGAAGATGCTTCGGGTTGCTCTTTTCCCTCAGGCTCACAGACAAGGTGGGTCTTCATCCGCAGGTGAGGAGGGAAGTGAAGAGAATGTGGCTCGCTCTTTAAATAGGGTTCTGAGAGCTATTCTTGAGATCCTGGCCAGCTCTCTGCTTTAGCTGGAGAAACAATCCTGTATTCTCAAGGCCCAGTTCTGCTTTAGAGCCAGAAGAATATAACTACATGCGATATAGGTAGAATGCAAGCTCTCTGGATGTTTGTTTAATGAGAGAGGGGTCTCGAGTCTGAGAAGTGGCATTAGACAGTGAGAAAACAAGAAGTTGTCCCTTTCATGAGGGACATTAAATGGATGACTCACTTTCTTTTTTGGGAAGGGAAGTGAGGGTGGTACCAGTGATTGAACCTGGGAACTTAACCACTAAGCCACATACCCAGCCATTTAAAAAATATTTTTATATATTGAGAGAGAGTCTCACTTAATTGCTTAGAGCCTCACTAAGTTTCTGAGGCTGGCCTTAAACTTGCGATCCTCCTACCTCATCCTTTGGAGTTGCTGGGATTACAAGCATGCACCACCATGCCCAGCAACCCACTTTCACTGTAATAGCAAAGACAGCAGCTTAGAATCTGGATCCCCAGAAGACATTGTCTCCAAAGGTTGGAGAAAGGGAACCATGTGAATCACAAATTCAGTATAATCGGCCCGGCACAGTGGTGCACATTTGTAATCCCAGCAGCTCAGGAGGCTGAGGCAGAAGGATCAGATTAGAATTAGTATCACACTGGTTTAGGGACCTTGGACAAATCACTTGGTACCTGCATGCCTCAGTTTCCTTCTCTGCTCTATGATGAATCTGGCAACCCTGTGATGAAGGAAGGGTAGCAAATATCAAGGGTCTTTCATATGCCTCTGCCCTTGGTAAGATGTAAAGAGCTATTCAGCTGGAAGGGGAGATTATTGCTGGCTGCTAGGAACCACAGAGAGTCCTCTTTTCCCAGTAAAAGAGACTGAGTATCCAGGTTTCACATCAGCCATCTGCTCACAGTGACATCTGGGCTGATGAACAAGGCCTTCTTGGCAGGGCTCCCACCTAGCCTTCTTCCTTCCCCCATCTTGGGATTTTCATTTTAGGGTTCTGCCATGCTTGGGGAAAGAAACTTTACAGGTCCCAGGATCATTTTGAATGTGAATGAGGGCCCTGAGCTATTGATTCCTAAGGAAGGATCTTTCTGCTGGGAGAAGCCTTCCTCAGGTTGCAGTGGTTTAAGAAAGCTAACAAATCTGTGCTCACCAAGACTCCTGCAGCCTGCAGATAGAGGCACCTAGGCCAGCCCATTCAAGAGTTTTGACCAAGTTAAGATTGCCAGAACCTAGGCATTTCTTCATCTCATCATTTACGATAGGACATGGCATACTTAATGAATTCTTGAATAGTTGATCAGAGCATAGTGAAAAAGATTCAACCTAGAGCTGTTCTTAGGGAACTTGTAAACTAGTGGAGTATGTCATTCAACTAAGCAAATAAATGTATAGTCCAAATTGATTGAATGTTCTGAAAGTGAAGTAGAGGTCAGTGTGATTCTTCTCCATCTTTACAAGGCAATAGGTAAAGGTAAGAGCAGAGAGACAAAAAGAAAAGGCAGTGTTGAAAGGGAAGGGAGTACCAGGTTGGGAAAGTGTCTTGTGAGTTGACTGAGTTCATTTTTTCTTCTTTTTAAAAAATACTTATATATATTTAGTTGTAGATGGACATGATATCTTTATTTTATTTATTTATTTTTATATGGTGCTGAGGATCAAACCCAGTGCCTTATACATGCTAGACAAGTGCTCTACCACTGAGCCACAACCCCAGCCTTAATTTATTTTTCTTTTCTTTTCTTTTTCTTTCTTTCTTTCTTTCTTTTTTTTTGATTGAACTCGGGGCACTTAACCCCTGAGCCACATCTCCAGCCCTTTTTTGTAGTTTATTTAGAGACAGGGTCTCACTGAATTGCTTAGGGCCTCACTAATTTGCTGAGGCTGGTTTTGAAACTCATGATCCTCCTGCCTCAGCCTCCCAAGCTGCTGGGATTACAGGCGTGCACCACTGTGCCTGGTGACTGAGTTCATTTCTAAGGGAGACAGAGGAAAGTTCTTCAAGGGTTTCTCCCTTGAAGACTTCTTTTTTATTGCTGGGGAGAAAAGCTGAAGAAAGGATCTATTCTTCAATATGTAAGTGACAGGAAAAATAAGTGATATTTATTCCAATGCCATAAATCAAGGAAAAATAGGAGAAAACATGAAGGGGTTTTCATTTCACGAATTGGAAACTAATTCAAGGAGTTCATCAGAAACAGGCTGAACATTGGTAAGTTCTCCATAAAAATTCTCTTATGTTAATTATCAATCTCAGCAATTTTTTTGGTTTTGGTACCAGGGATTGAACTCAAGGTTACTTGACCACTGAGCCACATCCCCAGCCCTATTTTGTGTTTTATGTAGAGACAGGGTCTCACTGAGTTGCTTAGCGCCTTGCTGTTGCTGAGGCTGGCTTTGAATTTTCGATTCTCCTGTCGTAGCCTCCCAAAGTGCTGGGGTTACAGTCATGTGCCACTGCGGCCGGCTTCAGCAAATGTATTTATCCACAAACACAGTGTCAAAATCTCGTTGAGTGGATAGCTGGGGTTCAACCTCCTACTCAGACTACCTCTGATCTCCTGAAGGGATGTCCAGCTAGTTCTGTGTGGTGGTGGGTGTAGTAAGATGGTGGATTGTAGGAACATGCTCCCTTTGTTGCACTTCTTTACACTGAAACATTTTCCTGAGTAGACGCAATACTTGTGAATGCTGTAACTACTTATGAACTATTTTGTGAGTGTGCAGATGGTGATACCAACAGAAGCATAATTAGCAGAGAGAGACAGTTGGTGTGATCATGTTTATGGATGATTATTAAGTGCCACTCAGTATAATCGGCCAGGTGCAGTGGTGCATACCTATAATCCCAGCTGCTCAGGAGGCTGACGCAGGAGGATTGAGATTTCAAAGCCAGCCTCAGCAAAAGTAAGGTGCTAAGCAACTTAGTGAGACCCCGTCTCTAAATAAAATACAAAATAGGGCTGTGGATGTGGCTCAGTGGTTGAGTGCTCCTGAGTTCAATCCCTGGTACCCCCTGAAAAAAAATCAGTATAATCTTCCTTTATGTCTAGGATTTCTTCTCTTTCATTACGCCAAGAAATCTCTTGCATTATCAGCCCCACTGAGTCCAGGTTTATCACCTAACTAAACTATTATTTAACTGTTGGCTAATATGTGAAATCCAGAATGTCTGTTAAGTGGCCCTACATCAATGAATTTGGCCTTATCTAGTTTTACCCTCAAATGTCCTTGGTCTTAACATCCTTAGCATCCATTCTCATACTTGTTTTGTGGTTTTCCTGAGATACTTATTTCCAGACTGGGGAACTATTTTGTTGCATGAGCTTCTGTTCTTGCATTATATTGTATGTCTACATCCCTAGATTTTTACTGGTTATTACTCTAGTGACAACAGCAGATCATGGTGAATCTTGAGAATGTACATTTCTTTCCACAATCTCAGGCTCAGGTGAGATTATCACAGGGTTTTCATTGAGAGTAGGTTGCCTCTTTAGATATCAAGGACAACCTACTTGCCTGGTTAGTAGGGCTCAGACTATCTTGGGTGTTTAAGATTGACTTTCTTCAGGGTCCAACAACACGTCTCTATTCCAAGTTTCAGACTCTTATTCTACCTGATTGAATTACAAATTTTTAAAATTTAGGAGTTTCTCAATGCCAAACATTCACACCAACAGGCCATTTAGGGGAACAATTGGCACCACTGTGGTAAGGTTGGTCCCTGCTAACTTCTGCCTTAGGGTCGTTGGATTTTATGGCCTAGGATATTTTCTGTGTAAGTCCTTGTTCTCTGTACAGTTCCTGGCATAAGGACAGAATTTCTTAATTATTTATTGAAAGAATGAAACAATAGGCTATAGCTAAAATCTTAAAGGAGCCCAGAACTCCAGGCTGCTCCAATAAGAGAAGCTCAAGGTTGTCAATCAGATGACAAAAATCATTATCCTACTTATCATAATGGCCAGGAGTGGTCTAAATTTATGCGGTACAGTGGAATGTAATGTGCAGGTCATCTACATGGGAAAAAACCTCTCAGTACCCACAGTAAACTGAAAAGGGAGAAATGAAATGATTAATAATAATTTTTTACCCCATATATCAAAAATATTATTTCAGCATGTAATTTATACAAAATGGATTTAATTAGTTTTTTTTCCACAATAAGGCTTCAGAATTCACTGATAACATTAAATTTCAAAGAGATATACTTGATTTTTCTTTATATCATAAAATTAACATGAGAAAATATTCATATCCAAGTTGTTTCAAACATTAAATTTTCAATTAACTGAATGAAATGTTAGTTTTTAAAATGTAATTCATTAAAATTAAATAAAAATTATTTTCTTCATACTAACTTTATATGAAACGATCAGAAATACTCATAGCAAGTGAATACTGTACCAGACACTGCAAATAGAAACCAATTTGTGGAAATCACAATTTAGGGATCAACTACCTATATTTTTTTTTTTTTTTTTTTTTGGTACTGGGGATTGATCTCAGTGGCATTCAACCACTGAGCCACATCCTCAGTCCCATTTTGTGTTTTATGTAGAGACAGGGTCTCACTGAGTTGCTTAGCGCCTCACCATTGCTGAGGCTGGCTTTGAACTTGCGATTCTCCTGTCTCAGCCTCCCTAAGTGCTGGGATTACAGGCTTGAGCCACCGCGCCCGGCTTCAACTACCTATATTGAAGTCCTGGTTCACTGCTTCCTTACTAGATGATATTGGAACAATTAATAGTATTGTTTGAATCTGTGTTTATTCATGTTCAGTAGAGATAATATCTAGTGTGAAGAATTGATAATTTATAATTAAGTGAACCTTATAGTGCACATTTAGGCCTATTTGTCCTCAGTATATGATAATTGGTATTCCTGGTACTTACTGAGTATACCATTTGCACTGGCTTTCAATTACATGTCTACAGAGAATACCTCCCTAAAGTGGTCTTAGCATCTAGGAAAGGCACATTCGGGCATATTTCACCTTCAGACTCACAGAGTGGCAGCCATTGCTCTGGCCCTTGGCCAGTCCTGTTGATGCTACTGTTCAGAGAATCTGACTTAGGTCCCCCTGACACAACATAGGGTCCAGTGATTTGGGCCAGAGCAGTCACCCTGCACATCTTAGTTCCTTTAAGAGGTGTTGAGGTAGCCAGAAAATGCTATTGTGTAAGTCATCCCCCCTGGCATGTGTATTTTGAAAAGAGATGTCATAATCTCCCTCATGACATTTATCACCATGGAGAAATAAAGTCACATCTTTCTGAAGTTTATTTACTTATAAAATGAGCCTTTTATAGTTTTCCTGGTGGGCAGCATGGCTCACCACCTTTTTCTGGCTCTAGGTGATTCAGGATACTCTACCATTGTATGGTAGAAATACATGTGTATGGATTTTACTGAACATGCAATTAAATGGGAATTTTATTCTAGAATGGAGTGTCTTCTAGCCATGCAAGTGTACTAATTATGATCAGCTCTGGGTTATCATGCCTTTTCTTTTCCAGGAGTTCTTTCTAGGGACCCACTCTGCCTTCATGAAGAAAAGATAGACATCAAGGATGTTGACTGACTGCCTGAAAAATTGTTATCAGGTATGCAGAAGCAGTGTCCCACGTAATGACCTACCTGCTCCACCACATAGATACATTTCCTTTTAGGTGGATTTGTCTCCATATCTTCTTACAGCCAGTAGAGCCTCACTGAAGAGCTGAGTCCCCAGTTAGTTTTCCCCAGGGAGTGGATGGAGCTTCTCATATTAGCAAGATGTTATCTTGAAAATCTCCCTAGTTGTTCAGTAATTAGCAATTGATCATGACGCGCCTAGTTCTGAGTGCGTGTTTGTTTGCTCTGACAGATGACAAGGAAGAAGAAAATGTGTTCTTCTAAAGACTTTTTCATTCACACTGCTTATGAAGCATACACAGTGTCCTCACGTACTTCAAAAGAAGAAAATAAGATGAGAACAGCTTCCAGGCTAGTTGTAGTGAGATCAGTTCATGTGTCAGAAAGACTATTAAAGCCACTTGACCAGAGAGATCAACCTTAAAGGAAGTATGGATAGAGAGAAGAGTTCTAGGACCACTGAAACTTTGGTAGACAGTGGAAGCCCTCAGATCTCTGTGAAGGCATTGGTCTCACTTCCTCATGCTCTAGTGAACATTGGGGGAGATGTTGCTATTGTACTTATTACTCAGGTTGGCATGTGTGTAATGATTTAGGACTTGGTGACTTTTATTTTTCCAAGAACTTGGTGACCTTTGAGGATGTGGCTGTGGGCTTCACCCAAGAGGAGTGGGTTTTATTGGATCAAGTGCACAGAGACCTATACAGAGATGTGATGCTGGAGAACTACTATAACTTGGCATCAATAGGTAAGACTGCCATCATTCCTTGTAGCTTAGGGAAGGTGGATGTTCTGTACTTGCTATGCTGCAGCATCAGTGATGGCAACTTTGAATATGTTGGGGAAAAACGGGGGCATAGTCTCTGCTCTAATACATTTTAATCTAATGTAATGGTTCTCAAAATTTGATCCAAGATGAATATATTGTGACTCTGTTGGAAATATAAGTTACTACTCTCCTTTGACATACTAAATTATGTCATTAGGTAGATCCTTATGTTTTTTTCTTTAAACCAAGGATTGAATCCAGGGGCTCTTAACCATTGAGCCACATCCCCAGCCCTTTTTATTTTTTTATTTTTTGGTACTGGGGATTGAACTCAGGGGCATTTGACCACTGAGCCACATCCCCAGCCCTATTTTGTGTTTTATGTAGAGACAGGGTCTCACTGAGTTGCTTAGCACCTCGCCATTGCTGAGGCTGGCTTTGAACTCACGGTTCTCCTATCTCAGCCTCCCTAAGTGCTGGGACCCAGCCCTTTTTATTTTTTATTTTGAGACAGGGTCTCACTAAATTGCTTAGCGCCTTGCCAAATTGCTGAGGCTGGCTTTGAACTCACCATCCTCCAGCCATAGCCTTCTGAGTCACTGGAATGACAGGCATGAGCTACCACATCTGGTTCTTGTGTATCTTTTAATAAGCCCCCCAGATGAATCTGATGTATTATTATTTCAGAATCATTGGGATAGTTTTTTAGCAATAAGAATAAAGATCTCTATAACTAATTAGAACAAATTAAGAGAATAAAAAATTTAAAAAATAAAATTAGAGCTACAACAACAAAGAATAAAGATCTCTTCATTTCACTTTACTTCCAAAATGAAACTTTAGCACTTTATTTATATGATTTGAGTTTCAGGAGTCAGGTATAACCAATCTTTTGGGAGTACAAAGGTGCTATTTGCATTTTTTAACCCCTCTGAAATAATTTCACTGCTTTAATTAGAAGCAACATTCCTGAATTATGTGAAGGTTTATGATCTCTTGCATAAGTCTCTTCTATCAGTGCATTTTTCCCCATATACAGGATGTCAGCTGATCAAACCCAGCCTGATCTGTTGGTTGGAGGAAGAAACAGATTTGTGGGCAGTGCAGAGAGGAGATCTCCAAGGTGGGTGTGAAGGAAGCTGTTTAAGATGTACTTGGTTTCAGTAGGTTGAGGCCATGTATCTAAGAACTTAGAATATCTTCAGCTTCCCATCTCCATTTACTTTTTGTCTGCTTAGATTTTCTTATAATTTCACAAAACAACCTATTCTATTTCTTCTTGAAGTTTAGCATTTTGATGTATGCTGTTTGTCCAGATCTTGGATATTTTCTATACCCAATAATATTTATCTTGGGACTGGGAGAGTAGCTCAGTATGTATGAGACCCTGGGTTCAATCCCTAGCACTGCCAAACACACTCACACACACACACACACACACACACACACACACACATACACACACACACAAATTCATCCTGTTTACCATCTGCTTTAATTTTCAAGGAGTCAATTTGTAATTAACTGTTTAAAATTATTTCCATCAATGGCTTGAACATTTTTTAATTAAGTCAAAATTCCCAACTTTGCTTTTCTTAAGTTTTATACTTTTTTTCTTTTTCATTCTTTTTTTCTTTTGTAGTGCTGGGGATGGTACATATCTAGGACCTTCCACATGCAAGGCAACATTCTATCACTAAGCTATATCCCCAGCCCTTTTTATTTCATTTTTAAAAAAAAATTTTTTTTTTTTTTTAGTTGTAGATGGACACACTGTCTTTATTTTATTGCTTTTTATGTGGTGCTGAGGATCGAACCCAGGGCCTCACGCATGCGAGGCAAGTGCTCCACTGCTGAGCTACAATCCCAGCCCCTTTTTATTTCATTTTGAGATAGGGTCTCACTTAGTTGCCCAGAATGGCCTTGATCCTCCAGCCTTAGCCTCCTGAGTAGCTGGAGTATAAGCTATTGGGCTTGACTTACGTTTTCAAATTTTTAAGCTAGGTTTAATTTGAAAACAAATAAAAATTATTTCTATCTTTCTGGGGATGTAGCTCAATGATAGAATGCTTGCCTGGCCTTACAAGAGCCTGAGTTCAATCTCTAGTACTGGAAAAAAAAAACCCCACACCCAGATACACAAAAAAAGAAAGGACAAGCCGGGTGCAGTGGCTCACGCTTGTAATTCCAGCACTTTGGGAGGCTGAGACAGGAGAATCGCGAGTTCAAAGCCAGCCTTAGCAACGGGCAAGGTGCTAAGCAACTCAGTGAGACCCTGTCTCTACATAAAAACAGAAAATAGGGCTGGGGATGTGGCTCAGTGGTTGAGTACCCCTGAGTTCAATCCCTGGTACCAAAAAAAAAAAAAAAGGAAGGAAGGAAAGAGAGAGGGAGGGAGGGAGAGAAGGAAGGAAGGAAGGAAAGAAGGAAACTCAGACCTAACTCTGTGTGTGTGTGTGTGTGTGCGCGCGCGCGCGCGTGCGCGCGTGCATTTTGCTGAGAATGGAACCCAGGGCTTCATGTGTTCTAGCTAAGCACTTTACCACTGAGCTATACACCCAGTTGTATTATTTTTAACTCCTTCAGTAGGCCATTTCTTTTTCCAATTATTAATTTTGTTTTTTTTGTCTACTTTCAGAATGTGAAATGAGACAAACCTGTGTTGGGATACAAATGGTAAGATTAACAGGGAATATGTCTTATTTTGTATACTCACAGAATATTACAAATTCCATTCTAGAAAATCAGTCCAAATGAGAGAAACATGAGAGGTAGCATTCACCCAAGAGGGAGCAATGTCTGGAGAGACACTCTGAATATAATGAATTTAAGGGTGCCCCAAATGTCTCATGAAATTTGTTGGTTTAGAGTTTACAGTATACAGCCTTCTTAGTAATCTAAGATTAGAGTATGGCGCAGGATTCTGGCAGTATTCTCCTATTGCTCAATTAGGAAGAAAACATGATAAACTGAGTACGGTGGTGCACACTTGTAATCCCAATACTTAAGTGACTAAGGCAGGAAGATTGCAAGTTCCAGGCCAGCCTGGGCAACTTAGCAAGACTCTTTCAAAATAAAACTGAAAGGGCTGGGTTGAGGATATAGTTCAGTTTTAGAGTGCTTACCTACAATAAAGCCCTGGGTTCCATCCCTCAAGTCCCTCCCCCCCAGAAAAAGACAGGGACTATATAAATGTAACACATGGGGGAAAATCATTATCATCCTCAAAAGAATATACTTTAATCAGTATTCATCTGCATATCAACAGGAAAGAAGCAACAGTGTTGGTGAACTCTATGATTATAACCAACCTGAAGAAATCTGTGGTGAACATTCATTTTTCAAGACACACATGAGAGCTCAAAATATAGGGAGCAATTATGAATGTAATCAGCCTGGAAAAGACTTCCTTACTCTGCACATGAAAACTTCTATTGGAGAGAAACTTACTGAGTTCAATGAATGTGGAAAAACCCTCAGCCCAACTCCAAATGTTGTGTACGAGAGAACATGCACACAAAAGAAACCCTTTGATTGTAGTGACTGTGGGCAGGCCTTCGTGAATCAGTCATACCTGCAGGCTCTTATGGGAACTCACAGTGAGGACAAACTCTGTGAATGGAATGAATATGGGAGCAGTTTTATTATTTCCACAAATCTTGCTGTGCGTATAGAAAGTCTCAATGTAAAAAATCCCTACAGATGTAAGGAATGTGGAAAAAGTTTTAGATACCCTGCTTACCTTAGTAAGCACATGCGAACCCACACTGGAGAGAAACCCTATAAATGTTCAGAATGTGGGAAGGCTTTCGCCCAGTATTGGGGCCTTTCTCAACATGTACGAATACACAGTGAAGAAAAGCCCTATGAATGTAAGGAATGTGGGAAGTCCTTCACTGTTTCTTCATACCTAACTAAACATGTAAGAATTCATACCGAAGAAAAACCCTATCAATGCAAGGAATGTAGAAAATCTTTTGGAAATCCTTCATACCTTAAAAAACACATTCAAATTCACACAGGATTAAAACCCTATAAATGTAATGAATGTGGAAAAGCCTTCACTCAGTCTTCAGGCCTTACTAAACATGCACGATCTCACAGTGGAGAGAAGCCCTATGAATGTAAGGAATGTGGGAAAGCCTTTACTACGTCCACTTGCCTCATTGCACATATAAGAACTCACACTGGAGAGAAGCCCTTTGTTTGTAAAGAATGTGGGAAAGCCTTTGCTAGATCTTTTTGCCTTATAGAACACATAAGAACTCATGCTGGAGAGAAACCCTATAAATGTGAAGTATGTGGGAAAGCTTATACTGCTTCTTCAGACCTAAACAGACATGTAAGAATTCATACAGGAGAGCATCCCTATAAATGTAAGGAATGTGGGAAAGCCTTTGCTCATTACTCAAATCTTTCTGTACATCAAAGGACTCACACTGGAGAGAAACCTTATGAATGTAAGATATGTGGGAAAGTCTTTACATATTCTTCAAGTCGCAATAATCACATACGAACTCACAAGGACCAATAACTATAGATATTTAAGGAATGTGGGAATGTTTGTTTTCTATATACTTTAATAGTTACATGCTATTCTACACTGGTGGAAAACTATGAACGAACAATGCGACAAAGCCTTCAATTACTCCAATTTCTTTCAAGTACAGGAAAGATGTCACACTGGAGAGAAACCCAATGAATGTAAGGAGTTAGCCAACTCCTGGTTCTGAGAATTCAGAAGCTCATTTACAAAATATTTTGTACTTGCAATTATATTTTATCAGTAAGATGTACATTTTATTGTCCTTCAGTTAGTAATATCATGTTTGATACTTGCTTAAAATATTGGCCATCAGAGCACTCTATTTTAAATATCGACTTTTCCTTGTGAATAACAAAGTGATTTGTAGGTTGATATTTTGATATTCAAAGCATATTATCCCCCAACCACCTTCTTTATTGTTTGAGCAACCAAGAGTCACTGGAAGTGAATAAAATTCTCTATTTTCTTAACATTTGTTGTGGTTTGTTTTCAAGTGAGTTTTTAAGATAGGATATCTAGGTAAAAGTATAACATGTATTTTTAATTTCACTATACATGAATGTTTTTCTTTCCATGGGTATTATACCATTGGCAATTTCTGACTCAACTTTTAAAAATTTTGTTTAATGACTATTCTTTAATAAGGAACAGATTTTAGTTTTAATTGCTAGGCATTCATTTACAAAAAGAAAATCAATGCCCTCTTCACTTTTTGTTTTCAGTGCTGAGGATCAAACCCAAGGCCTCACACATGCCAGGCAAGTGCTCTACCACTGAGTCACTCCCAACCCTTCTCTTCACTTTTATCCTAAGTAAGAATACTCAACTAACTGATTTGTAGCCCTAATTTCATATGTGACCCTAAACCTGTGTTTATAAAATGAAATCTTACTATTTCTCTATTGTCAATGTGTCCTCTTACTGATTATAATCCTAGGGACAATGATAATTTTGCCACCACCATTGAGCCAAAGTATTCTGATTACTAGTATGTTCTATCTGTCCTAGACAGCTGATGTGGCCTTATGGTCTTTGATGGCTAAGGGCTATCCACTTGATTTCTGCTAATATGGGTTCTCATCATCACTGAAATTGGGGAAAATATCTTAATGATGGTTACCCCTAGAGTCATACATGGTATATAAAGGAGTGTACGCACAGAGCGTTTCAAGGATAGAAGTTCTCCCATCACGATCTGTTTCTGAATATCTTTATGAAGACAGTGCTTTCTGAGTCCTCCATATAGGTCAAGGAAGGGGAGCTGTGCTGATCACATAACAAATTTAGGAGCTGGGCACTGTGGTGCATGCCTATGATCCCAGCAACTAGGGAAGCCAAGGCAGGAGAATCTTAAGTTTAAGACCAACCTCAGCAATTTAACAAGACCCTGTCTCAAAATTAAAAAACAAGGGCTGGGATTGTGGCTCAGTGGTAGAGCACTTGCCTCGCATGTGGGAGGCACTGGGTTCCATCCTCAGCACCGCATATAAATAAATGAATAAATAAAGGTCAATCAACAACTAAAATAAAAAAGTTTTTAAAAAATTACAAAACAAAACTTAAATGGCTGGTGATACAGAGCTCAGTGAGAAAGCACACCTGAATTCAATTCCCAGTATCACCAAAAAGAAAAAAATTCAGTATAACATTTCTTTATCTCTAGGAAACTTTCCTTCATATTATGCCAGGGAATCTCTTTGGCATATTACCCTTACTCACTGTGGGTCACCACTGAGTTTAAGTTTCAAGTCATCCAAACAATTTAACTATTAAAGGCACACCCATGAATTTACGTATGAAGTCCAGTTGTCTTCCTATTTCAAGTGCTCTACTCAGTGGTAGAGCACTTCCCCGTCTAGTGCTACATTCCCCCAATCTTTTTTTTTTGGCATTGGAGATTGAACTCAGGGGCATTCAACCACTGAGCCACATCCCCAGCCCTATTTTGTGTTTTATGTAGAGACAGGGTCTCACTGAGTTGCTTAGCGCCTTGCCATTGCTGAGGCTGGTTTTGAACTCGCGATTCTCCTGTCTTAGCCTCCCTAAGTGCTGGGATTACAGGCTTGCGCCACCGCGCCCGGCTTCCCCCATTCTTGTTCTAACATCCTTAGAATCCTTTCTCATACATGTTTCTTGGTTTTCTTCTGACACATATTACCACAATGGGAATTATTTTATTATATGAGCTTTTTTCTCTTGCTTGATGTTGTACACTTGTGCCCCTGGATTTTGCACTGGTTATGACTAGTGGCAGCTGCAGGTGATGGTGGTGCATCTTGAGGGAAATGTGTATTTACTTCTGTTAGTGCAAAAGGACAGGGCCAGATGCAAACTTTACAGATCAGCTCAGCACAGATTTTATTCAGGAATTGAATTACACCTCTGACAGACCCATTTTCCAGGTGAAAATGAGTCATTGGCCAAATGGGGGGGTGGTTAGGCTTACATAGGTTATACTGAGAGGTGACTCAATTAATGAGCATGTCAGTTTGGGCTGTCCTTACTGGGCCTTACTGGAGGGCGTGGGGTTACTGGATGTGGGGTCAGTGGTAAGTATCCAGGATTTATCTTTACTGGGCCAGATGGTGGGTAGGGGTTAGCTTAGGGTGGGATCAATGCTTTGGCCTCTTCTCAAAAACTGTCATTTCATATTTAATGAAAATTTCCTCCCCAGGGCCTGTCTTGTCACTGGGAAAGACAGTGACTTCATTACTTCTCCCTGGGCCACATTATTTTGGGGTTTGTCATTTTCCATATCCAACACTTTCCATTAGAGTTTACCACAGGGGTTTCAAGCAGAAGAATGCAGAAACAAAAGGACAAGCTTCCCACCTTCGTCATTTGCGCATTATTTGTGCTAACAATTCCCATGTGGTGGTATCAAGACAGGAGGTCTTTGGGGAAGTGATTTAGTCATAAGGGTTCCACCTCCACAACTGTTATTACTAAATTGTAAAAGAGACTGCACCTAGACCTTCATTTCCTCTGCCTTGTGAGGACAAAACATTGTCCTTTTCAGTCTTTCCATCTCTTCTGCATTGTGAAGACACGGTATTTGTTCTTTTCTGCTCATCTGTCATGTGAAGATATGGCAGTAGGCACTGTCTTGGAAGCAAAGGGCAAGCCCTCAGTAGACACTGAATCTTGGGTACCGTCATCAGGAAGATCGGACCCTTAGAATTAAAAGGAGGGGACGGGTTGGGGATGTAGTTACGTAGGAGAGCACTTGCCTAGCATAAGCTAGTCCCTGGGTAGCAAATAAAATAATTAAAAAATATAAGATGATATAGGAGGTGCTAATTATTCTGTAGTTCTATAGACAAGCCATTTCAGAATGAGGTTGCCAATAAATACCTGATCCCTGTCCTTCTCCTCTTTTATTCTT
>CM053413.1:6259852-6283137 GCA_028644305.1 Xerus rutilus
CTTCTCCTCTTTTATTCTTATCAGCTAGAGAAATTAAAGACCTAGGCTTTCTCCCTTGAAGACTGCAACAAATAAAATAAAAATAGTGGAAGGAAGACCACCACTTTAAGTGGCCAGGAGCTCAGCAAAAACAAAAAAGGAATCTTAAACTTTATGTAGTGAGCTAATGCCAGTTAACCAAACATAATGGTATGATTACTTAATGAATTTAAAACCCCTAGGTATAGGGAACAAAGATGCAAAATAATTGAATAGATTATTTTTACATATGGGAGGTATTTTAATACAAGAAAATATATGAGGGGGGGGTGCACGCCTGTAATTCCTGTGGCTCAGGCAGGAGGATTGCAAGTTTAAAGCCAACCTCAGCAATGGCAAGGTGCTTAGCAACTCGCTGACACCCTGTCTCTAAATAAAATACAAAATAGGGCTGAGGATGTGGCTCAGTGGTTGGATGCCCCTGAGTTCAATCTTTGGTACAATAATAATAATAATACAAAATAGGGCTGGGGATGTTGCTCAGTAGTCAAGTGTTCCTCAGTTCAATCCTTGGCAGGCACCCCCTAAAAAAGAAAATATATGATAAACCATGTATATATTTTCCTTCCACTAAATTTAAACACTGTGCTCCCTATAACCCAAAAAAGTGCCTAATAGGAAACAGAGGGAAAGTGGGTATGTTTTACTTTATAGGCTTGTCTAATTTTATCAGTCATGAAACCCACTGGGCACAGAGAGGGTGGTAATTTGCTCCTGGTGTGTGGAACTTGCCACTTCTAGCCTGCCAAAGCAATACCCAAACAAGTTTGTGTACTACTGCCACCTCCTGGTCACATCTTACATTTAGATTCCAGAATCATTTGGAGTTTATTGTATATGGTAAAAGAGAGATTTAATTTCATCTTTCCAGATGTTTTACCAGTTGTTTTAGCACCTTTCGTCCTAAATTGCATTTTTGTTCCATTGATATTGAATATAGTTGAGTCGAATTTCCGTGTTATTGAATTCACTTGGAAATATTCTTATTTATTATTGGTATATGTGTGTGTGTGTATGTGTATATATATATATATATGTATGTATATATATATACATATATATATATATATATATATATATATATATATATATATATATTTTGGTACTGGAGATTGAACTCAGGGGCACTCAATCACTGAGCCACTTCCCCACCTTATTTTGTATTTTATTTAGAAACAGGGTCTCACTGAGTTGCTTAACACCTCGTTTTATAATATTTTTAAATATCTGTAGGTTATCATCAATTTTGTTTTCCAGTGTTTCCTTGGTTATCATCAGATTTGCTCTTCCATATTAACTTCAGTATCAATATGCCTAATTCCTTTAAAAATATTTTGGTATTCTTGTTGTGATTACGTCACACTTCTGAATAAATTCTCGGAGAATATCCCAGGCCCTATGGCAATATCCTAAAAGTAACAAGGACAAAATAAGTTTGCAGAAAATATGATTACGTTGAAAACGCAAAGGAATAAACTATCAGAATCTAGCACGCTATTCAGATAAATTAATGAAATAAGGGACATATAGGCCCACATTGAATGGAAGAGAGAAGCCTTCATACATTGGCAAGCTCATCAATCTGAGGAATGAGCTCCAGACTCTGCGGCTGTGGGCGGAGTCAGCACCTGGCCTGGCCCCGCCTCCGGACACGCCCCCAGGCCTCGCCCCCAGGCCTGGCTCTCACTTTGCTCTCGGCGGCTGCGCCTGGTTCTGCCTCCTCTTACTAACCCACCAGAGTCTCAGCCGCATCCTCCCGGGAGAGACCGTTAGCGCGTCCGCCCCTGGCCGGCCCAACGTGGCTCGTCGTGGCTGAGGCCTGAGGAACCTTTTTGAAGGCCGAAGCCTGAAATCGGAAGTGACGTCAGCGGGGCGCCGGCTCCGCCGTGTAGTGTCAAGTTGCCTTCCTCATGGTGCACCTCTCCCGGCCTTGGTGGATCCTGCGTGCTGGGGGTCCCAGTGGTGGCAGCCCGGTGGCAGCGGACCCCCGTAGAGAGACCAGGAGGGCTTCGCTGGCGCGCCTGGGACCGCGCGTGCTTCCCGGCTCGCGGGTCCCGAGGCCCCGGGTGGAGCCGGGTCGGGAAGTGTCCTCAGGGCGCGCCCTCCGGGTGCTTTTCTTCCACGCCGCTCCCCTTGTCAAAAGCCTGCAAAGCCATCTTTCCGAATCGTTTTCCAGAAGGAATAGAATTTCCGCGGTTTAGTAGCGCTGGCTCCAGACTCAGTCCCCGCCCTCCTGACAGACCGGCGATTCTGGCGAGTTCGGGTGAGTATTGGGTACACGTTGGCTCACAAGAACCGATGCTTCTTTTTCTTTTTAAAAAGAAGGTTTTATCTGAGGTTTGGCATTGTTTTTGACGTTATGTAGTTTATACATGACATTCGAATAGAAAAATAAAGTAGATTTTTAGGTGTCTAGGGTGTGACTGGAGACAATAACGTTCAGCTGTTCCCTTCTTCCGAAGTTCCAAAGCTTGTACGTCCCCACAGAGATTCAAAACAGGGGACTCCAGGAAGAAAAGATGGAAGCTTTATTAATTGTGCTAGAATAATAGAATTCATTAACAGCTTGTGTTGTTGTTGTTTGTGTTATTATGTGGTGGGAGGAATTGAACACCACGTTTTGCCCAGGTAGGTAAGCACTCTTTCACCTCCTATATGCATGCATGTTTTTTTCCTTACATTTTTCTTCAAAAAATGCGAATTAACATCCTATACAAGAAAGACAGTGGCAGATGTACTAATTTTTAGCATTGTGCATGTTTGCCCACTTTTCAGGAAATTAAGAACATTTCATAGTAAATTATCATTTGAGTGTATGTTAAACACAAATTGCGAACATGAAACTTGTCCTTTAGATACTGGGTAATACATCTTCAAAAGATAAAGGCACTGCCTTGCTAAAACCACAATACTGTTTGTTTCACCTAAGAAAGTTGAAAAGAATAATGTCATCTACAATTTATTTTGTGTAAGGACTGAAATTCTCCAGCATACACTGTGGGGAGTTTTTGGATCTCAGATACATTGAAAGCTTCTTTGTTGCAGTTATTCATGTCTTTTAGTGCTTTTTCATTTAGAGTGGTTTCTATTGTTTCTTTTCTTTTTCCAGCTGAGGATCTGGAGATCAAACCAAGGGCCTCATACATGCTAAGCATGAGCTCTACTACTGAGCTTCACTCACGGCCTCTGTTATATTGACCTTTGAAGAGTAATACGTTATTTGACAAAATCACACCTTTTGATACTGATTGCATTCCTGTAGAATGTTTAAATATTCCTCCATTTCTTGATATTTTCTATAAACTTACAATTGGCTACATAGAAGAGGTTTGCAAACTGATAAAGGTTGACATTAAGTAATTTATGCTTTTAGGGCCACATGCTCTTGGATTAATCAGTTTTTAAAAATTTATTATTATTTTTAGTTGTAGATGGACACAATATCTTTATTTTATTTATTTATTTTTATGTGGTGCTGAGGATCAAACCCAGTACCTCCTGTGTGCTAGGCAAGCCCTCTACCACTGAGCTACAACCCCAAGCCCCTCAGTTGTTGTAATCACTTGATGTTCATGGTTATTCTTCCATGTACTGATGATATGCCTCTCAAAATCAGAAGTTATCTTCAAAAAAGGCATAATTGTGAGGGCTGCAACTCTGGTAGAATGCTTGCCTAGCATTCTTTAGGCTCTATTATATCCTCAGCATTGGGGGTGGGGGGTCAGAGTTGTTTAAAAGTACGAAAAGACTGTGCTGTGATTCTCCTGTTTGTGCTTGAGAGAGGCTTCCAATAGTACACACTGTTTCCCATGGACACTTTGAATAATTATTGAGTGAGTCTGCTAGATAATGTGGACCAGGTGTTTGAGATGCTTGTACTGCACCTTTAACTTGCTCTTGTCTCTGCTTGAAACTGGAAGCCTTACAAGTGACTGTAATATATGTTAAAATGCATTCAAATCTTGAAATGTTGCATTCAAAATTCAAAAGGTCTGTAGAGTATCATACCTCTTTATTTTGGCTGGTAGTTTGTATAAGGTGCAGTCTCTTAGAGTGAAATCTTTTTTTTTTTTTTTTTTTTTTTTGGTACTGGGGATTGAACTCAAGGGCACTCAACCACTGAGCCACATCCTCAGCCCTATTTTGTGTTTTATGTAGAGACAGGGTCTCACTGAGTTGCTTAGCACCTCGCCATTGCTGAGGCTGGCTTTGAACTCGCGATTCTCCTGTCTCAGCCTCCCTAAGTGCTGGGATTACAGGCTTGAGCCACCGCGCCCGGCTTAGAGTGAAATCTTTGAAGGATGTCTTTACAAGATCCAGACCACTGAACACTTGCAAACTTTCATTTGAAATGTCAAGTCCTCTGGGGACTCTGTTATTGGAAAGAACAGGAATTTGATATAACCTAGGGGCTGTCTGATTTAGGTCCTCCCTGTACAATGTAGAGTCCATTGGTCAGTGCTGGACCAGTCACTCTACCTTGCTTAGTTCATTTAGGTGGAACTCTGGCAGCCAGAGAATGCTGTTGTGTAAGTCAGCTCCCTGGCATGTGTGTTTGAAAAGAGGTGCTGCATAATCTCCCTCATGACATTTATCACTATGGGAAAATAAAGGATCACGTCTCCCCTGGCCTGAAATGTCTTCCTAGTAAAATGAGACTATTATCTTTTCCTGGTGGGCAGCATAGTTCATCATCCCTTTTACTGGCTCTTGGGTGAAGTCCACAGCCACATCCTCAAAGGTCACCAAGTTCTTGGAGAAAAAAAAAGTCACCAAGTCCTAAATCATTATACACATGCCAATCTGAGTAGGTAGAAAGGACTACTCTGACGTTGTGGGGCAATAGTGTGTATGTGTGTAGGGTGTGTTGGATTATATGGGGTTTTGTGCTAGAATGGACTGATTTCCCGACATTTGAGTAAGAATTATGGTCAGCTCTGGCTTCTCATGCTTTCTCTCTCTCTTTTTTTTTTTTTAGGCATTCTTCGATCTAGGGGCCCAGTCTGCCTCCTTCAAGAAAAGATAAAGACAGAAAGGATGGTGGCAGACTGCCTGACAAATTGTTACCAGGTATGCAGATACCACGTCTCATAAAATGACCAGCTTGCCTTTATAGGTGGGCACATTTCTAGACAGACATGTCTCTAGGGTTTCTTAAATCAAGTCAAGACAAACTCAAGGGGCTGGGGTTATAGCTCAGTGGTAGAGCACTTGCCTTGCATGTGTAAGGCACTGAGTTCAATCCTCAGCACCACATAAAAATAAATAAAGATATTGTGTCCATCTACAACTAAAAAATAATATTAAAAAAAAAAAAGACAAACTCTGGGGCTGGGATTGTGGCGCAGTGGTAGCGTGCTCGCCTAGCACACGTGAGGCACTGGGTTCAATCCTCAGCACCACATAAAAACAAAGATATTCTGTCCACCTAAAACTAAAAAATAAATAAATAAATATTTAAAAAAAAAAAAAAAAAAAAAAAAAAAAAAGACAAACTCAAGGACTGAGTCTCCAGCTGAATTTCTAGAGTGGAGCCTCTGATATTGGTGAAGTGTAACCTAAAGTTTATCCCAGTATTTCAGTAATTATGAATTAATCTTCACAGTTATGGTGCTAAGTTATTTGCTTTCTATTTTTGGAACAGAGTCTGGCTAAGTTGCTGAGGTTGGCCTTGAACTTGTAATCCTCCTGCCTCAGGCTCCCAAGTAGCAGGGATTACAGGCTCTTTTTTGCACTTTTTTTGGTGTAGTGCTGGGTATGGACACCAAGGCTTCACACATGCTAGTCAAGTGCTCTGCTGCTGAGCTACATCCCCAGCCTCCAGTAATGTACTCTAATAGTACAAAATAAGAAAAGGGATTGTAGTGTGGTTGTGGTGAGATCAGTTCATGTGCCAGAAGGGCAATTAAAGCCACATGACTGAGGGAGATCAATCTTAAAGTGAGTGTGGCTAGAGAGAAGAGTTCCTAGGACCACTAAAGGCATGGTAGACAGTGGAAGTCCTCAGATCCCAGTGTAGGCATTGGTCATTCTCTAGTGAACATTGGTGGAGATAGATGTTGCTATTGTACTTGTTACTCAGGTTGGCACATGTATAATGATTTAGGACTTGGTGACTTTTTTTTTTTTCCAAGAACTTGGTGACCTTTGAGGATGTGGCTGTGGACTTCACCCAAGAGGAGTGGATTTTATTGGATCAAACGCACAGAGACCTATACAGAGATGTGATGCTGGAGAACTACCAGAACCTGGTATCAATAGGTAAGACTGCCATCATTCCTTGTAGCTTAGGGAAGGTGGATGTGCTGCAGCATCAGTGATGTCAAATTTGAATATGTTGGGAAATAACATAGTCTCTGCCCTAGTACAGTGGTCCACCTTTATTCTAAGGTGTATATTCTAAGAAGGCCCAATGGATGCCTGAAAATGCCTGTAGAACTGAACAGTTTCAATCATATTTTGAGGTGCAACAACAAAAGTAATATGAATTTCTTTTTTCTTCTTTATAGTTTCACAGATTGAAGATTTTTTTCTTACTGTAGCTCTTAGCAACCTGAGCATATATTTTTTTTTTCCTTTTTAAGTCAAGAACTTTCAGCTTTCGGGCTGGGGCTGTGGCTCAGTGGTAGAGTGCTTGCCACACATGCATGAGTCACTGGGTTCGATCCTCAGCACCACATAAAAATAAATAAATAAAATAAAGATAAAAAAATATATATATATATTTGTATTGTACCATATTGGGCTTTCTTTCCTTTGAACTGAACAAAAGAATGTTCTTTAAATGTTGTTAGGGCTGGGATTGTAGTTCAGCGGTAGAGCGCTTGCCTCGCATGCGTGAGGCCCTGGGTTCGATCCTCAGCACCACATACAAAGCAATAAAATAAAGACATTGTGTCCATCTACAACTAAAAAAATATTAAAAAAGAACTTTCAGCTTTCACTTAAATATACCACTTTATGTTTTCTCTTTGGCATTTTCAAATTGGCAGCATCACTACTGTTCTCTCTGGGGCCATTGTTAAGTAAAATAAGGATTACTTGAACATAAGCAATGTTATACTGTGATACTCAACGATAAGTGAGACAGCTACTAAATGACTTAATGGGCAGTTAGCATACAGAGTGTGGCTATGATAGATAGAGGGATAATTCATATTCCAGGCAGAAGAGAGTAGGATAGCATGAGATTTCATCAAGCTACTCAAAATGGTGTGCAATTTAAAACTAGTGAATTTTTTTCTGGAAATTTATATTTAATATCTTTAGATAGAGTGGATTGTAAGAAACCATGAAAGTAAAACTGTGGATAACGGGGGAATTACTGTACATGTCAATATACTTTGGTAGTTATCGAAATGTGGGTCCAAGAAGAATATTGTTGCCATCACCCCATGAGAAATAAAAATTATAGGGATGAGAACAGCTCAGTAGTAGAGCACTTGCCTAGCATACACAAGGTACTGAGATTCAGTTCCCACACTACCCCTACAAAAGTGAAATGTAAATTACCAGTTCTTCCTTTGACCTATTAAATCAGAAACTCCAGGTAGATACCTGTCATGTGAGTTTTAACAAGCCACCCAAATAAATGTGATGTAGTGCCATATGTGAGAATCACTGGTGTAATTTTTGTTTCATTATATTTTCTATTTGAATCAAGGTGTTAGTGTTTGGGTTTCAGAGTTCAAAGATCATTTGGGGGCACAGAAAGAGATGATCCTTGCATGCTTAGCCCTTTTATGATTCCCTGCATCTGTTAGAAATATAGTTCCTGAATCATGTTTTATGATCTTTTTTTTTTTTTTTTTTTTGGTACTGGGGATTGAACTCAGGGGCACTCGACCACTGAGCCACATCCCCAGCCCTATTTTGTGTTTATGTAGAGACAGGGTCTCACTGAGTTGCTTAGCGCCTCGCCGTTGCTGAGGCTGGCTTTGAACTTGGGATCCTCCTGTCTCAGCCTCTCAAGGTGCTGGGATTACAGGCTTGAGCCACCGCGCCCAGCTTATGATCTTTTATATGAAACTCTTTCATGAATGTGTCTTCCCTATATACAGGATGTGAGCCCATCAAACCCGGTCTTATCTACTGGTTGGAACAAGAAGAGGATCTGTGGACAGTGCAGAGTGGAGATCTCCAAGGTGAGTGTTTGTGAAGTACAATCACCATCAGGGACGCATAGTGTGTTTGGGAGTGTTATGAGGGACTTATTATTAATATGCACTTGATATCAGAAAGTTCAGATCATTTCTCTGAGAAGGTAAGAAAATAAAAAACTTCTCATATGCTTACTTTCTGTCTATTTAGACTTTCCTGTGACCTCACAAAATAACCCTGGTTTCTTTTTTATTATTGTGTTATATGTACAATGTCCAGATTTTTGCTCCATTTTGTGCCTGATAATATTTTTTTGTTGTTAACCATCAGTTTTAATTTTCAAAGAATTAATTTGTAATACACTATCTAAAACTGTGATACACATCTTTAGCCGTCACCAAAGTTTTGACCTAGTTAAAATGGTCAAACTTATCTTTTTTTTTCAAGCAGTCTTTTTTTTTTTTAACTTTTAATTAATTTATTTATTTATTGTGGCGCTGAGGATCGAACCCAGTGCCTCACACATGCTAGTCAAGCACTCTACCACTGAGCCACAACAGCACCCCAAACTTTTCTTTCTTTGTAACTAGTTTTAATTTGAAAACAAATACAAATGAGCCCTATTATTTTGAACTCCTACAATTTACCATTTCTTTCTCCAAACCTTAATTTCATTTTTCTGTTTATGTTTAGAATGGAAATTGCTACTTAACACCAAAGAGGCAACACTTCAGCAAGATTTTTTGAGGCGACAAACTTCCAATGGGATACAAACAGTAAGATTAACATGGGGTATTTGTTGTTTTCCACTCAGAGAACATTTCCAATTCCCTTATAGAAAATAAGTAGTGGGGCTGGGCCTGTGGCTCAGTGGTAGAGTGCTTGCCTCACATGCGTGAGGCACTGGGTTTGATCTTCAGCACCACATAAAAATAAATAAAATAAAGATATTGTGTTCATCTACAACGAAAAAAATATTTAAAAAAAAAAAGTGTTCACCTAGGAGGGAGCATATTCTGAAGGTGATAAATTTGAATTTTGAACGTCCCACACCTTTCTGTCATAAAACTTGTTCCTTCAGAGGTCCCATAAGTATATATATTCCCACATGTGTAACTAGACATTGACTTTTTAAGGCAGTATTGTGAATTTTTGGGGGGAGGGGGTATGGTGCTGAGGAGTGAATCCTGGCCCTGTGCAGGCTAGGCCAACACTACCCTGAGCTACATTCCCAGCCTTTTTTTAAAGTATTAGACAGAGTCTTGCTAAGTTGCCCAGGCTGCCCTTGAACTTACAATCCTCCTGTCTCAGCCTCCTGAGTATTTGTGATTCCAGGTGTATGCCACTGTGCTAGCTCAATTTTGTAAATTTTTTTTCCCCCTGTAGGTGCTGGGGATTGAACTCAGGCACTCAACCACTGAGCCACATCCCCAGCCCTATTTTGAATTTTATTTGGAGACAAGGTCTCAACTGAGTTGCTTAGTGCCTTGCTATTGCTGAGGCTGGCTTTGAACTTGAGATGCTCCTGCCTCAACCTCCCCAGCCGCTGGGACTACAGACATGTGCCACTGCACCCAGCCTCAATTTTGTAAATATCTTAACAGTTGTTTTAAGATTAGAGCAGATTGCTGAGGGTTCTGGCACTATTGTTCCATAATTCAATTTAAAAGAAACCCTGCCAGGAACTATAAGAATGTCATGAAGAGGTTAAAAATCATAATCATCCTCTAAATAAATATACTTGATCATCATTCATTCTTTTACAGGGAGGAGGCAATAGTATCAGTGAATTCTGATATTAATGAGGGAGATTAATATCAAAAGATTGGGAATTAATTTATAGAATATCAGCATAAATGAGAAATTTTTGAGAGCAGTAGCATTTACCCACTAGGGGAATACTCTGAATATGATGAATTTAGAATTTTATCCTAATTTTAGCTCCAAACATGAGGCTTCAGAGTTCCACTAATACACATTCCCACATATGTAACTGGGCACTAAGGTTCTTAAAGGATTTTCATAAAACAGAGTAGTCATTCCAAGAATAGACTGGATGTCACAGGATCCTTGCAGATGGGTTCCTTCATTCAACTTGAACTTCACAAAGCATGGAATGTTTGCATGTAATCAAAGTGGCAAGAATCATAATCATCATAATAATGTTTCTGTCTTCAGATAGGTAAGAATAAGTCTGAAAAGTCTTTTAACCATCCTTCATCCCTTCATCAACAGGCAGGACACCACAGTGCAGGGGAACTCTGTGACTATATGCAGTATGGAGAAATCTTCAGTGAACACTCGTATTTCAAGACTCAAATGAAAACTCAAAATATGAGGAATGCAGGGCATTTTACTCACTCTACAAGTCCTGCTATGCCTGTTCAAATGCATACAATGAAAAACAATGCATGTAAGGTTTGTGGAAAAGTCTTCAGACGTTCTTCAAACCTTAATAGGCACATGCGAACCCATACTGGGGAGAAACCCTTTGAATGTAAGGAATGTAGGAAGCCCTTCACTACTTACTCAAGACTAATGGAACATTTCAGAATTCATACTGGAGAGAAACCCTATAAATGTAAGGAATGTGGAAAAGCCTTCACTAAGCGCTCAGGCCTTACCACACATGAACCAACACATGCTTCAGAGAAACCCTATGAATGTAATGAGTGTGGGAAAGCCTTTGCTTCATCCTCACGCCTTACTCAACATGTAAGAACTCACAGTGGAGAGAGACCCTATATATGTAAGGAATGTGGGAGAGCCTTCCTCACTTCCTCATATCTACGTAACCACATAAGAAGAACTCACAGTGGAGAGAAACCCTATATATGTAGGGAATGTGGAAAAGCTTTTCATTCTTCCTCATACCTACGTAGACATGTAAGAACTCACAGTGGAGAGAGACCCTATATTTGTAAAGAGTGTGGGAAAGCCTTCCTTAATTCCTCATACCTACATAATCATGTAAGAAAAACTCATAGTGGAGAGATACCCTTTATATGTGGTGAATGTGGTAAAGTCTTTCATGCTTCCTCATACCTACGTAGACATGTAAGAACTCACAGTGGAGAGAGACCTTATATATGTAAGGAATGTGGGAAAGCCTTCCTCAATTCCTCATACCTACGTAAACATCTAATCATTCACACTGGAAAGAAACCCTATGAATGTAAGGAATGTGGGAAAGCCTACAATAGATGCAATTTATTACTTGACCATTTAAAAACTCACATGGTGGAAAAGCCATTTGAATGTAATGTGTGTGGAAAATCTTTTCAGTATTTCTCTTATCTTACTAAGCACATTCGTATTCACACAGGAGTAAAACCCTATAAGTGTAAGTACTGTGGGAAAGCCTTCACCACTTCCTCAAGCAGAACTGAGCATGTAAGAACTCACACTGGGGAGAGGCCTTATGAATGTAAGGAATGTGGGAAATCCTTCAGTTCATCCTCAAACCTAATTCATCATGTGAAAATTCACACAACAGAGAAACCCTTTAAGTGTCAGGAATGTGGGAAAGCCTACAGTAAGTTTTACCTACTAACTGAACATTTAATAACTCACACTGAACAGAAACCCTTTCAATGGGAGGAATGCAAAAAGATCTCTTAAGAATTCTTCACATTTTAAGAAAGGAAATATAAAATCCTTCACTAATTCCCAGAAAGTAATTAAATATGAGACTTTGCAGTAAAAGGAAGAACTCCTGATGTAAAATATATGGGAAGGTTGTAGTTCTATAAATACATTAGTCTTCACTTGTGTTGTCACAGTGGAGAAAACTTCATGAAGGAAAGGACTGTTGGAAAGTCATCAGCCAACCTTTAGCAAGCATGGTGATTCGAATCCCAAATAAATTGGACATAGGAGTTGGGGAATTGTGTCCCCTTGTCTTAAAACCTGGTGTACCAAAAGATATCACTGTCTGAATAGTTCTGGTTTATTTTGAACATTTGTGATTCTACCTTGATCATTCTGGAGTGATATGTCTTTCCTTCCCTCCATAGCAACACAATTTCATTTGTTATTTCAGTTGCTACAACTTCTGGATAGCCACCAGATGAAAAGTGGGCCTGTGGGATACAAACTTAATACTATTTTGGCAGTATAGAATCTCTCCTTGGTATATCATGTTTTTGTTGTTGTTGGGTGAGGGGGGGTTTGGTACTGGGGATTGAACTCAGGAGCACTTAACCACTGAGCCACATCCCCAGCCCCTTTTTGTATCTTTTTTCTTTTGAGACAGAGTCTCATTGAATTGCTTAGGGCCTTGCTAAATTGCTGGAGTTTGGCTTTGAACTTGTAGTTCTCCTGCCTCAGCCTCCTGAGCCATTGGTAGTACAAGCAAGCACAACCATGCCTGGCTTATGCTCTTAAACATGCTAATCCTACAGTGATTCACAGCAGCTTGGGGTGTAATACAACATATACCTTACTAAGCACATTTGTATTCACACCAGGATAAAATTCTGAAAGTGCAAGTACTGTGGGAAAGCCTTCATCACTTTAACACATTTAATGTTGTTAAAATGTCCTTGTTCTCTTACACCTGATCCTTTCAGATAAAAGGTGAGAGTGCAAGAAAAGGTGAGTGGAGAAAGGATGAGTGGTGAGTAGTCACTAGTGTGAGAGACCTCAATTTCATGACCATGGAGAGCAAGCCAAACTCCTTGCACCTGAGAATGGAAATTCCTGTAACATTGGGCAGTGCAGGGAGGGAGGGAGGGAAGGAGAGACCTGAGTGTTGTCTTTGACCTCTACATCCATTACACAGCTTGCAAAGCACTTATGTATGCCTGAGTCAAGCAACAGCTTGGACTGGTAATATGAACTGCTTCTGGATTTGTCCTTCAATGCAGTGTGGAAACAGAAAAACTCTGAACATGACTGGTATCATGTTCTGTGCTGGAAACCATCACTGGCTCTGAACCATGAGTATAGACCAGCACAGTCAGGTTTTAGCCTGAGTGATCCAAATTTTAAATGCTTGAGCAACTTTGGATTCTGTCATTTGTAGCCATCACAGCTCAGCCCCTTGATGGCTGTCATCAGGGCTGCAGCCCTTTCTGTGGCTCTTAATCCAGCCAGTGTAGAGGTATTCCAAATCATGCTAAGCAATAAATCCTGAACAGAAGAGACCTGTGCACTTTCATGTTCCATGTGTTTCTTGTGAGGAGTGGGTAATGGAATGGTTCTCTTGTGGGTATGAGTGTCACTGTTAGGCCTAAATGTTATTGCCATTACCTGTTGGCAGTGACACTAAAGGTGATCACATCAGTCTTGGCTGCCTGGTGTGGGTTGTTATGGCTCATGAGTTGGCCTTAGCTGCCATCCTTACTGTCTGAAATAAGACCTGTAGGTCCCCCTGGAACTCATGGACAGTTGCCTGATGATGACCACGTGTGGGTGATGGATGACATCACTACTGCAGATTGGCCTCATCCTTAGTTCTGGACTCCTAGTAACAGTATCATTAACAAATGACAGTACAGTGTTCACAGCCCAAGCATGGCCCTGCCTGAGAAACTCACTGCTGGTGAAGACATCACCCTACCCCAAGACCTCGCCACTGGAGAGGACTTGCCCTGTGCACTGGAGATGAGTTTAAATTCACCAGAGCCTTCTTTGTAGCAATGTCTGTGCACTGGTGCTCCTCAGGCACACATTGCACACAAAACATTTGCTTTTCTTACTTTGATATTTGGGGTTTGGTTGTGTGTGCAAGCTTGCTGTTAGCTTAGCCTGTGACACTGGTATAATGTCAGCCAAAACATACAGCTCTATACCCATGCCTATAGGTAAATCTGATAGAGATTATTGCTACCTCAGAGAGGTTACTCTCTGCACTTCTGAAAGTTGACAACATTTTTGGTTTCTCCATGAGGCACCTGCTGCATATCAGTTAATGCAGTGACACCAAAGGGGAGGACCACTATCTTCCCAGTGCCTTCTGCTGATCCCTACAACTTTCCATGTTGACCTGACTCCTGTCCCTTGGTTTCAAAACCATTTATCTCTACTTAGGATATGCTACTGTTTGAATTCATACCTTCACAACAGTATAATTCCATACCTACCATCTTGATCACAGTCAAATCCATACTGTTAGCACACTTTTTACAATCTGCAGAAATATTATCGACCTCCCAACACTTCAAGTCTGTTTTCTTTTTTTTTTTTTAATATTTATTTTTTAGTTGTAGGTGGACACAATAGCTTTATTTTATTTTTATGTGGTGCTGAGGATCGAACCCAGTGCTACCTGCGTGCTAGGCGAGCACGCTACCACTGCGCCATAACCCCAGCCCCCAGGTCTGTTTTCTTGAATAATGCCATATTTATCTGAGAACTTTGCTGTGGCCAGGCCCACAAGTACTATACTTTCTTCTAGCAATATTTCTCTTTCCTTTCCTGTCTTTCCCCCCCCCTTCCCTTCTAATTGAACCCAGGGGTGATCTCACTGAGCTATATCACTAATCATTTTTTAATTTTTATTTTGAAACAGTCTTGCTAAATTGCTGAGGCTGACCTCAAGCCTGCAAATCCTGTCTCAGCCTCCTGAATTACTACCATGCCTGGCATATTTCTCCCTATTAGTGAAAAGTTTTATCTGCTGTTTAAGCACCTTATGCCATATTTTCTGAAAATTTCTCGTCATCCCAAAGTGGTTTAGTGTAACATCAGACCATCTGAGGACCAATAGTATTACTCATGTATTTTATTTCCAGTATATTGGGATGTACTGAAATCCTGGGGTCTGGGCAGAGACTGCCCCTCCCAGTGCTAAGTCAGTTCTCAAGATAGAAAACAACATATATGGAAGCATGTATTTCATATTCAAACCAACCAATCAAAAGGCCAGATTCTCAGTCACTTCCTTTGTCTAACTAACATACCAAGTCAGTATTTCCCCTGCCCAAAATCAAGACAGGGAAAGGCTCAAGACAGAGAGACATTTCTGATGCCCTTGCCCATGAGAACTATTCAAACTAGATCCTGAATTTTTTCATGCCCTGCTTTGCCTTTGTGGTGGAAACTCCAATAAATGCTGTGGCTGATGCTTTCTTCTTGCTCATGTGTCTGTCTCCTGACCAACTCTGTCTCTCCCCCTTGTAGTTCTGTGTGGCTTCTGCTGTGTCCTCTCTGTTAGTACTAGGAGTAAAAACAGTCACTGGAGCCTCTGTGTACTCAGTCAACTTTATGAATCCACAATCTTAAATCAACCATTTCTTAGCTTTTCATAGGTTTTATTACCTGTGTACATGTCCCACAACAAGATGCTACCTTTCTCAGGTAATTTTTGCACTACATGAGAGATATACATACTGGGCTAGTGCTGTCTATATCACTGAGCTACATCCCCAGCCTTTATAATTTTTTCTTTTTTTGTACCAGGGATTGAACTCAGGTACTTGACCACTGAGCCACATCCCAGCCCTGTTTTGTGTTTTATGTAGAGACAGGGTCTCACTGAGTTGCTTAGTGCCTCGCCGTTGCTGAGGCTGGCTTTGAACTTGCAATTCTCCTGTCTCAGCCTCCCTAAGTGCTGGGATTACAGGCATGTGCCACCATTCTCAGCCTTTGTAATTTTTTGATCACAACATTAACAGGCGGGGAAAAAAGATTGTAGGAGTTTACATCTTATGTGTTTTCCTTTTGTGTGTGTGTGTGGGGGGGTGCTAAGGATTGAACCCATGGCCTTGTACATATAAGAAAAGCACTCTACCGGGCTGGGGCTGTAGCTCAGTGGTAGAGCGCTTGCCTAGCATGCGTGAGGCACTGGGTTCGATCCTCAGCACCACATATAAATAATAAATGAATAAAATAAAGATCCATAAACAACTAAAAAATTAAAAAAAAGAAAAGCACTCTACCAACTGATATATACCCAGCCCTGTGTTTTCCCTTTTGTGATGGTGTCTTACAGATTTCTTTTTTCCCTACCCAAATTTCTCCAACCATTCCTTTATATTATTTCAGAGATTAAGACCTTAAATATGGTCCATTACCTTGTCTTCCACATTTTGTAATTCTAGATTCAAGTTTATATACCAAATGTATACCATTGGTCATTTTTCTCCCTATGGACATGACATTACCATAGGTCCTCTATTTCTGGCAAGAACAGTGCAGGAGGTAGGTTCACAATGAGAAAAAAGAGATAAATGCCATTTTTTTTTTCCATTCACATGTCCCCAACATCTGGGCAATCCTGTGGTGGCTATGAGACATAGCATAGACCTTTACAAACAAGTCTATAAGGTCTGGGGATATGACTCCATTGGTAGAGTACTTGCCTCGCATGCACAAGGCCCTGGGTTCAATCCCCAGCAACACAAACACACACACACACACAAATACCTTACAAACAAGACTATGAGATCAATCATCCTCCACCCTCAATGTAGGCCAGCTTGTAATAGAGACAATAGTGTGGACAAGACTTTGGAAATGAAATTCACATTGAAACCACAACCACAGAATGCTTACTTAAACTTAACATTTTTTTTTTGGTAGTGCTGAGAATTCAACCAAGGGCCTTATACATGCTAAGCAAGCACTCTACCACTAAGCTGCATTCTCAACACTGCAGTTTGCACACTGAACCCAATTTCATCAGTTGCTTAGTGATATAAATATCTACATTCTCCATACAACTTAAAGACCCAAAATGTCATAATATTAAAAATGTCAACATAATTCCAAATTCTCCATGAGCAACAAAGTCTCAAGGAACTGTGACACTACCAAAAGGCTATCATAACATCAGAATCCTATAGGAGTGATTCAGTAAAAGTTTTGAAAAATTTCTCAAATTTGGTGTAAGATATAAACTTACAGATTCAAGAAGTTCAGTGAAACTAAAATTTGGTTAATTTATATGAAATCAAAACTAAACACACCATTGAGACTGGTGAAAGCTAGAGAAATTTCTTCATAATGTTAAAAACATGGGGATTTCAAATTATATAGGTATAATAAGACATTTATAACAAAAAGGTATAAGGCTAATGTGACTTCTGTGGTGTTAGGTTCTATTTTCCACTTCGATAGTAAAATATTCCATGTAGACTGAGAAGATAAATCATGTATATTTTAATAACTAAGAAGGATACGACAAGGCTAGGGTTGTGGCTCAGTGGTAGAGCACTTTCCTAGCATGTGTGAGGCACTGGGTTCGATTCTCAGTACCACATATAAATAAATAAAGATCCATTGACAACTAAAATATATATATATATAAATTTTAAAAAGAAGGATATGATGAGATTGCTTTTTTAAAAGGCAAGTGAAAACAGTACTTAAGAAATAGTTAACCAGGGGCTGGAGTTGTAGCTCAGTGGTAGAGCACTTGCCTAGCATGTGAGGCACTGGGTTTGATCCTCAGCACCACAGAAAAATAAATAAACAAAATAAAGGTAAAACAAATTTCAAAACCTCATGGAAAAAAATAGTTATCCCAAAAGAATAGTAATAAAGAGGAACCTGGACAATGAGAAAGGAGAGCATAGAGATAATAATATAGTAGAATTGAATCTCAGCATACTCGCACACATTAAATGTAATTGAAAGGATGGACCCCATTTTGCCTGTGCCATCCCAAAGCCAGCAGATCTCTACACACCTGGCATCCAGGGAGAAGTGCTGAGCACGAAGGAGCACAGCAATGGTGGCCGTGCTGGGCTGAGGCTGCTGCTTCTGGCACTGCTCCTACCCACGCATGTTTATTCAAATTGAACAGCTGTTGTGACAATTTCAAGTAACATCTCGGTACACACTTGCTGCCCCAAATGCTACTAACTCCACCACCAAGACAGGTAGTAGCAGTGCCCTGCAGTCAACCCTCAGTCTCTTCACAGTCGTGCTCTCTGTTCTACATCTACATCTTAAAAAAAAAATTCAAGAAAAAGAAATATAGACACTTGAGCCGGGCGCGGTGGCTCAAGTCTGTAATCCCAGCACGTAGGGAGGCTCAGACAGAAGAATCTCAAGTTCAAAGCCAGCCTCAGCCACGGTGAGGTGCTAAGCAACTCAGTGAGACCCTGTCTCTACATAAAACACAAAATAGGGCTGGGGATGTGGCTCAGTGGTCGAGTGCCCCTGAGTTCAATCCCCAGTACCAAAAAAAGAAAAAGAAAAAGAAATATAGACACTTGAAATTCTACCTTGAAAATAAGAATAGATTTTGTCGTTAGAGATAAAAGATGGGGTGTGGAATGGAGAATCAGTTTTCATTCATTTCATTAAATCATTCATTTCATAAGCCAGGTAATATAAAGAGCTTTCATGATTCCATTTATATGTACATTAGAAGGAACTTTCAGATTTTACTGTAAATCCTCAATGTACTTTCAGCAGTACTAATTTAATGCCAACATCTAAATAAAGTTTCACGTAGTTTTGCTTTCACTGTTCTCTTGGGAACTGAACTCATTTTCCTCTGTGAATTTGGATTTGACATTACATTTGTGTGTGTGTGTGTGTGTGTGTGTGTGTTAATCCTGGAGATTGAAGCCAAGGTGTTCTATCACCAAGCTACATCCCTACCCCTTTTTAAAATTTTGAGACAACACCTCATTAAGTCTCTGAGACTGGCCTCGAACTTGCAATCCTCCTGCCTTAGCCTCTCAAGTAGCTCGGATTACAAGGCATACATCACCATATCTGGCTAGACAGTCTACATTTAACATTACACAAAATATACTTTAGAGCAAAGAAAATTACCAGAGGAAAAGAAGGACATAACAGAATGCTGATACTATAATAATATAGCAATTCACTGAAAAGTATCTTAAATGTACAGATACCTAACAGTAGAGCTTCATAATACATGAAGCAAAAAGAGACACATTGGGGAAAAAAGTAGACAAATCCATATACATTAAAATCTCTTCCATCAATAATAAACAGCATAGTAGACAGCGTGAGCAGGGTTTTTAAAAATGTGAATAATTACAAAAAGGATCACACTGACATCTGTAAAATGTGATATAGCAACAGTTAAATATAATTATTTTCACATATACATGTAACATTCTCCAATACTGTACATATCCTAGGACATTAAACTGTAAAACAAAGTTTATTATTTGACCACGATGAAATTAGACTAGAAATTAAGAACAGAAAAGAAAAGAGCTGGGATGTAGCTCAGTGGTACAGCCCCTGCCTAGCATGTGCAAGGCCCTGGGTTCAATCCCCAGCACTGAAAAGAAATTAATAAATTTGTCAGGCACAGTGTCACAAGCTTGTAATCCCAGTCGCTCAGGGGTATGAGGCAGGAGGATCACGAGTTCAAAGCCAGCCTCAGCAACTTAGCAAAAACCCTGAGCAACTCAGTGAGACCCTATCTCTAAATAAAATATAAAATAGGGCTGGGGATGTGGCTCAGTGATCAAGTGCGTCTGAGTTCAATCCCCTCTACCAGGAAAAAAAAAAAAACTCACTTCACTAGGATGACTAAAATGAAAACATAAGTGTTAGAAAGGATGTGGAGACCCTGGAAACTTCATACACCTCCTGCAGGAATGGAAAATACCTCAGCCATTTTGAAAAACAGCCTGGTAATTCTGCAAATTTTTAAAACATACAGTTCCTAATTGACCCAGAAATTCCACTCCTTGGAATATCCCTAAAAGCTCTGTATACAGAAAAGGATGTTGGTAAATTTTTATAGCAGCATTACTCATAAAGTCCCCAAAATACAAACAAATGTCCATGTACTGGTGAACAGATAAATAAATGTATGTCCATACAACAGAATATCATTCAGCAATAAAATGCAGTGAGATCTGCTGTATCCCAGATGAACCTTGAAAGAAATGCTGTGTGAAAGGAACTATTGGCAAAAGATTGTATGATTTCATTACATGAAATTTTAACAAAAGACATCTACAATTAGTAGCTTTGTGGTTGTTCAGAGATTAAGGGAGTAAGAAAATGGCTGTAAGAAAAAGGGTTCATGTGGGGTAATGAAAGGTTTTAAAATTGTACTGGCTGAAAATCTGTGTGAATACACTAAAAAATAAATTGTATAGTTTCAAATGCATTGTTTACAGTATGCAATAGTTTAAGCTTTTCTGTAAATTGAGTAAAGGGGAAAATCATGATAGTACCAACCTAATTGTGACCGTGAAGAATTTAACGTCTATGAAGCATGTAGAGTAGTAGTAGGCAACAAACATTAGCTACCATTAGATTTTTAGCACAATATACTAGAACTTGATATAAAACTGTTGGAAGCAAGGGGTGGCTCAGTGGTAAAGTACATGCTTAGCATTCAGGAGGCCATGTATCCAGCACCAAAAGAAAACAAAACAATTCAATACAAAAAAAGGAATAAAAAGAATATGATATTGATATTGGTGTGAGTAAATACTAGCATAGAATGTCTAGAAACTGACACAAGTAGCCGGGTGGCTCAAGCCTGTAATCCCAGCACTTAGGGAGGCTGAGACAGGAGAATCGCGAGTTCAAAGCCAGCCTCAGCAACGGCGAGGTGCTAAGCAACTCAGTGAGACCCTGTCTCTACATAAAACACAAAATAGGGCTGAGGATATGGTTCAGTGGTCGAGTACCCCTGAGTTCAATCCACAGTACAAAAAAAGAAAGAAAGAAAGAAAAAGAAACCGACACAAGTATGTATAGGACTTATTGTTTACTCAAGTTGGAATTTCAAATCAGAGGTCAGGGAGAGTTTCTTAGTAAGTGGTACTCCAATAACTGGCCATCCTTCTAGAGGAAGAAATATTGGGTCTACTATCCCACAATGCATGTCAAAATATATTAATTACTTTCTTGCAGTGCTGGAGATCAAACCCACAGCCTCTTGTATGCTAGGCAGACATTCTACAGCCGAGCTACAGCCCCAATCCCAAGATATAAATCTTTCATAAAGAAGTATCTTTGAAAAGAAAATTTGGGTCAGGTGTAGTGGTACATGCCTGCAATCCCAGCTACTCAGGAGACTGATGCAGGAAGATCAAAAGTTTGAGGCCAGCCTGGGCAACTTAGCAAGACCCTCGCTCAAAAAGGGCAGGGCATATAACTCAGTGGTAGAGTTTCCCTGGGTTCAATTTCCAGTACTGCAGAAAATTCAAAAAAGTTTTGATAACCTGTATATAATTCAGTTTTTTAAATTTATTTTTTATTTTTTAAGTTGTCAATAGACCTTTATTTTTATGTGGTGCTGAGAATCGAACCCAGTGCCTCACATGCTAGGCAAGCGCTCTATCACTGAGCCACAACCCTAGCCCCTATAATTCAGTTTTATTAGATATTTTTGTGTATGTGTGGTGCTGGGGATCAAACCCAGGCAAGCACTTGACCACTGAGTTATATCCCCAATAATAAGATTTAAGGCTGACAAGATTTAAGGCAAGTTATTACATTCAAATTAGAAAAAAAATCTCTTGGACTGTGTAAAAAGTAAACATTTATACATCAATATTTGCATATTAGTGCTGGATGTAGTGGCGCATGCCTGTAATCCCAGCAGCTCAGAAGACTGAGGCAGGAGGATCATAAGTTCCAAACTAGCCTCAGCAACTTAGCGAGGCCCTAGGCAAATTAGCAAGACCCTGTCTCAAAAAAAGTGGAGCGTCTGGGGATGTGGCTCAAGGGTTATGCACCCCTGGATTTAATCCCTGGTAATCCCCTAAATGTTGCATATTAGTATAACAAAATAACCATCAATTCTTGAAGAATTTTTAAAAATTTTGGTGGTGCTGGAGATCAAACCCAGGGCTTCAAGAATGCCATATAAGTTCTTTACCACTGAGCTATATCCCCAGCCCAAGAATTCTTGATAAAATGTGTCAGTAAATCAGTGTTTAAAAATATCTTCATGTGGATTCCAAATAGTCAAAGCAATACTGAACAATATGAGTGACGTTGGTGGCATCAAAATACCTGATCTTAAATTATGCTACAGAGCTATAGTAACAAAAATGTTATTGACATAAAGTCATGAAGACGAATAGAAAGGAAGACAAGAAGACAAATTCACATAGATGCAGTCATTTGATTCAGTCAAAGGTACAAAAACCATACCTTGGAAAAGATTGCATTTTTAACAAAAGTTGCTGAGAAAACTGGATATCCATATGTAGAAAAATGAAATTAGATCCCTCTCATCCCGCACAAAAATCAACTAAAAGTGGATCAAAGCCCTAGGAATTAGACCAGAAATACTGCAACTGCTAGAAGAAAATATAGGGTCAACACTCCAACATATTGTCACAGGCACAGACTTCCTTAATAAAAGTCCTAAAGCTCGAGAAATAAAATCAGAATCAATACATCAAACAATATCAAATTTAGAAGCTTCTGCACAGCAGAGGAAATGTGCATGAAGAGAGAGCCAACAGAATGGAAGAAGACCTTGGCCAGTTCATCTTCCAACTGGAGATTAATATCCAGAATAGATACAGAACTTGAACAATTTAACACCACTCCCCCAAATAACCAAACCCATAAAAGGACAAATGAACTAAACATCTCTCCAATGAAGAAAGGTAAATATAAGAAAACAATACATATATGAAAAATGTTCAATATCTGCAGTAATCAGGTAAATCAAATAAAAACTGCACTGGGATTTCATCTCATTCCAGTTAGCATGGCAACCATCAAGAACACAAATAACAGGGCTGGGATTGTAGCTCAGCGGTAGAGCGCTTGCCTCGCATGCGTGAGGCCCTGGGTTCGATCCTCAGCACCACATACAAAGCAATAAAATAAAGACATTATGTCCATCTACAGCTAAAAAAATATTTAAAACAAAAAACAAAAAAACAAAGAACACAAATAACGGGCCTGGGATTGTAGCTCAGTGGTAGAGCGCTTGCCTTGCATGCGTGAGGCCCTGGGTTCGATCCTCAGCACCACATACAAAGCAATAAAATAAAGACATTGTGTCCATCTACAACTAAAAAAATATTTTAAAAAAAGAACATAAATAACAATAAATGCTGGTGAGAATGTGGGGGAAAAGATACACTCATGCATTGTTGATGGGACTGCAAATTAGTGCAACCACTTTGCAGAGCAGTATAGACATTCTTGAGAGCTTGTTTGGAGGTTCTAGCAGGGGAGCGCAGCTACTCGTATACCCTTGACCGAAGAACGGTCCTCCT
>CM053413.1:6291367-6302358 GCA_028644305.1 Xerus rutilus
AAAAGGAAAAGTTCTCAACCTTTTCCATAGTAAAAAAGTACATAGTCCACCATCACAAGCCATATTAATAGCTCCTCATTTTAGTGACATTTTCACTGAATATTCTGCTACATAAGGACTAAATTATAAATTTAACCCCTAATAAGTTACGTATGAAATAGGAATGTGGAGATAGAAGTGAGTGGTTAGTTTATATAAACACTTTCATATAAACAAACATACAAATATTTGTCAGTATATATGTTCTTTGTGTTGTTAATATACCACTTCAGTGACCGGCTTCCTATTTCCCTTGTCCCTCAGCCCAAGCTGCTGGGTTCTGTACCTCTTAGTGAACCAAGCCTTTATTTGCAAAGAATCTAAATCTTCCAATGCCCTCCCTTTTTCCAGTTATTTTATCAATATTTTCTTTTCTTTCTTTTTTTAAAAAGAGATGGAGTCTGACTATGTTGCCCAGGTTGGCTTTGAACTCATGGGCTCACACATTCCTCCTGCCCCAGCCTCTGGAGTAGCTGAGAGTACAGGTATGTGCCACCACACCCAGATTTATAAACATGTCTGTGGAGCATGGAAATACTAAGGTTCCAGTCTTCGTTCTCTTTGCCTCAAGTGTATAGCATTACCTCAGTTTCCCTTTGATAATTGAGATCTATCAGTCTAGACAGTAGATTATCCAAACCCCCTCCAGTTTTTCCTCAGTATAGTGATGTAAGAAGCCCATACTGGCCAGGTTGCTGTCTAATCTTTTAAGGTACTAGAGCTATAATTGTGCCCAAATAGGGGCTGAGATCTCCAAAGTGTTCTAAATTATTGGGATTGGAAGCAAAATTTCTGTCAGTAGGAACCATTTCTACCCTCACCCATCAACTTCTGGGCCCGTGTAGTCTGGTTGTGGGGATACGGTACCTCACAAGACTCTAATTCAAAGCACTGTGAGACAGAATTCCACCCTTTCTTAAAGTTGTCTCATAGCTGGCCCTGCAACTGAGTTTTTGGGCAGGCATTCCACCTCTCATTTATTTTTTTATTTTTATTTTTTTTTGTAAATTTTTTTTTAAATTTTTTTTTTAGTTGTAGATGGACACACAATATCTTTATTTATTTATTTTTATGTGGTGCTGAGGATCGAACCCAGTGCCTCAAGCATGCAAGGCAAGCGCTGTACCACTGAGCCACAATCCCAGCCCTCCACCTCTCATTTAGATCAGCCACTTGTCAGTAATGGGGTATGTGTTGAGACTAGTTGATTGCGGGGACGTACTCCCATTTTTGTACTAATTTACACTGGGATGGTTCTCTTGATTAGAGTTGGTGCCATATGAATGCTGTCACTGTAGGTGAAGTATTTTGTGAGCCCATGGATGGTGGTAACTATCAGAGAGTTGATGTGGCCTTGTGGATGTTGATGGTTAAGTGCTACACACTTGGTATCTGCTGCTCTGAGTTCTGGCCTTTGCCATTGGAGTCAGAGAACTCATTTCAATGGTGGTATCAGTTTGTGAATACCTGGCATATTTTTGTTGTTGTTATCTCCATAAAAAGAGTATTGTCTCTGGATCATCAACATAGGTTAGTGTAAGGGTGGGAGGGGTGTGGAAATCTGATGACAAATTCAGTAGTACTTTCCTGTTTCTAGGATTCCTTTTGTCACACTATGCCAGGGAGGTCTGGCATGTCCATCTCACTAACTATAGGTCATCATTGAATCCAAGTGTTAGTCATCTAGCTAATTTAGCTGTTAAAAGTCATATCCAGGGCAACCCCTCTTGGGGTCCCCTATTCCCCTGCAAGAGTTCTATCTTCACACTTGGATAAATCCTATTTCTTTAAAAAAAAAAAGTCACACTGAGGCAAAAGGATTGCAAGTTTCAGGCTAACTTCAGCAACTCAGCAAGACCCTAAGCAACTTAGACCCTGTCTCAAAATGAAAAATAAAAAAAGTTGAGGATGTGGCTCAGTGGTTAAACACTGCTGGGTTCAATCCCGGTACCAAAAAAAAAAAAAAAAAGCTGAGGATTAGCTATTGGTGATAAAGTGCTTGCCTAGCATGTGTGAGGCCCTGAGTTACATCTCTAGCACTGCAAGGAAAAAACAAATTTTAAAAATTCTTTCCATCATAGTAGCTTCATATGAAATGATCACAACACATGTGGTGAGTCACTACATTGTGGTGCTCTAGACAGTTCAGGTCTAGACCAACTTCTACTCACCCTGGAGTGTGACAGCAACTCAGGATATCAGTTTAGCTGCAGTCAGGCCCTGGTTCTCCACTTCCTAAATGGATGATATGGAGCAAATCCTTTTATTGTTTGATTCCAGTTTTTTTCCCCAGCATTAAATAGTGATATTGATATCTACTGTGAAGAGTTAGTAGGATACCTAAGTGACCTTACGAGTGTGTGTGTGTGTATGTGTGTATATATGTATATATACACACATGCACACCAACCTCCTAGTGCAAATTCACACTTTCTGGTCCTCAGGAAATGACAGTGGGTGTTAGTGATACTGTGTTAACAGGTTACACTGTATTTAGTGACTTTTACTTATATCATGTGGAGAGTAAGCCAATGTCTAATGACTAATGATGAAGTACTGCTGTGTAAGGACAAATGGAGATTTCCATTTTCCACCAAGATTCATAAGCTGCCTGAAGTGGTCTTGGCATCTAAGAAAAGAGTGTTCCAGCAAATTCTGCCTTCAGCCTCACAGAATGACAGCCACTGATTAGCCCATGACCAGTCCTGCTAATGCTCTTTTACAGAGATTCTGCTTTATGTCCTCCTTGTATAACAGAGCCCAGTGGCCCAGGCCTGAGCAGTCATGGCACCCAACTATTCTTTTTGGAGATGTCAAAGTGGGCTCAATAATACTGTTGTATAGACCAGCCCTCTGGTGTCTGTGCTGCGTGATACCCTTGAGACCTTTCACCATGGATAAATGAAGGCAATTTCTCTAAGTTTAAGTTTGCTTACCTGTAAAGTGAGACTATCGTAGTTTTTATAATGGGCAGCACAGCTCACCATCCCTTTTTCTAGCTCCAGGTGAGGCAGGACTGCTGTAGCATTGTATGGCAGTAGTGCACATGAGTGTGTGTGTGTGTGTGTGTGTGTGTTTCAAATGTGCAGGATTACATGGCAATTTCATGCTAGGATGGAATGGCTTCGAGGCACGTGAGTGTGGGAATTAGTCCAGTTTGGGGTTTTCATGCCTTCTTTCTTTTCCAGGAGCTGTACTTTCCAGGGACCCATTTGGCCTACTTGAAGAAAAGATAAAGGCAGAAAAGATGGCAGACTGCCTGACAGACTGTTATCAGGTATGCAGAAACTGTCCAACAGGATGGCATGCTTGCTTTCACCAGGTAGGCACATTTTCTTCTAGACAAACTTATCTCCACAACTACTTAAAGTCAGTAGAGCCTCAATCAAGGATGAGTCACCAGCGGAATTTACCCAGGGAATGGCGTCTTACTGGTGAGGTGTCACCTGAAAATCGTCCCAGTATTTCAGTAATTACTAAAAAGTGATGACACTAATGGTGACAAGGGTATGACTGTTATTTTGCCAACTACTCTGCCAGATGCTAAGGAAGAAAAAAGTGTCCTTTTCCATGAAAGACCATTCATTTGCCCTATTTATCAAGCATGTGCAATGTGTTTAGGAGTATGCTTTAATAGAAGGAAATAAGAGAAGAGCTTCTAGTCTAGGAGTGGTGAGATAAATTCCTGTTTCAGTAGGGCTATAAAAGCCATATGATTCAGGAGATGGGCAGTGAGTACATGTGGATTGAGAGAAGAGCCCCAGGGACCACTGAACTTTGCAGTAGACAGTGAAAACCCTCAGATCCTTGTATAGCTATTGGCCTTCCTCATTCTTTAGTCAACATTGGTAGAGATGTTACTATTCTTACTGATTACTCAGGCTGCCATGTGTTTAACAATTTAGGACTTGTTGACCTTTGAGGATGTGGCTGTGAACTTCACTCAAGAGGAGTGGATTTTATTGGATCAAACTCACCGAAACCTATACAGAGATGTGATGTTGGAGAACTACCAGAACCTGGCCTCGTTAGGTAAGACTGCCATCATTCCTTGTAGCTCTTAGAGAAGCAGTTGGTGTTCTGTCTTTACAGTACTGCACACTCATGATCTCAACACTGAATACATTGGGAAATAACAGGAGCATAGTCTTTACCCTAATACAGTGGTCTCCCTTTATTCATGGGGGATATGTCCCAAGATTCCCAGGGGAGGTCTGAAACCGAACTCATACAAATTCAATAATATATTAAGATGTGACAGCGAAAGTGGCAAGCATTTCTTTTTCCTTCTTTGCAGTTTCACAGATTGAAGATTCCTTCTTATGGTAGATATTAGCAACCTTATATATTTTTTTATTTTCCTTATTAAGTAAAGAGCTTTCAACTTTTCAATTAAATGGAGCAGGGTGGCTTCTCTTTGGCATGTTCAAATTGTTATCATCGTACTGTTTGCTTTGGGTCCATTATTATTAGGTAAAACAAGGGTTATTTGCACACAAGCATTGCTATACTGTGGCAGTCAACCTGGTAAGTGAGATGGCTATTAAAAGACTAATGGAGCCGGGCGCGGTGGCGCAAGCCTGTAATCCCAGCACTTAGGAAGGCTGAGACAGGAGAATCGCGAGTTCAAAGCCAGCCTCAGCAACGGCGAGGCACTAAGCAATTCAGTGAGACCCTGTCTCTACATAAAACACAAAATAGGGCTGGGGATGTGGCTCAGTGGTCCAGTGCCCCTGAGTTCAATCTCCAGTACCAAAAAAAAAAAAAGACTAACGGGCAGGTAGCATACAAAGTGTGGTTGTGATGGATAAAGGTATGATTCATATCCCATGAATAGGACAGAACAGAACATTGTAAGCTTTCATCAGCTCTTCAGAACATGTTTGATTTAAAACTTTCAAATTGTTTATATTTGGAATTGACTACTTAATATTTTTGGGCCATAGGTGATGGTAGGTAACTAAAACTACAGAAAACAAAACCGTGGTCTAACATGGTGGTTCTCAAAATGTGGTCCAGGATGAACAAATCACCATGATCCTGTTAGAAATGTAAATTATCAATCTCTTCCTTTGACATACTGAATCAGAAACTCCAGATAGATTCCTGTCATGTGAGTTTTAGCAAGTCACCCAGATGCATCTGATGCATTATAATTTGTGAGTCCTGGTATAGTTTTTCCCCAGACGAAAAAGGATCTTTTTGTTTCACTTTACTTTCTATTTGATTCAGTATTAGTGATTTGTTTGTATGTAAATAAGCATTAATTTGGAGTTTCAGAATTCAGAGAAACCATAATCATTTTGGGGTACAGAAAGAGGTGATACTGGGCTGGGATTGTAGCTCAGTGGTAGAGCGCTTGCCTCGCATGCGTGAGGCCCTGGGTTCGATCCTCAGCACCACATACAAAGCAATAAAATAAAGACATTGTGTCCATCTACAACTAAAAAAAATTTAAAAAAAAAAAAAAAAAAAAAAAAGAAAGAGGTGATACTTGCATGCTTTGCTCTTTTGAAATAATTCTTTAGCTTTCATTAGAAACAGTATAATTAGGATTATACTGTTTTATCATCTGTTGCATGAACCTGTTTCATGAATATCTTTCCCCATGTACAGGATGTGAACCCATCAAACCCAGTCTCATCTCATGGTTGGAACAAGAAGAGAATATGCAGACAGGTGATCTCCAAGGTGAGTGAGTCTGGAGGGCAACTGTGATCAAGGGGAAGTTTATTGAGTTTGGAATGATAATGAACCTTATTAAGATGTACTTGATCTAAGAAGATTCAGGACATTACTCTGAGAAGATAGAAAATCCTCAGCTTCTCATACTCTGTCTACTCAGACTTTCCTGTGATCTTCAAAATGAGCTGTTGTCTTTTTTTTTTAATCATTTTGTTGTTTGTTCTTTGTCTAGATCTTTACTTCTTCTCATGCCTGATAATAATATTCATGTTCACTATCAGTTCTTAATTTTCAAAGAATCAGTTTGTAATAAACTGTTTAAAACTGTGATCCACAACTTTATGGTTGCCAAATTTTTGATCTAGTTAAAAGGCTCAAACTTTGTTTTCTTTTTTCCATGTTTTTTATTTTATCTTTTGTTTTTGTTTTGTTTTGTTCTTTTGGCTCTGGGGATTGAACCGAGGAATGCAAGGCAAGTGCTGTACTGGTGGTTCACAACACCAGCCCACTTTTTTAAATACCATGTTTAATTTGAAAACAAATACACAGGCTGGGCATGGTGGCACACAAGGTTGAGGAGGATCACAAGTTCAAAGCCAGCCTCAGCAATTTAGCAAGGCCCTAAGCAACTTAGCAAGACGCTATCTCTAAATAAAACATAAAAAGGGCTGGTGATGTGGCTCTGTGGTTAAGCACCCCAAGTTCAATTTCTGGTACCAAAAAAAAGAAAAAGGGGCTGGGATTGTAGCTCAGTGGTAGAGCGCTTGCCTTGCATGCGTGAGGCACTGGGTTCGATCCTCAGCACCACATAAAAAAAATAAAATAAAGATATTCTGCCCACCTACAACTAAAAATAAATATTAAAAAAAAAAGAAAAAGAAAGAAAAAACAAATACATATAAGCCCTTTCATTTTTAACTTCTACAATCTATCATTTCTTTCTCCAAATCTTAAATTTGTCTTTATGTTTATATTTAGAATGGAAAATGCAAGTTAGCACTGAAGAGTCAGCATTTCAGCAGAATATTTTGAAGGAACAAATTTCCAATGGCATACAAATGGTAAGATTAACAAAAGATGTTTGTTATTTTCCACACTCAGAGAAGATGTGAATTCTGCTATAGATAGTAACATTCATCCAAGTGGGAGTGGGAGCAATATGTCAGGAGAAATACTTTGAATATAATATCAGTTTGGGGGTATCCCAAGCTATTGTGAAGCCAGTTCCTTCAGGAATATACAGTCCCACAAGTGTAACTGGACATGGAGTTTTAAAAGCAATTATATGAAAATCTTAAATCTTTTTAACATTAGAACAGATATCACAGGATTTTAGTCCTATTGTTCCTTCATTGAGTACTATGGAATTCATGTGGCAATAACCATATGAAAGAATGAAAATGGTAAAAATTACAGTTGCCCTCTAAATACGTTCTTTAATCATCATTCAACCATTTGTCAACAGGGAGGAGGTTGCAGTATTCATAAACCCTCATTTACTGTACTCACAAAAGATGGGGAATTCTCTTAAAGAAAATCAGTATCAATGAGATTGTTTTCTTTTTTTTAGTGGTGCTGAGGATCAAATCAAGACCTTGAGCTAGGCAAGCACTCTACCACTGAGTTGCATCCCTGGCCCAAGAGATACTTGAGAGAAATAACATTGACCCTAGCAGAGGAAATGTCTCTAAAAGGATCTTGAGATCCTAAATGTGATGAATTTAGGATACTCTAATCTTAGCTCAAAACCTGGAGCTTCAGAGTTCCTAGAAGTACACTTTTCCACATATAAAAGTGGATACTGAGATTCTTAAAAAAATTTTATGAAAACATACAGGAATTATCCTAAGGTTAGAACAGATGGTTCAGAATCCTTGCACAAGGTATTCCTTCATTCAACTTGAGAGAAGTTCACAGAGCAGGAATTGTATACAGGTAATAAATACAGTAAAGAATCCTAATTATGTTTTGTTTTTGTTTTCAGATAGATAAAAATATATGAAATCTGAAAAAATCTTTAACTATTTCATCCTTTATCAACAGGTGGGAAACCACAGTGCAGAGGAACTCTGTAACTATCTGCAACATGGAGAAATCTTCAGTGAACACTCATATTTCAAGACACATATGAAAATTCAAAATTCAAGGAACCCTTGTGACTCTAATCAGTGTGGAAGATATTTTCCTACTCCTCACAAAACCTTTTCTGAACAGACGCTATCTGCATTGAGTCAGTGTGAAAGAGCCTTTAGCCTGACTCCAAATGTCATTTACCAGAGAATCATCACAGAAGACAAATCCTTTGAATGCAATGACTATGCCTTCCTTAATCAGCCATACTTTCAGGCTCATTTGAGAAATCACAATGGAGAAAAACTCTTTGAACTGAAGCAGTATGCAGGAGATTTTACATTTCCCACACGCGGAACTATGCCTATTCAAATGTATACCATAAAAGCCTATGAGTGTAAAGTCTGTGGGAAAGTATTTGGATATTCTTCAAACCTAAATAGTCACATGCGAACCCATACTGGGGAGAAGCCCTATGAATGTAAGGTTTGTGGAAAAGTATTTGGTTATTCTTCAAATCTTAACAGTCACATGCGAACCCACACAGGGGAGAAACTCTATGAATGTAAGGAATGTAGGAAGTCCTTTACTACTTCTTCGAGCCTAACTGAACATTTCAGAATTCATACTGGAGAGAAACCCTATAAATGTAAAGAATGTGGAAAAGCCTTCACTAAACGCTCAGGGCTTACCACACATGTACAAACACACACTGGAGAAAAGCCCTATGTATGTAAGGCATGTGGAAAAGCCTTCACTGCCGCTTCAAATCTAACTGAACATTTAAGAATTCACACTGGAGAGAAACCCTATCAATGTGAGGAATGCGGTAAAGCCTTCCATGCTTCTTCCTACCTGCGTAAACATGTAAGAACTCACACTGGAGAGAAGCCCTTTGAATGTGAAAAATGTGGGAAAGCCTTCCATGCTTCCTCATACTTACGGAAACACGTAAGAACTCACACTGGAGAGAGACCTTATCAATGTAGGGAATGTGGGAAAGCCTACAAAAGGTGTTACTTGCTAACTGAACATTTAAAAACTCACACAGTGGAGAAGCCCTTTGAATGTAAGTTATGTGGAAAATCCTTTAGAAGTTCTGCCTGCCGTAATAAGCACATTCGAATTCATACCGGAGTAAAACCCTATAAATGTAAATACTGTGGGAAAGCTTTCACTGTTTCCTCAAGCCTAGCTGAACATGTAAGAACTCACACTGGAGAGAGGCCCTATGAATGTAAGGAATGTGGGAAAGCCTTCACGACTTCCTCATGTCTCATTGTACACATAAGAACCCACACTGGAGAGAAACCTTATGAATGTAAGGAATGTGGGAAAGCCTACAAAAGGTGTTATCTTCTGACTGAACATATAAAAACTCACACAGGAGAAAAGCCTTTTCAATGTAAGGTATGTGGAAAATTTTTTGGAAATTCCTCCTGTCTTAATAAGCACATTCGAATTCATACTGGAATAAAACCATATAAATGTAAGTATTGTGGGAAAGCCTTCACCGTTTCTTCAAGTCTAGCTGAACATGTAAGAACACACACAGGGGAGAAGCCCTATGAATGTAAGGAATGTGGGAAGTCCTTCACTACATCCTCAAACCTATATCACCATGTAAGAATTCACACTAGGGAGAAGCCCTGTAAATATCAGGAATGTGGGAACACCTATAATAGGCTTTATTTGCTTACAGAACATTTAATAACTCAAACTGAACAGAAACCTTTTGAATGGAAAGAATGCCGAAAATCCTTTAGGAATTCTTCACGTCTTAATCATCACACTGGAATTTTTACTGATGAAAAACGTTATTAATGTGAAGAATGTGGAACAGCCCTCAATTATGCAAGTTAACTTCAAAGACTTGAAAGATCTCTATTCTCAAGATGCCCTGGCAATGTAAGGAATGTGTAAGAACCATTGGAATCTGATCATGATGCAGTATTGTGAGAGCTCATCCTAGAGCCATATAATGTAACCAACATGAAAATCCTCACTATTTCTCAGGGACCTACTAAATATATAGGATCTTCCAATAGAGAGAAAACACTGTTGATGTATGGTGTGTGGACAAGTTGTAATTCTGTTACATACTTTGATGTTCGTTTGATCTCACAACGGAGAAGAACTTTATTATAAAGGTAAGGAAGGATGCAAAGTCATAATTTTTTACATGTTGTCCTTCAGCATTTAAAAACAGTGGTTTACACCCAAGGAAAACAATGTTTAGATATGGAAATTGCATCTCCACCCCTGAAATCTTGTATGTTGACAGACATATAGCCGTCTGAGTGGTTCTTCCCATTTATTTTGAACATTTGTAGTCCACCTTGATCATTCCTAGTGGAATATATCTATGTTTCTTGTGTAGCAACCCCATTCCAGTCAAGGTGCTAGACCTTCCAGGTGGCATTCAGCCAAAAATGAGCCTTTGAGAAATAAATGTATCCTATATGATTGTTTATTTGTTGTTCCTGGGATTGAACCCAGAGCCTCACATGCCAAGTATATACTCTACCATTGAGTTGCACCCCCAGCACAAATCCTATTTTAGCATTGAAGATTCTCTGGTTGTCATGCTTTTAAATATGGTTCACCTATAGTAACTCACACTGGCCAAATTTAGGCTATAATATAGCTCAATGTTGTTAAAATGCTCTTGCTCCACTCTTACCTGACTTTTTTTTTTTTTTTTTTTTTTTGGTACCAGGGATTGAATTCAGGGGTGCTCGACCACTGAGCCACATCTCCATCCCTATTTTGTGTTTTATTTAGAGACAGGGTCTCATTGAGTTGCTTAGTGCCTCGCTGTTGCTGAGGCTGGCTTTGAACTCATGATTCTCCTGTCTCGGCCTCCCAAAGTACTGAAATTACAGGTGTGTGCCACCGCACCCAGCTTCTTACCTGATTTTTTCCAGATTAAAAAGTCAGTGTATAAAATGGGATGAGTGGAGAAAAGGTTGAGTAAATAGCTAGTAATGCGGGGCTGGGATTGTAGCTCAGCGGTAGAGCGCTTGCCTCGCATGTGTAAGGCCCTGGGTTCGATCCTCAGCACCACGTACAAAGCAATAAAATAAAGACATTGTGTCCATCTACAACTAAAAAAATAAAAAAAAAAAAAAAAAAAAAAAAAAAAAAGCTAGTAATGCAACAGACCTCAATTTCATGATCATGGAGAGAGAACCAGA
>CM053413.1:6302458-6321414 GCA_028644305.1 Xerus rutilus
TCTGGATTTATCTTTTCATATAGTATGAAAACAGCAAAATCTCTGAATGTGGCTGGTATCATGTTCTGCTGTGCTGGAAACCATCACTGACTTTTTTTTTTTTTTTTGGTACTGGGGATTTAACTGAGGGGTGCTCGACCACTGAGCCACATCCCCAGCCCTATTTTGTGTTTTATGTAGAGACAGGGTCTCACTGAGTTGCTTAGTGCCTCGCCATTGCTGAGACTGGCTTTGAACTCGCGATTCTCCTGTCTCAGCCTCCCTAAGTGCTGGGATTACAGGCTTGAGCCACCGCGCCGGGCTCCATCACTGACTTTTGAATATGGCCTTTGGGTACAGACTCATAGACCAACTCAACCAGGTTTTCAGTCCGAGTGACCCAAAATTGATACATTACTTATGCCTGAACAACTTAGGGTTCTGACATGTGCTGCCGTCAGGGCTGCAGCCCTTTCTGTGGCTCTTAATCCAGCCAGTGTAGAGGTATTCCAAATCATGCTAAGCAATAAATCCTGAACAGAAGAGACCTGTGCACTTCCATGTTCCATGTGTTTCTTGTGAGGAGTGGGTAATGGAATGGTTCTCTTGTGGGTATGAGTGTCACTGTTAGGCCCAAATGTTATTGTCATTACCTGTTGGCAGTGACACTAAAGGTGATCACATCAGTCTTGGCTGCCTGGTGTGGGTTGTTATGGTTCATGAGTTGGCCATCCTTACTGTCTGAAATAAGACCTGTAGGTCCCCCTGGAACTCGTGGACAGTTGCCTGATGATGACCACGTGTGGGTGATGGATGACATCACTACTGCAGATTGGCCTCATCCTTAGTTCTGGACGCCTAGTGACAGTATCATTAACAAATGGCAGTATAGTGTTCACAGCCCAGGCATGGCCCTGCCTGAGAAACTCACTGCTGGTGAAGACATCACCCTACCCCAAGACCTCGCCACTGGAGAGGACTTGCCCTGTGCACTGGAGATGAGTTTAAATTCACCAGAGCCTTCTTTGTAGCAATGTCTGTGCACTGGTGCTCCTCAGGCACACATTGCACACAAAACATTGGCTTTTCTTAGTTTGATATTTGGGGTTTGGTTGTGTGTGCAAGCTTGCTGTTAGCTTAGCCTGTGACCCTCATATAATGTCAGCTAAAAATACAGGTCTATACTTCATGCCTATAGGAAAATCTGATAGAGGTTACTGCTGCCTCTTAGATAGGTTACTGTCTGCACTTCTGAAAGTTGACAGGAATTTTTTCAGTTTCCCACAAGTCACCTGCCACACGTCAGTCAATGTCTTTCACTTGCCTGCAATTTCCAGGCAATCCTGTGGTGGTAGTGAAACATAACAGATTGTGAGAACTAGACTGTGTGGCAGACCAGCCTTTCAGACATGAGTAGCACTGAAGAAAACTTTGAAAATAATTCAAAGTGTACCTCAGTGATAGAGCACTTGCCTAGCACATGTGAGGCACTGGGTTCAATCCTTAGCACCTCATAAATAAATAAAGGCATGCTGTCCACCTACAACTACAAAATTTTTTTAAAAACCAGTCATGTGGGGCTGGGATTGTAGCTCAGCGGTAGAGCGCTTGCCTTGCATGCGTGAGGCCCTGGGTTCGATCCTCAGCACCACATACAAAGCAATAAAATAAAGACATTGTGTCCATCTACAACTAAAAAAATATTAAAAAAAAAAAAAACCAGTCATGTGCAGCATAACAACCAAATACAGGCAACAATAGATCACATATGACTACATACCATCTGGGGTATGTTTGTGTAGGTCATGCCATCTAGGTTTGTGTAAGTATACTTTATGATATTTGTGAAATGATGAAATCACCCAAAAGTGCAGTTCTCAGAATTCACTTCCATGGCACATGACTGAAAAATAAGCCTGGTGTGGTGGCACACACCTGTAATATCAGTGACTCCGGAGGCTGAGGCAGGAGGATTGCAAGTTTGAGGCTAGCATCAGCCCATTAGCAAGACCCTATCTCAAATCAATTTTTTACAAAGTGCTGAGGATTTAGCTAAGTGGTAGGTCACCCCTGGGTTCAATCTCCAATATCAGAAAAAAGAAAAATTGCTCAGATTTGTTGAACAACACAGGTGCAAGATGTTCCATGAACACAAAACATAAACCTAAAGAAAACTCATCCCAAAAATGAAAAATCTCAAAAAATAAAAAATCTTGAAAAGAAACAGAAAACTAACATGAATACTTGTAGAAGAAAATTTTCATTGATTTTTCAACTGAAATCATAAATACCAAGAGGAAATATGGGAACATTTTTCAAGTACTGAAATGAAGTATCAACCTTGAATGCTCTATCAAGCAAAATGTCCTCTAGGAATGAAAGTGAAATAAAGTCTCAGATGAAGTAAGACGAAGTCATTGCCTAAAACCTGCTTTAAATAAATTGTTAGAAATGCAACTAAGAAATAAAACTTGGGGGCTGAGGTTGTGGCTCATTGGCAGAGCGCTTGCCTCCCATGTCTGAGGCACTGGGTTCGATCCTCAGCACCACATAAAAATAAGTAAACAAAATAAAGACACTGTGTGCATGTATAACTAAAAAATTATTTTTAAAAAAAGAAAGAAAACTTGGAATATCAGGAATGAAAGGAAAGCTATAGAAATAGGTACCTAGATAAATATGGTATTGTACAATTGAGGTCTTCTGGGGTGCAGTACTGGGGATTGAACTTGGTGCACTCTACCACTGAGCTGTACCCCAGCCCTCATCCTTTGGTTTGGTTTTGTTTTTGAGACAGGGTCTCTCAAAATTGCCTAGGCTGACCTTGTTCTTGCCATCCTCCTGCCTCAGGCTCCTGAGAGCTGGGATTGTACGCAAGCACCACCACAACTAGCTTACACTTGAATTCTTTATAAATGATGGTTGAAAAGAATAAAACATCTGGGGCTGGGATTGTAGCTCAGCGGTAGAGCGCTTGCCTCGCATGCGTGAGGCCCTGGGTTCGATCCTCAGCACCACATACAAAACAATAAAATAAAGACATTATGTCCATCAACAACTAAAAAAAAAAATATTAAAAAAAAAAAAAAAGAATAAAACATCTTACAGGTATACAGATATTTTAACTTATGTAGATATAATACATAAGACAAATACAACATAATAATGAGGGGTAAGCCAAGTTTTTTATTTCATTTCAATGGTAAAAATCAATCCATGTAACCTAATAAGTAATATATATTTTAATCCCTAAAAAATGTGCAATGAGGGACTAAGGATTTAACTCAGTCAGAGAGTACTTGCCTAGCATGCAAGAAGACCTTGGTCTGATGGCAAACTCCACCAAAAAGAAGAAAGAGGTCTGGGGCTGTAGCTCAGTGGTAGAGTGTTTGCCTAGCATGCATGAGGCACTGGGTTCGATCCTCAGCACCACATATAAATAACAAATGAATAAAATAAAGATCCATCAACAACTAAAAAAATATTTTAAAAAAGAGAAAAAGCAGCCGGGCGCGGTGGCTCACGCTTGTAATCCCAGCACTTAGGGAGGCTGAGACAGGAGAATCGTGAGTTCAAAGCCAGCCTCAGCAATGGCGAGGCGCTAAGCAACTCAGTGAGACCCTGTCTCTATAAAAAACACAAAATAGGGCTGGGGATGTGGCTCAGTGGTCGAGTGCCCCTGAGTTCAATCCCCAGTACCAAAAAAAAAAAAAGAGAGAGAGAGAAAAAGCAATGAGATATGGTATAAAATATGGGAGGTAAATTAGAGTTCTAATAAATGGCTAAATAACATTGATAAAAGGAAAACGATAATGAAAAAAGAGACTAAACATAATAGAATCCCATTTGTAATCTGAACCATTCAATATAAAATGAAAAGATGAAGCAGCATGACTTAGTTACATGTTGCCTCTAAGAAACTCACTTAAAGTGATGTAAGTACATTAGTAGTAAATGGCTTTGAACCCAGTGTCCACATCTGGAGGGCTATGGTGAACAGGCACCTGGGGCATAGGCTTTTTGTGGCAGGTTGCACAGAGGGTCCTGTGCTGACATGCAGCATTCATTCTGGGATGCATAGTGCCTGTGTCAAAGGGACATTGGAAACAATCTGTTAAGCTGATGGGCACATATGCTGAGGTGTTTCTCTTCTAGTAGACATCCTTTCAGTGTTAGATGTCCAAATTAGGGGAGCTAGGGAAGGAAATGCCTGGGCCAGAGCTCAAGATCCTCTAGTGTTGTTTGAATAGGATATGAATTAGGGTGCTTGTCTACATGTGCAAGGCCCTAGGTTCAATCCCTAGTAACGTACACATGTGGTAGGATTTAGGATCTAGTTGAAGGTCCCAAAACTGGTGCACCTTTGCTCTCTGACTCCTTGTCTCACCACATAATCTCTCTTACAATTGCTTCCACTACTGTGATGCCATCTGCCATGGAGTCTTCACCAGAGCTAAGCCAATGCTGGTCCCATGCCCTTGCACATCCGGAACTTGGAACTAGATAAGCCTCTTTATAAAGTGTCCATTCTCAGATACTTTGTTATAGTAACAGAAAACTGACTAATCCACATAGGGACTGTGTTCTGAGCGTATGGCCTGGGCAGAGCACCAGAAAATGTCTCTTACCCTCACATGGCTGATCCACTGTACACCAGCTAGATGCAGCAAGAGGATTTCTTTGCTTTTGTCTGTCCTTCCATTGCCTCCTGTACTAACCTGTAAGTGCAAAAGATAAATGAAAAAGAATCCAGTTCATTATTCTATGGTAGGTTTTGAAGGTGAATTTGAAGCTGAGATGAATTAATTTATAAGAGCCATAGTCCATGTTTTGGATAGTCAACATCCATTTGTACCCTTATATACATATTTGAATTTCCTTATAATAAGACAACTGTATATTTCATTTTTATTTTATTTTTTGGTACGGAGAATTGAACTCAGGGACACTTGACCACTGAGTCACATCCTCAGCCCTATTTTTTTTGTGTTTTACTTAGAGTCGGGGTCTCACTGAGTTGCTTAGCGCCTGGCCATTGCTGAGGCTGGCTTTGAACTCATGATTCTCCCTTCTCAGCCTCCCAAAGTGCTGGGATTACAGGAGTGTGCCACTGCACCCAGCTACAATTGTATATTTCTACCTAACAAGATACAAGGGAAGAAGTTCTTACCCTTCTCTATAAAGTGAGGTATGCAGTTCCCCATCAAAGGCCATACCTTTTCCAAGACTGTGTTCCATATCCTTGACTGTCCAGCCAAACCACTGGCAACAATTCATATATCAATGTGTAGGAATCTTTGTGGCCATCTCTCTCTCTCTCCAGGCTTAGTGGCTGCTAAATTCAGTAACTGAAGTTTTCCCCTTGGGAAAATTTTTCTTTTACTACTGTCTTCATGATTGCCTGTCAGTGAGATTAGCGCTTTAGTTCTCCACTTTCGCATGGAACTACATATCATGCAGACATCTGTAAACTAGGCTTTTTGTCAGCCTCAGTGGGGAATAAAATCCCAGGAAGCCATAGGCATTGAGAGAGAGGAGGGAGTGTAACATGTTTGTGTCAAAACATTCTAGGTCCCCTGCTCATGTAGTTCTCTTTACTTATTGGAGCTACCTAAGATCAATATCTATGCTATTTCTACTTGAGGATAGATTTTTGTCTGCATGCGCCCAAACTTATGGCTCAATAGGACAGACAACATCCATTTCTTAATGGGAAGCTCAGTCTCTATTGTGTACCAATCATAAGCTGTTTCTCAAAAGTAGAATGGTTTCCACTGCAACAGAGTATATATTTGTTCTAAAGTACCAGAAGTCTGTGCTGAGTCTCATATTAGTGCTTTCTAGAGGTTTCCAACCTCAATCTACTCACTATAGACAGTATTATTGTATCGGGTAAGATCATTCAGACTTAGTGCTTGAGAAACTTGCACTATAGCCTGAAGTTGATGCAAAGTACTCTCGCTATTGTCCCAATTGAAACTGGAAGCCTTCTAGGAGGCTGTAAAGATGGGTTGAAGTACATTTATATGTGGTACATGCTGCTGTCCTCAAAATATGAAAGTTGGCTGGGGATAGAGTTCAGTGGTAGAGTGCTTGCCTAGCATGTGTGAGGTGCTAGTTTGATCCTGAGTACTGAAGTGGAGAGTAAACACCCTGAAAGTTCTACCAATGCCATGCCTCATTAGGGAGCAGGTGGTGTGAGGTGTAGTAATAAGGAATGACACCTTGGAAGATGTATCTTGACATAATCTAGAATGCCAAACCCTAAAAACGTCATTGAGTCAGCTGGCCCCTGCAGCTCCGTTCTCTGTTTTGTATGTGTCCTGTGAAGATGTCTGAAGTATCCGGCACTTCCAACTCATGGGATTCAATCTACATCAGTCAGCAGAGTAGACAGTACGATGATCTATGCAGTGTAACAACCTCTGAGTGGTGCAATGCTGTACTTTGGATGTGGAATGTTCCCCATATGGTAAAGTCTTGGTCCCCAGCAAGTTGCAACTGGGAGGTGGTGGAACCTTCAAGAGGTGGGGCCTATTGGGAGGTCTTCAGGCCACTGGGGACATGCTCTTGAAGGTGATAGTAGGATCCCAGCTCTGTCCTGTCCTGCTTCTTAACCATGGGGTGAGCACACTTTGCTCTACCATGATGTGCTACCTTGTCACAGTCCCAAAGCAACAGTGAACAGGAGAATCAATCCAATTTTATGATAATCCACTTCTCCAAGTTCCTTGCTTCTTCCACACAGATCAAGTTACCTACTGATTTTCAGAAGTAGATAACTTTCAGCACTTAGGGAGGCTGAGACAGGAGAATTGCGAGTTCAAAGCCAGCCTCAGCAATGGCGAGGTGCTAAGCAACTCAGTGAGACCCTGTCTCTACATAAAACACAAAATAGGGCTGGGGATGTGGCTCAGTGGTCGAGTGCCCCTGAGTTCAATCCCCAGTACCAAAAAAAAAAAAAAGAAGTAGATAACTTTCAGAAGTGGAAATTACTTACTGAAAATTGGGAGACAAGCTGTGATTCTATGCTGTGGTGACTTGGGTCAGGTGTGTTGTCTACTGGATTTCAGACTTCTCACATAGATAAGTAAGATTCTAGTGCTCAGGTTGGCACCTCTAGCTCATGGGACACATCTTGCCCTAACTGTAAAATATAATTTCTCTAGGACACAACTGTGCTCATCTCTTAAAACATTGTCTCTTTTTTTACACTAGATGGATGGAGTTGACTATTTGCAACACAGACCATTTGACCCACAATGCCTAACATTTAGTACATGTCCCTTAGGACAATGTCTGTTGATCCTAGTTCTACTAGGCTGGGTATCACTGCCATCATCATTTTGTTGTCACCAATGATCTCTGCCAGCAAAGTCATTCTGATTTCTGGTGTGTGTCTTCTGCTCTTGACTATTGATGTGGACACATTGTCTTTGATAGTTAAGGGCTACCCACTTAATTGTCACTACTATGGGCTTGCATCATCCCCAATGAAATCAATGTACTCACCTCAACGATTATCTCCCCTCCATTTATACCTAGCATATAAAGCAGTATAACCACAGTTTTTCAAGGATGAAGGTTCTCCCCTCACCAATTTATCTGTGGATAACTCATGAAGAGAGTGACTTCTGAGTGTCAGCACAAGAAGAGGAAGGAAGGCTGGGCAGGTCACACATGAGAAATTCAGGCAATTCTAGGATTTCTTCCTTCACATTATGCCAGGGAAGCTCTGGCATATGAATCTCCCTAACTGTAGGTCACCGCCAAGTCAAATTCCAATCTTTCAGCCAATGTAACTGTGAGTCATACCCAGGTCCACAAAATCCAGAATGTCTAGTGAGGGCCCTCATGTCAGCGTTTGGTCCTATCTAGTATTGCTTTTCGCCATCCTTGCTCTAACATCCTTAGCATCCATTCACACGTTTTCTGTTTTCTTCTGACACATTTGCATATTATCAGAATGGATTTTTTTCCCTAAATCTACAGAGGAATGGGGTCCAGGAGTATCCTGCTTTATTTATCACGCTTGTCAGAGTGTCTTCAAGGTAGCCTCAGCAAATGATGATGTAGAAAATCCATTTTGGGCCCTCATGAAACAGAAAACACCCCTAACTAGTCTTGAATCCTGTTCCTCGGTTATGTCAGAAGACAGCCTTGAACCTCCAGTGGTGTCTGAATTAGGCAACTAGAAGTTTTTAAAAACAGCCTGGTCACATAGTGCACTAGATAAAACTTGTAAAGTATCTACTGTTTCTGTCCTTCTCTCTGATCTCCTTCAGAGTTAAATTTCCCTTTCTCTTCCTTGCTTAAACCTGCAGGTAACACCTGGCGTTAGAGACTCTTCCTTGCTAGTCTGTTTTGGTAGCTCAGACTTGCTTCTTTGCCCTGAGCAGAGGCACAGAAAAATCAAGGCTTCAAACAAGCAAAGTAGATATGGCAGTTATACTCCATGCTTCTAAGAGATTAAAATTAGCAAACAGGCAAGGTGGTTCATGCCTGAAATCTCAGGAGCTCGGGAGGCTGAGGCAGAAGGATCATGTTCAAGCCCAGCCTCAGCAATTAGCTATATCTTAGTCAACTTAGAACCTGTCTTAAAATAATAAGGGCTGGGGAAGTGGTTCAGTGGTTGAGCACCCTTGGTTCAATGTTCAGTACCAAAAAAGAGCCATCAAGTTAACATATAGCAGAACATATAGCAGAAAGTTTAGTATGAAACAGTTTTATTATGTAATAATACAAACAAAAGACTAAGTAGCATATATTAAAATGGAGGCCCTTATACCTACCATCCTGAATGCCAGTCCCAATCCATTTTTCAGTGGCACTGGAGATTTAAGCCAGGACACTTGACCAAAGCTACATCTCCAGCCCTTTTTTAAAATTTTGAGACAGTTTTTTAAAAAATATTTTTTAGTTGTAGATCAACACAAGAACTTTGTCATGTGGTGCTGAGGATTGAACCCTTGCATGTGCTAGGCAAGTACTCCACCACTGAGCCAGAACCCCAGCCCTTATTTTGAGACAGTCTTCCTGAGTTACCAAGACTGGCCTCAAACTTGAGATCCATGCAATATGCATATCAACAATCCCCTGACTACCCACTGAATTTCAGGAAATAAAATCTGTATGTCTTAGGTGGAGAACACAACGGTAAGCATGAGCCTGGAGGCCATGGCCAAGCCTGATGTCTTTTACCAAATGCATCAACTCTCTCCAAACCTGGTCAAATTTCATGGGGTTGACTTCATTGGCATAAGCCCAGGGGATGACATCATAGCTCTCCTGAGGGCAGGGTACTGTGCTTTTGTCAACAGCATCAGTCTAGCTGTGCAGCACAGCAAGTTCTTCAGGGCAGACAGAGAGATGTGGTTCCCACAGAAGCTGAAGGTTCTGAACTGAGAACAGCTACCCAGGGCTGGCAAGATGGCATTCAGCTGGCAGTCTGTGATCCCACAAAATTCTAAGACCAGGGTCTCAAGGGTGTCTGCCACCTCCTCTAGCAGAACCTGGAGGGTCTTGGGACTCATCTTTTTCATTGATAATTTGCTGAGATCCAGATGAGTCAGCTGATTAGTGCTTGGACATGTGGAAAGATGTTTTATGTCTGATTCTTTTAAGTGTACTTGATGTCAGCAAGAAAGTCTTCAAGGGGGCCGGGCGCGGTGGCGCAAGCCTGTAATCCCAGCACTTAGGGAGGCTGAGACAGGAGAATCGCGAGTTCAAAGCCAGCCTCAGCAATGGCAAGGCGCTAAGCAACTCAGTGAGACCCTGTCTCTACATAAAACACAAAAGAGGGCTGGGGATGTGGCTCAGTGGTCAAGTGCCCTTGAGTTCAATCCCTAGTACCAAAAAAAAAAGAAAGTCTTCAAGGAGGCCTGGCTCAGGAGGATTTTATATAGTGCTCTGTAAAGGAAGAAGACATCCTGCATGCAGAGTTCCTGGAGATTGTCCAGCTTTCTCAAGTGAAGGCTGTATTTGTGAGAAAACCACCTGTTTAGCCAGTGGGAAGTAAAGATGTGCTAGCTCATGCTGGTGAAACGAAATACATGAAAGTTCCTCATTCTGCTTAGGTAAATAACAATAAAATGTTCCATTTTTTCCTGACCCCAGGAAATATCCATTTCCAGCTTTTGGACATAGTCCAGCAGCAGAGCACGCATGACTTTATAGAGAAGAAATTACTTCTCACAGTCCATGCAAACCACTGCCCTTCTCTCCAAGGCCCACATGTTGAGCCTGAAAACAAATTCATTTTTGGTGGCTTCATCCATCCCTAGATCTATGAAAACCTCAAGGGCTGTTTTGCCCTCCTTTGGCTGCATCTCCCTCTTTTCTTCTGACACATAGCCTCTTGTGAGCAGGCGCCCACTGGGGCTCTGGACCCTGTGATTGGGAAGTCTTGATTCACATTCTGAAAATCAAGCACTTGCAGTTTCCAGTACCTGGGGTGAACCTTCTGGGAAAGCAGCATATCCAGCCCATCCAACATGGTTTTTAAGGCCTTCACATTCCATGTCTTCATCAGGGACCCCAGAGGGAGGCAGGGCAAAGGGGAAGGACAGCACCATCTTCTTCAGCATCTCCATGTGACCCCCCCCCCATTAAAACCGCTTTGTACAACTGTAGAATGAGCACCCTGGTCAGGTACTCCAGACTGGAGATGGCAAGTCCTCATTGCTTAGCAGGTTCTGTATCACCAAGTCCTGGAGTGTGGGTATGGGCTGGGTTCATCTTGTTGAATCCTATCTGGACATCTGGACATGGCTGGTAGGGCACTCTGAGTGTCAGCAGGGCCAGGCAGTGACTCCTGGCTCCAGGAGTCTTGAGCAGAATGAAAATTTTGTTATGAGCTTTTCATGTTTCATTCTGATACATACCTGTTTCCCTGAAATTTCTTGTTCATTTTGTGTATATTCTACATATTTTTGTGATTACCATAAAGATTGGACCTAATATCCTAATGCCTATTGCATTATTCTAGTCCCACACTTCCCTCTTGCTATCCTCAGTATAATGTTGGGGGAAATTCTACTTAGAAGGTATTTTTTGTTAAATTTTTAAATTTGTTTTAATTAGTTATACATGACAACAGAATGCATTTATGCACTTTGATATAGCATACATAGGATATAATTTCTCATTTTTCTGATTGTACATGTTGTAGAGTCACATGCAGTCGTATATGTACATAAGGTAATAATGTCTGTTTCATTCTATCCTTCCTATCCCCACATCTCAACCCCTCCCTTCCCTTCACTCCCATTAGGTACCATCTACCTAATCTAAGGTAACTATTCTTCCCTAGTGCCACCCGCTATTGTGAATTAGCATCTGCATATCAGGGAAAATATTCGGCCTTTGGTTTTTTGGATTGGCTTACTTCGCTTAGCATGATATTCTCTAACTCTATCCATTTACCTGCAACAGCCATAATTTTATTCTCTTTTAATGCTGAGTAATATTCCATTGTTTATATATACCCTATCTTCTTTATCCATTCATCTATTGAAGGGCATCTAGGTTGGTTCCAGTTTAGCTATTGTGAATTGAGCTGCTATAAACATTGATGTGGCTGCATCACTGTAGTATGCTGATTTTCTTAGAAGGTTTTTTTTTTTTTTTTTTTTTGGTACTGGGGATTGAACTCAGGGGCACTCGACCACTGAGCCACATCCTCAGCCTTATTTTGTGTTTTATGTAGAGACAGGGTCTCACTGAGTTGCTTAGCACCTTGCTGTTGCTGAGGCTGGCTTTGAACTCGCGATTCTCCTGTCTCAGCCTCCCTAAGTGCTGGGATTACAGACTTGCGCCACCGCGCCCGGCTAGAAGGTATTTTTTAAAACAATTAAACATTAAAATGTAAAACATCCACAGAAAATTGAGGGCTTATGTGCCTTGAGAGTAAGACACAGAAAAGTGATCTCATTTTTCTGTTATTTATTTCAATTTTTTCTCCAGAATGATTTATCTTATATGCAATTGTAGTACCACCCATCTTCGCCAAATTCTTTTTTTTTTTCGTACCAGGGATTGAACTCAGGGGTACTCCACCACTGAGCCACATCCCCAGCCCTATTTTGTGTTTTTTTTATGTAGAGACAGGGTCTCACTGAGTTGCTTAGTGCTTCACCATTGCTGAGGCTGGCTTTGAACTCGCGATTCTCCTGTCTCAGCCTCCCTAAGTGCTGGGATTACAGGCGTGAGCCACTGCGCCCGGCTTCAAGTTCTTGGTTTATCCTTTCTGGAAGATACCATGAATATTTTCTGTCCCTCTAAAGATATGTGTATTTACTAAAAACATTCCTACATTTTCACATTCATATGGCTTTTTTTTTTTTTTTTGGTACTGGGGATTGAACTCAGGGGCACTCGACCACTGAGCCACATCCTCAGCCCTATTTTGTGTTTTATGTAGAGACAGGGTCTCACTGAGTTGCTTAATACCTCGCCATTGCTGAGGCTGGCTTTGAACTTGCGATTCTCCTGTCTCAGCCTCCCTAAGTGCTGGGATTACAGGCGTGTGCCACTGTGCCCGGCTCATACAGCTTCTTTTCAGTGTGAATTTCCATGTTTAGTAAGACTTGGACATTTCCCTCATTCTCCATAATCACAATTCCTCTCCAGTATGAATTATTAAGTCCATTAAAGGATGAAGGCAAAAATAATGTATTTTTCTGTTTGTGTGTGTGCATGCACACATATGTGTAGGCATGTCCATATTCCTTCCTTTCAAAAACATTTTTAGCACTGGGAATTGAATCTAGGGGCACTCTATCACCAAGCTACATTACTAGCTAAGTTGCCAAGGCTGGCCTCAAACTTGAGATTCTCCTGCCTAAGTCTCCAAAGTCACTGAGATTAAAGGCATGGGCCACCTTGCCCAGTGGTGTTCCCATATTTCTGACATTCATGTTTTTGGCCTCTGTGAGCTTTTAACATACGAGGCAGAATTAAAGCTTTCTTACATCTTACCTGTATAGGGTCTCTCTCCATTGCCTGTTATTTAGCAGTATCTGAGGAGTCTTTAGCATTTTTTTTTTTTTGCACCAGAGATTGAACTCAAGGGTACTCGACCACTGAGCCACATCCCCAGCCCTATTTTGTGTTTTTATGTAGAGACAGAGTCTCACTGAGTTGCTTAGCACCTCGTCATTGCTGAGGCTGGCTTTGTACTCGCAATTCTCTTGCCTCGACCTCCCAAAGTGCAGGGATTACAGGCGTGGGCCACCATGCCTGGCTTAGCATTTCTTAAATTTGTGAGATTTCTTGCCTATGATGCTGTCAAATATTTCTGATGGCTCTCCCAGGCATACATAGCCTATATTTGTGTGTGTGTGTGTGTGTGTGTGTTGCCAGGGATGGAACCCAGGGCCTCATGCATTCTAGTCACTCTACACTGAGTTACATCCCCAGCCATTCACTGTGAGTTCTTAAATGATATGAGAAGGAAGGAAGGGTTTTCCTGTAGACTTCACATTTGTAGGGTTCTATATTTGTGAATCCCCATGTGGATAATAGTACCTAATCACAAAGTAAAAATTTTACCATATTTATTAGGCTGTTCATAGTGGCATTTGCCTGTAATCCCAAATACTCAGAAGGCTAAGGCATGAGGAAAACTTGAGTTTGAGACCAGCCTTGGCAACATAGCCAGATTCCATCTCAAAAACATAAACCACAATTCTTACAAAAGAGTTTTTCTTAAGTGTGGGTTGTTATGTGCTATGAAAGCATGTGAAATACTTTAAAGCTGTATCTTACCCTTATTTCAATTGGGCTTCACAGTAAGTTCAGATATGTAAGATAACAATGTTGAAAGAAAGAAGGGTTTCCCACATCTTACAATCATACATTCTCCCTCTCAAATGTGAACTCTCACACACTAGGTAAGGTAGGAAAAACTGAAGCTCTCCTGTGATCCTTATATTAATGGGATTTCTGTCTGTGGTAGTTTGAAACCTATTATGGGAGGCATGAAAACTGAGTTAAGATAACTTATAGTCTTTATTTCATAAGGGTTTTTCCATATGCATTTAGGTGTCAATACTAAGGTCTGAGGAATATTTCATGTTTTTTTTCACATGCCTTAGTTCTTAGATGTTTAGTAAGTGCTGAAGACTGAGTGAAGTTTTTCCCACGTTCCATATATTCATATGGCTTCACTCCAGTGTGAGTTTGCCTGTGAACATTAAGGCATGTGGAATATCGGAAGGCTTTCCCACATTCTTTACATTCATAGGGCTTTTCTCCAGTGCAAGTTCACATGTGCATATTAAGATTTGTGGACCAGGCAAATGCTTTTCCACATTCCTTACATTCATAGGCCTTTTCTCCAGTGTGGGTTCCCAAATGTGTACTAAGGCCTGATGATTAAGTGAAGGCTTTCCCACATTCCTTGCATTCATATAGCTTCTCTCCAGTGTGAGTCCTTACATGCTAAGTAAACACTGAGGAATTATTAAAGGCTTTCCCACATTTGTTACACTCATAAGTAACATAATAAGGTTTTTCTCTAGTGTGTGTTTGTATATGTAAAACAAGTTCTGAGGAAGGAGTAAAAGTGTTCCCACATTTCTTACATATATATGGCTTCTCTCCACTGTGAATCTTCCCATGTTTTGTGAAGTACAAGGAATGAATAAAAGTTTTCCCACATTTCTTACATTCATATGGTTTTTCTCCAGTGTGAATTTGTATGTGTAAAATAAGTCCTGTGGATCAAGTGAAGGCTTTCCCACATTCCATACACACATAGGGCTTCTTTTCACTGTGTGTTCTCACATGATTTGTGAAGTATAAGGAATGGGTGAAAACTTTTCCATACTCTTTACATTCATATGGTTTTTCTCCAGTGTGAGTTCTCATATGTAATTTAAGTCCTGTGGATTGAGTAAAGGCTTTACCACATTATTTACAGACATAGGACTTCCCTCCCTGGTGAATTATTTCATGTCCTATAAGGTATGAAGAATAACTGAAGGCTTTTCCACATTCCTTACATGCATAGTGCTTTTCTCCAATATGAGATCTCATTTGTACTTTAAGGGATGACTGACTGAGAGAAGTTCTCCAACAATCTGTGTATTCATACAGTTTCTCTTGTGTTTGAGTTTTCTTCTGCCAAGTAGGATTTGGAACCTGGTTGAATGTTTTATGTTGTACACACTTAGTTTTATCCCCAATATGGTTTCTTTGGGGCAGAAAATGAATTAAGTTCTTTTCAAAGGTTTTTCTACTCTGTTTATCCTTAGATGTTTTTTCTTTAATGTGAGTTCTCATATGAGTCATAAGAAGTGAGTATTTGCTGAAGACTCTCCCACAATGGTTAGAGCAATATAGTTTTTCTGTAGCAGTGTTTCTCCCCTGTAGATTAAGAGATGAATGATGAATAGTTTTTCACATTCAGTATAGTAACAGAATGTCTTGCCCATCACAACATTTTTTTTTTTTTATGGACACAATGTCTTTATTTTATTGCTTTGTATGTGGTGCTGAGGATCGAACCCAGTGCCTCACGCATGCGAGGCAAGCGCTCTACCACTGAGCCACAGTCCCAGCCCCCCCATCACAACATTTATGTATTGGAAATAATATTATCATGACTGAATGTTTTGCCATTTCTACTATGTATACAGAGTTCCTGCCCTGCTTTTGAGGTTTGTTTTGTTTTGTGTGGTGGTAGAGATCTAATCCAGCGCTTTGAGCACTGAGCTATACACTCAGCCCTTAGTTACTTTATACTGAATAATCTATGAGGCCAGGAGCCTGTTTACCTTCTTTACTTTCACAGAGCTTCTCAGAGATTATGTCTGATAATGACTATATTAATGTTTGATAAAAAATATTTATCAAAAATGGAATACAAGCCGGGCGCGGTGGCGCAAGCCTGTAATCCCAGCACTTAGGGAGGCTGAGACAGGAGAATCGCAAGTTCAAAGCCAGCCTCAGCAACGGCGAGGCCCTAAGAAACTCAGTGAGACCCTGTCTCTACATAAAAAAACACAAAATAGGGCTGGGGATGTGGCTCAGTGGTCGAGTGCCCCTGAGTTCAATCTCCAGTACCAAAAAAAAAAAAAAAAAAAAAAAAAAATGGAATACATAAAAAGCATTCTACTTTCAGGTATAACTAATTAGAACAAATGAAAAAGAAATTCAATTAAAAAATGGAATACATGAGTTATATGTAGATTTTTTGAGATATTTGAGAAGAAATAGGTTTAAAGTAAGTTTAGAGTAATCCATTAATTCATGATATTCAGAGAATCACAGACTGCTTTCTTTGGGTAAATGTCATTTGACTCATATAATCTCATGGATTTGGTGCTTCTGGTCTTAATGTGGAAGATTTCATTGCTAGGAAATCTTATCACTTGTATTCCATTTGATGCTTTTCTGCATAAATGTCTTGAAGCTATGGAGAATCTTTGGTATTGAGTTGCAAATCCAAATATGAAATAAAGTGGAAAATGTAGGTTTGTAAAAAAATTGTGGGATAAAGTTGTTTAAAAGCATATGGCAGGGGCTAGAGTTGTGGCTCACTGGTAGAATGCTTGCCTCACACATATGAAGCATTGGGTTTCATCCTCAGCACCTCATAAAATAAATAAATAAAATAAGGAATTGTGTCCATCTACAACTAAAAAAATATTTTTTAAAAAAGCATATGGCAAAAAGATATACAATCAACAACTATATGAAAAAATGTTCAACATCTCTAGCCATTAGAGAAATACAAATCAAAACTACTCTAAGATTTCATCTCACACCAGTCAGAATGGCAGTTATCAAGAATACAAACAACAAGTGTTGGCAAGGATGTGGAGGAAAAGGCACTCTCATACATTGCTGGTTGGACTGCAAATTGTTGCAACCAATCTGGAAAGCAGTATGGAGATTCTTCAGAAAACTTGGAATGGAACCACCATTTAACCCAGCCATCCCACTCCTAGGTCTATACCCAAAGGACTTAAAAACAGCATTTACAGTAATGCAGTCACTTCGATGTTTATAGCAGCTCAATTCACAATAGCTAAACTATGGAACCAACCTAGATGCCCTTTAATAGATGAATGGATAAAGAAACTGTGGTATATATACACAATGGAATATTATTCAGCATTAAAAGAGAATAAAACTATGGCATTTACAGGTAAATGAATGGAGTTGGAGAATATCATGCTAGGCAAAGCAAGCCAATCCCAAAAAACCAAAGGCTGAATGTTCTCTTTGATAAGTGGTTGCGGATCCATAATGTGGGAGGGGGCATGGGAAGAATGGAAAAACTTTGGTCAAAGGGGAGAGGAGGAAGGGATGGGTTATGGGGGCAGGAAAGATGGTAGAATGAGATGGACAACAATGCCCTAGGTACATGTATGACTGCACATATGGTGTGACTCTATATTGTGTACAACCAGAGAAATGAAAAGTTGTGCTCCATTTGTGTGCAATGAATCAAAATGCATTCTGCTGTCATATATGCCTAATTAGGATAAATAAATAAAAGCATATGTCAGGGCTGGAGTTGTGGCTCAATGGTAGAGCCTGGCATGTGTGAGGCACTGGGTTCAATTTGAAGCACCACATATATATAAACAAACAAATAAATAAAGTTCATCAAAAACTTTTTTTTAAAAAGCATATGGCACCAGGCATGGTAGTTCATTCCTGTAATCCCAAGGCTCGGGAGGCTGAGGCAAGAGGATTGCAATTTTGAATCCATCCTCAAAAACTTAGCAGGGTCCTAAGCAACTTAGTGTAAACCTGTCTCAAAATAAACAAATAAATAAGCAGGGGACTAGGGATGTAGCTCAGTGACAAAACTCCATAGGGTTCAATCTCCAGGACCCCAGAATAAATAAATAAAAAGCATATGGCAAGCCAGGCACAGTAACATATGCCTGTCATTCCAGTCACTCAGGAGTCTGAGGCAGGAGGATTGCAAATTCATGGCCAGCTCCAGCAATTTAGTGAGATCCTGTCTCAAAACTCTTTTTTAACAAATGGATATGACACAGAAATGGCATTGAGATGACAGAGTGGGCAGCTCCAGGACTTCCTTCCACCACAAGAAAAACAACAGACTCAGAAAAGAGATCAGAAGCAAGGATGGCAGAACTGTGGAATCTAGTCAAAAACTTGTAGCCACCAAGGAAACAATTAAGGAAGAAAGAGTGGCTGGATTTCACTAGAATTCTGTGGCACTTAAGATTGCCTGCCTGTCACCCACACTCTCCAGATCAGCTACAGTTGTGCAGATGGCAGTACACACATCGTGTGGAACCTGCTAGTGCCAAAAGGAGCAATAAGGACCTTAGTCTCAAAGAATTGTCATCGGGTGATTTGACCTGCGTGCTGTTTCTTCAAGTACAAAGGTTTGGTTTTATTTCACCAATTAACAAAAATTAATAGAAACTGTCCCTGAAAGCCAAGGCATTGGAATTACTAGAATAAAGAAATCCATTCAGTTTTCTTAAACACGATGAAAGAGCTACCAGAATCCATAGACAAAGAACTAAAGGAGACCAGAAGAATGTCTCAAGAAATAGAGATTACTAAGCCAGGTGTGGTGGCTCAAGCCTGTAATCCCAGCACTTAGGGAGGCTGAGACAGGAGAATCGCGAGTTCAAAGCCAGCCTCAGCAATGGCGCTAAGCAACTCAGTGAGACCCTGTCTCTACATAACACAAAATAGGGCTGGGGATGTTGCTCAGTGGTCGAGTGCCCCTGAGTTCAATCCCTGGTAACAAAAAAAGAAAAAAGAAAAAGAAATAGAGATTACTAATAATGAGACAGATAATATTAACAAGAACCAAATGACTACTTAGGAGGCTAAAGCAGACCAGCCTTAGTAACTTAACAAGACCCTGTCTTAAAACAAAAAAGTAAAAAAAATAAAAAGGTCAGGGATGTAGCTCAGTGGTAGAGTGCCCCTGGGTTAAATCCCCAGTCCCACAACAAACAAACAAGACTATA
>CM053413.1:6336375-6348028 GCA_028644305.1 Xerus rutilus
GCTTGTAATCCCAGCACTTAGGGAGGCTGAGACAGGAGAATCGCGAGTTCAAAGCCAGCCTCAGCAATGGCGAGGCACTAAGCAACTCAGTGAGACCCTGTCTCTACATAAAACACAAAATAGGGCTGGGGATGTGGCTCAGTGGTCGAGTGCCCCTGAGTTCAATCCCCAGTACCAAAAAAAAAAAAAAAAAAAATTTAAAAAGGCTCAAATTACTCAGAGTAAATTACATCTAGGCTAAAAAAAGATTAAAGAGTCACAGCCTAGTAACAATCAGAGCTGCCTAACCCTGGGAAATTAATAGAAAACAAACAGAGGAGCCAGGGTGGGTGGTACACTCCTTATCCTAGCTACTCAGGAGGATGAGGCAAGAGGATCTCAAGTTCGAGGCCAACCTGGGCAACTCAGTGAACCCTGTCTTAAACTAAAAGTTTAAAAAAAGGTCTGGGGGTGTAGCTCAGTGGTAGAGTCCTTGCCCAGCAAGTGCAAGGTCCTGAGTTTATCCTCAGTACAGCAGAAAAATGAAAACAAAATATAACTGAAAACACTGTGCATTTCATTGTATGTACATACTATCTTAAAAGAAATTGACTTAGGTGTAGCTCAGCAATAGAGCACTTGCCTAGCATGCATGAGGCCCTGGGTTTAATTCCTAACACTATGCAAATTAAAAAGAAAGAAAGAAAGAAAGAAAAATAAAATGTATAGCATATAATCTATGTATGGTTCTGGGTATTGAATTCAGGGCCTTGTGCATGCTAAGAAGATACTCTACCACTAAGCTTCAAACCCAGTCCACAGCATAAATTTTGTTGACTACTTTTGACAAGGAAATCAAATCTTCATGGCCAAGATTATGGAATCAGCCCAGATTCTCATCAATAGATGAATGAATTAAGAAAATGTGATACATATACACAATGGAGTTTTACTCAGCCATAAAGAATGAAATTTCGGCATTTACCAGTGGATGGATCTGGAGAATGTCATGCTCAGTGAAATAAGCCAGAGTCAGAAAATCAAGGGTGGAATGTTCTCGCTCATATGCAGAAGGTAGAGCAAAATAAGGGGGAAAAAATGGGGTGGATTGGATATCAGGGAAGATCAGTGGAACAGAGGAGATTGAGAGAAATGGAGGGGGGAAAGGAAAGGGGAGGAAATGTGGAATGAATCTAACAAATCATGTCATGTGCAAGTATAAATATACCATAGTGAATTCCACCTTTATGTGTATGTAGAAAGCGCCAATCAAAAATAAAGAAACAGCCAGGCACAATGCAGTATGGCTATAATCCCAGCGGCTCCAAAGGCTATTTAGAGACGGAGATACATCTCTAAAGAAAATATAAAAAGGGCTGGGGATGTGGCTCAGTGGTTGAGCACCCCTGGGAACAATCCCCTGTATCAAAAATAGATAGATGGAAGATTTGTAGGGCAGAGGAAGAAGAATAGGGGGAGGGAGGAAAGGTGGAAAGGAGATGGGCACCAGGGACAGAATTGGACTAAATCAAATCCCACGCATGATTTTGTCAAAATGAACCCAGTTACTATGTATAACTATAATGCTCTAAAAAATACAGCAACTTAGCAAGAGCCTGTCTCAAGATCTGGGGATGTGGCTCAGTGGTAAAATGCCTCAGGTTAAAGCCCTAGTACCAAAAGCCAAAATCAAACAAAACAACCCAACCTTCCTGGCCACATTTAGATCAGCAAGTCTGGGTCCCTGGAAACTAGCTCATTAGAAATACTGGCTACTAACCAGTAACTCCCAAGGGTAGAAGCTATGGTTGGCAAAACTTGAAATGGGCACAAAGCCAATGGACAAAATTGATTTTTATTCGAAAGATGATATATAAGAAAACTCCAAGTTTCACAACATCAAATGCGACTCAGGATGTTGAGAGGCAGATTTTCTCATGCTCTGCTGTGGAAACTTTTCTTTGGAAAGCAATCGGGTAGATTTTTTTTTTTAGAAATTTAGAATGTGGGAAACCACTACCACCTGTTTTGTTTTGAAAGAATACAGTTGAGTCTGTAACCAATGGGTTCTATGTCAGTGAATCCAACCAACTGAAGGTAGAATATTCAGGGAGAAAAAAACCTACACCCTCACCCTTTTTAATATTTTATTTTGAGACAGGATCTCGCTAAGTTGCTTAGGGCCTCGTTAAATTGCTGAGGCTGGCCTCAAACTTGCGATCCTCCTGCCTCAGCCTCCTGAGCTACTGGGACTATAGGGGTGAACCACTATGCCCAGATCCTATGGAATTTAAATATTCTCTGAATAACTTATTATACCTAAAAGAATGTGAATGCTATGAAATTAGTTGTTATACTGTATTATTTAGGGAATGATGACAAAAAAACTAGTCTGTAAATGTTCAATGCCCCTGAATTTAATGCCCAAGTAAAAAAAGAAAGTCTGTAGGAGAATGTGCATTTGTTCTATGCAAATGCTACATCATTTTTTTTTAAGAGGGATCTGAGTATCTAAGAAGTTTGGAATCTGAGGGGATCCTAGAACCAATCCCTAGCAGATATCAAGGGACAACTGTTTATGTGTTTGTGTTCCTAGGATACAAAAGCAAATGGGAACCTGGAGCAACGGCACATGCTTTTTATTTTTTGGTTTTTTTTTTAATATTTATTTTTTAGTTGAAGGTGGACAGAATATCTTTATTTTATTCTTATGTGGTGCTGAGGATCAAACCCAGTGCCTCATGCATGCTAGGCAAGCATGCTACCACTGCGCCATAACCCCAGCCCCAACGGCACATGCTTTTAATCCCAGAAACTCAAGAGACTGAGGCAAGAGGATAGAGAGGAAATTTAATGATACCCTGTCTCAAAAAAAACAAAAGAAAACAAAAAACAAAAATCAAATTATGATACTGGGGATTGAACCTATGAGAGCTTTACTTCTGAGCTACATCCCCAGCCCTTTTCATTTTTCATTTTGAGACAGGGTCTTGTGAAGTTGCTGAGGCTGACCTCAAACTTGCCATCTTCCTGCCTCAACTTTTGGAGTTGCTAAAATTATTCGTGTGTGCCTCCATGCCCAGCCAAAATTCAAAAATTTTTTTAAAAGGGTGAGGTTTAGCTCAGTGACAGAGCATCCCTGGGTTCAAACCCCCAATATCCCCCCCCACACACACACCAGGCAAGCGAGTGAATAGGAACATCTACTGCCTCTGGCAGAAAGAACAAGGTAAGCTGGTGGACAGAAATAGAGAGCAAGCTGGCCACAGTGGCGCACACCTGTAATCCCAGCACTTTGGGAGGCTGAGACAGGAGAATCGCGAGTTCAAAGCCAGCCTCAGCAACGGCGAGGCGCTATGCAACTCAGTGAGACCCTGTCTCTACATAAAACACAAAATAGGGCTGGGGATGTGGCTCAGTGGTCGAGTGCCCCTGGGTTCAACCCTGGTACCAAAAAAAGAAATAGAGAACAGACCTTAATAAAGGTCTTAAGGAGACATGAATTTTTGCTATTTTACATTTTGAATCATGCATATGTATTATTTTTTTTAAAAAAACTAATACTTTCGGGGCTGGGGTTATAGTGCAGTGGTAGTGTGCTTGCCTAGCACGCGTGAGGCACTGGGTTTGATCCTCAGCACCACATAAAAATAAAATAAAGATATTAAAAACAAACAAACAAAACTAATACTTTCATTTGTTAAAATGCACCCACCAGGTCTGGGGTATAACTCAGTGGTAGAACACCCGCTAACATGCGTAAGACCCTGGGTTCCAGTCTCAGCAATATACACACAAAAGAATGAACAAAAAAGGCGGGGGAGAAGTCATGCTAGGATTTCAACACAGCCTGACTCCAAAGCCTGATCTGGATCTTGTCATCACTGTACTATAAAAGCACAATGTGCAGCCAGGCGCTGTGGCGCAAGCCTGTAATCCCAGCACTTAGGGAGGCTGAGACAGGAGAATCGCGAGTTCAAAGCCAGCCTCAGCAACAGCGAGGCGCTAAGCAACTCAGTGAGACCCTGTCTCTACATAAAACACAAAATAGGGCTGGGGATGTGGCTCAGTGGTCGAGTGCCCGAGTTCAATCCCCAGTACCAAAACAAACAAACAAACAAACAAAAAAAAACATAACATGGAAAAAATATTGAGTAGGAAAAGGAATGAGGTATTGATAGCCTTATGCTAGTTTAAGGTAGATTTTGTTACCAAATAAATTTGTGCCTAGTTTGCAAAAAAAAAAAAACCTTTTCACTTTGCAAGTGTTTTTATTGTTGTTTTGTTTTGTTTTGTTTGCACTGGGGATTGAAGAAGGGGCACTTAACCACATTCCCAGCCCTTTTTAAATATTTTATTAGAGACAGGGTCTCAATGAGTTGCTTAGCGCCTTGCCAAACTGCTGAGACTGGCTTTGAACTCACAATCCTCCTGCCTCAGCCTCTCGAGCTGCTGCGATTACAGGCATGTGCTATGACACCCAGGGTTGTTTTTTGAAATAAGATCTTGCTATGTTGCCCAGGCAGATCTCAAACCTGTGGACCCAAGTGGTCCTCTAACTTAGCTTCCTGAGTAGCTGATAACATAGATGTGCTTGACCAAGCCTGGTTTCACTTTGCAAGCTTTCTGATTTTGGAATTTTGGATTAAGAACTGAAGATGGTAAAGTATAAACAATCTTATTCCTCAGAAACTGCACTTCTAAGTTTCAGTGTAACTTCTACCTGGACACAAGATAATTGCTGGGCACACTGGTGCACACCTGTGATCCCAGCAGCTTGGGAGATCGAGGCAGGTGAATCACAAGTTCAAAATCAGCCTCAGCAACTCAGCAAGGCTCTAAGCAACTTAGTGAGACCCTTTCTCTAAAAAAATTTAAAAGGGCTGGGAATGTGGTTCAGTGAGTTCAATCCCTGGTATAAAAAAGAAGAAAGAGGGGCTGGGACTGTGTGGCTCAGCGGTAGAGCGCTTGCCTCGCATGTGTGAGGCCCTGGGTTTGATCCTCAGCACCATGTATGAAGCAGTAAAATAAAGACATTGTGTCCATCTACAACTAAAAAAAATTATAAAAAAAAAAGAAGAAAGAAAGAAGACAATCACAAGGGTATTCTTATTACCCCATGTGTGGAATGAGGACAATACCTGGAGTAGAAATCCAGAGGCTAGGACCCCATCAACCATTTTAGTAAGATCCCCAGGTGATTCATATACACAGTAAAATTTGAGAAGCTGATTTGTAATATTGAAGAGCTGGAAATAACCTAAACATCTATTAACAGGAAAATGGATACATAAGTTAAAAGAAATTAACTTGATTTATATGTGCTAATAAGAATCTCAAAAGCAATCTTGTGTAAAAGCTAGGTGTGATGCATATATACAGTAAAATAGCATTATTTTATTTAAACTTCAGAAATTCATTTACCATACTGTATATTGCTTATGAACACATGTATGAAATGATGTAAAAGGGTACAAATCCTTTTTATAATACGACTACTTATGAAAAGGACTTCAAGATAACAAATAGATCTATAAATGTTTTGTTATGTACATGTATATATGTGTGTATACATACAGACATAGACATAGGTGTCTCTTACATGCATGAGCAGTAGTAAATAATACAAAAAGTTAAAATAGGTTAAATCCACCCCACAGTGGCACACACCTGCAATCCCTGCTACTTGGGAGGCTGAGAGATTAGGATTGAAAATCCCAGGCCAGCATGGGCAACTTGGTGAGATCCTTTCTCAAAAATAAAAAAAAGTAAAAAAGACCACAGAAGTCGGCAGCACAGGCCTGTAATCCCAGCGACTGGAGGCTGAAGCAGAAGGATCACAAATTTCAAGCCAGCCTCAGCAACTTATCGAGAACCTGTGTCAAAACAAAAAAATTAAAAGGGCTGGGAATATAAGTCAGTGGTAGAGGGCCCCTGGGTTCAATCCCCAGTACGACCAAGGAGAAAAAGAAAAAAGAAAGAAAAGAAAAAGGGTTGGGGATATAGCATAGTGGTAGAGTGCTCGCCTAACATAAGCAAGCCCTGAGATCCATCCCCAGTACTGCCAAAAAAAAAAAAAAAAAAGTTAAATCTAGGTGGTAAAGATATGGTTGTAATATCATCTTCTATACACTTCTAGATAGTTAAAATATTTCATAATAAATACAAGAAAAATAAAATGCAAATAAAGGTGGAAATGGTTTGGTTGCACTACTCAGAAAATTTATTCGGAAAATCAGTTGACTCAGGAAAATAATTTCTCCGATATAAATCACTGGTATTATTGTTTGATGATGTAATCATAAACCAGCATTTACTGAATGCTGCGTATCTGGCGACACCGCTGTACGCCCTTTCCCTGCACCGCGGCTCCGTGAAGGAACTCTTCGGTGCTGGGGACTGAACCCAGGGCCTCGCGTATACTAAGCACGCGCGCCGGTCCCGCAGGTTTCTAGGATGGGGAAACTGAGGCCCAGAGACAGGCCCATACTGCCTGACTGGAAATCCCAAGCCTGGACCGACGAAAAACCAGTTCTTGCAATTCCTGACACACTGTCCCAGGGTAGGGAGGCTGGTCCTCAAGGTCCAACCCACCCACGCGAGACCCTGGCCACCGACCCCGCGTACCGTGTAGAGCGTCAAGTCGACATGTCGCCACAGCCACCGGTCGTCCACCAGCCTCTTCCAGCGGTGACAGACCCTGGGGGAGGGGACTCGCCGTTAGAACGACCCCGGCCGCTCTGGGGCCGGAGCCGCATCTCCGGGTACGCCCTCTGCCCGGCTCTTTCCCCCGAGGAGAGGGCCCGCACCTGGAGATGCGGATCCGGTCCCGGACCGGGAGGTAAGAGAAGATTTCCAGCAGCACCGAATCCGGCAGGTCAGTAAGAGTCACCATGATCCCGCCGCCACGCACTTCCGCTTCCGGTTAAAGCGCCGTCGGAATTCCCTTGGGAATGCCCAAACGGCCCGGGGCGCGGCAGCCGGACTTCCAGCACCCGGCGCTTTCCTTTCGCAGGGGTGTGGTCGGTTCCCGGACAGGACCACCTGGAGATAAGGGCCTGCTCGGGGATCCGAGCTACTAAGACCAAGTCTGGAAGGCGTTGCAGGGGTCGTGTGAGGCTCAGGGGCGGGGCTGGGACGAGGACCCAGCCCGGAAGGCGTGGTTGGGGCGGGAACGAGTCGGGGCGTGGCCAGAACGGAGGCTGGGCTGGGAATGAAACGGACTGGGAGGCAGGGTGTGGGCGGGGCCGAGGAGTGTGTCCCGGGACGTGGACCCAGCCCGGAAATCTCGGTTTGGAAGGGAACGCGGACCCAGCCTGGGGCCGGAAGTGTAGGCTCGCATGCGCAGGTCCCTGGGTTCAGTCCCCCGCCCAGCAAGAAAAAGGAAAAAGATCTTACGGAGAAGCCCGGAAGACTGACCGGGTTGGGACGGGCCCAGGCTCCAAGAGTGAGACTGGGAGCAAAGTTCAAGCCCTGAGGGCGTGGCTGGTGGGCGGGAACAGCGACCAGGACCGCGTCCGGAAGGCGGGGCAGGGATGGGGCTAGAGGTGTGGCCACAGGCGGAGTACCAGGCCGGGATAGCTGCTTTTTAATTTAATAATGCTGTTGGAAGCCTAGTGCGATGGCACACGCTTGTAATCCCAATGACTTGGAAGGCTGAGGCAGGGGAATTGAAAGTTCAAGGCCAGCCTGGGCAACGTAGGAGACGGTGTTTAAAAAAAAAAAATGGGGGGCTGGGGTTGTGGCGCAGTGGTAGCGTGCTCGCCTAGCACGCGTGAGGCACTGGGTTCGATCCTCAGCACCACATAAAAATAAAATAAAGATATTCTGTCCACCTACAACTAAAAAAATAAATAAATATTTAATAAATAAATAAATAAATAAATAAAAATGGGGACATAGCTCAGTAGCAGAATGCTTGCCTGGCATATGCAAGGCTCTGAGTTCTGTTCCCAGTACTGGAAGGTCCTGAGCCGTGAATTCAAATAAAGGGAAATTGTTATAATGAGATAAATTCATATTCAAGAAGAACCATATGACCCGAGAAGATTAAGAATGTGCAAATTTAGATAGTGTGTGAATTCAGATAAAGGAGATTGTAGAAACTTCGAGCCTGGTGTAGATAATTGAAGACCTCTGTGTAGGCATTGGGTCCCACTTCCTCATTCCTTAAATGTTGGTGGAGATACTGCTTGGCTCAAATCAGTAATATGTGTGATGATACAGGAGTCAATGAGCTTTGATGTTGTGGCTGTGGACTTTGTGCAAGAGGAGTGGGCTTTCCTGTATCTAATTCAGAGACACGGTGTTATATATAGTGATGTGATGATGGAGAAGTACCCAAACCTGGCCACAGTAGGTAGGATTACTATCATTCCTTGTAGCCTCTCAGGGACTTACTGTGTTGCAGGATTGGTGATGTTTACTCTGAATACAGTGGGAAATTAAATAGAGATAAAGTCCCTGAGCTAAATAGATTGTAATTTACTGCAATGATTCTCAAAATGTCCAAGATCAATAACAGTGCTGTTAGTATGTTAGAAATACACCTTTTCAGCCAGGCACAAGGTGTGCACCCCTATAATCCCAGCAATTCAGGAGGTTGAGACAGGAAGATCACAAGTTCAAAGCTATACTGGGCAACTTAGTGAGACCTTGTCTCAAAATAAAACTAAAATGGATTGGGGATGTACCTCAGTGGTAGAGGGCCCCTGAGTTTGATTCCCAGTACTAGAAAAATAAATTTAAATTTAAAACTGAAGTGACTAGGGGTGTAGCTCAGTGCTTAGCATAGGCAAGGCCCTGAGTTCAATTCCCAGGAACACAAGTAAATTTTAAAAAACAAAGCAGTGTATGTAGTTTGATACACACACACGGATTCATATTTGTCCAATACAATGGAAACTATTATGTGTTTTACTTTATACATAAAGGCCTGTAAGGGGGCTTGGCTGCTGGTGTGGCTCAGGAGTAGAGCACTTGTCTAGCATTTTCAAGACCTTCGGTTTAATCCTCACTGTGGCAAAAGAAAAAAGAAAAAAAATATCTATATATAAAAAGCCCTGTATGGAAAACAAGTTGTTCATCAAACTTCTGGCGTAAGTTGAAATGTTGTACAGTGCTTGAAAATACAGTGTCTCTCTTTATTGAAATGTTATGGTCTGAAAGATTTATCATTTTCCTAGGAGGATCCTGATCACACATTTGAGGATGTAGAGACCATTTTTAGGAAACAAATTTTTTTTTTTTTTTTTTTTTTTTTTTTTAATTGTAGATGGACACAATGTCTTTATTTTATTGCCTTGTATGTGGTGCTGAGGATCGAACCCAGGGCCCCACGCATGTGAGGCAAGCGCTCTACCGCTGAGCCACAATCCCAGCCCTAGGAAACAAATTTTTTAAAAAAATTTTTTAGTAGTAGATGAACACCATACCTTTATTTTATTTATTTATTTGTATGTGATGCTGAGGATTGAACCCAGTGCCTCACATGTGCTAGGCAAGTGCTCTACCACTGAGGTACAGCCTCAGCCCCACAGAAAATTTTAATGGCATTTGCTGTGGGAGGGGCCGGGGCCCTGGAGGGTCAGGAGACCCTGTGCTGCTGTATCGCCTTTTATGCTGCTCACCTTTTTTACCTTGTGCAAGTAATACCTAAAACATAAAATAAGTTCCAAATGTGTACTTATACTTCAAACCCCTTTGATATTTTTCTTCCTATAAGAATACAGGTAAAATGCTTCAGGTTTTGGCAGTCATCCTGTGATTATGGGGGGAAAGACCAAGAGAAATGCCCAAGACAAACCTCAGACATCCCTGAGCTGCTGCTTCAAGTGCTGCTTACTTCTAGAATTTTTGTTATGAGAAAAATAATCAGTTACTAGTTTAAGCAACTGTAAGCTTTCTGTTACTTGAAGCCAAAAGCATTGCTAATAAAAAGTCTGAGGCTCTTCTCTCTGCCTGGAACACTGAAAATTACTCCTCCTTTGCTTAGCTTATTGGCTAAGAAAAAGTAATAAAAGTACAAAACAGCTGTACTTTTTTGTTGCAGCTTTGTTCTGTTTGAGTGTTTCTACCAGTATCCACTCACTTTATTTCCACAACCATAGTGGTTGATACTACCAGCTGGCCGCTGAAGCTTAGAGGTCAAGTCACTGGCTAAGACTGCAAGGCCAGAACCTCTGATGCTGAGCCTCAGCCATTATCACAGTGCTCTGTGGTGGTAATTCCCCAGCACTGATTTAAGAAAAGGCAAGGAGCCGGTGTGGTGGCGCATGCCTGTACTCTCAGTAGCTTAGTAGGCTGAGACAGGAGGATCGTGAGTTCAAAGCCAGCCTCAGCAAAGTCCAGGCAGTAAGCAACTCAGTGAGATCCTGTCTCTAAATAAAATACAAAGTAGGGCTGAGGATGTGGCTCAGTAGTTGAGTGCTCCTGAGTTCGATCCCCAGTACCCCTTCCCCCCAAAAAAGCAAAAAATAAAAGATCCCAACTATGGCAGTGGTTTTGTTCACTGCTTATCATCAAGGCCTGCAGAGATACTCAGATGCTTGGGGAAGGTACCTCCTAAGCATTCCTAAGATTATTTTCCTTCTGGCGAATTCTGGATGGGGAGTTGCCTTTATGTCTGGTAGAACTCAGGTGTCTAGGCCCCTGGCTCAGGTTATAGGGGGGTCCTAAAAACCATCTCCTGGACCACCAGCATTCAGGGGTAGAGGGGAGGACAGTAAGTCAGGTAGAAGGAAACACATGTATAACCTCCTGGATCAGAAACCAGGAAACAAGGGCAGGGGGGGCCTGCCTAACTCACTGCCTGGGTCATGACCCAGACTCCACCTCTTTTTTTTTTTTGGTACTGAAGATTGAACTCAGGAGCACTTGACCACTGAGCCACATTCCCAGCTCTATTTTGTGATTTACATAGAGACAGGGTCTCACTGAGTTGCTTAGCGCCTCGCCATTGCTGAGGCTGGCTTTGAACTCGCGACTCTCCTGTCTCAGCCTCCCTAAGTGCTGGGATTATAGGCGTGTACCACCACGACCGGCTCAGACCCCCGCTTTTGAGAGAGGTGGAGGAGAGGCTCTGCCAGCATGATGGGGTTGCCTCAAACTTTCTTGGGCCCTTCACAGGCAGCCCAGAATCAGCATTACCAAGGTTTGGGGAGGAGTCACACTATGTGAGGTGTCCTGTCTCTTGGGGTGCCTGTCCTCCCACCTGGATCCAGGGAGGGAGTGCTGCAGTCTCATTCAGGGACTTCCCATTGCTCATATCCACTCCCAGGACGGCACAGTCCCCCAGTAGACGCTCACCTGCATCCATGGGGCCCCATCAATCCCAGGCTTGATGTTCCTCTTCTCATCACAGCACTCCCCACTTCTGTCACCCCACCTGCAGCTCAGCATGACAACACTGCGCTGTCCTTTTTGTGTGTGGTGCTAGGACTGAATCCAGGGCCTCGTGTGATAAGCAAGCACTTGGCCACTGAGCTACATCCCGAGCCCTTTGAGCGATCTTCAAAATAAACACTGAGAAAAATTGACTCCCCCACTTACAAAATAAAATGTGTTCAATGTTTAAAAAATCTGTAAAACACCAAAAAGCATTAAAAGGAAAATCATACCCTCAGCAATTCCACCATCTAGTGGTAAGGATTGTCAGGGACCTGTGTGACCCAGT
>CM053413.1:6354502-6398650 GCA_028644305.1 Xerus rutilus
TTTGGTACTGGGGATTGAACTCAGGGGCACTCGACCACTGAGCCACACCCCCAGCCCCATTTTGTGTTTTATGTAGAGACAGGGTCTCACTGAGTTGCTTACCACCTCGCCATTGCTGAGGCTGGCTTTGAACTCGCGATTCTCCTGTCTCAGCCTCCCTAAGTGCTGGGATTACAGGCTTGAGCCACCGCGCCCGGCCATTCTCCCTTCTTATGGACACTGACCCTCTGTGTAGACATGTTCAAGTCTAGGCTACTATGCCTCCCCTCTCCCAGGTTCTACGCTCTCTTCTGCTTTCCTTTCTTGAGAGGTGGACTTGGCCACTGCCTGGGCTGCTGCTGGCCTACAGCTCCTTGAGAGTGGTCCCACCTTGGTTTCTATTATCACCTCCCTACCCATGCCCATGGCTTCCCTCCTGTCTTTAGGACTCCATTTCTTCCTGACATATTATTAGTAATGTGTCCTGATATCCTTGGTCTTTCTATTCTTTTTTTTTTTTTTTTAATTATTTTTTTAGTTGTAGGTGGACACAATATCTTTATTTATTTTTTATGTGGTGCTGAGGATCAAACCCAGTGACTCATGCATGCGAGGCAAGCGCTCTACCACTGAGCTACAATCCCAGCCCCGGTCTTTCTATTCTTTTTTTTTTTTTTAAATGTTTATTTTTTTTTAGTTGTAGGTGACAGAATATCTTTATTTTATTTTTATGTGGTGCTGAGGATCGAACCCAGTGCCTTATGCGTGCTAGGCGAGCACGCTACCACTGCGCCATAATCCCAGCCCCCCAGTCTTTCTATTCTTAATATTTCTTTTTTCCCCTTTGGTTTCAGGGATTGAACCTGGGACACTTAACCACTGAGCCACATCCTGAGCCCTTTTTATCTTTTATTTTGAGACAAGGTCTCAAAAAGTTGCTTAGGGCCTCAGTAAGTTCCGGAGGCTGGCTTTGAACTTGCAATCCTCCTTCCTCAGCTTCCTAAGCTGCTGGGATTATAGACAGGTGCCACCGAGCCCAGCTCAAAACAAAAATATTTTTTAAATATTTTTAAATTACATGACAGATCTAACAAGGTGTTTCTTAATTTCAAATCAGCTTATAAGTATATAAACTAATGGTAAAACCATTCTCCTTACCCCATTCACTCTCCTGAGGGCAGGTCTTTTTCAATGCATTTATATAACTTCAAATTTGTTTTTATAAGAAGACTATGCTAGGAGCTGGGGATGTAACTCAGTGGTAGAGTGCATGCTCAGGCATGCACAAGGCCCTAGGTTTGTTCCCCAGCACGAAAGAAAAAAAAAAAAAGACTATACTGTTATATGATTGTAAGAAAAAACTCAAATGTTTTGTTAAGAATTTTGTTATGGGGCTGGGGTTATGGTGCAGTTTTGGTATGGGGCTATGCTCGCCTAGCATGCATGAGGCACTGGGTTCGATCCTCAGCATCACAAAAAAATAAAGATATTCTGTCCACCTACAACTAAAAAATAAATATTAAAAGAATTTTGTTATGGGTGATTTGTTGTGCAGCAGTGGATACCTTAATATGATTGGTAATGCATTTCAACATCATTTATCACCTGATATGATGACTAAGAATGGCCCATGGTCTCTGTCATATCCTTTTTCTTAATACATAACCTCAGTGTAATATCAGAGAAACCCATTCTGGAAAATAAATGGGAAAATTGGGGGAGCAAAAAGTCTGGTAGTTAATGTTATACCTATGTTGATTTTGTCTTGGACAGGGCTAGGAATTGAACCGAGGGCTTATACATGCTAGTCAAATGCTCTACCACTGAGCTATTCCCTAAACCTTGATTTTTCTTTTTTCTTTCTCTCTTTTTTGGCACTGGGGATTGAGCAGGGGTGCTTAACCACGGAGCTAAAGTCTCCAGCTCTTTTCATTTTTAATTTTGAGACAGTGTCTCCCTACATTGGTAAGGGTTTTGCTAAGTTGATAAAGCTAGCCTTGAACTTGAAATCCTCCTGCCTCAACCACTCAAATCACTGGAATTGCAGGTATATACCACCATGCCCAGCTGATTGATTCATCTATTTATTTATTTATTTATTTATTTATTTATTTATTTATTTATTTATTTTTGGTGTTGGGGATTGAACTCAGGGGGCACTCAACCACTGAGCCACATCCTCAGACCTATTTTGTGTTTTATGTAGAGACAGGGTCTCACTGAGGTGCTTAGCGCCTCGCCATTGCTGAGGCTGGCTTTGAACTCGCGATTCTCCTGTCTCAGCCTCCCTAAGTGCTGGGATTACAGGCTTGAGCCACGGTGCCCGGCTGATTTATTTATTTTTTAAAATATTTTTAAGTTGTAGATGGACACAATACCTTTAAATTATTTATTTTTATGTGGTGCTGAGGATTGAACCCAGTTCCTCACATGTGCTAGGCAAATGCTCTACCACTGAGTTGCAACTCCAGCCCCTGATTTCTTATTTTTGATAATCAGTCTATGGCAGTTTCTCAGTCTTGGCAGCATGGATAATTCTTCAATGTGGGACTGTCCTCTTCACTGTAGGATGTTTAGCAGCATCCATGGCATCTATCCATTAAATGCCAGTAGCCATCCCTCCCCTCTTTTATTATTTTGGTACCAAGGATTAAACTCAGGGACATTTAACCACTGAGCCACATCTCTAGCCCTTTTTTAATTTTTGTGTTAAGTCAGGGTCTTGCCCAGTTGTGTAGCGCCTTCCTAAGTTGCCTAGGTGGCTTTGAACTTGCAATCCTCCTGCCTCAGCCTCCCAAGCTGCTGGGATTACAGGCATGCGCCACCATACCCAGTCCTCCCTGCATTTGTGACAATTGAAAATGTCTTAAGATATTGGCAAATGTCCCTTGGGGAACAAAACTAATCCTGGTTGAGAACCTCTGTTCTATTATTGTGTATGAATTTTTTTTTCACTGCTGGAGATAGAACTCAGGGCCTCACATGCTAGTCAGTGCTGTACCACTGAGCTATACACCTAACCCTATTCTTTCATGAAAGATGCTGATATGAGGGAAACATAGGTGAAAGATACATGAACACGCTACTTTTGCAACTCTGCCCTAAATCTAAAGTTGTTTTTAAAAAGAAAAGATTGTTGTTAATACACCTATAAAAAATCAAAGTTTTATGTTAAAATTAAGTCTCCCATTTCTTTCATCACATCAACACCAGTATTCAATGTATTTAAATCCAGAAATTTTCTGATAAAAGCTTATAGTTATTGCACAACTGAGATAATTATACATACTCTTAATAATGCTTTTCAGCTGTTTGCTTTTTTATGCTTTATAGTTGATAACTTTCCATAAGTGATCTATTTATTCATTCTTTGATTTTTTTGGGGTGGTGGTAAGCTTTCATACATACTATGATTGCTATGTGTACTATAACACTTCTTTCATCCAGCAAATACCAGCTAAAATTTACTTCTCCTCGTATTGGCCACATGGGAATTGGACCCAGGGCACCCTGCATGCTAGGCAAGCATTTAACCACTGAGCTATATCCTCAGACCAGGGCTTTATTATATATCTGCTCAAACATCTCATCCTCCTCCCACCTACGCCTGCTCCTATGTTCTCATCTGAGTGGCAGTACCATCACCCACCAGTCACCCAGGATGGAGGTAGGAGCCAGATTAAGAGGAATAAGTTGAAGTAAGTAGGTACCAAAAGACATGGAAAGTGTTTGGGTCGGTAGCATTGGAAAATAGCTTTTTGTAAAAACTGAAAAGGGGTTGGGTTCGTTTTGGACATCTGGAGAAATCAGGTGGGAAGAAGGATGGAGGAGCCAAATTTAGGCATCTAGCCATTCATCACCAAGGCAACTGAGTTGCTATAGCAACAGTAAAGGCGGTCTCTCCTTCCAAGTAACTAGTGAGTCTCGCAGTTACCTTCCACACCAGCCGGACGCTTCCGCCTGGGGCTGGCGGGCTTCCGGGAACCGCTCCTGAAGGAGGGAACTGCTGCTGCAGTAGCCAATCAATAAGATCTATCTTTCCCGGGTGGGCTCCGCGGCAAAGAGCTCCAAGAACAGGTCGGGACTTTTTTGGTGCTTGCCGAAGGGCGTTGAAAAGGGCGGGTTCGTGTCCCTTCCCCACCACTTAGGAGTCAAGATGAAGGAGGGGCGGGGCCCAGATTATCGTGGGTGGGTACGCCTACCCTCACTTCTGTCCAATAGGAAGCCAGAGAGTTAGCCGGGACGGTTGGGGTGTCCAATGTGTGTCGCAGCCAGGCACCGGTGCGGGGCACGTCGAGCCAATCGGCTGCAGCGGTGGGCGGGCGCGGGCGACAGGCGGTGCAACGGAGGCGGAGCAGGCGCTGCGGCAGGAGGGAAGATGGCGGACGAGGAGAAGCTGCCGCCCGGCTGGGAGAAGCGCATGAGCCGCAGCTCAGGTGCCGCGGGGGTCGGGGTTGGGGCGGGGTCGCGCGAGCCCGCGGAAGCAGGGCTCGAGCTTCCCCCTCGGACGCGGCGGCGCCACCTTCCTCCTGTGGGATCTTGGCCCCTCACACCGTCCCCCGGGTAACGGCCCCAACCCGCCCTGTGAGGGCTGAGTCCTGGGAGCCGGGAGCCGAGGAAACCGAGGCAGTGGGCGGGGCGAGTGAGAAACCCGGGATCCCAGGGCACTCCCCCGGCGGTAGCCCCGGTCCTGCCCGCCTGGCTGATGCGTTTTGGCCTAATGCACCTGACATTCTCGGGGGAAGTCTCTTCAGTCCGCTGGATCTGGGCGGGGGGGAGTACCCTTTGGGAGGAAGACACCCCAATACCATGCACAGGGCGTGGCCCCAGGATCTTGTGATGCCTCAGATCCACGGCTTGCTGCTGCTAACGCCCCTACCATCTACCCACTGCTGAATCTGCAGTGTCCGCCGGTGTTCTGTCTGAGGACGGCCCCTGTGCTTGGAGCCCGATATAAGGGTTTGCCACAATAATAGTTAATTAGGCATGATTCTGTGGGTTTCAAGCATCGTGCTGAGCGCTTTAAGCTCTCCAAATTGCTGCAATTCTGGGAGATAAGTAGTCATTACTCCCATTTTAAAACTGAGGAAACTGAGCCTAGGACACTTACGGAACAGGTCCAAGATCATGCATTTCAAGGATTGGGGGCTGGTCCTACCCCAGTCTGCCTCCAAAGCCCACCTCTTGCCGTCATTGCCAAAGCTGGAAAAGCTGGTCCAACATCTCTGGGTAGGTCCAGGGTCACTCTACTTTCCTCCGGAGTCCATAGTAATCATAGTCACAATAATTCTTACTTATTGAATACCAGGTGTTCTGGTGAACACTTCGCGTACATTGACTCCTCACAGTAATTCCTTGAGTTTTGATGTCCTTATTCTCTTGATCCCATTTTGCAGATGAGAAAACTGAGGCATTACCAAGGTTTCAGTCAGTGACTCCACTGGATTACCCCTAGAATTCATGCTCTTGCCAAGCCTGCTGCAGCTGATGTGTGACTGCAACCTCTAGCATAAACCTGCTACTCTGCCCAGCTCTGGGCCTATTCTTTTTTTTCCTGTAGTACTGGGGATTGAACCCAGGGATGCTTTATCACTGAGCTTCACCCCATATTTTTTATTTTGAGACAGGGTCTTACTCAGTTGCTGAAGCTGGCCTGGAACTTGAGATCCTCCTGCCTCAGCCTCCTGAGTCACTGGAATTACAGGCTCATGCCACTGCACCCTGCTTCTGATCCCATTCTTTTTTTTTTTTTGGTACTGGGGATTGAACTCAGGGGTACTTGACCACCGAGCCACATCCCCAGCCCTATTTTGTGTTTTTATGTATAGACAAGGTCTCACTGAGTTGGTTAGTGCCTCGCCATTGCTGAGGCTGGCTTTGAACTCGCGATCCTCCATCTCAGCCTCCCAAAGTGCTGGGATTACAGGCGTGTGCCACTGTGCCCAGCTTCTGAAGTTGTCATTGACTGATTATTTTGTCTTGCTTGTTTAATGCTTGTTTGGTCCCACATACAGTGTCAGCTCTAGAGGGGCTAACACATTGGTCCTGCCATGCTGGCCTGCGTCTTCAGAGCCTGGGGAACATGTGGACACGGAGTGGGTTTGCTGTGGGAAGGGATTGCATAAGCCAGTTCGTACCCTGGTTTCTAGTCAAGGACCCGGGGTGATATGCTGTGATTGTAGCCCCAGCTGACTTCCTTCCTGTCCTCCCCTCCAGGCCGGGTGTACTACTTCAACCACATCACCAACGCCAGCCAGTGGGAGCGACCCAGTGGCAACAGTAGCAGTGGCAGCAAAAATGGGCAGGGGGAGCCCGCCAGGGTGCGCTGCTCACACCTGCTGGTTAAGCATAGTCAGTCAAGGCGGCCCTCATCCTGGCGGCAGGAGAAGATCACTCGGACCAAGGAGGAGGCCCTGGAACTGATCAATGGTGAGCAGGGCAAGGGACAGGGTCTTGGGAGGGAGTCCTCTTAGGTCACATCAGACCTTTTATTCCAGCCCGACTCGGCTGTCAGGCAAAACCTTGGCCTACACAGAAGTGCCTGTATGTGACACGTGCTTGGTTCAGATGACCACCTCTGTTATATGGCATTTGAAAGTGGGCCGGGTAGGGGCAGAGGACCCAGCCTTTGGGCTGGCACCTGTGGGTTTCGAGAGCAGCAGTGCCTTGAGAAGAGAAACACAGGGGACTCTTATCCCAGAGGCTGTGATTTTGCCCATCAGGGGAGACAGGGTGTTTTTAAAGAGGTGAATCAAAAGCTACATTCCACATGTTCTCTGTTGTACTTCACTTGTTGAGAGAGTCATTTCTGAGATCTTCTGGTGCCATCCCCAAGTCTGAATTACTTAGTTCCTGTGGTGAGTGTGTGCGCAGACAGAGAACTCTGCCTAAGAGCGGGAAGAAAGGTAATCCATGTTTCCCCTGAGATTAGGGAGGGAGTCAGGTTTTTTGGTTGTCGTTTTGATTGTTGTTTTTTCTTTCTAACCCTAGAGTCCCTTTTCCCTAGTCTATTCCCTAGAGAAAGGCTCTGGTCCCTGGCGCCTTCCTGCATCCAGCAACAAAGCCTAGTCACTCAAGAGTACTGGCTGCAGGTCAAAACTCTTGATTACAGATCTGGTCTCTCCCATTTATTAGTTGTGGGGCCTTGGCTGTGTGAGTTGACTGACCAAGTCTCAGTTTCTCCACCTATAAAATGGGGCTGTGATTAACTCCGATGCTGAAAGTGAAATGCTGAGCACAGAACAAGCCAGCTGCGTTGGTGGGTTTACTCTGACCTGGGGGAGGAAGTGGTGCCCTTCTCTGTTCTCTGTCACCTCTGTAATCTGGAGCAAGGTTGGCAAATTTTGTTTAAAGGCCATATGGTGTGTAGTTCAGGCTTTGTGGGCCATACAGTCTTTGTCAGTTCTGCCTTATAACTCCACAGGAGCTGTGACAATGTGTAAACACATAGCTGTGGCTGTGTGCTACGAAAGCCTTATCCACAAAACCAGGCAGGATTTGGTCTGTGGGCCATCGTTGGCAGAACCTTGGTCTGGAGCTATCAGTGTGGCAACCACTACTGCATGTGACTATTTCCATTTAAACTAATTAAAATTAAATAAAATTAAAAATGATTCCTCACTTTCATCAGTTTCACTTTAGGTGTTCCGAAGCCACATGTCCTTGTGGTAACCATCTTGGGCAGTGGGGGTATAAAATACTTTCATTCTTTCAGGCAATTCTGTCAGACAGTGCTGGTCTCCATCTCACGTGTACTTACTTCATCCCTGTCCTCTCCCACCAGAGCTCTGAGAGGCCTCGCCAGGCTGCTTCTGCCCCACATAGCCAATACCAAGCCATCTGGGGCCCCATACAGCAGTAAAGGATCCTAGGTGTGTGACCTTGGGCAAGTTACTTAACATCTCTGAGCCTAAATCTTTTTTACTTGTAAAATTAGTGTTATAGTAATAGGACCCACTTCACAGGGTAATCAGGAAGGCACTGATGTGACATAGCAAAATACCAATGTGGGGCATCTAGTACATGTTCTGATTGTTAGCAGTCATTGTGGTCACTACTGTTGTTATTGTTATTAGCATAAGGCCTGGTCAGGAGTGCCTCCTTGGTCAGTACTGGTTGTTGTTTTCCTGGGTCCAGGACTGGCCTATCCTACAGTACTGGCCTATAGGAGATTATAGACACACACACTTACCACACCCATCCCAGATGGTGTATTATCACCATACAATAAATGGCACTTGTTAGCTTCCTGCATTACAAGCATCATAGAAAGGAGCTCCGCACAGAACCTGGAAAGCCAGTTCATTGTTTGCCTCCTAAGCTCCAAGAGGGCAGGGGCTGCTTTCCTGATGGAAAGTCTGGCCAGAGTCAGTTCTTTCAGCCTTGTGGGCCAATGGGAAGCAAGGAGGATTCCTGGCTGAGGACAGGGCAGAAATAATAAAAGGGACTAGGATGTAGCCAGCAATCTGGGGAAAGTTGTGCAGAGGGACTAGAGGAGCATGAAATCCTTCAAGGGCAGGACCCGGCCAGGGTGAGGAGGGCCCTGAGTGAGGTGAGGGGTTTGGATCCATCCTGGAGGCAGCAGGAGCCACATGGCCATGTGGAACCAGGAGAGGGGCCCAGGGATACTGTGCCTTCAGGAAAGATCTGTGTGGCTGGAATGTGAAGGGTCAGGAAAGCCAGAAGGCTCAGAGCCCAGGCTGAGTGATGAGGGGGGTCTGGCTCCCCCAGGGGAAGAGGAGGAAGTAGCTGGAAGGAATTATAGGATGGCCTCCGAAGTCCTCCCAGCTCTAGTGCTCCCTGTTCCGAATCCCCTAACTCCGTAAGAGTGACCAAGAGGGCATTTGAAGGTGGAGTGGCAAGAGGCACCATCTCCTGTAGAGGTGGCTTGGGCAGAGGCACAGTATGGGAGGAACTCATTAAATCCTTGGGGCTAAGGAAGAAACTGAGCAAGGGCCTGGGGTTCAGCAGAGCAGCCAGGCTGGAGACAGATGTGTGAGGTGATCCCAGTGAGAGATGGCAGAGGACTGAGGTGGGGGCAATGGTGAGAGGGTACAGGTGTGGGCTTGGCAGGTGAGGCTGACACTGCAGGGGTCCTGGGGGATGTCTGAAGATGGCAGGCAGTTGGGCACTTGGCCTGACTTTGAGCAGACACAGACTTGGTTGGGAATGTCAGCAGGAGTTCCACGCCTGTCTGTTCAGGAGGGCCCCAGGGAAGCTGTGGGAGTAATTGTAGCTAGAGACGGCGTGATCTGAACTCGGGGCTGAGGTAGGGTTAGAAGTGAGGGGGAGCAAATTCTAGAGAGGGTTAGGAAGCAGAAGTTGGAGGACTTGGTGGTGGATAGGTGGGCAGGAGTTGAGTTTTCAGGAGAAGGTGATTTAAGGTCAGGACCACTAGGGCCCACCATGAGGTTGCACAGAGCTGGTTCCATGCCAGCCTTGTGGAATAGAGCAGGTGTCCTCATGAGAGCCTCGTTTGCTGACCTGTAGAACAGGGTCAGGGTGGCCATAAAGATCCAGTAGTAATGGGCTCTCTCTTGATCCCAGTCAGTCAGGCACATGCTGCAGGGAAGCTCAGGCCAGGACAAGTTCTCTGTTCACGGGAAGCCCCTGCTGCTACCCTGAAGCCCCTGGAAAGAGTTTTGGGCAGGGATGCAGGAGGCCTAGTGGGCTCAGCCAGAGACCCTCCACTGACCTTGGATCATAACCTCCTTTTCCTAGCCTTACCTCACTGTCCTCCCTGACTGAGGCGGGACCCTTGGTGGTCAGCAGGAGGATGCAGTGAGATAGCCCTGGCCAGGGTGCACTTGGGAACCAATGCTTCTGTGCTGTGTTGGCAAGTGTTGGACATCCAGGCCTTGTTTTCTATCCCAGGAAGGTGACTGTTCTCCCCCATCCTGGGCTCATTCCAGGTGATCAGGAGATGATGATTTGGGCAGTGCCTACCCCACCACGCAGGCCAAGTGAGTGTCGTCAGTGCCCATTTAGAGCTGGTATTTCCTCTCCGCCCTGAGGACACACTGCCCACAGCAGAACCAGTGCCTCTACACTTGTGCTGAGGCTCCTTTTCCCAGCATCGGTTCTTCCACAGCTGTTGGGCTGCAGCCAGGGACTGTCAGGAACCCGAGGCCCAGCCCAGTGTCATTGTTGGTGTCCTTGTCTGAGGAGGACAGACCATGGGCAAGTCCTCATTCTCTGTTCCCCATTGTTCCAAGACCCTCCTGCTTGCCCAGGACCTGTCCTTCTCACACACCCTTCCAAGGGTCAGTGAGCTCCTATGGCTTGGTGTTCCTCAAGGTCAGTGGCATCCTTCCAGGCTGTTAGCCTCAGGCTGGATCCCACTTGCTGGATCCTGGGTCTTCTGGGACAGCAGACTTAATCTTGTCACCTCTTTCCCTAAACAAACTCCTTCCTTTAAGGTGCTTGGACTGGAAGCAGCCTGTAGGATTTGATGGGATAGGTGAGAAATGTATCTCTATAGGATCAGGGGGTCACCCATGTTCGTTCACTTTCCTTTAAGGAACTATGGTATATTAGCTTAGGTTGCCTAACAAGATACCAGACGGGTGGCTTCAACAACGGAAATTTATTCTCTCACAGTTCTGGAGACCAGAAGTCCCAGATCAGGTTCCAGCCTGATGGGACCTGGGTTCTTAGTGTGGCCTCTTTTGGCTTGTGAACACCTGTCTTCTTGATGAGTCCTCACATGGCCTTTCCTTGGCACTAGTGCAGAGAGAGAGAGAAAGAAGTGTCTCTTCTTTTTCTTTTTAAGATTACCTTGCCCAGGCTGGTGTGGAACTCCTGGGCTCAAGTGATCCTCCCACGTGGATGGGACTATAGGCACCTGTCATCATCCCTGTCAATGTCTATTCTCACAAGAACACTAATCCTGTCAAATCAGGGCTCCACTCTTATGACCTCTTTTGATCTCAATTACTTAAAGAGGCCTCAGCCTCCCAACACAGTCACACTGGGGGCTAGGGCTTCATTTTAAGCATTTGGGGGACACAGACAGACATTCAGCCCATAACAGATGAATGGACAGCTCCTATCTATGAATGACTTTCTCTGCACCAGCCATTGCTCCAGTGGTCATTTACTCCTCAGAACAGCCCCACAAGGTGGAAGCTCTTATTACCCTATTTTACAGGCCAGAATCTCAAGTGAGATTCCAAGAGGCAGTCACCTATCAGACATGCAGAGCTAAGAAGCAGCAGAGCTAAGAAGGAGCAGAGCTGGAATCTGAACCCAGCAGTTGGAGTCCAGAGCTGGGCCCTGGAACCTCTTGGCCCTTCTAGGTCTCAGGGATGTGCTGTGAGCAGGCCAACCTGGAGCTGCCAGCAGAGACCTGTCCTCTTCTGTTTTGCTACAGTTTCAGGGACTCCTAAACACCCTGAAACAAGGGGGAAGGCCCCTGCTGCTGAAGAGTCTGCCCTGGGTTCAGTAGTTCTCAGCCAGAACCCTGGCTGGAGCCCTATTGATCAGATTTGAGGAGTGCCATCTTGGGGCAGGTGTAGTTGAAGACAGTGAGGCAGGGCCTGCTCCTGGAGGAGGCCCAGGAAGTCTGGCCTCCGCATTGAGACCTGAGGTACAAAAGGCAGGAGATTCCAGTCGTGAGTCCCTCTCTCTCTCCTTCCCCGTGGCCTTTTCTGTCTTGTTAATTCATGAATTTCCTGGACACTGGGGAATACCTGTTTTGTGCACAGCACTGGGTGCTGGCAGGGATAGTAATGAACAAAGTTTACCGAGCCCCTGTCCTCGACAGACACACAGACAGGACAGTGGTAAGGGCAGCATCCACAGAGGGCACCTCACACCGTGGAGGCTTGGGGAGGCTTGCAGGAAAGACCAGAAGATACAGGCAAGTGCCAGGCAGTGGAGAAAGGCCTGGAGGTGGAGGCAGTGGGGTGGGGGCAGGAGCAAGAGTAACATCATTGTGATGGGGCATATATAGACTGAGCTCCTGAGGGGATGCGTGGGACTGACCCCTTGAAGGCCATCCTCAAAGAAGGAAAACTCAGCCAGGCGCGGTGGCTCACGCCTGTAATCTCAGCACTTAGGGAGGCTGAGACAGGGGAATCGTGAGTTCAAAGCCAGCCTCAGCAACTGCGAGGCACTAAGCAACTCAGTGAGACCCTGTCTCTACATAAAACACAAAATAGGGCTGGGGATGTGGCTCAGTGGTCGAGTGCCCCTGAGTTCAGTTCCTCATACCAAAAAAATAAAAATAAAAAAAGGAAAACTCAGGAGGAAAGAGGTTGTTTAAAAAAATTGTGTGAGGCTCCCATCAAAGCAGAACATATTTTAAGATAGTTGGTTGGTCAGAGGTTGATCTGGGTGATATGAACCGTGGGGTCAAAGCATGGCTTTTACTCATTTTTAAGTGGAAATGGCTTAAACCCTGCATGTGTGTGAGAGAACCCTAGGCTGATGGATGCATTGGCACAAGGGGACCCCTTGGTAGCCTAGGAGGGTGATGTCCAACCAGACCTGGGTGTTACATGAAGCCCAGACAGGGGCAGGGTAGAACCTTGTGTGGCCAGCGTGCTTGTTGGACAGGCATCAGGCAGTGCCTGCAGGGATGGGCAGAGCAGAGAGGAGTAGAGGCAGCTTTGTCCCCAAGATGTCCAGCTCACATGGAAGGAAGAAAGGTGACAGCAAGTGACTTTGTCAGCATCTCACTCTTGCCTGCTGTCGGGCTGTGTGTCACAGTAGCATGCTGGCAGAAGATTGACAGTCTGGGAGGCAGAAGGATGGTTGGACAGGTGGAGGTGGTGATGCAGATGCAATTGAGTTGTTCCCTGGCAATATGCAGATCAGATGCTGAAGTCACTGCCATGACGTGGGGCTAGACGGGAATATTACCATACTCTCCCAGTCGCAGGGTTTCTACTTTGGTGCCAGTCATGTGTATTAGAGTAGCATTTGCATCCCACAGGAGCCTGAGGCAGATGCTGAGGTAGGTCCAGCAAGGTCCCCCTGGGGCTCAAACAGGCACCAGGTGGGTGTGTCAGAGATGTTTACGCCAGGCCACCCGACAGGCATATTGGCCTTGTGTAGGTCATGTGGGAGCAATGGGTGGAATTGTTGGGGATTTTGCAAGGGCAAATGTGTTGGGTGACCCTCACATCTTTTTTTTGTACCTGGGATTGAACCCAGGGGCACTCGACCACTGAGCCACATCCCCAGCCCTATTTTGTGTTTTATGTAGAGACAGGGTCTCACTGAGTTGCTTAGCGCCTCGCCCTTGCTGAGGCTGGCTTTGAACTCACGATTCTGTCTCAGCCTCCCAAAGTGCTGGGATTACAGGCGTGCGCCACCGCGCCCAGCTGACCCTCATCTTGAGAGAATAGCAGCTGTGGGCTGTGCCCAGTTGCTCAGCCAGATGGTGGAGTGGGTATAGTCCCTGGTGCACTCCAGAGAGCAACTGCTGGGCCGGTCAGGAGAGTGGTGCAGAGCCCAGGGGCATGTCCAGATCACCAAGGGCTGCTCCCGGGGGTGGGGCCATTGCCCTGGGAACTTGGTTAGGAGATGGCAGGGATTCTCACGTGTGCCAAGGCTGCTTGTCAAGCTGGAGGGCCATGAAGGGAGGACAGGATAGACTGTCCTGTGTCTGTGTCACTCTTGGCCACCTCAGGGACTACCTGGATTCGGGAAGGTGACAGACACCTCCTCCCCACCTGCACATATGCATGTGTGCACACAGTTACAGCCGTGCATGGGCACAGTTGCACACTGATACGTGCTGCACACACTGCATACCCCTGGTACATGCACATACGCATATTTGTGCACTCGTGTTCAGCCCTTACACATTCTGCTCAAAACCTGAGTCACCCAGATTCTTGGCATCGCCCTCTCACTCCTCTCTGCTGGGGTCTTTTTCCTTCTTCCCTTGCCCCTAACTTCCTCTCTCTCCAAGAGAATTGTCCAGTGGGGCTGGTTTGGGCCACACATCTGGGGCTCTGCCAGACACCTGTCAGGGGAGCTGGAGAAGATCCATGTTTCTTGCCTCGGGAACACTGCACAGGACTGACACAGCATCCCCTGGAGTCCCCTTGGGTTCTCCTATCGATGCTCCAGTGAGCTCAGGGCTTGCCTCCCCTGTCCCAAGTGAGGACTGAGGCCCACGACTGAGGAGGCAGCTGGCCCCTGTGGCAGAACTGAGTTTGTACTCTGGCCTCTTGCCTGTCCTGACCCTTCTCAGACTACTCTGGGCTGGGTAAGCCTCCTGCTGGGGGTCCACCATTGCTAGGTCTCCCATCTCCTGTTCTTATCCCCTGTTGGAACTTAAAGGTGGATTTTCTCTTAAATATTGTGTGTTGAGGGATGGGAGGAGGTCTCGTGCGTGTGTGTGTGTGAGAGAGTGACAAGAAGAGACTAGCATGGCCATCAGTATCACTGTAGGGTCACAGGCACAGTTACATGTGGGTGGGGGACAGGGTTGTACCCCTGGACACACATGTGTGGAAGGCACCTTTTTGACTCGTGCTGTGCATGAACAAGAGACTGCGGGTGCAGGGAGAGTGCGTGTGGCCTGTGTGGACGTGTCTTTCTGAGTGTCTCTGTGAGGAACGTGTGCGCCTTTGTCAGAGGAGGGCTTAAATAGCTCCCTGGGGCTGACCTCCTGCCTGCCCCTGACATGGGCTGCTGCTTCCTGTCCCCGCAGGCTACATCCAGAAGATCAAGTCGGGAGAGGAAGACTTTGAGTCTCTGGCCTCACAGTTCAGCGACTGCAGCTCGGCCAAGGCCAGGGGAGACCTGGGTGCCTTCAGCAGAGGTGGGCAAGGAAAGGGCATCACCCTACCCTTGTCAGGGACCACCCTGCAGCCATGAGGGCAGGTAGAGGCTGGGAGGGGCCTGTTGGTTTTCAGGTGGCCCTTGTCACACAGGGCTTCCCAGTCCACCAGGTGGCAGCACAGTCCCTTCCTCAGGCTTTAGAAGCTGCCCTGCTTTGGGGAGCTGGAAGCCAAGAGGAGAGAGGGGCCGCACAGGAGCGGTTGCAGAGCCTTCCTGATGTCACTCCCTCCCAGGGTCTGTGTGTCTTTGCACAGGTCTCTCCCTCTGGGCCCATGGAGGCTGGTTCCGTCCTGTTACTGGCATCTCCTTTTGTCAGAGGCTGTTGAGCTGTGTCCCCCAGAATCCTCCTCTCCAGTCTCACAAGTGGGGGAACCAGGGGTGGGGGTGAGGGATGGATCGGCAGCCCTGAGTTTAGGCCTGTTTGGCCAGGACAGAGGAAATCAGGGAGCCAAGGTGACCTGGCCGCCTCCCCCACCACCTCCTTTCTCCTTCTCCCCCTTTCTTCCTCTCTGCCTGCCTCCCCCAGTCCTCAGAGTCTACAGAGCATCAGGACAGGCCCAAGATGGGGTGTGGTGTGCAGACACCTGCCAAAGAGGGGGAGTCACAAGGAGATGTTAGCTACCACCCCCACCGCCCCCAGGAGGCCTGTGGGACAGATGATGTGCCTGCGTGGGGCGCCCAGCCCAGGGAGAGGAGCTCATCACCAAAATGCATCTCTAAATGCATAACAGTGGCAGCAGCTCTGCCTGCCATCCCTCATGCTGTCCTCGGGCTTCCCAGGGCCTCCTTAATGGCCTTGCCACCTCCGGCTAGGCTGCAGCTCTGCACCGTGATAGGCCATAAACTCAGTGATGGATGGGTGTGGGTGGGAACAGGCAGGAGCCCATCTGCTGCTCGCCTCACCTGCTCCTGGCCCCGCTCTGAGCCGGCTGACCCTGTCTTCCCCACTGTCCCTCCTGGTTCCTAGGTCAGATGCAGAAGCCATTTGAAGATGCCTCATTTGCGCTGCGGACAGGGGAGATGAGTGGGCCTGTGTTCACGGATTCTGGTATCCACATCATCCTGCGCACGGAATGAGGCATGTGGGCGGCCCAGGCCTGGCCTGCAGGGCGGGGCAGGGCCGGTGGGCCCACGGCTCCACTGCTGCCGGCTGGCCAGTGAGTGCTCCTCCCTGCTGCCGTCACACAGTATTTATTGTTTCCAAAATGGCTGGAGGGGGGCTCTTCGAGATTGGGAGCTCTGGGTTTCTGCTCCCTGTCTTACCTGCAGGTGGGCTGTCCCTGCCAGACTCCCCTGAAGTAACTGACTTCAGAAGGGCAGTGGGGGTAGGGAGGCTACCAGACCCAGGGGAGTGGGGGTGACCTGTCCCCGGGTCCCAGAGGCAGGCAGGCAGGCAGGCAGGCAGGCCTGAGTTGCTGGTTCTCGGTTTGCCCCGTTCCTTTGTTTAGTTGCAAACAGCAAATGCACAGTGCCGGCCGCCCAGCTGCAGGCCCTTTGGGCGGCAGTGCAGCACCCTTTGCTCCCCCATTAAACCCAGAACCACTGCTCGGCTGTCTGTCTCATTTCTTCCCCGGTGAGGCGTGGGGACACTCATGCAGGGAGGGGATCATTGTCCACGCCCCAGGTTGTTGGAGCTGTTCTTCACGCCCTGAAACCTCCCTTCTGTACCCCGGGTGTCCTGTGGGTATTCTTCCCAGTAGCAGGCTCCCAGGACAGCCAGGCACCTTCCGGCCCCAGTCCATCCAGGGCATGCCACACCCTCTCCAGGGCCTGTTCTAGGGTACAGGGGCCCCACCTCATCACCTGACAGCTTCCATTTTGCAGGTTGGGAATGGAGCCAGGAGATCTGCCAGTGGTCCTGGGGGAGCCAGGCTGAGGCCCCTCGGTGCTGGGTGCTGTGCACATATCCCCCACCCTCCAACACACAAGCCACTGTCAAATTAGAACAAATCACACCCAGCACCCTGATGCCTATAGCCTGTCACCTGGAACACTTCTAACAGTTTGTCCCTGGGTCCAGCTGCCAGACCCAGCACCCTCTGCAGATGCTGTTACCATGGTAACATAGGCCCCCTGGAATTGGGCTAATACCAGGTGCCTTTGACAGCAGGGATCGTAGCGGAGGGGGCTGGGAGCCAGTGCTGCCTCCACTGGCTGTCCTGGAGCTGAGCGGATGCCTGTGGGAGGGGCAGAGGAGATGGGCACTCTTCCTCCACCTCTGGGTGGGGCCCCTGCCCGGGTGGAAAGCCACAGGTGTGGCTTGCCTGTCCATTTTCACCTCTGCACAGTTCCCTCTGTGTGATGGCCTGTGATTGGGGGCTCAGAATTCAGTTGGAGATTGTGGGTTTTAGGTGAAAAAGTGGTTCTGCCCACCCACTGCCCCCCTCACTTGGTGGGGACCAGCCTGGATTGTGGGGGTGACCCCAGCTGGCAAGGCTTGGGGACCTGAGCAAAATAAGGCAGAACCCCAAGGGAGCCCCCACCCCCAACTCCAGGGCTGAGACTCATAAACAATCACCTGAGCCTGCTCCCATCTGGCTGGTTTCTGGAGCAGTCGCTCTCCCCACCAGCCGCCTGCTGGAGCGTTTGTCATTAGGAAGGTTTAATGAGTTTCTTCCCAGCTCTGCTGGACTAGGGAGGCGGCTTGGTTGGCTGCCCCTCCTTGCAGTCTGTGCTGTCTGGGGTGGGAGGCAGGCAGGCAGCAGCCATGCTGTCTGCAGCAACAGTTGGGTGGGGTTGGGGAGGCGATTGCTCCACTCCTGGTCAGGGGAGCCCCTGGGGATGATTGGAAGTGAGGGGTTGGGGAGCAGGTTTTGCTGAGTGCTGCTCCGAGGGAAGCAGCCCTGTGTTCTGACTGGTGACACAAGAGCTCAGGGAAGGATCTCCCTCGGGCTTTTGCTGAGACTGAGCTGCTACCAGGGAGGGGCACACATTACCCTATGTGAGGCCAGAAATAGTGGTTCGTGGCATTCACAGTCACTTTGGGCATTCGTAAAGTGTGTGTGTGTGTGTGTGTCCCTGTCCTGTGCCATGCTGGGAGATCCCCTGCTTGAGGGTGACCACCTGTCCCCTGGACCTCATCCTCCCTCTTCCCTCTCTATCCACCCAGTAGCCAAAGCTCAAAGAACATTGCTGTTAGATAAACCTGCCCCCGGAGCCCACTCAGCGTCCAAGTGATTCATTATTAAGTAGCTGCGCTTTCCCTCACCTGCTCTACATTCTCACCCACCCCTCTTGCCTAGAATTGGAGCTGTAAATCCCAAGCCTTTAGGATGGTGACAGTCTAGTCTCCCCTCTAGTTTTTTTTTTTCCCTTCCCAGGGCTGGAGATGGAACCCAGGGCCTTGCGCCTGCTAGGCAAGGGCTCAACCACTGAACACCCCAGTCCCATTCTAGTGGTCTTTTAGAGGCCCCTCCCAGGCCAGGCCCCATTCCCAAGAGCTGATTTCCACTTTGCCCTGTGCATTAGCCCTGGCCTCTGGCTACTGGGCAAGGCTAGAGGGGGTCGCCTCAGGGCAAATGGGGTTATTACAGCTTCCTGACTGTAGCCAGATCGCAGTCTCATGGCCAGGGATGTTACAGAGTTAATAGTGACAGCCTGAAATGGGCAGGCACAGACGGTTCTGGCCTCGAGGCCGGTGGTGGTTCTCCCTTGCTCATTCTTGATTGGAACAGGACCACAAACATGAAGGTACAAGGAGTGTGGAGCCTCTGTGTGCGTGAGAGAAAGAGAGCTGGCAATTGTGACGCCAGGGGCCCAGGGCCTCTGGGGACTTGATGTACAGATGTGACCCTGTGTCCACATCAGCTGTGTTCTTGGTGTGAGAACGTCGGAGCATATGCTGGACAAAGACTGAATCAGCATCCTCCAGTTATGACCCTGCTCCAGGAGGGTTCAGTATCAGATGGATGAACCACCCTGTCCCTCACCTTGGAAATCTGCCTCCAGATAAATGTAAGTGTGCAGGTATGAGGGGGATGGGTAGATACAAAGGTTCTGAGCCTCTCAGACCTGTGACATTGTTTTTTCGGCTGGTATGGATCAAAGTGCTGTTCAGGTGCTAATCCAGGAACCCATCCTTTCCCAATGTCACACTTGTTCATTTAAATGGAAATTAATTGCTTTTCTGGAGGATTTCTTTAAAAATTGGTTTTAAATGAGTGCATTAGGCAGCCCCATTTATTATTCATGGGGTTCATTCCCAATATGGCCCCAGTGTCCAAGTTCCCGGAGATGCCAGTGCAAAACGGAGATGATTTAATCAGGAAGGCCATTAATTAGAGATAGGGACATAGCCCCTGGGAGAAGCTGCTACCACCTTCCCTGTGGCCTCAGAGGAGTGGGTTGTGGGCCAGTGGGGCTCTTTGCATGGTGTTTCTGTTCTGGGTTCACTAGAGGCCACCTGTGGGGCCGACACGGAAGTTGGGGGCAGCCCTGTGGCATCCTCTCACTACCTCCGTTCCAGAAAGAGGCAGCCCTGGGGTGGTTCTTCCCATCCCTGTTGAGCCCTGCCACTTGCCCCTCATCTTTGTGGCCCCTTGCTGGTCCCCAGTTTCATCCCTTCATCCTGCCTCTCATAGGCCACCAGACAGATATTGCAAAACACTCCTTTTGTTCTTCCTCTTCTGTGGCCACCCCCAGTCCTTCAGCCCCACCTTTAGCCAGATTTCTAAGGGTCCAGAGCATCTGGCTTCTCCCTACTTTGCCAGCCTCTTCCTGACCCTGTACCTCTTCCCTCCTGCCTCTGATACCTCCTGTCTGCCTCGCCATCTCCTCCAAGAGTTCGGATCCCCAAGTTAGGAGCCAACCTGACCAAGCCCCGTCCAGGTGAACAGGCTGCAGGCATGGAGTGTGCTGGGTTCCACTGAAGCCCAGGCCAGCCACACCTTTAGGCTCTTTGGAACTTTTTATTATAACTCAGAACAGGTGTGACTTGTTTAGAAACAATTTTTGAAATTAGAAAGCTGAAAGAGAAGAAAGAGGATAAATTTGGCAGGGCCCTAACCTCTCATACCCAGATTCTTAAAAGCAGCCAAATTGTTTAAAACCCATTAAAACGTTGCCAGACAGCTCAGTGATGCACCAGAGTGATCGATGAGTGAAAGCTGGCGACAGAGAAGATTCATTTGAGGCCAATTTTCATCCTTGTTGTAAAATTCTCAGATGTTTTGATCAAATTGCTTTTAAACGAATTGCTTTTGATTGAAACACCTTTGGATCAGATCTCCTCATCCGTCTCCCCAAAGGGCCCACCCTGGTGAAGGGGAGCTTCAGGCTGGCCTTGCCTCTGCTTGAATGGGGTAGGGGGTCAGTGGGGATGGGTTTCAAGCTCAGACTTCACCTCCAACTCGGCCACCAATGGACACAAAGAGCAACCGAAGCATCAAATGTCAAAGGTCCCATTTATTCCAGCAACCCGAAAGAAAAAAGTGTAAATAAAAAAAGAGATCCATGCACTCAACTCCAGGGGCTGAGGGTAGGGAGCGAGGGATGAAGACTGGGAGGAAGCAAAGAGCAGGAGAGGCAGCGGGAGAGAAAAAGAAAGAGAACTGGAGGGTCAGGTCAATGAAGAGAAAGAGACAGAGGGACATCAATAAAAGGCAAAAAGACCAAGAAGTGGACTATCAAAAGCAGAGATCAATAAAGGAGAAGAGAAAATGGAGAAGAGGCATTGATAGGAATACAGGGCAAAGAATGAGAGCTGTGCAGGGAGGTGGGGAGAGGGCACCACAGAGACAAACTTGAAGGGACACAGGCAGAGTGGGGAGGGCCCCCAGCAGCCCACATGGGGCAGCCTGAGCCACAGAGGCACCTAGGGATCCCCAGCGGTGCTGATGACATGGAAGAGTGTGACATTGTAGAGCACCTGGTGGCCGTTGTTCCAGGTGTACAGGGCCCGCTCGCGGGGGTTGTAATCCAGCATGGAGATGTGGGAGTACTGGTTGTGGAAGGGCACGTCCGTGTACTCGTAACTGGACGTGTTGGTGAAGTAGGCGAAGTACACCTTGGCCCCAGCCAGGTGGGAGTTGGTCACATAGAGCACACCACAGATCATGAAGGCCTCCCCGGCACTGCGCTTGGGGTAGCCAGTGTCCCAGGACCGCATGACCTCCAGGGTGTGCGGGTCCAGCCGGCTGACCACAATGTTGCCCGCGTTCTGGTTGGTGGTGTACACAGCCCAGAGCCCGCTCTCGTCCACCATGAAGTCCATGTCGGAGAAGCCACCCCAGGAGTAGGGGAAGGTGTTGTTGTAGCCAGCCCCAGGGAGACTCCTCTGCACCAGCACCGAGCGCGAGCGGAAGTGGTACTTGACCACCACGTTGCTCTGGTACTTGTTATAGAACAGGGAGCCATTGTACACCACGTGGCCCGTGCCCGCCCACGGCTGGGGCAGCAGGTGCTGGATAAAGTTCTGGCCTTTGATGAAATCGCCCAGAGTGCGGAACTCCAGCACCCGTCGGCCCTTGTAATAGCCATCCATGTACCAGACCTATGAGAGTAGCCTCTGGTCACTGGAGGGACCACTGTCAATGGCCCAAGGGTCCCAGCAACCATTCAGGATTCATTCAACCATGGTCATTAAAGATCAACTGCCACCTAAATGGTCATTACTCAGTCATGGGCCTTCTATTGACCACTCCCGACCACAGTGCCAGTGACTAAGAGTATACTCTTGGTCTTAAACAGACACTAGGTGGGTGGTGCTTGATCCCAAAGGATTAGGAGAAATTGCACTCCCTGGGGACCTTAGTAGCCTAGGAATTCACTAGTCATTGAACACGGGTGGCTAGTGGTCACTGGACAGCCACTGGGTAATAAGAGGTCACTTGAATTCACTGCCCATGGGTCACTCCTGTCCTCATCATCACTGTCAACATCATCTCCACTGTCCTCGTCATGAAATTAATCAGTATTTGTGAGTGCCCTTATTATTGAGCTAAGAATCTTAAGAACTTTAATACTGAAATTATCATGACCATTTTGAAGATAAGGAAATCAGAGGGAGAGACATTAAGGAAACTGCCTAAGATTCCCTAGCTAGGCAGTTCGTTGCTGGTTCTTGTGGGTCTAGGTGATGGGCAGTCGTGACCAAGAAGGCCACTGGGAATCCAAATGTCATGGAGCAGGAAAGCATGGGTCACTGAGTAGTTATTTAGAGGCCAGTGGTCATTGGGAACTGGGAGTAGAACAGTCATGTGCTACATGACATTTTGGTCAAGGACATGTAGACGATAGTGGTTCCATAAGATCATGTCACCGAGTGCATTGAAGCCATCTCAGTTTGTAAGTATACCTTGTAACATTTGAACAACCATGTGGTTGCCTAACCGTGCAACCCTCAGAACCTGCCTCTGTCACTCACTGATGCATGACTGTGTGCAGTAGCCATTAGGCTCCATATAGTCACTGGGGGTCAACAGACTTTGGGATTCACAGGGCTAGGAGGTCCTTGGTCACTTCCTTATCACTAGACAGGCAAGGGAAGCTCTAAGGGTGTTAGGGATCCCAGGAATTTTGATTACAAGAGTCGTGTGGAATCCCTGGGTACCTGTGGGCAGTCACGGGCCACGTCCCTCCCAGAATCTGAGCCCTGGGTTGGGCACTGCTACTCACCCGGCTGTCGGCACTGGGAGCCATCGTGTCAGTCATCCATGAGCCAAAGCGGGAGCCCATAGCCCGGACAGTGATGGGGTTACTGACACCAGTCAGCTTCCCGCAGCCTGGGAAGCAGGAATAGGGGAAATGAGGGCAGGGATGGGAAGAGCCCAGGGAGGTAGGGCAGGGATCAAACTGGGAAGAGCCAGGACCGGGCTGAGAGAAGATGCAGAAATCTGATCCCTGTGTAGACTTAGGTTGGGGGTGAAGGGTGGGAAGTCAAGGGTCAAGATCATTTCCAGTTTCTAGGCCCTGATTTGGCCTTGGATAAAGAAATCAAGTGTTAGCCGGGCGCAGTGGCTCAAGCCTGTAATCCTAGCACTTAGGGAGGCTGAGACAGGAGAATCGCAAGTTCAAAGCCAGCCTCAGCAATGGCGAGGCGCTAAGCAACTCAGTGAGACCCTGTCTACATAAAACACAAAATAGGGCTGGGGATGTGGCTCAGTGGTCGAGTGACCCTGAGTTCAATCCCTGGTACCAAAAAAAAAAACCAAACAAAGAAATCAAGTATTGAGGTTTAGAAGTTAGAGGTTGAAAACTGCCTAGATTCAGAGCACAGGTAGTATTGGGGTGGGAGGTATGGAGGTCAGGGGTCAAGGTCAAGGGTAAAAACATACCCAGTTTCTGGGCGCAGGCATGGAGCCGGGCCTCCAGAGCCATCACGCGCTGCTGAAGGTCCTCATACCCGTAGGCTCCCATCTCCTCCTGGATGGCTGCAAGGCTGCCGGAGAGATTCCTCACCTCCTCCCGCAGGCGCACGATGGTCCGCGTGTCTGCTTTATATTGCTCCAGGACCGAGCTCAGGGGCAGTAGCTCTGTCATCCTGTCCTTCAGCTCCTGCCACAAAGGCAGTTTAGTCGCCAATCCCAACCACAGACCTTTCGCCCGTGACTTCACCCTGTCGTCTTTGATGCACCCTGGCCCTGGACATCTCACCCATGCTGGACCCCAGAGCCCCTCCAATGCTTGCCTCTTCCCAGACATGACCCTGTTCTCGGAACTACTGAGTCCAATTGTAATCACTCCCTCGATGCCTGACCTGAACCCAAAAGGACCCACCTGGAAGCTCTTGGCCGAGACGGACCCATCGGCTGCCCGGAGCCTCGCGTCCAGGCTCCGCATGAGGGTCTCCATGCTGCGTACATACTGGAGGTCACGGAACGTCCGTAACTCAAGGACCTCCATGGACTGGGAGACATTCTGGACCTAGGAGTGGGGACACTTCTGGAGACCAAAGTTCCTCCCACCCTGTAACCCAGAGACATCAGAGAAAAGACCTGGCAGGGCCAGAGGCCACACAAACACCCAGCTGACCTTCTCCCTGATCTTACCAGCAACCTCCCCATAACATGCCCACCCTTCCCTCCCTCCTCCCCTGGTTCCTACCGCCTCACCTGCTCCCTGTCTCCTCTTCCACCCTTACCCTGTCTCAAGTCCTCCCCACAGCAGCCAGAGGGAGCTTTCCAAAAGAAATCAGGTCACCCTCCTCCCCTGCAGAGCCTGTGAGGCTGACCCTGCTTCCTTACCTGCTTCCCCTCCTGATGATTCCATTCTAACCTCCAATTGTCAGAGGCTCTGAGTTCCTCCCCTCCTCAGGGCCTTTGCACATGTTGATCCCATCACTTGGAGTGCTGTTCCTCTCATCTTCCCAAGACTGGCTCCTGCTCATCCCTCAGGTATGAACTTCAGCCTCACCTCTGAGCAGTCTCCCTGGCCTCCTTGCCTTGCTTACACCCCCCTTACCCAGTTATTTTCTTCCCAGCTCTCTGGAACATTCTTATACATCTGCCTCTTCAGATGGGATCCTCAGAGGGAGACTCAGTGTCTAGCTTGTCAACGGCTAAATCCCCAGTGCCCAGTGCTGGCCCCAAAATAGATGCTAAATAAATAACTTTTGGCTGACTGTGATTACATTGAAATTCGCTTGCCTGGGCCTCTCCTGACCCAGCCCGAGGGTCCTCTAGTTCCCACCTCCACCTGGCTAAAATAGATTCCATCTTCTTAAATTGAACCCCACTGGCTAAGGTAAACTCAGTCAGACACCACTGGACCCTTGGCGAAATGCAGACCGCTCTGTACGGTTGCTCACAGGACTCCTGGAAGTTCTCAGAAACTCAATGGCATGCCGCCACCCTGGAGGCCACAGACATTTTTATAGCCATTATCAGCAATCAGGGAGCACCACGTGGATGTCTCAAACAGGAGGAGAAGGCAACTCTGGTGTTGGGGGTACGATAGCATCCTGAAGAGGTGACAGGTGAGGACACCTGGTGCTGTTGCTCCTCTCTGCCAAGCCTCAGCTTCCTCTATTAAAGGAGCATTGGGGGAGGCGCTGGTCCCTTCCATCCCTGGCATCAGAGCTGACAAATGGGCAGTTCAGGTGGGTAATGCCAAGGGATGGCAACCAGTCTCCAAGGGGCACTGAAATAGCCTCGGGGATGGATTGGGTGGGACCACTTTACACTGACTGTAAGCAGAGGGAGAAGAAATCTTTACATGAGATTTTTCCTAGGAGTGGATGGGAGGGGCCTGAGGGGCACAGAACACCACCAGCAGGTGCACTGAATGGCGTCTAGGGCGTGCACAGTGGGGCCTGGGCTCACGTATGAGACTCGGGTGCTGCCACTGGGATTTTCTTTCGTCCCTGGCCACAAGCTCTTGGCTTCCCTCCCCAGGAAGCGTTAACAGATATTGAATTAAAATATCCATCTGGGACTGGAGATGTGGTTCGGTGGTAAAGCATTTGCCTAGCATGTGTGAGGTCCTGGATTTCATCCCCAGCACCACCAGAAAACATCCACCTAGAGGAGCGCTGGATGATCATGCAGCTCTGAGTGAGCCACATGGCTGGATCTGGCTGGGCTGACCGGAATGGAGGCAGAGGGCAAGATGGCCAAGGGGAGGCTTTTATGGCTTCCCCAGGGGCACACGGAGGTTCCTACCTTCTCCATCAGCTGCCGCAGCTCCCGGCTCCGGCCATCGCGGGAGCAGGTACTCTGCGCCGGGATCACAGCTGTGCAGATGCATTTACCATCGGGGGCCTGGGCCGAGGTGTACAGTTGCCAGCCCTCTTCTGGACTCTGGAAGAGAGTCTGCCAGAGGTTGGGGTCAGGGCAGGAACCCAATGGGGGACTCACCTCGATCTTGCTGGGAGAGAAAGGGGGGCCTCTGGAAATGACAGATGCCCTTTGCTGGATGCCTGGTGGTGCTGGACCCTGGATTGAGTGCGAGCTGTAGTTGTGATCACAATCATTCCTGAAGGAGCCCCATTTATAGATGACAAGACCCAGGTATGGAAGGATTAAGGCGCACAGCAAGGAACTGTGGGAGTTGAGCTCTTCCTCAAGCCAGAATGCATTCCCTCATACACATGCTGCGTCCATGACCTCCGTTAAAACGTAGATCCACCAGTAATAACCCCCAAATGTGGACCTCCCTCTCTGCTTCCCCAGCCCATAGTGATGCCTGGGCTCTGGACACGTGAACCTTGCTGCCCCACCCACGGCACCTGGAGAAATCCAGGCAAGATAATAGCCAAAGTGAGATAAACTGCTCACAGAGACATTTCAGGTTCTTGGATAAAAGACACCACCTTCAGAGGTCTCTTAAATTAAGGATCTTCAGGTCATTTTATGTTGCTCAGATAACACTGGGAATCTTATCAGGTGCGCCAGGGAAGGGTGCTGTGCTCTGTGGTTACTTTTATGCATTGCTGGGAAATAAGTTTTTATTGTAGGGTTTAACAGAGCCTTGGCAATGCTAAGGTCCATCAGGGAACTCAAATCATAATTTCCAAACTTATTAGGAAATAGCTTCTTCTGTCCCAGGTATAGGGTCTGGGAAAGGAGCGAGGAGGAGGAAGCACCCATCATTGTCCACGGAGCTAGCAGGGAGGACAGACATCAGATGTGGCATCCTAATGATGCTTCTAGAACCACATGCAATGCTTTGATGAAAATGCTTTGAAAAAATGGTGCAAGGAGTAACGAGGGGTCTTTCTTCCTCAGCGATGGGGTCTTAGAGGAGGTGTCCCCAGGAACGAACATTTGAATTGAATTTGAGGGCTGAGGGAACTAGAAGGGGAGAGAGAAAAGGACATCTCTGATACTCCAAATCCTGAATAATATCTGAAGCGACCTAAGAAACACCGTTCAAAAGGCAGTGAATACAGTCTTCGCTCGGTATCCATGGGCGATTTGTTCCGGGATGCCCTGCAGACACCAGCATCCGCAGATGCTCACGTGCCTGTAGAAAATGGTGCAGTACTTGCATAGGATAGAGCCTACGCGCATCCTCCTGGAGACTTCCAGTCATCTCTAGATGGCTTATAACCCCTAATCTAATGTAAAGTCTACGTACATAATTGTTATATGGTATTATCTAGGGAATAAAGACAAGAAAAAAGTCTGTACATGTTTGGTACATAAACAATTTTTAAAAAAATATTTTCAGTCTATGTTTGGTCAATTCAGTGGATCCACAATGTGCAGCGGACACAGAGTCTCAACCGAACTCACTGGATGGAGCCGAGACGCCCCAGTCAGGTCCCCGGAGTGTCCTCAGACATAGTGGATTTGGTCACAGGCAGGTCCCTTTCTTTTTAATAGGGTACGATGATCTCATTTGTTCAACAAACAATCATTATGTTCCTACTGAGTTAGGCTCCACCTCAGATGTCAAAACCACCCATAGCAATGAACAACACACACACACACACACACACACACACACACACACACACACACACGAGCTGATCTGGGCGCTTTTATTAAAAGGGAAGATGGACATAAATAAGTAAACATCAACTATTTTAAAATGATGAATACCAGAGAGAGAAATAATACAGGAATGATGGATGGGAAGACGCAGGGGAGGCCCAGGGTTGCAACTTCAGAAGTCCTTTGAGTTAAGACCTGAAGGAGGTGAGGGAGGAGCCATGTGGCTCTGTGGGGGGGAGGGGTGTTCCCCGCAGGGAGGAGAGGAAGGAGGAAGGCCCTGAGGCAGGACCCGAGGCAGGACCCTGAGCGAGGAGGGGGTCAGTGGAGGGAGATGAGGGCCCGGATGGCCTGCGGCGAGGACTCCTCCGCTTCTTCTCTGGATGATGCAAGAGCCATGGAGGGTTCTGAGTAAAGGAGGGGTGTACCCTGACTTGGGTGCTCACAGTGACCTCCAGCTGTTGCAAAGGAGGGAGACTAAGCAGAGGTGACTAAGCAGAGGTGACTGCGTGGGTCCAGGTGAGCGATGATGGGTAGTGGCCATAGAGACGGGAAATAGAAAGTTCTGGTCCTCTCTGGAATGCATTCTTATGAACATGAAAGAAATTCTGATAAAACCACAAATGTTTTACAGAGAAACAAAGCACCACAAAAATTGATCATTGACACCACGGTTACTGATCCCCTGGCGGAGGCCGTTCTGTGAGCTGCAGCAGAGATAAGCCAGGCTGTGAGCTGTGAGTAATTGCAGAGACTCCAGCTATTGCCCCACCTCATCCTCCCCCGCTCAATAAAGTCTTTTTTAAGAAAGCTTATTGGAAAGTGAGCTAATGATATAATTGTACAGATGAGCTTGACTCTTCCACTAATTTATAAGGAAAATAAACCATTCATAAACACCATCCGAAACTATTATAATGAGTCATTCTTTGTGCCTTATATACACTCTGCCTAAATTGGGAGAACTCTTCTTTAGGTGTCCACATGCCCTCCCTTGGGGTAACTCTCCTTTCTGGCCTTCCTTGCACCCAGGTCTGAGCTGGGCAGAGTCAACACTGGCCCAATGTGGAAGCACCCAGGGTTCCCCACGGCCAAGGCCCTCTGGTGGCCGGGATTCCTTTGGCCTTTGCCCTGGACAGGCAGGCAGAGCCTCCCCGCAGCATGCTCAACAACGACTAGAGGTGCTAGGGATAGACTCCATCCTCTTGCCTCTTCCTTGGGAGACTTCAAGTTCTATGAAGTCTCCTAGGAGAGCCACAGGCTCTGTGCTCCAGAGGCCCAGGGCACGACCTGTCGTTAGCTGGCTCTGCATGCATCTCCTCTCCTCTCTCACATCCCCGCTTCCCCACAGGTCCCTCCTGGGATCTCCACCTAGGCAAATACAGTCATCCTTGGCACCCATGGGGGCTGGTTCCAGGACCTCCCCAGACACCGCGAGCTGAGGATTCTCAAGTCCCTCACATTAAAAGGCACAATATTTGCATAGAGCTTCTGCACATCCTCCTGTAACTTTAACTCATCTCTAGATGACTTATTATATATGTAGCATATATTTAATATATATTTATATATTATATATATATTTATGTATATAAATATGTATATATTTAGTTGTACATGGACACGGTACCTCTAACTTTTTATTTTTTATGTGGTGCTGGGAATCAAACCCAGTACCTCACATATACTAGGTGAGCACTGTACCCCTGAGCCCCAGCCCCAGCCCCTCTAGATGACTTACAACATCTAATACAACATAAATGCTTTGAAACAGTTGTTACACTGTACTGTTTAGGAGACAATGTGAAGAAATAGTCTGTACATGTCCAGTACAGAGCAGTTGCTTTCCAGTATTTTCAATCTGCAGATGACTGAATTGGCAGATGCAGAACCCCGGGGAGAGAGGGCTGCCGGTACCTGCACCCAATCCTCCCCTCAAAAACCCAAGACGAGAAGGACGACCCAAGAAAGGCTTTCCCTTTGTTCTGGAACAATGCAGCATTAGTTTCACCTCTTTTCAGGATGAATCCACTTCTTTAAAAACAACACAAAACAAAACAATGAACAGGAGCCCAAGCTCCCTGCTCATCCTCCCCTGGCTCCAATCCCCAAGCAATTAAGACAGAACCCCCCCTAAAGATTCTCATTTGTGCAGAAACAAAGCGGCCCAGCACAACATAATTAACATCTCCTTCCTACATTTCCTAGCGTGTCCTTTGGAACAAACAAGGCATTTTCTCTCAACATATGAAATATTGAATTGTAAAAGAGAAGCGAGATTTAAGTGGCACGAAGAGAAGGCCTCCGTGGCTTTCCTAAAATAATTGTCTGCGTTGGACGCACCTCGCAGGAGTGTTCTCTGCAGCAGTATAATTAAATGCCTGGGGTTTGGCTGCCAAGTCTCAGCATGCTAAGATCCCAAGTTTTGCCCGGCAGGTTTAAGTTCAAATATGCAGTCAAGTTCATGTCCCTAGGAATGTCCTGGAGGGCTCAGTGTTTGAAAGTCCAAATGCCATTTCTCCTAAACTGGGTCTAGCTTAGAACCAAAGTCATGAACTCTTAGAGGTCATAGCCAGAGGGATAAAGTGGTCTATCCCGAGGGCAATCCCCGTGGCGGGTGTGAGAATCCAAGAGTTCTCCTGGTGCAAAAATCTGCAGCGGGGCGGCCTGCCTCACCTCAGATGTGGCAAATGCTCAGGAGAAGCCAGCTGCTCTCTTGCTGAGCTTTGCCTCCAGCCTAATATTCCTGCTAATGAGCTCTAAGAGGGTAAGCTATGCGCTCAAGTAGCTGCTCCTCAAATCGTCTCTTCTGGCTGGGATTTTTCAAATACTTTTGCTAAGGCTGCTGCCTCAATTAAGCACCAGGCTCCATAACAGGTCCAGGATTAACTAAGCAGGAGACGCACAGGGAAATTTTTCTCACGGTTGGGCCCAGGATTATCATCTCATACAGCTCTGCTGTCTATATCTGGGCTCCCAAACCATCCCTGGTGCGCTGAGGGCATAGCTCGGTGGTAGTGTGTGCTTGGCCCGCATGCGTCAGCCCATAGGTGCAATCCCAGCACAAAAAAGAAAAAAGAAAAAGAAAAAAAAAGTTTGCCAGTGGGGAGGGATTACTCCAGCGTCCCGGGGGCAGACCCTCACTGAGCATTGGCCACTGGGGATTAGCCAACAGGAAGAGAGCAAGCCTTTAATAAAATTAAGATATCATGTTGTTTGAGACTGGATAACTTAATCAGGAAGCAGAGGTGGCTTGGGGCTTATATATTTATCTGTAACCTACCTTGTTCCAGAAAAGCATCTAAGTGGGTTACAAAGATATGTAAAGTACCACAAGATAGCTCCAATTAAATGTGCAAGCAAGCGGGGATTAGGCATTTCGCAAGGCAGTGCGCCAGTCCACAGCTGAGGCTTTAAGATTTCTGTACTCGCTTTTTACTCAGCCAATGCAAGGCAAGGAATCCAGCCCATGGAAATCACATGGACACGTATTGGACTGCTCTAAGAATGCTAACTAAAGTGCTTCTTAAGACTGGAGAATTAGAATTTTTTCCTCCAATTATGTGACAATAGGAGGAATGATTTCAAATTTTAAGACGCACCCACAAGATGGAATATTATGCAGTCATTAAAAATTGGGATTTACAGGAATTTTTATCATCATCTTTATCTCCTTTCCCAAATCTTCTACAGTGAACGTGTATCTTGTAAAGGGGTTGAACTCAGGGCCTGGCACCCGCAGGGCAAGTAGTCTACCACTGAGCTGCACTGCCCATGGTTCTTGTTAAGATTCTTTTAAAACCTTTTTTTTTAAACTTTTTTTTCAGGGGAGTAAGGGGAGGAAAACAAAAGTAGGGACATAAGACAGAGCCAGAAGTGAGGCTAAGAAAAACTCATCCCTGAAAAACCCAACCCATCAGCATATGGTCGGGCCATAAATTTGGCTCTAAGCTCCTTAGCTGCCAACTCGAAAAGAGAACGCTGGTCATTTCTGCGGTTCCCAGTGTCCTGAAACAAAAGTACACCAGATGCTCAGGAGAAGGCTCAACTATTTTTGGTACTGAGAACAGGCAGGGATTTCTCCCACGGTCCTCCCAAAAAGGATTCTGTGTGATGTCACCTAAATCTTTCCAGACAACATCCTTACGATAGAAACAATTGTTTCCTCTACATATTTCTTACTCCCACTTGGATGATGGTCCTGGGGTCCTGGTTTGACCATTCATGTGCTGTGTGGCATGGATAAGTCATTTAACCTCTCTGTGCCTCAGTTCCCTCATCTGTCAAAAGGACATGCTAATTGTCCCTTACCTCACAGGGTTGCTGGCAGATGGGATGAGTTAATAATACACGCAAAAACAATTAGAACAAACATCAGCATATAGTAAGTGCTATATAACTATTTGTGACGAGTATTATTTTTTGCAGTGCTGGGGATCAAACCCAGAGTCTGGTGCCTGGTAGGCAAGTGCTCCATCACTGAGCTACACTCTAGTTTCACTGCTATTTATATATTTATTTTGGTACGAGGGATTGAACTCAGGAGTACTTAACCACTGAGCCACATCCCCAGCCCTTTTTTTAACATTTTATTGAGAGACAGGGTCTCACTGAGTTGCTTAGCACCTTGCTTTTGCTGAGGCTGGCTTTGAACTCACCATCCTCCTTCCTCAGCCTCCTGAGGCACTGGGATTACAAGCAGGTGCCACCACACCCAGCTCACTGCTATTATTTTTATTGCTACCCTTGGAACTCTCAAAAGGCTAATTTCAGTCACTTCATGGAATCAATGGTGTGAGTTTGATGCAGATGCTGGACTGTGATGAGCTGGCAGAATGGATCAGCCCAGCTTCCTGCAAAGCCTCCTCGAGTCAGGGCTGCTGGATGAGGAGGCCCAGACCGAGGAGGGAGAGAATGAGAGGAGACTCTGCTCCATCCTGACCCCATGCAGTCCAGCCCCGGTCCTGACACAAGAATATCTACTGCAACCTGCAGGGGCGGGGGCGGGGCGGCCCCGTTTCATCTTGATAGGCAGCAAACGAGGCTGGCACTTCCTGCTCTTTTTGGTTGTGGTTCCTGCCTGGAGTGGCTCATGCTTTCTCATCTCCAGGCCTCTGCACTGTCTGACCCTCTTCCATCAATACCTTCACCCCATCTCATGGCCAAAATCCCTCTTCTCCATCTCTGGGGCTCAAGGATCAAGGTTTTGGCCAAGTTCCCCACTCTTCCTGCCATAGGTCGCCACCTCTCCAGGCAGCCTGTGCCTATTTCCTAACGCTTCCATTTCTTATTGTATTTGTTCACTTAACAAAATACCTGAGGCAGACTACTTTTGAAGAGAGATGTTTATTTAGCTTCCGGTTCTGAAGGTTGAAGGCCATGGTGCCAGGACCAGCTCTGCTCTGGTGAGAGCCTGCAGCAGATGGTATCCATCACCATGATGGGAGCAGGCGCAGGAGGGAGCGATGGCGTCGCCAGCCAGGAGGAGGGAGCGAGGCTGGGGTCCCGCGGGCCTCCAACTGACCTGAGCACCACCCACTAGACCCCACCTCTTAAAGATCCCACCATCTCCCAATGCCTGCCACACTACAGACCAAGCCCCCAACACAGGAACCTTTCGGGACACAAACAATATCCAAACCAGAGCCTTCCTGGGAATCAAACATTTCCTCCAGCACTTTGTGTGAATGGATGGATTTAATCCTCATAAGGACATCGTGAGGCAGGTGCTGTCATTATACCCCTTTGATGGGTGAAGAAACCAGGGTAGGGAGGGGCCAGGTCCACAAGTGGGCCAGGATTCAAGCACAGGTCATCTGACTGCCGTCTATCCCGCTTGCTGCACCTATTTCCTCCTCAGCCTGGGTCACGATGGCCACTAGGGCCTCATTAGTGTGACCGAGGCGTGCCTGTGTCCCTGGATAGGAGATGGCATGAGGGCGGGGGAGTTTTGTCTGCTTTGCAAATAATTAATCACTCCGTCCCCAAAGCCAGCACCGTGGATGTTTGTTGAGCGACGAGACATCGAGGGAGTAGAGGGACAGAGAGCAAATACCTTCACCCATCCACCACGATGTCTCCTTCTGCCACCAAACTGGCCTCCACCCCTCTCAGGGAAGCATCGTCTGAGGTGCATCTGAGATGGCGACAGACAGGCGCCAAACAAGCTCAGCAGCAGCCCTGGATGCTCCCTGCCTGCCAGGATGGCAGGGACCCGTGATGAATGATCAGGGACATGCCTGTCTGCCGCGACTGAGCCGTGACGGGGGCCACGTCCCTTTGGAGGGCTTGAGATAATAGCAGGCCGCCTTGTCGAGCCTCACGGTGTTGGGCAAATCCCCCCGAGCCACGAGCCTGACAGGCCTGGAAGAAGACATCAGCTTTCCTGAGCCGGGCTGGGGGACCAGGAGTCACCGGCCTGCCTGGGCCTGAGCTCCGGGGGCTTTGTGTGGGCTCTGTGGCAGGGGCAGGGGACCTGTGAGTCCACCAGTTCATTAATTCATGCATTCATCTATTTATGCAGCCACACATCCATTCATTCATTCATTCGCTTCTTTACTCCCTCCCAGCAAAATGAACCCCTCTTGTCCCCAGAGGCTCCCCCAGTGGCAGCACTGGGAGTTAGGGTCACGGTCACAAATACAAATGCTAACCCTCTAGGATGGCTGCTTTTTTTTTTTTTAATATTTTTTTAGTTATGGGTGAGCACAATACCTTTACTTTATTTATTTTTATGTGGTGCTGAGGATCGAACCCAGTGCCTCACACGTGCCAGGCAAGCGCTTTGCCACTGAGCCACCGCCCCAGCCCGCGGTGGCTAATCTTGATTGCCGACTCGGCTGGATTGAGAGCTGCCTAGGAAACTACTGAAAGCACCCTTCCGGGCGTGTCTGCGAGGGGGGTGTCAGAGACAGTTGGCAGATGGGTCAGTGAACTGAGTGACCTGCCCTGGATGTGGGCGGCGCCGTCCAATAGGCTGGGCCCGGAGGGGACAAGGAGGAAGGAGCCAGCGCCACTCCTCCTGAACTGGGGCAATCTTTCCCCGCTGTCACAGTCTGTGAACACCAGACTCCGGCCTCTTTGATGTGAACCCACATCTGCACCTCTCCTCTGGTCCCAGGCCTTCAGCTTGGGACGGGGCTGCCTCAGCGGCCCCTCTTGTGCTGAGGCTGCCACTTCTTGAAGGAGCAGCGGGTTCGTCTGGCCCTCCAGCCTGCAGGCAGCCACTGCGGGACTCGCCAGCCTCTGCTCGTGTGAACCAATCTGGTGAAGCCCCTTTCATAACTGTGGGGTTCTGTCCTCTAGAGGACTCGGACTCCTGCACCTTCTCAGCCACCCAAGCCTCAGCAGAAGACTCTAACACACTCCCCGGCCACCAGCCCTCGTTGAGGCCACTCCTTATATTCAAAGATGCTTCATGGCTGCGGCATCACAGTGTGGACAAAAATAAACGAAATAGATTTTTCTGGGGGAAATGAGAAGAGACACAAGTCTCTGCGTTTGCCTGACTCTCTCCCACCTGGTGCCCTCAGCGCACGGAACTGCGGGGAAGGGGATTGAACTCAGGGGCACTCGACCACTGAGCCACATCCCCAGCCCTATTTTGTGTTTTATGTAGAGACAGGGTCTCACTGAGTTGCTTAGCACCTCGCCGTTGCTGAGGCTGGCTTTGAACTCGCGATCCTCCTGTCTCAGCCTCCCAAAGTGCTGGGATTACAGGTGCACAGCTCCCCCACGCTCTTCATCACCCCCAAGCCTTTTGAATGTGCTGTCCTCCGCCCTCCCCTCGTCATTGGGTTGAACAATGAGGAGGACTTGTGTGACTGGACATATCGAGACAGACACAATGTGGATTTAAAGACAGAGGCCAGAGGTTTGCTGAAGGTTGGCTGTGAGGTGGAAGGAAGAAAGGGCAAATGAGAATGACTCCATCTTTTGGGGTCCAAGCAATGGAGTGGATGGATGGGAGTTCCACTTTCTGAGATGGAGAAGGCTGGGGCACCCTGGGGAGTGGGAGGGTGTTCCCTTCACATGTTCCATTCACAATGGCGCAACCATATCCAAGTGGTGACGTTAAGCCAACGGCAGGGAGAGGCAGGCAGGGAGGACTAGGCTGCGGGGCTGCGGTCAGCAGTGAGATGGGACTAAGAGTCACGTGAGTGGATGAGACAGAGAACAAAGGGGCAAGAGAAAGGCCAGCACCAGGTGCCAAGCTCAACCCCAGCCTCAACCCCAGCCTCACGGGTCCTTGCTCTTTCTTTTCTTTCCAGATGGAACCCGGGCCCTTGCGCAGGCGGCAGCGCTCCGGCGCTCGCTCTGCTCTCGTGCCCCAAACGTCATACTTTGTTGACTCTTCACAGTTCACCCTTCAAATATTGCAAATACGAAATCCCTAGACCCCCATCTCATCGTAGGTACGGATACTAGCTCCATTTTACAGATGTGGACGCTGAGGCTTAGACAGGAGTGTCCTGTTGCCCACGCACGGAGCTGGGATCTGGGCGCTGGCCTGTGCGGCAGGAGAACAAGGCCCCCTCTCCACTCAACCCGCAGCCCCTCTCAGACTTTCCCGCCAGAGAGGCCGCAGCCAGCCTTTGATGTGTCTCCCCATCTCAGACCTTCTGCGGCTCTCAGTGCTTCCAGTACAAAGCTCGAAGGCCACGTGGAGGTGCTCACTAGTCCTGCCCAGTGGGCCTCCCCTCTCCTGCCTCCAGACCTGTGTTCATGCTGTGCTCTCCAGGACCCCTGTCTCCCCCATCATGGAGTAAACCTGCTCAGGCCTCAGCAGGTGGGAGCTCCCAGATCTGAGCTGGGTCCTGCTGAAGCCTGGGTATGATGTGAAAGTGTCCCCTGGGGCTCATGGGACGGAAGCTTGGTCCCTGGTCTGGTGCTGTTGGGAGGTGGTGGAACCTTTAAATGTGAGGCCTGGGGGAGATATCGGGTCATGGAGGGTATCAGCCTTGGAAGGAATTAATGCTGGTCTCCTGGACTGAGTTAGTTCCCATGAGAATGGGTTGTTATAAAAATAGCAAGCCTAAGCCCTGAGTGGCTCTGACTTTCTGTCTTACCATGTGACTTTTTCTGCTGCCTTTCCACCATGAGGCTCTCGCCAGAGCCCAAGCCAACAGGCTTACTCAGTTTTGGACTTTCAGCCTCTAGACCTGTGAGCTAAATAAACCTCTCTTCTCCATACATTATCCAGCCTCAGGTATTTTGTTATAGTAATAGACAACGGACTAAAACAGCTCTGCTCGTAAGTGCTGCCCCTCTAAACACCCACAGAGTACCGGGACTATGGGATGTGAAAATCTGCAAGAAGCAATCCTTTAGCATCACAACAATGGTGACAACAACAACAATAAACAACAGCTAACATTCATTGCACACCTTCTCTGAGCTGTGTCCTGTTCTAAGCACTTTGCAGCCAATTTCTCACGAATCCTCATAAGAACTCGACAAGATTGAACCATGATGAATGTTCAAGTCTTGGATCTGCTACTTCCTCTCTGTAGGTTCCCAAGAAGATCATTTTGCTTCTGTCATTTGTAAAATGGCAATAAAAACCTGTCTCCCTTCCAGCCACCCAAACGTGCACACACACATACACTCATGTAAGTGTGTGACCGCCGAATTTTCTCCTGCTGTCTACTGGTATGGAAAAGAGTGTCCAGTGCATGGAGGAAGGCTGCTCCTCTACCAACTGCTCTTAGATCCTTTCCTTTTTCCACCCTTGTCCTGCATGGCTGGGAACTACATTACCCACACTCCCTTGCTCTCTGCCTTCCAGGAAGGATCAGCCAATGGGAGGCACCTGTGGAGGGCAGGAGGGCGGGACAAAGGAGATGCAGGTCTATCTTCTGCTTTTGCTGCCTCCTGCCTCTGGCTGTGGCTGGGTCTCTGCTGGGGCTTCACCTCCCACTGTAGTGCCAATGTTGGGCTCTGTGTACATCACCTCTTCTTTCTTCCTAGATGTACAGAGGTTCTCCTTTACTATTGCCATTTTGATTTTCTTTTCCATCCTTTGTTTGGTTTCTTATTCCCTCCATCTATATAACTAATTTCCTGAATTAAAACCCTTGAGAGGCCTACAAGAGTTCAGTCTCTCTAGCACCTGAAGGGGGATAGTAGTTGCTCAATAAGTATCTGTGAATGAATAGGCAGTTGTTGAATTCAACAGAACAGGATGCTTGGGTCCAAATTTTGATCTGCTCCTTTCTGTGCAACCCTGAGCAAGAGGTTTAACCTCCCTGTGACTTTTTTGGGAGAGGTGCGGATTGAACACAGGACCCAGGACCTCATGCATGCCAAGCACATGCTCTACCACTGAGCTGCATCCCCAGCCCCTCTCTGTGGCTTCCTTAACCTCTGATTCCTTATCCAAATCAGTCCATTTTCTGCTACTATAAAAAATACCTCAGAGCTGGGCGCGGTGGCTCACTCTTGTAATCCCAGCACTTAGGGAGGCTGAGACAGGAGAATCACGAGTTCAAAGCCAGCCTCAGCAATGGCGAGGCACTAAACAACTCAGTGAGACCCTGTCTCTACATAAAACACAAAATAGGGCTGGGGATGTGGCTCAGTGGTCGAGTGCCCCTGAGTTCAATCCCCGGTACCAAAAAAAAAAATACCTCAGGCTGGGTGCTTCATAAAGAAAAGAGGTGTATTTCTCTCACAGTTCTTCTTCTTCTTCCTTTTGGTATGGGAATCGAACTCAGGAGCACTCGATCACTGAGCCACATCCCCAGCCCTGTTTTGTGTTTAATGTAGAGACAGGGTCTCACTGAGTTGCTTAGCGCGTTCCCGTTGCTGAGGCTGGCCTTGAACTCGCAATCCTCCTACCTCAGTCCCCCTGAGCCACTGGGATTACAGGCGTGCGCCACCATGCCCAGCTTCTCCCACAGTTCTAAGCATTTGAGAGCATGGCCTTCTGGCAGATGACATCCTTATCTGGGTGGATGTGTGCACGGTGAGATCCCACAATGAGACAGAGAGCAAGAGGGACTCAGGGACCGGGCTTGCTATTCTTAGACAACTCATTCTCACAGGAACTGACTGGGGTCCTGAGATAACTGCATCAGTCTCTTCTGAGGGTGATGCGCCCAAGGACCTAATCACCTCCAACTAAGCCCCACCTCTTAAAGGTTCCACCACCTCAACCCTGAGGTCCAAGCAAACAGCACATGAACACTAAGCAGACACACTACAACAGTATCGAGACCACTGCACCCTCTAAAAGTCCAGATCACAATGGTTGGGCCTCCCAGGAGTGATGTAAGGGGGACATGAATTAGTATACATTAGAGGGGACAGTGGTTGGCACACAGTATGCACTTGGTCTTTGGAGTTTTTGGTTTTTTGTTTTGTTTTGTTTTTTTGGTACTGGGGATTGAACCAGGGGCACTCGACCCCTGAGCCACATCCCCAGCCCTATTTTGTGTTTTATGTAGAGACAGGGTCTCACTGAGTTACTTAGCGCCTCGCCATTGCTGAGGCTGGCTTTGAACTCGCGATTCTCCTGTCTCAGCCTCCCTAAGTGCTGGGATTACAGGCGTGCGCCACCATGCTCGGATTTTGGAGCTTTTCTCATCAACACACAGAACCAGCACTGTTCTAGAATCGGTACAGATCCTTTGCTGGTTTTCTTTTCCCTCCCTCCCTCCCTCTCTCCCTTCCTTCCCTTTCTTTCCTTCTTTCTCTTCTTCTTCTCCTCCTCTCCTCCCCCTCCTCCTCCTCCTCCTTCTTTTGGCTAATAAGCTTTTTATTTCAAATAACTTTAGATTTACAAGAACATTACACAAGGTGCAGAGAGCCCCCATGTGCCCGCCCCCCGCCTTGTGGCAGCTGCCTTACGTAACCTCAGCACATCCCTCACAACCAAGAAGGCAGCATTACTACTAACTAAATGCAGGCTTTATTTGAATTTTCCCGTTTTCCCACTCATATCCTTTTTCTGGTCTGGAATCCAATCCAGGATACCATATTGTTTCAAGTTATGGTGTCACCTTAGTCTCCTGTGGTTGGTGACAGTTTCTCAGTCTAATTTTTCATGACCTTGACAGCTTTGAGGATTACTGATCAGGAGTTTTGTAGAATGCCCCACAGATTTTGTTTTGTTTTGGTTTGGTTTTTCAGTGCTGATTGAGCCCAGGACCTCAGGCAGTCTGGGCTGGTGCCCCCACTGAGCCACACACAGCCCTCCCATCTCCAATGGCTTTGAGGCTTGAACCCAGGGATGCTTTACCACTGAGCTACATCTCCAGCAATTTTTATTTATTTTGAGACAGAGTCTCACTAAGTTGCCCAGGTTGGCCTCCAACTTTCATTCCTCCTGCCTCAGCCTCCAGAATAGCTGAAATTACAGGCATGCACCATGGTGCCTGGCTCCCCAATGGCTTTGAAGGTCAGGAACTGGACTGGGGAAGTGACTCAGTGGCAGAGCAGGCACTTACCATGCATGAGGTCCTCAGTTCCATTCATAGAAAGAAAAGGGGGGCAGAAACTAGGTCCCCATGTCCCCCCGCCACTCCCCCAGCCGGAAGCCTAGTGCCCAGAGTGCAGAGAGTTCCCCAATGAATGAGCCCGGGAATGGCAGTCATTTAGCTCTTGTATCCTGCTGCACCCCAGGTTCTGTGGACATCCCTGCCAGAGGCGAGATCTAGAAAAGTTCACAGGGACATAAAAGCTCTTCTCCTTTCAGAAAGATTCGTTTTTGATCCTTTCTTTGTAGACATCAAGGATTCATTTCTTTAATATTTAGGGGCTTTTGAACCACAGACACGCAGCTACATTTGCATCAGACACCTCATTTTTCAAGGCAAGCGAGAGAGAACTTCCAGCAAGGCGCGGTTTCTTCCTTCCCGGACTTGTCACTTGATTTCTCTGTTTCTCCCTCCCAGGCTTTCGGGGCTCTGACAGCGGGTGGGAGTGAGGGTTCTGGAATCATCCGCAGACTCTGAGAGTCTCCCGTCACAGCCCAAGGACGCTTAATGAGAACCGAACCAAGTAGCCGGGGCTGAGTTGGACTCAGGAGCTGGGGCAAGGGGTGGCTGGTGATACAGATAAATCAGTGGCTTTTCCACTTCCCAGTTCTGGGGACTGAACGCAGGGGCACTCCACCACTGATCTGCATCCTCCACCCCTTTTATTTATCTGGAGACAGGGTCTTGCTAAATTGCTCAGCCTGGCCTGGAACTTGTGATCCTCCTGCCTCAGCCTCCCTGGTAGCTGGGATGGCAGATGTGCACCACTGTCTCCCTCTTAAATGAGGGAGATATTTCCCATCCTTCTGACCAGCTCCTTATCTGCCACAGAGGACCAAGCAGCCTGTCTTTGGGTACACAGAACAAGTCACCTTTCTAACATTAGCTGGTCAGAAATGGGAATCCCTTTAACCACACAGGCTTCAAGGTCTGACTGCTTTTTATTTCTCAGCCCTGGGAAGCCCAAACAAAGGCAGGAAATGGAGGAAAAATGCCCGCGGTGGGGTCATTTGTCCACCACAGCAGTCTCTGCAGCTCGAAGACACTGGCCCGGGTTTAATCTCTCGCTTCAAGTTTGTCAGAGGTAAAAATGAGCCAGGCTGAGCTTTTTAAGATACTTCCCTCGACTTGCAGGAATTCAATTTCTGGCCAGGGCATAAATTTGCAGCGATCAGTGCCTGCAGTGGGGCCCCAGGCTGGGCCTGTGGGCTGGGGATGGATTTCTGAAATCAATCCGGCAGCGCGTGGAAAAGGTCGTCATGGGGGAAATTTATCTTCCGTGGCTGGCTGAGGCATTTTGGGCCGACAGCCAGGGACACTCTGCACAAAATGGAGGTGTTTGCTCCGAGGATCCCAGGCAGGGACTGGAGGGAGGGACGAGGCGGGGAGGCCTCAGAGGCTGGATGGTGAGGCCAGGAGGTGCCTGGGTATCAGCCCGCCAGCTAATAACTCAACAGGGCACAGGGGCAGCACTGCCTGCCATGGACTGCCACTTCCCATGGACTCCTTCCTGCTAGGTACCGCACATGCCCCTGGGCGAGGCAGGTTAATTTGGTTATCAAAAATTTTTATCACTCGGCTGTACCTTGGGACACACATTCCAGGGTTTCAAAGACAGGAGTCTCAAAGGCGTTCCATTCCTCAGCTGCCTCTGCATCCTGGTCTTCTGGGTTCAAATCCCAGCTCTGCTGTGTGACCTTTGGTTAGTAATTTAACTATCCGGTGCCCCAGCTGTGATAGGAGGCTTAGTACCAACGTCATAATGTTCATACATTAAAATGGCTTCACCTATGCAACGTAAGACACTAACCAGTGTGATGTAATTGCTTGTGGAATAAAAACGATAAATGTGTGCTGCCTGGGAACACAAAGAGACGTAGCCAGATAGTCTGCGTTTAAATCTTGGCGCTGTGTTACATGGGGCAAGTTATTTACTGTCTCTGAGACTCGGGCTCCTTATTTCTCGAACAGGGGAACAGGCGGTAGGTGACGACGACGTTGGCGTTTGGAGGATGCAGTGAGCTAATATATTCCAAGTGCCGCAAGCCCTGCTTCAAAGTGAGAGATGGAGCAACGCCTGCGGCTGTTTCCCTTGCGAGGCGACAGGACCGCGAGCTCCTCAGCAGCCCCAAATTCACAGATGAGCCAGGCAGAGAGACAGCGAGGAGGCAATTATAACAGGGTGTGACGGGTGCGTGGCGGAGACACGGGCCCAGTGAGAGCTGGGCTGGCCTCCGAGCCTGGTTTCAAGGGTGTGGGAGAAGCAACTTGGTGAGAAAAGAATTCCAGGCAGAGAGGATGGCCCAGGCCAAGGCGTGGCGGACAGAAAGCATCTGCTGGTCCCACGTGTGTTTCCTGAGCACCTGCTCTGTGCCAGGCACTACTCTGGGCTCTGGGGACACTGCTGTCGGTGAGAGGGAGATTCCTGTTCTCATCAAGGCCCCGTCCTAGGAGGAGGAGGCACAGGGCACAGAGGGTCCTGAGAATTGCCCAGTGAACAGTCAAAGATCAAATGGAGGGGCTGGGAGGTGAGCTGGAATACTCTCTGTCCCCTGCCCCCCCAGATCCAATCTCTGCCCTGCTGCTTCTGCTCTGTGCTCCAGAAGGCTGTCCCCTGGGTAGGATTCCATTTTTTGGTACTATAATGAAGTACCTGAGACTGGATACTTTATCAAGAAAAGAGGTTTATCTAGCTCACAGCTTTGGACCATGGAAGTCCGAGGTCAAGTGCCCCATTGCTGTGGCCTCTGTTGACGACCTTGGGGCAGATCACTACACAGGAGTAGAAGGAAGAGATTACAGGGAAGGCGGGAGCTAGGTGAAGAGTCTCAGAGGTCATCTTCAGACTCTAATATCTTGCTCTCCAAGAACCCACTCCAGGAGACCAGCATTCCCTTCCCTTGATCCCAAGGACCTCCCACTATGCACCACCTCTTAAGGTCCCTCCTCCCACTGACACACTGGGAACCAGGCTTCCAATGCATGAAACTTTGCCTGTGGGACAGATTGCACAGGAACACAGCACCCCTGTCACCCGCGCCTCCCAGATTCCCCTGCTCTCAGCAAAGTCTGGCCCATGGGGACAAGCATAGGAAACGGGAGGGCAGAGAAGAGAGAGCCCAGGGGGTACTTATGTCCCTTGTTCCTTTCCCTCCAGGCAGGCAGTAGGCAGAGGCTGGGTTCCTCTTCTGTGGCTGGTGGCTGGGTGTCCCCTCTGTTCTGGGCTGAACTGTATTCCTCCCAAATTCACATGTTTAAGTCTCAATTCCAGAATGTGACTACATTTGGAGTTAGGGTCTTTAAAGAGGTCACTGGGTTAAAATGAGGTCCTTAAGGTAGGCCCTAATCCAGTAGAACCAGGGTCCTCATAAGAACAGGCGATCAGGGCTGGGATTGTAGCTCAGCGGTACAGCGCTTGCCTCGCATGCGTGAGGCCCTGGGTTCGATTCTCAGCACCACATACAAAGCAATAAAATAAAGACATTGTGCCCATCTACAACTAAAAAAAAATTAAAAATTAAAAATAAAATAAAAAAGAAGAGCAGGCGTTCAGGACCCTGATGAATGCAAAGGACAGACCCAGTGAAGACACAGGGAGACGATGGCCGTCTGCAAGCGCCAGGAGAGGCTTCAGGAGGAGCCAACCCCGCTGACACTCTGACTTCTGACTCGGAGACTCCAGAATTATGAGAAGTTAAGTTGTGTAAACCACCCAGTCTGCATCTAGGGCTCTGAATCTGCCAACTCAACCAACCACAGACCAGAACTATTTGGAAAAGATCACATCCATCCTGATATGTGCAGGCTTTTTTCTCATTATCCCCCAGCCCATTTTAAAAAAAAAAATCTGTATGTTGAAGTCTTCACCCCAGCATCTAGAATGCAAGTGTGTTTGGAGATGGGGTCTTTAAAGGTACAGCTGGCCCTCTGTGTCCTTTGGCTGTCAAGCTCCAAAGTAGCCCAGGCACTTCCGTGTATGGTCAGCCCTCCGTATCCATGGGGTCCATGTCTGTGGATTCAGTCACAAGTGGAAAACATACTTTAAAAAAACCAGCATCTGCACCAAACATGAACAGCTTTCTTCCCCGTGTCTTCTGAACAACACAGGGTGACAACGACGTACGCAGCAGCCACATGGCCTGGCTGGAGATGAGTCTGTGGCAGAGTGTGTAGGCTCTGTGTGAACGCCACATGGCTTTATGTAAGGGACTTGAGCACCTGTGGACTTTGGTATCCTGGCGGTCCTGGGACCATCCCTATAGGTACCGAGAGACAACTGTGCCTCACAGTGGCAGAACCAACAAGTGAGCAAATGTCCCTCCATTGTGGCCTCTGCGGGAGTCTCCAGCTGCAGACCCTAGGGCTGCTCTCAGCCCCTGGCTGGTCCTCTTAGCCTGCTGGCTTCTCTGAAGGCAGCCGTCACTGAGTCCTCTCACTCCTCCCTGTGCGGGAGCTGTGTTTTCCACCAGGACTCTGCCGGACACGGTGATGTGGAGACCTCTGGCAGGAGCCCAGGTCTT
>CM053413.1:6399150-6454771 GCA_028644305.1 Xerus rutilus
GAACTCCCACGAGAAGAGGACTGAGCAAATGCTCAACTGAGGCCTAGAAGGAACTGGGGACCTAGGAAATGGCCAATGGCAAGGTGTATCCACACGCCCGTGGACTCAGCAGACAGCATATTTCAGTTTTGTTTTTTGGAACTTTCTAGATTTTTTTTTCCAATTGTTTTTTGATCTACAGTTGACCAAGTCTGTGGATACAGAACCTGGGGGTCCAGAGGGAGAGCTGTATCTCTTTAAAAGACCCTATCTCCAAATATAGTCACATTCTGGGATGCTGGGGTTTAAGACTTCATCCTGTGAATTTTTCAGGCAGGGGGCAGAGGACGGACACCGTTCAGCCCATAATTGTGTGTGGGTGGGGGAGGTAGAAAAATCTGCCAGGAAACTCCAGGCAAGCACATCAGGGGCCCACTCAGTTCATCCTTTAGCGTTTTCCAGGTCTTTCAAAGAAATGAATCTCAAAGATAGAAAAATCAACTCCAGCAGAGAGACACATCCTCTGCTTGCAAGGGAGGGGGCAGTGACAGCCACCTGGGTCACCAAGCCCTTTGTTAGTGAGAATGGGCCACTTGAAGGGAAATCAATCCTGGCTGAGCATGGAGCAGCTGTTCCCAGCCAACGCTCCCCTAGAGAGGCCTTTGCCCCCTCCCCTCCAGGGCCGGGAGAAGAGCCAGCCCGAGCCTGAGGATTGTTCTAGCAGGTGGCGGGTGCGAAGGGCTTTCAATCAGCAGCATTGTGGCTGCGGGCACCTGCATCCATCCCTGCTCAAGGAAGGCTTCATTCAGCCTGGACCTCCAGCCGCGGCGTCCACCAGGGACCAGGCCGGTGTAATCCTGATCGCTATCACCAGCCCAGCGCGCACAAGGCGCACACGTGAAGGACCTCGTGGCTCCACGCCCTAGCCGAGTACGTGAACCTCGCCGGCCTCAGTTTCCACCGACAGTAGCGCTTACTTCCTAGGGCCGTCGTGGAGGCCGCTGTGACCATCTGGGCACGCAGCCAACCCTCCACGCACCTTCCAACAGCTGTGTGGCGCCGGGGGCATCAGGGGATGGTCAGGGAGGAAAGGCCAAGGGACAGAGGCTGATTGATGTGTCCTCACTGGCTGTGAGGGGGACCTAGGTCACGCTAGATGGTCCCGCTGAGGGAACCAGGATAAGAAGAAAGGCTGAAAAAGAGACGGGGAGGGGGAAGCCATTCAGACAATAGCAACATCTGTCACCACATAGGGTGGCAGAGGAAAGGGAGGGGACAGTGTCGCTGGAGCCACCAGGCAGGGAAGCCACTCAGGCAAGGTCACTGCCTGGAGCAGAGACTGGGGGAGAAATCCTCAGGCTCCTCTCCTGCTCCCGCCCCCAAGCGCCCACTGCAGCTTCTCATTGGCTGAACAAAGCAGGGAGCCAGTGAGCACGGGAGCCTGGGAAATGTAGTTTTCAAAGGCTGCCGCCTCCATGATAGCACAGGGGATGGACACCAGGTAAATGACTTGAAGTCTGGTTGCCTCTCCCTCAAGTTGTCTCAACCATCGAGCTATCCACTTATAAGGCATTTGGTCAGGTCAGCTGTCCCATTTCATCCCCATCACAAGCCTTTGGTGATGGTACTGGATCCTTCTTAGTCATAGTTAAGAATTAAGCCAAACAGCCACCTCCTCAGGGAAGCCTTCCTTGATTGTCTCTTTAAAGCAGCCTTTCTGGGTCTTCATCTCCCTGTCTGGAACTTGTTATGAGAGAAACCATATCCTGCATTTGTTGGCTAGTGTAGTGTGTGAACTAGGTAATGGATGTCATTTGTCCCCCAAAGGGTTCATGTATTGGAAGCTTTGTCCCCAGTGTGACAGTGTTAGAATGTAGTGGGATCCCTAAGATGTGCGGCTAGGGAGAGGCCGTTGGGGCACTGCCTCTGGAAAGGGAACATGTTCATCCTGGTGTGTCGGGAGGGAGACTGGTTAGTTCTCTCCAAAGGGTTGTGTTTTTTTTTGGTACTGGGGATTGAACTCAGGGGCACTCGACCACTGAGCCACATCCCCAGCCCTATTTTGTGTTTTATGTAGAGACAGGGTCTCACTGAGTTGCTTAGCGCCTCGCCATTGCTGAGGCTGGCTTTGAACTCGCAATTCTCCTGTCTCAGCCTCCCTAAGTGCTGGGATGACAGGCGTGCGCCACCGCGCCCGGCTTCCAAAGGGTTGTTATTAAAAAAAAAAAAAAAAAGTCAGCATGGTCCTTCCCCTTGATTTCCTATCTCTTGATTTAATCTTTCCCCCTCACATGTGTTCCTGTTACTGTGACACTATGCATTATGAGGTCCTCATCAGAATGGAGCCAATGCCCGCACAATGCCCTTGAACCTCCAGCACTGTGACCTAAACAAACCTCTTTTCTTTATAAAGCTACACAGCCTCAGGTAAGTTACAATAGAAACACACTGATGCAATGACTAGAGGAAAGTAGACAAGCGTAAGGACCTCATATCTCTGTCACTACCATGTTCCCAATGCTCAGTACAACACTAAGCACATGGCAGGTGCTCTGTGAATGTTTGCAAGGTTTTTTCCCATAACACTTTGAAGCGGTGCCACCTGCTGTCTGCATTAAATGGCCGAGTGGGACTAGAGCCCAGGCCGCGGGGTTGTGCCGATGCTGGTGTTTCTGTGAGCCCCATTGCCATCGACCCTGGGACTCCTCCAATTTTGTGCATCCTTCAAAGTTCAGGGTAAACCATCTCCACCTCGAGGAAGCCTTGTCCATCTCTGAGGACAGGTCAGAGCTGTTCCCGCCGCCCCGCCTTCCTGTGCGGTTTCCATGTTGCCGGCCCCTCCTTTCTCACAAAGTTCTGCACTCTTCTGTTCCTTGGGTAGGTGGGTGTCTGTGTGGCCCAGTAGGGCAGGGCTGAGACGTCTTTCTTGGTGTGGCCCCAGTGCCAGGACATGCTGGACATGCTAGCATCATGGCATGAATGAATGAATGAATGCCAGGCCCTCTCCAAGTGTCCCATGTCACCTCCCTCCCCTGTGCCTTCTGTTCTGTTCTGTCAACACTTTCTTCTTCCTCTTCCCTCCCAGGGTGGACACAGGGGCTCTGGCTTTTGAAGGACTCACAGGGTCCAATGACTTGAGTTCCGGTTTTCCTATTTTCTAGCTGTGTGATATAGGGCAAGTGATTTAACCTCTCTGGGTCTCCATTTTCTTGAAGATGGGGGTGGCAGCCATGCTTTCTTTTAGGGCCAGAGGACAATTAAGTAACTCTGACCTCTCGGAGGGCAGCCTCTCTTCCTCAAGGTCCCCTTTGGCAATTCCCAGGCAGATCTGGGAAGCAAAGGGCTGAGTCCCTGGCAGCTAATGAATCCGGAAAGGATCTCAGCTGTGTCGGGGGAGTCCCAGTGCCAAGTTGGCCTGATTTTCATCCCGGGAGAACTGAGAACAGGCTCTGGTGTCAGACACCCGCACTGTGATTGGCAGTAATGCTTGGTGCTCCCGTGACCCTTCTCGTTGGGGCCCGGGGGTGTGGGAGCAGCTCTTGGGGTTCTGCCTGGATCCCCTGCTGATGAGATGCGCTCACTCCACACCTGCGGAGTGGAAGCTCATTGCTAGCAGCTGTGACCTCTGGAGACTTTCCCTGGGCTTTGGGGAGCCATTGTACCCTGGAGATACTTGGGAGGTGTCCTGCACCCCCAGAGGCAGCCAATGATGGAGACATGGGAACAAAATCAGCAGTGCAATTTCTGTTCTAGAAATGTCCCCACCCCTGGAAATCAGGCCCAGCTTGGACTGGTCTCGGCTCCACCCCTTCCCTTCCAGGACCCGCTGCCCTCACCCCTATGAATCACCAGCCGCAGACCCTGTCTCCTGTTCCCAGGAACTCAACCTGAGAGAGGGGAAATGATGAACACCAAAATACGAGGGCATTTCTGTAGCTCACCGCACGCCAGGCACCCCGTTCTGTCATCTCCACCTAAACAGGTAATCCATCAGGCGAGGCTGAGCGGCTCTCTTCAACGTGCATCCCAAACTCTGCCCGGCCCACCCCACCCGCAGGTGCAGACCCCGTCCTGCCCCACGGCTAGCCCTGATGTGCCCTGTTCTGCAGAGAACTGCTTCACCACCTGCGTGCGGGACATTTATTTTGCTTCTTAATTTTCACTCCCACGATACCTCTGCTCCCCAAGAACGGGGATTTTTATTACTCTGTTCATTATGTGTGAGCTCAAAGCACAATAGTGGCCGGCGCATAGTAGGTGCTCAAGAAACATTTGTACAAGTAGCGAATCCTTTTAAGCGAAGTCACTTGGAGACAGATTTCATCTCACACTAATCCATCAGCTATATCTCTTACCTCTCATCTCTCGGCATGTGCCCATTCCCCCCGCCTCGAGTGCCATCTCCAGGGTCTGGCCCCTGTCATCCCTCACCTGGACTGGTGCAGTAACCAGCTCTGCCCTGGTCCTCCAGTTCCCACCCTCACCTCGCTGTTTGTTCTCCCCACAGCCACCAGAGGGCACCTTGTGTACCTGCATCATGGCTGACCCTCTGCTCAGACCCCTCCAGGGCTCCCACCTCACTTGGGATACGCTGGGGTTTGAACATGTCCCCCAAGTTTCACCGGTCAGAAACTTAATCCCCAAATTCATTCGTTGATGGTGTCTGGGGGTGGAACTTTGGGGAGGTAAGGGCTTTGATGACATCGTGACAGGATTAGTGCCTTTCTAAAGAAGAGGAAGTGAGCCCAGCCCTGCATCCTCTCCAGCCAGGAGGCTCCTGGCACTCATCTACCCCGTCAGGTCTTTGCACTGGCTCTTCCCTCCGCTTAGAATGCCCTTCCAGTTCCTTCAAATCTTTCCTCAAGTGTCATTGTTTCAAGAGGCCTGATCCGGCTGGTCGGAACTATGGGGGTCCCCGAAGCCCTGCCCCCATTCCTACCCTCTCAGCCTCCCACATACAATATCACTGATGCACAGATTTTGCAAATTGTCTTCCTTTCAGAATGTCAGACAGGTGTTTAAAATCCATTTTTATTGACTGGTGTGTCACCCTCACCTAGAATAGAGCACCTTGCGCACAGCAGGTGCTTGATAGCTGCTTGTTATTTTAACTGTGTGTGGGGGGGTGGGTACTGGTGAGCAAACTGAGGCCCTTACACATGCCAGGCAAGTGTTCTACCCAGGACATTTGTTTGTCTGTTTTTGTTGTTGTTGTTTTTGGGATTGAACCAGGGGCACTCAATCACTGAGCCACATTTTAATAAAAAAAAAAAATTTGAGACAGGATCTTGCTAAATTGCTTAGGGGCTCACGAAGTTGGAGGTTGGCCTCGAACTAGTGATCCTCCTGCCTCAGCCTCCTGAGTTGCTGGGATTACAGGTGTGTGCCACCGCACTCAGCACATTTGTTATTTTTTAAAAATCTGCACTACAGGGGCTGGAGTGGTGGCTCAGTGGTAGAGCGCTTGCCTTGCATGCGTGAGGCACTGGGTTCGATCCTCAGCACCACATATAAATAATAAATGAATAAAATAAAGATCCATCAACAACTAAAAAAATATTTTAAAAAAAAAAAATCTGCACTACAACCCTACAAAGGATTTTTGATGTGTATCTAATGTAGATGGAACAGAGGCCCATAAAAGGGAAGTGACCTGCTTGGATTATGGGTCAGGAGGTGGCTGCATGGGCTGGGGCCATGGGCTTCTCTAAGGTGTGAGATTGTGCGCTGTGTGTGCTGGTCTGAGCAGGAGTGGCTGTCACTGCTGGAGGGTGGACACAGGAGGCTGCCTGGACATGCTCAGGTCCACTTTGGAGGGTGCTGTGTGTGTGGAAGGGAGGCGGCGGTGGCCCGGGCAGGCGGGAGCCCATGTCTGTAGGTCAGCTGGGGTGAGTGCCCGCGTGGGTCCGTGCACCCGCGGCCACTACATAGTGCATCCACAGCCCAGCGCTGCGTGTGGTGTGTGTGCATGCACACACGTGTGCAAGGGTAGCTCTGGGAGGCTCGGTTGGGGTTGGAGCTGAACTTGAAGGAATCAGTGGGTGAGGGAAAAACCCCATCGGCCACAGGCCTGTTATTTATAGATGGATCCTGGTTCATAAATTCCAAATGTTTTTTTTTTTTTTCTGTCTCCCTCACTGCCAGGCCCCTATAAATATTCATGAGTTTCCTGCCTTGGAATATTTGAGTAGTCACAGGAGGAGGGGGCTGGCCGGGAGAGGGGAAGGAGAGGGTCCCCGGGGGTGTTGGGAGAGCGGGCAGGTGGGGAGGACAGGGTCTCTCCGGGTTTGCTTTCTCCCCTCTGGGCTTCCCTTCCAAACTGCAGCTGGGGAAGGTTCTCGGCCAATGCAGAGACCTTGCAACGCCTATTATGATTCTTCCCCAGTGTCTGTGGAAAAACACCGCCCACTCCCGGGCCAGGGAAGGTGTTTGTGTTGTTCTTTCAGCTCCAGCTCCAGCTCCAGGTGGGAAACTCGTTGCCCTGGGACCCCCAGGTCTGGAGGGACAAGGAGACTCCTCTGTTGTTCCACGAGGCCAGGGGGCTCTGGAAGCAAAGCATGAGGAGGGTGTGTGTGGCTCCTGCTCCAGGTCACGAATGGTGTGGGTCAGGGGCTGCACCACGGGGGAGGAGATTGTGTATGTGCGTGCTCACGAGTGTGTGTATATATGACCGTGTGACTTCACATGCACGTGTAAGTGGCTGGTAGTCGGTGGGCTGTGGACGGTTTTGCAGTTCTGTCCTCCTGGGCGGCTGATGGGACTGTACTTCACCAACATGGCCACGTGACTTCCTGCCTCGGGAGTGGAAATTACTTCCAGGAGAAAGCTTTAAGAGGTGGCCTGTGACTTGCCCTGTTCCTGCATCCATAATTGAAGAGGTCTGTGTTAATGTTAAAGTCCCCACCAGCAGGGGTTCCCAAGTGACCAGACAAGGCAGAGACCCCTACCAACCCTCATGTAGCAGGAGTCCGGTCTCCTTTGTCTGCACCACAGTCCTGAGACTTGGGCATCGTTTGTTACACGGCGTGGCTTGGCCTGTACTGACTGGCACAGAACCTGTGAGTGGGTGAGACTGAGGTGTAGCACGTCACGTCCAGGTGACCCAGGACATGCACGAGTGTGCAGCTACGTGCTTACATGCGTGAGCATCGGCGAGTGTATGAAACCATGCAGGGGACGGCAAAACAGGGGCCGAGGACAGGTGTGCACACCTGTGCGTGCAAATGTAAAGCTGCGCGTGGAGGGCAGGGCTGTGTACCGCACAAGCCCAGGGGCTCTGCTCTGGAGCAACACAGCGTCCCCAGAGCCGTGCATGCTGTAGACGTGGATGTGGCCAGCGTGGGAGGTGGTCAGTGTGCCAGGGCCTGAGGGCGGTGCGCGATGTGGCCCGTGCACGTGTGTGTAAGGGTGTGCGTGTGTCCGTGTGCAGTGCTTGCGCAGTGTGCCACTGTGTCTGAGGTGTGCACATGGGTCTGTGTGGACACGACAGCACATGTATCTGCTATGGCGGGAACACGTGAAGCCCTGCGTGTGGTGAGCCCAGGGGGAGCCGGAGGCATCGCTCAGGCAACGCAGAGGGAGGGTCGGCGCCCTGGGCACCCCTGCCAAGCGGCTCAGCTGAGCCTGTGTCCAGGCTCCTGGGTTGAGCTGGATCAAACTCCCATCCTAGGATGAGCTGGCATGAGAAAATGAAATTCTCTTCCCTTCCTCGGCCTGGGGAACGTCTCAAGTCATTTGCGGTGGTCCTAGCCCCAGAGGTGCCCAACAGTTTGGGTGAAGGGACTCAACTAGTAGGGAGGGCACGCCTGGGCCCCTGTAGCTCCCCTGAGGTAAACTCAGCTCCCGTTCTATCCGTGCACGTTCTGCTGTGATCTAGCTCAGGGTTTGGCCCTGGTCGGTCTCAGCATCTGGGCTTGTTCTTATCCACCTCAACCACAGTGGAGCCCTGATCTACCCAGGATTTGGATGTGTGGCTGGTCTCCTAGGACCAGGCTTATGTTTGGTCCAGCCCTCGACTCAAGTTCAGCTCGTGTCTACCCAGGGTGTCAGCTTGACCCTCGTGAGACACGAGTCAACCAGGGAGTGTTGTAACCCTTAGAAATGCATCCCTGTTCTGCCCCAGGACTTGAATGTACCACCATTCAAGACCTGAGCTGAGCCTGGTCTATCTCAGGGGCCACCTGGCCCTGGCTGAACATTCACAGTTGAGTGAGAAATTCACAGCCAAGGGTCCCATTCAGAGCACCTGTTGCTCTGGAGCACCTCTCTCCAAGTGCTCAGGGACTCAGGGATAAATATCCATTGCAAATCCATTGGTGTGTCCCAGGATTAACAAGAGAAAAGGGATTTTATGGATCTTTTTTTTTTTTTTTGGTACTGGGGATTGAACTCAGGGGCCCTTGACCACTGAGCCACATCCCCAGACCTATTTTGTGTTTTATGTAGAGACAAGGTCTCACTGAGTTGCTTACCGCCTCACCATTGCTGAGGCTGGCTTTGAACTCACAATTCTCCTGTCTCAGCCTCCCTAAGCGCTGGGATTACAGGCGTGCGCCACCGTGCCCAACGGATTTTATGGATCTTTTTTGAGGATTATTACAAGGGTTTCTTGATTAACTACTCTAAATGGCATTAATCTTCAGGAGTTGGGGACTGGATGAGAACCCACCATGAGTCTTACCAGAAACTCCTCCATCTGAGCAGTCCTCAGGCTCAGTCACCAGACTGCACACCAGGCACTCAGATGGAGCATTGCAGGGAGCTTTCTTCTTGGGTGAGATAAGGCGGGACATTCGTGTGCTTGTCACCGGCCAGCACATCCTCAACAGAAAGGCTCAGAACCTTCCATCTCCTCCAACTGTCCCTGGCCTCAGCTCCAAGCCTCCCAGAGGAAATAAGAACCATACAACAAAGTCTGCCTTGCCCCTAGTCACAGTTGGCCAACTTCTGTCTCATTCTATTTGCTCTATATTTCAGGGGAGGAGAAGCTGCCTCTCATTGTACGGTTCTAGCTTTGATCCCTTCTGCCTTCCGGGGACCCCCATACACACCATCTCGTCTTCCTCCTGCTCTTGAACCACTGCCAAGCAGAACCTCCCCATCACCTTTTAGATAAACTCAAGTGCTTCCCATGAAGACGAAGAAACAAATAAAGCACACCTTGCTTGACTTCTTCTTCCATCTTCTACTTATCTCCCTCTCTTCCAAGCTGCCTCCATTGCCCCACTTCCTGCACTGGCTCCTCCGCCCCTTCCACCTGGTTTCTGATCCCACCATTTCGCCACTACCACTCCTGCAGGCCCCCGGGGGGCCCCATGTTTGCAAATCCGATAGATGCCGTCTGGCTCACCCTCCTTCTGGACCCAGCAGATTTCAGCTCTGTTGACTTCTCTCTCTCTCTACACATTTCCTGGCCACATGCTACAGCCTGGAATGCATGAGTCGGAAACTTAATCACCAAAGTTCCTGGGTTCATGTCATTTGGAAGTGGTGGCTGCAAAAGGTGCTTCGGTCCTAAAGGCTCTGCCCTAATGGATTCATCAGTCCACCCCCGGATCAATGGGGTCATTGGGGGAGTGGCTTTGTGATAGACTTCGCAGCTCCCGGAGCTGGGAGGTAAGTGAATATCTATTCTTTATAAACCACTCAGCTTGTGGTATTCTGTTACAGCAACAGAAAACAGACGGAGACACATCCCTACACAGTTCCCTCCTATCTCAGACTCGTCTTCCTCTCCCTGATGATTAAATGGACTGAGGTTTCTCAGTCTTAGTATTATTTCAATTTGGGGCCAGATCACCCCATTCTGTGCAGTCGATGTTGAGCAGCATCTCCGACTTCTACTTGCTAGATGCCCTCAGTATCCCCCTCTCCACATGTGACAACAAGCTATTTAGGAACAGTCAGGGGTCCCCTGAGGGAACAGCCACCTGCTGGTTGGAAACTCGCTCTAGTCTCAGCCCAGCCCTCTCCTCACCTCCACCTCTCTCTAAACGTTCCTCCCCCACTAAGGCCTCCATCCCATGTTCTCAGAACTCCACATCCACATCCATCCAGCTCATTGGCTGCCCCTCCCGCCGCCATGTCTCTAAAGCCTTGAATCCCAACATGCTGTACTCCGAAGGCAAGCTCTTTGCTCTCGAGCCTGGTTTTCATTCATGTGGTCCCTGCGCCTCCATCTCCAACCCTTCCAGGTAAGTGGGTCAGACACTCAGGCCCCATTTCTGCTCCCTCAGCAGGCCCGGCTGCCTTCGATTCCTAGATCTTAGACGTCACATGTGGTTCTCCATTCCCATCACCATTCGATGGCCTAAGCCATCTTCACAACTTGGAAAGCCCGCCTGGTCTACTTCAACCTGCCTTCTTTTTTGTGCACCTCAGGGAACTTTTGCAATGCACACAGAACCATAACCCTGCAAGCCACGCCCCACAGGTGGGCTCTTTCTACTCTTTGGATATAGAAAAACCTCCTTAACAGCCACCAGACCCGGTGGGTCTGCCCCTTCCTTCCCCTCTGCTGCTGTCCTGTACCCACTTCCCACTCCAAGTCCTTCTTTGGTCTGTCATACTTTCCATACTTCCTCTCTCCCCAGGGCCTTTGCATAAGCCATTCCCTATGCCCAGAGCACTTTTCCTCTTGGCATCAGATCTCAGCTCTTGTCCCTTGGACTTTCCAAATTAGATCAAATCTCCACATCAGAAGTTCCTATGGCACCAAGATCTTTTTCTTTTAAGCTGTTATTACAGCTGCCATTCATATTTATCTGGGAATCTGTGATCACCTCCTGCCTCCATTTTATAGGAATCCCCATCTGCCCGTGTCGGCTTGGCTCTCACCTCTTCTCTCATCATGAGGACATAATAGTTGTTGAATAAATACACGGAGGCGCTGCTGCTCCCAGGACCAAGTTTGAGTGACCCAGACCAGCAGTGGAGGTTCTCCAGGACCTCAGGAGCTGAGCTGCCCAGCTTGGTAAAGGTCTGGGCAAAGACAGAAGGCCATCAATGCCAGGTGGAGAATAACAGTTCAACAGAAGCAGGAGTCAGAAGTCGGGGTGAACAGAGAACACAGCTCCCCCGATGAGGACTCCAAAAGCTGGCTTCCATGCAGCACAGGGGACTGAGGCATTGTCTACTCCTGGCTGTTAGAGACAGGGTGACCTGTCTGAAGTCCGCTCAGGCTTGGCTCCCCATCTTTTAGACGTTCTCCCCAGGCTCTGCCCATCTCTCCCGCTGCGGCCCCAAGTCCACCTCCTGGTTCTCTTTCCCACTTCCTCAGATCAGACCCATCAGAGTCTCCAAGACTGGCTCCCACCTGCCCCGCACTCTCCTCTCTGGCCATCTCCCTCTAGGCCCGACAGCGCTGGGTGTTGCTTGGGCTGTCGCAGTCGCCTCCTTCCTGGTCCTCCACTTCCTCTGTCACTCTCTTAGGGCTTCAACAAGTTGCCAAAGATGGCCTCTAACTTTTTGGGAGGAAGGGGGACTGGGGGTACCAGGTATTCCCCAACTGAGTAACTGGAGAGAGAGGTCTGCAGCAATGGGGATCAGATCGGACGCACCTTCCCACGGCAAATCGTCCAGCAGCTTCTCTCCACATTGAGAATGAACCCAAAAGCTCCATGTGGCCTGTAAGGCCCTGGGGGTGCCCCCACCGACCTGTGTGTGCTCACGCTGCCCACCCCGCTTCTGGCTAGCTCCTGCCAGAGCGCAAGAAGCTGTTCCCTACCTCAGGGCCTTGGCACTTGCATTTCTCTGTCACCAAATGCCCTTCTCCCAGCTATGGGACCTAGCCAGCTTCCTCGCCAGGGAGGCTGGCCCAGTGACCCTGCAGCATGAGGCTCCCCTCACCCAGTCTTTCACACCTGCCTGTTTCCTTTACAGCACTTACCTGTAGACAACACGAGTTCATGTATTTGTGACGTCTGTTGTGTCTCTAGGGTGATCTCACCCAGGACACAGGCGGGCACATCCGTGTCCCACCACCTACAACACAGCCAGCGGCTCCAGGCAGTCGATGGGCCGAGTGAATGAATGCCCGCATCGGTCATTACCCCCTCTCCCAGCCTTCCTTCCAAGAGATGCTCCTCCCCGTCCACCCCTGCTGAGTGGGAGGCTCCCAGAACCAGGAGTGCCAAGGTGCCCAGGGGTCCAGTCTCAGCTAACTGGACAACGAGTGCATCTGGGTACAAGTTGAAACCTCCAAATCCTTCAGCCTGGGGAGATGGCCTTGGATCACGGAGGCCGAGGTGACTGACAGGTGTGGGGCCATGGAGTGGAAGGTCCATGAGGAGCAGGAAAAATCCGGGCAGGTGACATGAGAGGGACAGAAATGAGAGGCCTCAGAGTGGAGGGCATGCCAGACCCAAGAGCTGGCGCTGCACCAGCTCCCAGAGGGGATTCTCTAGGCCCTTGGATTCAAAGTAGCTTCTTGCTATTGCTGGGATCTGGAACATTCCTCAAAGGCCCACATGTGAGAGGCTTGGTCCCCAGCTTGGCACAGTGGGAACTGGTGAAGATGTTAATAAATAAGGTCCCATGGGAGGTCTGAGGTCCTCATGCGCATGCCCTTGAAGGGTACAGTGGGACCCCAGTCCCTCCCCTTCCTCCCTCTTTTCATGTCCTGGTCATGTGATGGGTGGTTTTGCCACTTCCTGTCACAATGTGCTGCCTTATCACAAGCCCAAAAGCAACCGCACCAACTGACCTTGAACTGAAACCTCCGAAACTGGGAGCCAATATAAACATTTTTGCTTCATAAGTTGATTATCTCAGGTATTTGTTACAGTAACAGAAAGCTGACGCACACTGTCCCTTTCCACCACCATTCCTTGTCCTGTTTAACTCTTTGCCCTGCTTTTGGAACCAGACAGTAATTTCTTGTTTGCAGACCAGTTTGCAGTTGGTCTCTTCCTACCAAATCTTAGCTCACGAGAGCAAGTGCTGTGTCTGTCTCACGCACAGTGTGCTATAAGTATTTGTTGAATGAACTGATAAAGGAGTAACTGAATAAGTGAATGGTGGCTCTCTGGGCCCTGGAGCACCACCTACTGCGTTTTGACAGACTCTTCGCATTCCTTATATATAGCTGCGGGGTCCCTGGGCCACTTAGGGAGATTTCTATTCCATGCAGAATCTCTGACACCGCCCCCCCGCCCCTTCTCTGGCCAACGAGAGGCAAATGAAAATGGAAAGAGATGTCAGGGAAGAGCCAACTGGCGAGGCGGATCCCAGGAAGGGGAGGAGGGTGGTGGGTTGAAAGGACTGTCTCCAGCTGGAGCAGGAGAGAGGAGAAAACGATGTGGCCGGAGCTGGACAAACACCACAGTGGATGTAAGGACAGGCAGGGTGGAGAGGCGAGGAGGCAACACCAGATATAAAGGGCCAGGAACTCTCTCATGCAGAAGCTTGTCATGATTGACGGTAACAGTGATTCTATAAAATGCTCACGGTGATCCCTAGCAGGCACCTGGCCCTTGCTCATGCCAGGCACTTGTCGGTACGTTAGCCCCCGTAATTTGTCCTGAGGGGTCAGGGGTGTCAGGGGTGTGAGTGGCCATGTACCTATCTGCGCATCAATGTAAATCCAGGCACATGACCATGTGCGTCCGTGGACAAGTGTCAGGATGGGTGCACCCACAGCCGTGATCGCCCCCTTGCTAGATACGTTCACAGCATCCTGTTCTCCTGAACAAAGGCTCCTCGACCTACAATGGAGTTACATCCAAACCCAGAAGTCGAAAATGCGAAGCTGGGCACGGTGGCTCAAGCCTGTAATCCTAGCACTTAGGGAGGCTGAGACAGGAGTTCAAAGCCAGCCTCAGCAATGGCGAGGCGCTAAGCAACTCAGTGAGACCCTGTCTCTACATAAAACACAAAATAGGGCTGGGGATGTGGCTCAGTGGTCAAGTGCCCCTGAGTTCAATCCCCGGTACCAAAAAGAAAAAAAAGAAAAGAAAAGTCAAAAATGCTCTGAGCACACCTAACCTACCAAATCTAAGAGCTTAGCCATGCAGTACGCCATAGAGTACTGGTTATTTGCACCTGTGGTGCCGTGGCTGAAGGGGGTGCGGCTTCCTGCCCCTGGACGGCGCCCCATGGCACCATCATTCTGACTGCTGCTAACCTGAGAATGGATCAAAAATCAAATTGTGGTCTGTCCTGAATGTGTATTGCTTGTGTATCAGCCTAACACTGAAAAATCATAAGTCAAAAAACACTGTAATTCAGGGACCATCTGTACTCTGTGTACACCCGAGAGCTCACAGGTCAGCGTGAGAACTCTATGTACCCGGACACTGGGTATATGTGTTTTCCTCCATCCTTGGTCATTCACATCCATGTGACAATCTATAGCCATGTGCACACATGCACGTTGCCTGTACCCAGAGGTGTGCCACACTGTGGCAACGTGCCCATCACACAGGTAAACACCTCCCTGTTTGTTCTTCTGAACAACCAGGTACACATGTGTAAGTCCACCCAGGAGCCATAGGCATGTTACATATTTGGCTCTATTTAAGAACACCTGTGTCCTTCCATGTATAATTCTCTATGTCCACTTGTGTCCACCCTGCCTGTGTCCACGAGCATCCCTACGCTCGTCTCAGTAGGAACTGACATCTGTATACCGTCTGTCAACTGCCCTCTTAGGTCTCCCCAGTGAACTCATTAGCATTGCAGTCAGTCCTGAAAAATTCCTGCAGAATTTATGCTTTACTAATAAGCCTGATGTCCTGCTGAGGTCACATGGCACTTACCAGGGCTAATGGAGCCAGCCTTGGCCAACAGGGTTAGGGAATCCTGGTCTCCCGGAATGGCCAGAGAATGCACTTACAAGAATGAACAAACTCCTCTTTTTTCTCACTGCACCAAATATCTCAGCCAGTGTCTATCTGCAGAATGTAAGTCACATTTCAAGAAATGTTTACGGCCCCAACACTACCCTGGCATCATGCTAAGGGCTGCCTCACTAGATTTGCCATTATACTGAAGACTGCATCACACATTACACTGAGGGCTGCATCCACAGACTTGTCCTACTGAAGACTGCACTACCTTTGGGGGGCATTCCACCAAGGGTTGAGTCATCAGAGCTGTCTTTACATGAACACTGAATCGTTCTTCCAGTCATACTCCTAAAGGCACCGATCTAGACTGAGCATTATACTGAAGGCTGCATAACTAGAAAGTAAAATTGAGAAGTTGCACCTTTCCTCGGCACTGGAAGCTCCTGTGTGGGGTACAAAGGGGCAGGCAGAGGGGGGGTTGAGAGATGATGCCAAGGGGTCCAGTAGAGTACCACAAAGGAGCAACTGGGAACCTGGAGTCCTGCACTGGCAGAAGGAAACCACAGTAGATGGAGGAGCCCTAGTACATCAAGAGTAGAACCCAACCCTCTTGATCTACTGGTGCTCAAGGAGCTAAGGAGGCTCACAAAGTGCAAGTTGGGGCCCTTCCCTGGACCCCTGGAAGCTGTAGATTCTGTCATGCCTCAGCTCCCCCTGCCCAGGGGCCCTGCCAAAACATCCCTTTCTATCACCCTTGAGAAGAGATCGCCACCTGCAAGCCCAGGCCTCCTCAGGACCAGGCGGGAGCCGAGCCATGATGGCCTTGCACATGGTGTGCTCCATGTCCCCACTGCACCTCAACACACTCAAGCACCTCCACCATGCCCAGACAGTCTCCACCTAAGAAACACCCTCTGACACACTTCACTGTGTCCCCTGGGCTCCGACACAGCCGGAGGCATCGGCTCCCCCTTACATGAAGGCGCACACCTGCGTGAAGTCACACTCAAACACACCAGGACACAGGGGCAGGCTCCAACAGACATGCCCGTGTCAGAGCGTGCGTCGGGGGTCTGGCAGGTCCTCAGCTTCTGCCTGAGTCTCCACACCGGTGGCCACCTTGCCCTTCCAGATGGAAGGACAGGGCACCGGGGAGAAGCTGTCATAAATTAAACACCGAGGCGGTGGGAGCTCTCGGTCCTTCCTCCCCTTCTTGGCTGTGCTCTCCCAGGAGGCTGCGGGGCTGCGGGGTGGGGAGAGGGCAGGCGAAGAGGCTCGCTTAATTAATTAGATCTAATTGAGATATCTTCACAAATATCCCGTTATTGAAGGACACGATTCCATCTGCTCCTTGGAAATTTGTCGCCTCTATTTGTCTCCAGCCCTTGAGGATCGCAGAAACGCCAGGAAAAAAAAGCACTCGAAGGGGCTGCGGCCTGCGCTCGGCCACACGTCTGATAATGACAGCGGTGCCAAGGGACAGGCAGAAAGGCTCGAGGTCCAGAGATCCGGGCGGAGAGACAGAGACATGCGCCGGACAGAGACGGGGAAGCTGGAACAGAGCAGGGGCCGGACAGCAGGCCACGGGGAGGAGGGGACAGCAATGCAGGTGGAGGCAGAGAGGGGGCCCTGAGGAGCAGGCAGAGGAACTTCAGGGAGGACAGAGGTGGGCACAGACGGCCTGCGGCATCTCTCTGCCTTTTCCCGCCTGGCCAGGCCTCCCAGTCTCCTGGGCACAGCACCCGCCACCGCAGCAGCGACAATCAGGCCTGATTCCTCTCTGGCCCTCGCCAGCCTCTCCTTCCCTCTCCCTCCCCCAGTCACTCCTGCAATCATCTCCCTTGTTCAAAATGAGCTTCTGCAGCTGTAGCCAGACAGCTGTTCCATCTTGGAGCCAGTGCTGGGGCCTGGTGACTGGGTCCTAGAGGGACGCCCTCTTGGATGGCCGCAGAATAGTGAGCATGGTGTGTGGGCGGAGGGGCTTGAGCTCGGGTGCCCACCTCCACCTCCCGCTCCCATGAGCTGGGCTCCCACCCGCAGTGGCTGCAGGGCTCTAGATGTCCCTGACCCTCTTTGGGACCTTCATGGCCTTGTGTTCATCTGGCCCACCATGTCCCACCCACCAAAGCCTTCCCGACACCCAACACACATCCTGGCGCAGGACGCCTCTCCAGTCTGAGAACTCTAGTCCGTTCCACACCCTCCACCCCAGCCCTGTCAGGGTCCTTGATAATATGCAGACAGAATCCCAGAGAGACAGACAGACAGACACGCAGACATAGAGAGACAGATATGGAGGAGACATAAAGGTGGAGATATCCAGAGATAGAGATGTCCGAGAGACACAGACACATAAGACAAAGAGAATGAAACAGACTGACAGAGAGAGAGAGAGAGAGAGAGAGAGAGAGAGAGAGAGAAAGAGAGAGAGAGAGAGAGAAAGGGCTGGGGCTGGGACTGAGCCGGAGAGTGCTTCTCTAGCAAGCAAGAGGCCCTCAGTTTAACCCCCAGCACTAGAAAAAACAGAAGGGAGGGAGGATGACAGAGATAAAGAGACACACACAGCAACACACACACATGGATTATCAGCAGTGGTCACTCAGCAAACACTTAAGGAGTATTTACTATGTGCTGTGAGTACAGTCAGCAAGGAATAAACACGGGGAGCCAGGCACTCCTGTGGTCCCAGCTACTCTGGAGGCTGAGGCAGGAGGATCACTTGAGCCCAGAAGCTCAAGGCCAGCCTGAGCAACATAGTGAGACCCACGACTCTTTAAAAAGAAGAAGGGAAAAAGGACATCTCTATCCACTGAGAGAGAGATGGGTGGGTGTGCAAAAAGTCAAAAAAAAAAAATAGGCATTGAGGCTGAGACAGAGAAAGGCAGGGACAGGCGGACCCCATACTTATTACCCCACCTCCTCTGCCTGGTTTCCCTGCAGCCCAGCCCCCCAGGGAGGGCAGCCTCTTCCCTCCCAGGCAGGAACGTACCCAACCCCACATCAAGCTCTTCCAAAGCGCCTGGGCCTCCCCCAGACGGCTGCCTTCCTGCCTCGCTCGGCCAGGCGAGGCAGGCACCTGTTGAAAAGCAGCAGCTTTCCAACTCGCAATCTAGCTAGAAGTTCTCACCACTGAGTCTCTTGAAAACCCCAACCTGTGGCCTCATGGTCCCTTCCTGCCCTGCTCAACGTGACATCGGAGCACCCCAGACCAAATCCCTTTGTGCCCTGGGCATTGCTGACACTGATACTTCCATACTCGCCTCCGGAAACAGTGCCCCAGGCCCGCCAAGCCTCTCCTCTCTCCCTTCCATCCAGGGTCCTTGCCCTCCCTCCCCTTGAGCAATTCCTTCTAGAGTTTAAGACTCAGTCTGGGAGCCGGGGTGTGGCTCAGGGGTGCAGTGTGCACTTAGCACACCACCTCCAGGAAAGCTCCAGGCTGGCTCTGCTCCCACAACCTTCCAGAAATATCCCCGTCACTAAACAAACCCTGTCATGTCACAAGTCATGCTGATAAGACTGTGATCTAATTGAAGTCAGGGACCTTATTCTGAGTGTGTAGTGCTGGGGATGGAACCCAGGTCTTCGCACGTGCCAGGCAGGCCCTCTTCTGCGGAGCGACACCCCAGCCCTTAGTCATCCTACTATCCCATACTCTGGAACCCTTTCCACTACCAAGTAGGCGCTCGACCAACATCCCCTTATGCATGAGGGTGCCTGAGCAGAAGTCAGGAGTCCATGACTGGGAGCAAGGGGATACCGTCGGCCGAAAGTTATCTCCTTCTCTTGGCCTTGACCCCGCTCCAGCTCTGTCATCACCCACCTGGAGAAATGCAGCCACCTCCGCCCTGGTCTCCTGGCTCCCACCCTTGTGTCACCGCCAGTGTGCCCTTCCCAGAGGCCCCAGCAGGCAACTGTGATCCCTGAGTAAAATCCCATCCCCACTCATGCAGAACCTTCCAGAGCATCCCATTCAGTCCTCCTCCACGTATTTGCTTAACAAGTTTTTACTGGACACCTGCTCTGTGCTATGTTCCAGGCAGTGGGCCTGAAATAGTCTACAAAGACTGATTTTTAAAACTCCCTGCCCTTACGGCCATGTTGGTACAGCAGTGGAATCGAACAAGACGAGCGAGTCGACCACACAAAGCCTGTTACAAGGTCAGAATGCCATGGAGAAAAAGCAGCATGGAAGGAGGTGGGAGGGTTGCATGTTACATCTGAAGTCCTTGCATGAGCCCTCGGACAAGATACGGCCCCTGTCACCTCCTTACCCTGCCCTCTCATTGTCCCCGCCCCCGCTCAAGCACATTCCCACCTCAGGGCCTTTGCACCTTCTGTTCCCTCTACCTTCAAGTCTTTTCCTCTAGATATCTTCCCTCACTTCCTTCAGATCTCTGCACAAATGTCACCTCCTCGGACAGATCACTCAATCCAAAATAGTTCTCCCACGCTCCAACCCCTATTCTGCTTTATGTTCCTTTACCCAACACAGACTGCCATCTGCATAGGAGAGATGTGGATACACTTGTTGGTCCCCCAGCCCTGCCCAGCCCGGTCCCAGAATGTCAGATCCACAAGGACAAGGATTTCTGTTCTGTTTGCAATTCTACGCTTGGCACATAATAGGTGCCCAAGAAATACCGGTTGAATAAACAAGTGCGTAAATGAATGAACGCACAGAGGCAACCTCTGTGAGAATTCTTGTCATTTAAGTAAGAGGAGCAGAGACTGGCCAAGGGGGGTGGTACTGGCAAATACTTGACTGTTCATCTCACGTGGTCCAGGTGGAGGGAGAATCGTATTTCTCACCCTCCAAGAGGTAAGGCATGGCCGTGTGACGTGCTTTGAACCAATGAACTTGGAGCAAAAGTAATATATGTCACTTCTCAGGCAAAGCTTTAGGAATGGCTGGGGGGTTTGCCCTGCCCACAACGCTCCTCCTCCCTCAATGATCACGCCACAAGACAGCATCCATCCTCACGGTCCATCCATCATCTGGAGTCCGTGGGTGACCACCACAGACAGAGCTCTCCACCCACCACCACCAGCCAAGGATGGATACATTCTGGAAGCAGGAAATCAACCAGGCTGTTAGACGGATGCCGTTGGGGCTGTTTGTTGCCACGGTGTCTCTTAGCCTCTAAGGGGACTCTCTCCCCACCCCCACCCAAAAAATCATCAAGAAAATATGGATTCTGAGACTCGGTTCTTTGTGGAGAGCTACTCAAGCAGCCTTTTGCTGGGAGCTGCTCAGACCCTCCCCACACTTCCTGGGAGCAAAAAGACCCTCCCCAAATAGAACACCCCTCCCCCAGCTCCCCAGCTCTTAAGGTGGAAGGAGGGCGCAAGGGGGTAACGTACAAGATGCAGGTAACTCGCTCCAGGCCCTGTAATGACGGCAGTCGCTGGCAATGGTGGTGTCAGCTCTTAGCCTGGGTCTAGATTTATGGTCCCCAGGTGAGAAGCCTTTCCGCCAAAGGCTCCCATCCCACAGGGATGGTTTATGGCTGGGAGATGGCCAGAGGTACTAGCAGTGACTGCTTCCTCCTTCCTCCTCCCCGAAGATGGTCCATAACCACAAGAATGCTAAGCTGCTTCTCTGGAGTGAGGAGGGGTGAGCCAGAGAGCAGCACAGCCCCCGGGTCTGGCTCAGCCCTTCCACATCACTAAGGCAAATGCCAGCATCCGACCTGCATCACAGGGTCAGAAATTCACACTGCTTAGGCTTCCAAACCCCTCAGCCTCTCCCAGGTTGGTGTTCTGTACCTAGCTACAATTCCTCTTTACTGAGCACCTACTATGTGCCTGATCACTTCCATTCATTCCCCCCAGTCCTTATGAAAGGGAAATCGATTTAGACACTTGACAAATATTTATTCTAGACCTACTATGTGCTTGGCTACAACGGTGAACACATTCTCTCTTTACTAAGCACCCACTATGTGTCTGGTCATTTGTTCCATTGGAAGGTGGAATCTGAGAATCTCTAAGATAGTGTGATTGTTCATTCAGCCACTTGACATGTATTTATTGTAAGCCTACCATGCAAAACACAGACATCCTCATGGATCTTATCGTCTAAGGGAGACACGGAATTCTCCTTGACCAACACAAACACTGGAGTTGTGAGATTAAATGGTTTCCCCAGGTTTAAAGTTAGTCAAATGGCAAGGTCAGAATCAAACTCGGACATTTTAAATTCAAAGCCCTATTACTAATTGGGCATCTGCTCTGAAAGGCGCTACGCTGGGGCCTTTCCAATACACACATATTTGACATAGAGGACACACTTGGTAGTTCTGTTGAGGAAATAAAATGGATTGAAGGATGGATGCATGGATGCATGGATGGATGGATGGATGCATAAAGGATAGACAAAGAGATGGTTGGATGATAGAGAATGGGGGCAAGGATGGGAGGATACATGATAGAGATGGATGGATGGAGCAGAGATCCATAAACGATTAGATAAGGGAGGGAAATGGAGGAGACAGGTGGGTGGAGAGCTGGATAAAAGGATGATGGAACCGAGGGATGGAAAGATGACGAAAAGGTGGAGACAAGATCGATGTGTGGAAGAATGGGTGTGAAGGTGGATGGAAAGAAGGAATAAAGAATGGATAGATGGGCGGGTTGGTGGAATGATGGTTGGAGAGATAGACGTATGGATGAATGCAAAGATGGATGGATAGATGGACGGATGGATGGGCAGACAGACGAATGGATGGATGGGGACCTGGACAATAGATTCTGTTACCCACAATTATTCTGAGGTAGGAATTATCATTACCGTTTTATACATGAGGGAACTACAGCTCGGAGTGGTATAGTCATTAATGGATTCAGGGACGCAGAGCAAGGTAGGAGAAAATGTAGATTCTAATGTAAGTTGAGCAAATTTCCAAGACCCTTTCTTAAGCGCCCCAGGTGGTAATCCCCTCAGGGTAGGCCACCCTGAGTCCTTTAGCATCTCGCTCCACAGAGCCCTTTTGTCAAGACGTAGTTAAGACTGAGGGATGGAGGGCGGATGGGAGGGCCATTCACTTTCAGCAGGTGATTCCATGACAGCATTGGATCAGGGCCTGTTAGCGCTGAAGGATTCCAGGTCTGTTCGGGAACCCCAGACACACACACACACTTGCAGACAGCATGTAATACACACCCGCACGCATACAAGGTAAGCAAGCACATTAGTAAATACACGTTGTGCATATGTGCACACACAAAGACACGCACGCTCACCCTTAGTGCACACAAAAATGCTTGTCCACAGGAACAATTTGCACACACAAATCATAATTCAGAGACGCTCTTACACACTCATGTACACATTCCCCAGCTATACCACCAGCTCACATTCACACACACATTTGCATCTAACACATGCATGAGTTTACCGACTGGTACTCTCAGATGGGGAGGGGAATTGGCCTCTGTCTGATTTCAGTGAACATACCCCTCTTCTCTCAGATAGTAGCAGCAAGAAGGCTGTGTCACGATCATGTACACAAACCCAGATATGCATATGCAATCCCATAACACGCAAACCCATAGCAAGGGGCGTACAACTGCAGGCACACTCAGATGCCTCCATATCCAAACACACTCAGGGACACACCCACACTGATTCTGGGATGGACTCCCACCCACAGGAAAACGCATTGGACCCTCATGTCAGCAAAGCACATAAAACTTTCTCTTCACATCCCTCACTTACACATGCTGATACACACACCAGGGCAGACCCAAACAATGTCACTTGATGTGAGACACACAGAAAAACACTGCTTCACAAATTGGCTGCCAAGTCTGAGACTGTGGAATGAACCATCTCACTTGGGTCCAGCCCAATACCACCTTCCCGCAGGGGCTGGACAGAATCTGGGCACAGTGGACAGTGTCCTTCAAAACACACACACACACACACACACACACACACACACACACACGCTTGCCTGCAAAGACCTCTCCTTCCAGCCAGGGGACCGAAAGAAGCTGTGGTGCTTACTGAAGGCTAAACAGGGGGGCTGGAGGAGTTGGGGCATCCCGGAGCAGAAGAGCTGAAGTCCCACGCATCCCAGACCCACCTATTGGGAGGAGTTCAGCAAAGAGACTGAAGATGGGAAGGGCTCCCAGAGGGGTGACAGCGGTGAGGGGAGGGGCTGAGGGAAGTTGGCAAGGGAGGAAGCCCCCTCCTCTCTCCTCAAGACAGCGGGACCATCATTATTAATCCCACTGAATACCCTCCATCTCCCAGGGAAGCTCTGTGGCCGGAAAGCAGGAGGATAGGGCCACAGAAGGGGATGGCATGGAGGGGGCAATCTTGGAGCCTCTGCAGGCAGTTTGAGCCCCTGCCTTAGGCTAAGCCCCTCTGCCTTCCAAGGTGGATGAGTTATGGGGATAAATATTCAGCGCATGTTGGACAGGTAAGGAACAGGGAGATGCTGGGGTGGGGTTAGGGCCGGTGGATGCAGGGGAGGGAAAAAGAGAGCGACGAAAAGAGATTCAAAGTCAGAGACAGAAAGAGACTGGAGAGACATAAATAGACTCAGAGAAGCAAACCAGAAGGAAAAGCAGAGAGAGAGAGAGAGAGAGAGAAAGAGAGAGAGAGAAACGAACTACTCCGATACGTTTAGGCACAACTAGACAGAGACCCTGAAGGTGGAGACATTCGGAGACCCCGAGGCCCGCCCCCATCGGAGACCCCGAGGCCCGCCCCCATGCAGAGCCCGGGTCCCTCGCAGCCCCACGAACCTCTCCCTCCCGCTCCGCCCCGCTCAGCCGGACCGGCTCAGTTCCGCAGCCCTGGCCGCCTCCGCCCCGGGCAGGAGCGAGCCTTGGCACTGGACGCTGCCCACCAATAACACGGCCACTAACAACAACAACAATGCTGCACCGCGCGGAGGCAGCTGGGGGTCCCGGCCCCTCCGCCCCTGCGTCCCGCCACCGAGCCCGGACAGGCATCCCTCGGGAAGGCACTCTCTGCCCGGGATCGCCGGGAGGTCGGGGCGCGGGGCCCCGGGGGCTGCGGCGGCGGCCACGGCGCGGGCACCACGCCCCCCGGGAGCGCCCCCTGCGCGGCGGCCACTCACGATTTTCTCGGAGGCGCCAGCGCGGGACACGGTGCCGTTGAGCCCCACGAGCGAGGGCAGCGTCTGCGACATCCAGTTGGTGACCATGGCCATGGTGCTCAGCACGGCCCCGATCTTGAGCAGCGGCACAGACATCGCGCCCCCGCCTCATGCCCCGCGGCCACCCGCCGCGCGTCCCTCGTCCGGCCGGCCAGCAGGCAGGCGCTCGGTCCCTCACCACCCAGCCGCCCCAGGGGCGCGCGCGAGCGGGGGCCGGGGCCGGGGCCGGCCGGGGGGCTCGGGGACGCGGGCTGCGGCTCGGCGCGCCTCGCGGGCTCCGCTTATAAAGCGCCGGCTCGGCCCCCACCCCCTCCCGCGCCTCCGCGCCGGGCACTTCCAGCCGCCGTGACGTCACGGCTCCGGCCCGGAGCCCGGCGGGGGGCGGGGGGCGGTGAGACGGCCCCCTCCCCTCCGCGCGCCGCCCCCGCGAGGGAACGCCCCCCAGGGGGACCCCGCGGGCGCCGGTCCCATCCCCCGCCGCGGCATCCCCAGCCCCGCCCCCGGCGGCATCCCCACTCCCACCCGGGGCACCCGGCTGCCACCTTGCACGCGCAGCCCCTCCGAGGTCGCCCGCGTTTAGAGTGGGTGTAGCCGCCCCATCTCCACCGCCCAAGCCGGCTGGGGGCCGGGGTCGCAAGTCCCCACCCCCCCCCGTCACTGTCGGGACACTAACCCGGCTCTCTAAACCCGAGGGCAGGCACGGGGGCGTGGGGCCGACCCCTGCGCTCCCAGGAATCGGGCAGCGAGGGTCTCCTGCGCCGGGGGACGGGGTTTCCCGGTCCCGAGACCACTCCGGGGTCCCTCATTAGTTTCGGGACCCGGGAAGCCCAGAGTGGCGTGACCCGAGCAGGAGACACGATTACGCGCAGGAGGTGCGGTGACGGGGGTCACTGGGGCGGCGGGAGGACTTCCCTGCGCATCCCAGGGCGGCCGCGGACCGGCCGCGAGACCCGGGAGCCGCCCGCGGCCGGCAGGCCGGTCCCAGGCCCGCCCCAGGCCCGCCGGACTCAACTCGAACTCGGGGTGGGGGCGGGGAACTTGGACTTCGGACCCTGTTCCTCGGGGACCCGAGCGCGGCCGGAGGCCGGCTGTCCCGGGAAAGGCAAGCGCAGCGCCCCCGGCCGCCCACCCGCCCATCCACCCACCCACGCACTCGCCGGCGGCGGGGCTGCGGGCAGCGCGGAGCAGCGCCCGGCGGGTTTTAATTTCCTCTGTTTTGCCTGCACTCACGCCCCCTCCTGGCGTCCCCGCATCACCTCGCGCCGCCGCCGCCGTCGCCCTCGGCCCGCGGCCGCCGCCGTCTGGAGGCGCCGATGACTCAGGCCTTTCCCGCCGCGGCTGCTTTCGGAGGGCTCGCCCCAGGAGAAGCGCAGAGCCTGGGGGTGGAGCGGGGGTCCTGGACTATCTTCTGAGCCCGACCACACCGAGGGGCAGAGTCCACACATCAGTGACCTCCAGCAAGGACTGCTCCTCTCTGCCTCAGTTTCCCCATTTGCAAAATGGATGGTGCTGAGAGCGGGTGGATCTGTTACAGGTAAATGGTTTGCCCTCCTGAACCCCAGTGATCTAGTGAGCATCGACTACATCCCAGAGAGCAACCGGCAAAAATGCCTACCTACGGGAGCTGTGGGGCGAGACACACAAGAAACAGACAAAGTGAAATGCAAATAAAATGTCAGGAGGAAGGGGGTCAGGGACTAAGGACCGGGGAGTAGATTTAAATTGAGGAAGGTTACAATTAAGCAGATATTTAAGAAGGCCAAGGAAGGAACCATTTGAATATCTGGAGAAGAATTCAAAGCAATAGAAACAGCAAGTGAAAAGGCCCTGGGGCAGGAATGTTCAAGGAATAGGAAAGTAGCCAGTGTGGTCGGAACAGAGTGAGCCAGGAGAAAAGAGAGGGAGGACAGCGCCTATAAAGCTCTTTGCAAAGTGTCTGGGACATGATGCATTTTTCATAAATAGCAAATGCCATTGTTGTTGTTATTTGCAAGTGAGAAATGACCAAAAAAAATTTTTAAAAGTGCCCTTGCTTACTTGTACCACAGCTTCCATTTATTAGCACTGAACACTACAAATGGACTTGCTAGCATTTATTGCAACCTCCCAAGAAAAGTACTGGTAAGTCTCCTTACACATAAGGAGACTGGGCTCAGAGCAGAGAGAGGAGGAGCCCAGGGAGACCCAGCAGGAAAAATAGGGACCCAGGATTTGAAGCCAGGTCTACCTGATTTAAGACCTCAGGAGCAGCTGGCTCCCGGCCTCCTGGCTCAGACAATTTGAAACCCAACGATACCTCTCATCTTCTCACCCGAGGGCGGTAGGTAACTGCCCTAGCTCAGCACATCAAGCTTCTCCAAGCAGTGACCTACTCCAGTAGTAGATCCCCTGCCGTATGCACCTCCTGGCCTCCCACCCCCTCCCGCTTCCCAGACTCCTCTCCCCAAAGGCATCCATTACCACTGAGCTACATCCCCCACCCGGTGTTTATTTATTTTTGAGACAGGTTTTCACTAAGTTGCTCAGCCTGGTCCAATCCTCCTGCCTCGGCCTCCAGAGTGGCTGAGATAAAGGCATGTGCCACTCACGGGCCTGGCTTTCCCCTTCTGCCGCCAAGTCCTCTCTTCCCTGATTTCAGACACACCTTATTACTCCCTAGTTTTCCCACTTCTGTAGCCTCACAGTCCCTCCCTACTTCCTAAATGTCCGCATCACCCTCCTAGGCTTTGTCCTGCCCCTGACCCTCTCATTTGGCACCCTCTATCTGCACCATCCCCCCACTCCCAAGGCTTTGGTTCCATCCGGCACACCCCTGCCTCAGGGCCTTTGCCCTGGCTGCTCACTCTACCCCAGATGCTCTTACCACAGCTGCCACATGGCTTGTTCCTCTATTTCATCTATGTCTCCTCTATATCCTTGCATGGGTCAGTCATGCCATGCCCTTCTCTGGGAAAACTACATTTCCCAGGTTCCTTTGCATACTGACTTCCTGTTAGGCTTAACCAATGGGAGGCACTGGAGGGAGATTGGAGAGTGGAGAGGGAGAAACCCAGGTATCTGGCCCCTTTACTTGAGGGGGGTGTGGGGGGGTGCTTTTGACTGTGTCTACCCCCCCATTGTCCCACAAGAGCCCCTTCCCCATTCCACCCCTTTGCAGGGTCCCTCCAGCAGCTTTCTGCTGAGGCCTGTAGCTGGATTCCCTGATCACGCCGTTTGGCTTCTCAACTCTTGCATCCTCCACTTAGCCAGTCCCCGGTATGAAATTCTCTCTCACTGATATGCCTGAGTGGTTTGTTTCCCAGACTTGACCCTGAGTGATATGGTCTTTAGGAAAGGGGTGCTGGGGACTAAACCCAGGGCCTCATGCCTGCTAAGCACAAGCTACCCCACCGAACTTACCCCCAAGTCCAGATATGGCCATCTTTTCTGAACAACCGTCCCTGACCACCTCATCTGCAACCAGAGCCCCCATGAAGCTTCACCCTTTACCCTACTTTATTATTTAACAGCATCAACATGTGATATCATTGTATCGTACTTCTGTTTGTTTATGGTCTGTCTACTCCACTAGACTGTAGAGCCCTAGGGCTGTCACAAACATGACTATGTTTTTCACAGCTGACTCTTCAGGACCTAGAACAGCACATGGCATATAGTAGATGCTCAAGAAATTGTTCTTTCTTTTTTTCTTTCTTTGTGTGTGTGTGTGGGTGGGTGGAAGTGTTGCTAAGGATCAAACCCAGGGCTTTGTGCATGTTGGGCAAGTTCTTTACTGTTGAGTAAATCTGCATCTCCAGGAAATTGTTCTTGATTGACTGACTAAATCAATCTAGTACCTGAAACTATCTATAGCCCAGATCTCCACCCAGAGCTCAGGCTACTAAACCCACCTGATTTTGGGACATTTCCACTAGTGTGTTTCACAGAACTAATGACACACTGCACCCATTACATTGGCATCAAATCAAAAGATTGTATCAAGTATTGATGGGGATGTGGAAAAACTGGAACCACATATGTTGCCACTAGGAATAGCAATTGTTGCAACCCCTTTGAGAAATAAGTTAGCAATTTCTTTTTCTTTCTTTTTTTTTTTTTGGTGCTGGGGATTGAACTCAGGGCCACTGGACCCCTGAGCCACATCCCCAGCCCTATTTTGTGTTTTATGTAGAGACAGGGTCTCACTGAGTTGCTCAGCGCCTCGCCATTGCTGAGGCTGGCTTTGAACTCGCGATTCTCCTGTCTCAGCCTCCCTAAGTGCTGGGATTACAGGCTTGAGTCACCGCGCCCGGCTAGCAATTTCTTAAAAAGTTAAACATAAGTTTGTCATAGGACCTAACAATTCCATCTATCCAAGAGAAATAAATCATACAATCATGGAAAGACAGGTGCCTGAATACTCAGAGCAGCATGATGCACAATGAATGTAGCCAAGCGCCCATCATCGGGCAATAGAGAAACGCACTGTGGTCTGTCAATACAAGGGAACCCTTTCAGCCACAAAAGGAACAACGATTGATATTTTTCTACAGCATGGATGAACCTCAAAAATATGTTGCTAAGTAAAAGAAGCGAGACAGAAAAGGTCACATATTTTATGATTCCATTTATACAAAATGTCCAGAAAAAGAAAATCAATAGTGATGGAAAGTAGATTTGTAAGTGCCTGGAACTGGGCTCAGCAGTGCGGAGGGGATGCAAACAGGCGTGAGGGATCTTCTGGGGGGGGATAGGAATGTCCTAAAATGGGGCTGTGGTGATGGCTGCATAACTCTGCCAGTTTATGAAAAGTCACTGAATTGCACAGTGAATTGCACAGGTGAATTTCATGGTGTGTGAACCATTCTCCATAAAAGCTGTTAAAAAGCAAGGAACAAGCTGGGCACAGTGGCGCACAACTGTAATCCCAGCAGCTCAAGAGGCTGAGGCAGGAGGATCTCAAGTTCAAAGCCAGCCTCAGCAACGGCGAGGTGCTAAGCAACTCAGTGAGACCCTGTCTCTACATAAAACACAAAATAGGGCTGGGGATGTGGCTCACTGGTTAAGCACCCCTGGGTTCCGGGGGCGGGGGAAGCAAGGAACATTCTTATACTTTCCCCATGACCCCCCCACCCAGGTGTGTTTGCACTAACATGAGAGTCAACACCTTCTGAAGGACTTAAGGATACTTGCTTCACCCTGGTCCTGGCGCTGAGGTACCCACAGTCAGAAATTAGAGGTTATTCCCCTTTAACTCCTTATTCTCCCTCCCTCCCCAGCACCAGAGCCAGTGGATCCTGATGCAGAAAATAGCTCAACAAAGTGTCTCTTCCTCTCCTCATCATCACTCTGAGCATCCTGCTGGAGAGCCACTGAAATAAATGGGGTCCAGGGTGCGGTGGCACATGCCAGTAATCCCAGCAGCTCCAGAGGCTGAGGCAGGAGGATTGTGAGTTCAAAACCAGCCTCAGCAAAAGTGAGGTGCTTAGCAATTCAGTAAGACCCTGTCCCTAAATAAAACACATAATAGGGCTAGGGATGTGGCTCAGTGGTCCAGTGTCCCTGAGTTCAATCCCCAGTACCTCCCTAAAGAGAAATGGGGGCCTCCTCCAAAAACATTTCCCAGGAGGAAAAACAATTCACAACTTTCAGAGTAATATTAATCATTGCTTGTCAGGGTACCCGGCATCATTTGCAGCAAGGCACAGGTAACAATAGCTCACTTAACTCAGAATAGACAAGACTATAGTTCCCATTTTAAAACAGGAAATAGAGGCACAGAGATGCTAAGAAACTTTCCCAAAGGCACCCAGGTTTTGATTTGGGTCTCCATACTACTGGGTTATTTGAACAAGTTCACAAGGTGGGAAGAATGAAGACTAATCCCTACCTCATATCATGTACAAAAACCAATTTTGAATGGATTATTGATCTAAGTGTGAGAGACAAACAGTAAAACTTTCAGGGGAAAACATGGAAGAATATCTCCATTACCCTGGGGCAGGCAAGCATTTTTAAAACAGGACCCACTAACAAGCACCGACTGTGAAGAGAAAAAAATTATGATCTGAACTATGTTAAAATTAAGAAATTCTATTGATTTTAAAAAAAATGTTAGAAGAATGAAAAGGCAAGCCACGGGGTAGGGGAATATATTTGTAATCCTTATGTTCAATAAAGAACTCATGTTCTGGCTTTATATTTATGTAAGATATGAATGTGTGTGTTTATATACAATCTGGACACACACACACACACACACACACACACACACCTTTGGACAAAGCAATAAGGAAAAAGCAGGCAAAACATTGAACAGACAAAAGGGGATATCCAGGTGGTCAATCAAGAGGTGAAAAGTACTTAGCATAATTAATCATCAGAAAATGCAAATTAAGTCTACAAGGAGGAACCACTATGCACCCCGCGGAATGTCTGAAATGAAAGAGGGACGCGCAGGCGTGGAGGAGGATGCGCAGCCGTGGGAATGCGCCCCCTGCTGGCGGGAGGGGGAGCTGCGGCCCTCTCTGGAAGAGGCTTTGGGGTTCTGGAAGCCTGTTCAGGAGGACCGAGCCCGCAGTTCCACTCCTTGGTTTACAGAGTGGAACCTCGGCATTTGCAGATTCCTACTGGCAAATTTACCTATTTGATACGACTTATTTGTATGTCTAAGGCCAACTGCTGGGACTTTTGTGGTAATTTGTGGCGACATGCAGAGAATCCAAATATTGCCTGAACTGACTGGGCAGGTTCCCAACTGAGGCTGAACAAGGAGATGACTTTGTTTCACACTATAAACGAGTACATTGGGGGGGGGGTACTGGAGATTGAACTCAGGGGCACTCGACCACTGAGCCACATCCCCAGCTCTATTTTGTGTTTTATGTAGAGACAGGGTCTCACTGAGTTGCTTAGTGCCTCGCCGTTGCTGAGGCTGGCTTTGAACTTGCGATCCTCCTGTCTCAGCCTCCCTAAGTGCTAGGATTACAGGTGTGAGCCACCACGCCCAGCTAAACGAGTGCATTTTTAACAGTCTACTTGGTGTCCTGTTTTCCACGCTTTTGTGCATTTTGCCGGCGACTTCCTGTCTTGAATGCTACCCTCCACAGAGTGCGGAGGTGCTGTCTAGCATTCCTCAGCACAAGAAGGATCTGACAAAGGCCATGTCTGAGACCAACTTTATCTGGGCATGAGTTACAATGCTGTTGGCCAAGAGTTTCATATTAATCAAATTTTAAAAGTTTGTAAAAAGAAAAATTTTTAAAGGAAATACACATAAAACGGCATTTTCTGTTATTCCATTAACAAAAATGTGGCTAAAGGCTTTCTGACAGGGTGACACATGTTTGCAAGGATGTGGGACTCTAGGGCACCACAGCTGGGAATGTAAAAGGGCGCAGCTGCTGCGGAAAACAGGATGAAGGATCTCCAAAAATTAAACATAGAATTACTGTATGATCCAGAGACTCCACTCCTGGGTGTAGACACGAGAGAATCAAAGCAAGGTCTCAGCCAGATATTTACACGCCCATGTTCACAGTAGCATTATCTTTAATAGCCAAGAGGTGGGAGCCATCCAAGTGTCCAGGTACAGCTCAACAAAATGTGGTCATCCTTGTGATGCAGTAGGATTCAGCCTTAAACAGAAGAAAATGATCCTAATGGACACAGATGAACCAAGAGAAATAAGCCAGTCACAAAAGGACAAACACTTTGTGGTTCCTCTTATAGGTGATTCTATAAGGACATCTATGGACCATCTAACTCATACAAACAGAAAGCAGAATGGGGGGTGCCAGGGGCAGGAGGGAGGGGGATGAGATGTTTAATAGGTACAGAGTTTCGGTTCTGGAAGATGAAGAGTCTCAGAGACTGGTTGTGTGTGACTTTTCTTAATGTTACTGAACTGAATACTAGGAAATAGTTATGATGGTCAATTTTATATTTGTATTTTACTCACAACTGAAAAATTTTTAAATCTTTCATTTGAACTCTCTCTCTTCCCTGCCCCCTCTCTTCTATTGTCGGCTCAATAAATTCTAAAACGCTTAACACAGCACCCAACATCTTTAGAGTCAGATCACAGCCTCTTTTTCCAAGTTCACCTCCAAATCTAACCTCCCCAGGGACCCCAGCCACACGCCACCCTAGTGCCCATTTCCAGAACACACTGCATGCTTCCTGGTCTTGTTAGCTTGGCCAACAACCTTCTGCTCCAGGACTGTCCACTCTCCAGTCTTCACCCACTTGACCCTCAAGGGGAGCCCCTTCCCCAGGAAGCCTGTCTGACTTGACATTTGGCACAACGGACCACATCAGCTGGTGGACTGAAAGCCACTCCACAGCGAGCTCTGTCACATCTCTCACACCCCCAGTGCTTTTCTCAGTGACTCTTTTCATAGGGATCACAAGAGAAGTGAGAAATAGAAAGAACTGGGGATCCGTGGTGGTGCCGTCTGGGGACCTAAACAATGAGGAACTATTCGCCTCTTCATTCACTGGTCTCAGCTGACTTTGCCTTTTGGGTTCTTTCTTGACACCTTGTCTTCTTATCTGCTAAGTAGGACTCAGATGCTAGTTGCCCAGGATTGTCAGAACTATGTGTAAAGTAAAAGTAGACCGGCACCGAGCGACTACTGGGTTTCCCAGGAGCCATGCAAATAAGCTCTTGCATACAGACCTCAGAGAATCCATTCCGACTACTCTCTGCTCTTTCCTGGTTTCGACTTGGTGTGTGGCTGAGCCATGGATGGATGAAATTGGGATAGACTGGGTTTCCATCTGGGGGCGAAGGTGTATTGATATTCTGCTAACTAAAAGTGGAATCAAATGCTGCTCCTGTCAGGACACCCTCTTCCCAACACAGCCAGGCTCACAACATCCAGAGAGGTAAATTCCACACCACTGCCTGAGCACAAACTATCACCCAGCCCTTGGTGTGCGGTATAAGGCTTGAAATAGAGAAGGTTCTCAGCAAATGCCTTCCAAAGGAATATATGAATGCACAAATAAATTATAACTGCAAGTTACTGGCTCCCCAAAACTGACATTGAATTCTAGAGAGACAAAACCATCGCACATACTAACCACTGGGCTTGTAAGAAATACACCCCTCCTCACATGACTGACCCATAGGGAACAGAGTCATGGTGCACACATATCCATAGGTATAACTGTGGTACAAACATGTCCCAGTGCCAGGTTTAGCCAATGCTGAGTACAGCTGGACCTCTGTATCCTTGGGATCCACATCTGCAAGTTCAACCAATCCTAGATCAAAAATATTTGGGAAAAAATTGCACCTGTATTGAACATCTACAGACCTTTTATTCTTCTTCATTATTTTCTAAATAATACAGTATAACTCTTTCCATAGCATTTACATTTTATTAGGTATTGTAAGTCATCTAGAGATGATTGAAAGTCTACAGGAGGGTTGCATAAGTCCTATGCAAAAGGGACACCACTGCGCATAATGGACTTGTACATGGGCAGGTTTTGGTATCATAGGAGGATCTGGGACCGATCTCCTGCAGATACAGAGGCACAACTGTGACAATCCCTGAACATACACACTGTCGCTGAGCATACACAGACACTACAGATGATTCCTATGAGGCCAGGATTAAAGTGCAGCAAGTTGTACAGGAGCAGAATTGAATCCCATTTTTATTTGAATTTTTGACATTTTGTGCATAGATAATTTTGCATAATTTTTGCCTTTAAAAAAAAATGTTAGCTGGGTGTGGTGGTGTACACCTGTAGTTCCAGTAACTCAGAAGCCCGAGGCAGAGGATCACAAGTTCAAGGCCAGCCTGAGCAACTTAGCCAGATCCTGTCTCAAAATAAAAATCAAAAAGGGCTGGGAGTGTAGCTCAGTGGTAGAGAATCCCTGGGTTAAAACCGTAGTACCACAAAAAAATTTTAATTAAAATTTTTTTTAAAATATCTGAATCTCTTTAAATTTTGTACTAGAAACAAGTGTCTAACTTATGTTAGCTTAAGACAAAACACACACACACAAGCATCACGCACACAGGAACAAAGTGCCTGCACAAACCCAGCTCCACCACTAGGTGTCGCCCCAGCTCCTTATCTTAGGCCTAGCCCGGACGAGGCTCTTGGCGTTGAAGTCTTGAACATTTCATTTAACCCCACCTGGGACATTCACCGGTTCTGAAGGAGCTAGGGAAGAACAGCGTCTTAACCCTAAACAGCGCTGCCCTACAATGGATTTCCAGCACAAGTAAGCAAGATAGGTTTTCTTAATGCCTCTGCTCCAGGAGTAAGGAGTCCCCTCATTCTCTCACACAATGGGTCCCCCTTAGCCACGGAAAGTTCCATATATAAATAATTCATAAGGTTTTTTTTTTTTTTGTATCAGGGATTGAACGCAGAGGCACTTAACCACTGAGCCACATCCCCAGCCCTATTCATTTTTTTTTTTTTTCATTTTGAGACAGGATCTTGCTAAGCTGCTTAGGGCCTTGCTGAGTTGCTGAGGCTGGCTTTGAACTTGCAATCCTCCTCAGACTCCCAAACTACTGCTGGGATTAAAGGTGTGCATCACCACATGCCTGGCTTCATAAGTTTTTAATTGCACACTTTTTTTTTTTTTTTTTTTTGGTGCTGGGGGATTGAGCCCGGGGCTTCATGTATGCCAGGCAAGCACTCTACCACTGAGCCACATCCCCAGCCCAGTTACACACTATTCTTAATAGTGTGGCCAGAACCCAGAGCAACTGGGACAACCCTGGCACCCCTCTGCACTGTCCTGCCTGGGACATGGATCCTCCCTCTGTGCAGGATCATGGATCCTTCCTACGTGATAGTTATCAGATTGGCTGTGTTGGTATTTCAGGGCTGTGTTCAAGTATCTCTTATTTTACCCAATAATTTTTCCAAAGCATAAGTATAACGATATAAAAGAACCACCAGGGAGTGAAATATGGAAGAACAGAATAACTCAGGTACGGGTAATGTGCAAGAACATGCACAGCATATTGGATCAAACAGCAGATACAGACTTTGGTACTATCCCACATCTCAGGCATCTACTGGGGTTTTTGGAATGTACTCCTCCTTAGTTTAGAGGGAACTACTGCACAAAAATTTCATGATTTGAGAAAGAGACCCTGTATGTAAGGGGATTCACCCATCCATACATTCAACACATATTTGCTGAGCACCTACTGTGTGCCAGGCTCTGTTCTAGGCACTGGAGAGATAATGAAGTTTGCCTGATGAGCCTCCTGTTCTAGTATGGAGACAGACACGAATGAACAGACAAATCATGGAAAGGTAGTAACAAGGGTGATAAAGAAAAATAACAGTAAGAGCTCAGAGAGCGGGAGGAGGGAGGCTATTTTAGATGGCTGTCAGGGCAGTCTTCTTGGAGGAGGTGACATATAAGCAGAAAAAAGAGAGGGAGGAAGTCAAGTAACTGTTCTTAGGGGAACAGCGTCCCAGGCAGAGGGAATAGGAAATGCAAAGGTCCTGGGGCATCTGATCCAGACAGGACTCTCTCTCCCCACCATGCTCTGGAGATCCCCTGAAAGAGCTGACTCTGAACCCAGATAGTGCCAATGATAGTTAGATTGTAGGGAGGACTTACTTCCCAGGGGTCAGGAAGAGGGAATTTTTTTCTTAGGAAAGATGATGGGCTTAGAGGTATGAGGTCCTCTGGTTGCTTCAGGTCATTCACAGAGCCACTGGGAGAAACCGTGGATGGGGGAACAAGACCTCTTACATTGCAACTGTTTTGCTTTCGAATTAAATTTAAACTCTTGCCCTCAACCCACAAGTTCCTATGTGGTCTTGCCATTCTGGAGTCCTCTGGCCACACGGCACGTACCCCCAACTGTCCCCACCTCAGGGCCTTTGCACCTGCTATTCCTCCTGCTTTGGATGCTCTGCTTCCAGATACCCACACACAAGGTACTCCTTCTTTCAGGTGTGGCCTCAAATGCCACCCCTCATAGAAACCTCCCTGACCACACCTGCTCAAATAGTAACTTCTCATCGCTTTTTTTTTTGGTAGTAGGGATTCAACCCAGAGGCCCTCTACCATGGAGTGCTATACCATGGCCCTTTTATTTATTTATAATATTTATTTATTTATTATAGATAGGGTCTGGCCCAAACTTGTGATCCTCCTGCCTCAGCCTCTGAGTAGCTTGGATTACAGGCGTGTGCCCCTGTACCTGGCTCCACTAGGTTTGGTTTTGTTTTTTAAGATGGACGCAATATCTTTATTTTATCTATTTGCATGTGGTGCTGAGGATCGAACCCAGTGCCTCACACATACCAGGCAAGCGCTCTACCACTGAGCCACAGCCGCAGTCCCTCCACTAGCATTCTTTAATCTCCTTTATCCTTTTTATTGTTCTTCGTGTCATTCACATGGTATGATATATTTATGTCGTTCTTGTCTGTCTCCCCTGCCAGAAGGTCAGCTCCACGAGGGCAGGGATTGGGTGACTTGTCTCGTGGCTGTATCTCAATTATTTAATCATATCTGTTGATTGAAAGGATGAATAAACGATTTCTAAGAATGACACATGGAGGAACCCATTGGTGATTGAGGGGAGGGTCTCTGGGAAGCCACCGAGGGAGCCAAGAGGGGGCAGAGCGCCCTCTCGCGGGGCTTAGCAGAGGGCTGAAACCGTGTTCCCACCAGGCAGCACTGCAGCCCACGCAGGACTCCATCCGCCCCGCCCCAACTCGTGCTCCCACCTTAGCCCCGCCCCGTCTGCTCTTCAGCCCCGCCTTCACGGCGCTCTAATTAGTCCCGCCCCCCAGCAGTCCTGTTTAGCCCCGCCCCCAAACAAGTCCTTCCCTGCCCTGAGGTGCGTGGGACTCACCCTAGCTGCACCTCCCTCGCAATCTCTCTGGCACCACTAGGCGAAAGATCGGGAAATCTAGTGTTCTCTAGGGACTGGCACGGTGAGGGCAATCCCCAGGTGATGATTCCAAGAAGTCTTCAGGGAAACCAAATTTAACTTCATCCTGGTTATTTTTTCCAGCACTTCAAGTGTGTGCCTCTTGGTCTCTCTCTTTCTCTCTCATGTGTCCCTCTTTGCTTTTCTCCAGCTCACATATCAGTTGAGTACCTACTATGTGCAGCCTGATGCCAGGTGCTAGACACAATCCTTTTCCCGCCTGCTGTGTAGGTGCTGAGATGGGGAAATGAGAGAGAGGGGACCCCACAACCTCTCCTCATGGAAATCCTCCTGTCTAGAATATATCCTCCATCCCTCCCACCCACCTCCAACTGTGGGTGGGCACAGCTGATTCCTTTCTTATCTTGATAAGGTTAAGGAAGGTGCTAGACTGTTTTTCTTCTGAGTTTCCACCTGAAAACCCCACCTAGTGACATATACACAGGCACTGTCCATACCCATGAAGTGAATTCATCAAAATAGTAAACTTGTGCCTCAAGAACCTGCCTGGTTCAGTCCTGTCTCTGCCACTCCTGAGCCATCTGGGCTTGAGCAAATGACTGTACTTTGCTCTGCCTCAGTTTCCCCGTCTCTAAAATAAGGGTGACAATAGCATCCACCTGTAGGGCACTGAGGAGAGTAAATGCTTTGGCTGAGGCTCTGTGCTTGAAACAGTGCCCTGCACATAAGGAGCACTTATGAATGCTTGCTGTTATAATTATTATTTCATTATTTTTGGTCCCAGCTCCCCCCCCAGCCCCTACAGATCTTAGAACTTGGGAGTGTTCCCACCCCCAAGATGGAGGAAAAAGAGGTCTTTCAATAGCTGAAGAAAGCTTGAACTCTCCACATTTTGCAAGGCTCCCCAAACCTCCCCAAGCGTCGGGGTACCACAGGGAGACAGACGGGCATCTGTGAGAACAGGAATGGGGTGTACAGGAAATCCACACGCATGCATGCACGCATGGGTACATGGATGCCCTCGTTTGCACACACAATCCCCCCACACCCTCTTTTAGAGTGATTTATTCAAAGGCACAGAATGGCCCATGGTCATCCCAGAGCTCTCACTCAGTCACACACCTGGTCACATGCGTTTTGTACAACACCCAGGCATTTGGATATGGTCATGCAGAAACTGTCACACAGTCCTTGACACAGCTATGGCTGCACAAATACCACCGGGATTTATATGGTCCTCACTTGAATTGATGTCACACCGCCAGTCACACACACACACACACACACCCCTGGCATGGGAAGCTCACAAGCCTCACAGTCACACTGTCACACACAGACTCTCCCTCACGTACAAACACCCTCTCCTAGTCACACCCCAACTCACTCACAGTTGGACAAACACCTGCACGGCCACACACACAAACTCCCCTCGGTCACACCCAGCGAGACACAAAGACACGTTTATCCTGCACCCCCACCAGCACCTCAAACACGTCCCCATCAGTCACTCACACGTGAGTCCCGCCCCCTTCCCCACTCTGGGGGTGCAGATGAGAAGTAGGGGGCTTCAGAAGCTAGCACCTCGGCCATGATGGGAAAGTGAAGGGTAAGCGACATCCTAAAGCCCCACGAAGTTTCCCCCTGCACCCCACTCAGCTCCAGCGAGAAGGCGGGGTGTGGGCTCCAGGTCACCGAGGGGTTAAGAGCCCCAAAGCAGGGATCATGCTGTCCCCCAGATCATCCCAGCTTGAGATTGCATCTGAAGTCCCCCTACTACTCCCCCAAGCCAGGGTGGATGTCCCAGCCCCTCCCCCGCTGCGACCCCCGCCCCTCGTCCCTCGCCACCCTGCAGCTTGGGGGGGCTCGTGGAGACCCCGACCTCGTCTCCCTGGAGCCCGGTGCGCGCCCCTGCCCTCCGGGACTGCCCCGCGCCCGCACCTGCCCGCCGGGCCCCTACCTGTCCGGCGAGGCCTGAGCACAGCAGCGGCAGCAGCAGCAGCGGCAGCGGCGGGACCGTGAGCGGCCACATGACGCGCCCCCAGCCCGGCGTTCCGTCCCCCCCGCCCGCCCTAGCGGCGCCTCGGCGCGGGGACCGCCACCAGGCGCGACCCCGCCCGCGCGGCAGGGGCGACCCTCCACCGCCGCCTCCCCCGCCTCGCCGGCGGCCGGGATTCCGCCCCAGCCCCGCCCCCGCTCGCTCCCAGTCTTTGTTGCGGGCTCCGCCCCCCGCCCCGCCCCCAGCCCGTCTTCGGGCGCCGAGAAGCCGGGTCGGGGGGACCCGAGAGGCGGGAGCTGGCACTGGCGCAGGGAGCCGGGGACAAGACCCAGCGCCCCACCCCAGGCCATCATGGGAGTGGGTCACGGAGATGGGGCGAGGGCGTCCGTCACGTGCTCGTCAGTTTCAACCTTCCAGGATATTTCCCACGTTGGGAATGGAGGGGTGGGGAGCGCTGGGGGAGAGGGAGTTCGGAGGCAGGCCTGGTGGCCGAGGAGAAATGACAGGCGAAGAGAAGTCATCCAGGAACTCAGTAATCTACGGAGAAACTGAGGCACAGAGCCTGTGAAATTGGAAGTTGGGGAAGGGGCCGACGCCAGGGCAGGGGCAGGTAGTGCAGAGATGGACCCTGTCCGTGAGAGGCAAAAGCGGAAGCAGGAAAGTGACATTGAGAGAGGCCGGTGGGGATGACCAGGGGGGTGGACCTGGCCTCCTGCGGGGTCATCTCATTTCCACTCTCCCTGGGCGCCCTTTCCCTAGGGCTCTCCAGATGGAAACCTTCCCCTCCCCCAGCCCCCAGCCACACCTGGACAGCCTCTCCTTGTTCCTGTTTCAAGGGCCCAAAATGACAGACCAGATTCCCAAGAGAACCAAAATATTAAGGCTGCCTCCACAGAAGCATTTGCATATGAAGGGCGTCCTTGTCCTGTCTGCCTCCTCTGGGGAGGCTCTGCAGCCCTTCTTGGCCTCTCACTGCGTCACCTGGTCACCTGGTCTCCCCGTAGCCCTTCAGTGGCTCTTTTGGGGGAGGGTAAGTAAATCAAATTATGGAAGAATCTGCCATAAAATATGGGGAAGAGGTGAGAAAAGCTGGTATGTTTCTGACCCTACTGTGTGCCAAGCAGATAGCATATTATGGTGATTTGGGGGGGACACAGTGGAAGAGCTTGGTGTCCAACAATCCTGGCTCTGTCATTATTTTGCCATGTGATCTCAAACAAGGAGTTCTCCTTTTTAAAAGACTTGTTTCCTCCCAGCATCTTCCACCATTGGGGGACGTCTGTGACCCAGGAGCAGATAGTGCACTCGGTCCTCAGAGCACATTGCCACAGAGCAGTTGAGGACACTGGCCATGGGATTGGGGCACCAGTCAGAATCTGAGCCTGAGAAAACATCTCATCTGTTTCTCTACCTCCTTTTTTGACATGGGAGGCTGTCCTTTGCTGGATTCTCAAGCCAAACCTGCAGAAAGAGCATGTAGGTTGGTACATTATGAAAACTCTTGACTAAGAGTGGGCACCCTTGTAAGGGGTTTTGTTTCAGGACCATGAACAGTGTCCTCCTTGGGCTCCGATCAGGGACATGGTCACTGTTATGGCCAGGCTATGGCCCGTGTTATTGGCTAAGCTTTGGCCAAAATGACTTCAGGTCCACCTCTCATCTGTTCTCTGCTCTCTTCTGTAGTAGGGGAGATAGTGCTCATAAACTACATTTCCCAGGCTCCCTTGACTCTTGCAAACTACATTACCCAGGCTCCCTTGCCTCTGGTTAGGCTCAGCCAAATGGGAGGTCTGGAAGGAGATTGGAGGGTGAAAAGAAAGTCTAAACCAGAATGTTTCTCCCCCTCTCTCCACTTTGGGTGTCACTAGCAGTGGCTGTTGGGTCTTCTCGGATGTCTCAGCCCCATTAGGTGTCACCCATCATGGTTCAACTCTGTCCAGGTGGCTGTGGCTCTGGGTCTCCTGCAACTACCTTCTCGGTTGGTTCAGTCCCTTGGAAAGATGGTGACTTGCTGCTCTGGGGCTGATGCTCTTTTTCCTCCATGCTCTTCAAACCTACCCAGTGCCTCTGTGACTGGTTCTGCCTGTGAAATCCCCTCTATTGAACTAGCTGGCTTGGGCTCTGGTGTTTTCAGACTGGACCGAAGCCAACACATTCAATGCTATTATCGTGACCATCGCCATGGTCAGTGGCGATCCAAGTGCCCTCATCATGCTGTGGTCAGTGTCCTACTGAATGGTGATCTGTGCTGTCGTCAGCATCCTGGTTCTGCTGGGGTCAGCATTGTGGTCATTGCTGGTCATTCCTTGTTCTGCTGTGGTCATTGTGGTGACCAGTATTGTCCATGTCCTGGCCACCATGGTCCTGGTGCTGTGTCCTTGTCCTGAACTTGCTTTCAACAGAGGCCTGGCCATACTGTGGTCAAAATTATGATCAGGTCACACTGTGGTCAGGGTCCTACTTGGTTTCCTGGTTGTACTGCGACAGCTTCGAAGTCAGCACTGGGGTGGCTGTTGTGATGAGTGTGGTGTCTGCAGTTTAGTGGTCAGCACTGGGAACCATCCTGGATGCCAGATCAGGGTCAGATTCCCAAGGATCTCATGTGGCAGAACTGATTAAACTGGGTGGGTCAGTGCCTGGCGTCAGGCAAAGGTCACTGTGACATGTGGGAAGCGGGAAGGACATTACATCTTGCCACCCTGTCACTTGAATTTCCCTAATTGGTGCTTAGGCAGCCATTGGCTCTGCTCCCCAGGGACCCCTTCATGTGCCTAACTGAAGCACACAGCTCACATGGTGTTTCCTCACACCATTTAGGTATGGCTGCATCCATCACAGGGAAAATGATCGAGAAGTTCATGAATGAATGAATCTCTAGCATGCATGTCTACATATGCCTTTGTTCTTGCTAAGCCCTGTCTTTAATCTTCAGGGTCCTTTGGTAGCAGTTGCAGAAACCCAAGTTTGGCAAAAAAGAAGGGCTAGGCTACGGATAGAGCTCAATGGTAGAAAGCTTGCCTAGCATACATGAGGCCCTGGCTTCAACCCCCAGCACTGCAAATAAAGAAAAAGAAAAAATATATATTGGCTTACATATCTGAAAACAATAATCCAGGGGTAATAGAATTTAGGTATGGCTGCATCCATGCAGTTCTGTTCTATCATCAGGCTTCTGTCTCTCTCCATTTCTTTTCTCGTCTGTCTTCCGTGAGGAATTCTCTTTTAGACAAGAGGTGACAACATCAGTTCCTAGAGGCTTCTGTCTTCCAAGATCAGCAACATTAGCAAAAAGAGATCTTGCAAAATAGTGACTGTGGTCCATCGCCAGTCACATGCCCATCCTGAACCAATCTGAGGGATATGGCTCAGCCAGACCAGGCTCAGAGGTCATCTCCCTGGGACCAGAGAGTGCAGTCAGTCTGCCTCAACTGCACTGGGTGGGAGATGGGAAGTAGGGGATCTGGAACTTTACCATTAAGAGAGAGAAGGTGCTGTATGGGTGAAGCAAAGGACAGCAGGGTGCGTCCCCACCCCACCCAGCCTCCTGGTGTGCTTCCTGTATCACGGTCGGTAAGGCTGACACTGTGTTTCCAGACTCCCTTGCAGCTACACTCCGTGTGCCAATTAGTTTCTGTCAATCCGGAGCCTGAGAAGTGGAAGGTGGAAGCAGGAAAGTCATCTTCCCGCTGCCTTGGTAGAGGCAACTGCCACCACAGTTGTGGAGACTTTGGATTTTCCTGCTTCCTGCCACAAACGTCATCACCCACTTTCATCGAGAGGCAATTGCAGTAAAAATGAAGGTGGCCCCTAAATCTCTACATTGCAACTATAGCTGTGGATTCTTTTTAGTAACAGCTCTATTGAGATATAACTCACATACCATGCAATTCACGCTTTAGCACGTACAAGTCAATGGCTCTTGGTATATTCCATCATTAGCTTTAAGTGGTGATAAAATATATATAACAAAAAATTGGCCATTTTGACCATTTTAAGTGTGCAATCACTGCATTCATTCCCTGCACCATGGAGTTCAACCAGCACCACTATGTATTTCAAAATTTTTTCATCATCTCAAACAGAAATCCTGCAACCATTAAGCAAGGTCCCCTGTTCTCCCCGTCCCAGCCCCTGGCAATCTCTCATCCACTCTGTCGCTGCCTGGTCTACATGTTCCCTATAAGTGGAATCACATGGTATTCGTGCTGTATGCCTGGCTCCTTCCACTTACAACAGCGTTTCAAGATCCACCCATGCTGTAGTGTGCATCCAAACTTTAGTTCTTCTTCTGGCTGAATAACATTCTGTTGTATGGATAGATCACACTTTGTCTGTCACAGTGATGTATTCTTTATTTTGTTTTATTTTTTTGCAGTTCTTGGGACCAAATCCAAGGCCTTGCATTTGCTAGGCAAGTGCTTTAACTCTGAGCTGCATCTCCAACCCCTAGGATGTATTCTTGAAGCCAACAGCTGGGGGAGGCGGGTGTTAGGATTTCACACCTTCCTGCTGATAAACAAGGCAGAGCTTGTGGGAGAGCTATGGACAGGTGATTTCCTATGCTGAGTCATCCTAGGGGCTCCTCCTAGAGACCACTTCACTCATGTTCTTTGCTTTTTCTTTGTAGGGCTGGATATTAAATCTAGGACCTCACACATGCTAGGCAAGAGCTCCACCTCTGAGCTATGAGCTGTATCTTCTCCCTTCTTTCTTTCTTCCTTCCTTCCCTGTCCTCTTCCTTCTCCTCTCCCTCCTCCTCTTCCTCCTTCTTCTCCTCCTCCTTCTTCTTTTCTCTCTCTCTCTCCCTTTCTCTCTTCTTCCCTCCCTCCCTCCCTCTTTCTCTCAGTACTACTAAGGATTGAACCCAGGATCTGATACATGCTGCTAAGCAAGCGATCCCTTTTGATTTTTTAATTTAATTTTATTTTATTTGAAGCAGGGTCTTACTAAGTTGCCAAGGCTACACTCAAACTTGAGATCCTCCTGCTTCAGCCTCTCAGGTCATTGGGATTACAGGCGTGCACCACCAGACCTGGCACCTTCCACCACTTTGTAAGTACCAAGATCCCTGATATCTTAGTCCATTCTCTGTTGCTATAACAAAATACTTGAGGCTGGAGATGTTATGAGAAAATAGAGCTGAGTGTGGTGGTGCACGCTTGTAATCCCAGTACTTTGGGAGGCTAAGACAGGAGGATCGTGAGTTCAAAGCCAGCCTCAGCAACGGTGAGGCACTAAGCAACTCAGTGAGACCCAGTCTCTAAAAGAACACAAAATAGGGCTGGGGAGGTGGCTCGGGGGTTGACTACCCTGAGTTCAATCCCCAGTACCAAAAAAGAAAAAAGAAAAGAAAATAGTTTGTTCAGATCACAGTTCTAGAGGTTCAAGAGCAAGATGTCTGCATCTGCTTGATTGGTGAGGACTTGATGGCAGATGGCATCACAATAGTGGGAGCGTGTTTGGAAGCCAGGGGGATTCAGAGTCACATGGTAAGAGAGGAAGCCAGGGGGATTCAGGAGTCACACCTGCTATCTCTATAACCGCACACTCACTCTCCCAGGTACCAGCCAGGGTCCTGTGAGGACTCCATTGGTCCCTTCCAAAGGCAGCACCCAAAGACCTAATCACCTTCCACTGGGCGCCGCCTTTTAAAGGTTCCACGCCCTCAGCATTACCATGCTGAGGACTCAGCTCCCAATCTATGAGCCTTAGGGAACACGCTTAAAGCACATGGAAACCACAGCACCTGGTGTCGGTTCTCCTCTTCCCCAACTAAGCCCTGATGGACATGTGCTTGGAATGGTCGTTCTCCTTAGCTGTCTGGGAAGAACGTCAGCACGCCCGTGGCCCTGGTGGCGCAGGCCACATCTCCCTCCTAACACCAGCCCCACTCATGGAGCCCCGAGCACTGGGCTAGACGCCCCAGCCTCACTTCTTGCATTCTCGCAACACTGTGAGGTAGAGACGGTGATCCCAATTTACAAATGAGAAGTTCGAGGCTCAGAGGTTAAGTAACTGGCCCAGGTCACCCAGCTATGAGGAGCAGATGTGGGATTCCAACCCCGCTCCACCTGCCCCAAGCCCACCTCTGGACCTCGCAGCACCACCGTGAGGCCGTGTGCTCCGCATCTTCCCTTCTCCATCAAAACCATGTAGGCGCTAAGTAACTCAGCGAGACCCTGTCTCTACATAAAACACAAAATAGGGCTGGGGATGTGGCTCAGTGGTCGAGTGCCCCTGAGTTCAATCCCTGGTACCAAAAAAAAAAAAAAAAAAAAAACCATGTAGGCAACTGAGACTCGATCCTACTGGGGCCTCAGGGAAACAGCGCAGACTCCAGACCTCAGAGCTCCCCTGAGGGTGAGTGGGCAGGTGTTTATTCCCCAGGTCCCGCCTGTCGTGGGCAGCAGCGACCATCGCCTAAGCACGCCCGGTTGGCCCAGGGGTGAGCTGGAAGGAGAGTGCATGGGGACAGCTGTGGCCCAGGGAATGCAGGGCACCCATGGTGTTTCCTCAGCCCCTTTTCTCAGATGGAGAAATCAAGGCTTAGCGAGGTGAAGACTCTCTCCCAAAGCCTGGAGAGCATGCAGGACAGGGCTGGATGCCAGCTTGATGTTGTCTAACTCCGGACATGAGACTCTATGCTGCGGGTGGAGGGGATACCTGGGATTCCCACGGCCTGGCCGTGCCCAGGTGAGCTGAGCACCCCCACCTCCTCCCCAGCCCTGCATCTCCACGGGGATCGTACCAGGTGGCCTCCGGCTCCAGGCCTCCCGATCCTGCCCCTCCAAGTGTTCACACAGATGGGAACACAGTCTCTTTCCAAGTCCCAGAGGAGGTGTTGAGGGAGGCCTGGGTTCAGCCCTGGACCCTCAGGGTTCTCAAAGCTGTCCTGTCTGATCCACCACTCAGCCTTGCTCTTTTCTCCTCTTGGACATTTGTCACTGTCCAGTTGCTGCCACCAAAGGGACTCCTTGCCCCTCAGGCATCACACACACATGCACACCTGCCAAATGACCCAGTTGTGGGACGGGAACTTGGCGCTCGGTTACCCAGACGGAGCCTCCAGCAAACTGATGCTCAAATGTAGGACTTGGGCACATGGTTAGCCAGAGACAGCACAGCTGGACACGTGGCCCAGGCACAGCAGCCCACAGACACACACCTGACCGTGAGACGGCGGAGGACCAGCCAGAGGCAAAGCAGTCACAGCTACCCAAGAACAGGTGCTCACAAATACAGATGCTCCAACACGCACAGATCACAACACGGGCATCCTCACACACCCCCAAACCCACAGTGCAGACACAGCACACCCAGACCCCGGGGTAGCCTTGTGCACAATCCACACACCCATACGTCTACAAGGTGGTCACACAAAACACACAGTGCAGAGACAAGGTCACGCACGCGCAGATTCGTAAACAGGACACGTCGTCCAAGAGCCAGCACACCCACTGACCCACACAATGGGCGGACGGTCCACACACAACGTGCTTCTGCACACACACCACGGAGGCACACAGGGGTCTAAAATACACCTGCAGAAGCACGGTCCAGACACACAGTCACACTCACAAGCAGCCCGGGCAGAGTTCACACACACACAGACCCACAGGGACTCGCCACACTGACTTCCTGTGACACGCAAGCTCCAGGCCGAGGCAGCGTGGGAATGGGGCCGTGAGTGAAGGCGAGGAGGCCACGATGACTCAGGAGGCCTCCTGGGGGAGGGGGAGGGCGGAGGGCGGGCAGGCGTCCAGCGCATGCGGTTTCCATTATGGGCCTGGGAATTGAGGCATGAGCTGGCGGGACAAGGAGACCCAGCAACACTTCCCAGCTCTGCTAAGGCAGGAAGAAGGAAGGTCTTCACTGAGGTTGCAGGACCGGAACTTGGCTGGGAACCACAGCAGCTCCTCCAGCTGCCGAGCGGTCTACCCAGGGCCAGGCCAGGCTGGTGCTCATTTCAGCCCCTCCTGTAGTCCTGGGAAGGGTTTCATGGGACAAGAGAGTGAAGATTGCCCAAAGTCGCACAGCTAGGAAGTGGGGTTGGGATTCTGGTCAAGGACTCTGTGCAGCCCTGGCCCCTGCCCTGAGGTAGATGCAAGGACTCCTCCATTTGATCCACAAGTAGAGACTGAGCTGAGTGCTCATTCCAGGCCCTGCTCTGGAACAACTGCTTAGGAACAAGGCAGTCCCCAGCCTCAGATTATGGGACATGCACATGTAGGCAGGGGTAACTGGGTATGTTTGGAGGGCTCTGATCTACCCTGGGGTGGTGGGTGTCAGGAGTGACATTCCTACCGAAACCCAAAGGATTAGGAGGAGCTAGAAAGGCTCGGTGAGCAAAGTCCAGCAGGTGCAAAGGCCCTCAGACCACAAGGTGCAGAGGGCTGGGTGACATGGTGAGGGACGATGACAGGTGATGCCACAGCTGCCAGGTAGAAAGGCTGGGACTGTACTCTGGAGCTGTCAGGTAGCCTTTGAAATGGTGAGAAGAAAGAGACAATGGGGTTTGGCGACCAGCATGAAGTCCACACTCGTGACAGCTGAAGATGTGTGTCCCTCTTCCACAATTCCATTCTCAGGAATCTCTCCACTGCAGACACTTCAGAGTGCGCACAAGCCGGGCGCGGTGGCACACGCCTGTCATCCCAGCACTTAGGGAGGCTGAGACAGGAGGATCGCGAGTTCAAAGCCAGCCTCAGCAACGGTGAGGTGCTAAGCAACTCAGTGAGACCCTGTCTCTACATAAAACACAAAATAGGGCTGGGGATGTGGCTCAGTGGTCGAGGGCCCCTGAGTTCAATCCCCAGTACCAAAAAAAAGGAATGGGCACAAAAGATACAGGAGGTTGAAACCCTGACAAAACGAGAAATATCTACAATTTCATGTGGAGAACGGAGAACAACATGCTGCAGTCAGAAGACAGGGTCAATCGGGGCGACGTGGCCACGCCTGTCACCCAGTGACTCCAGAGCCTGAGGCAGAAAGGGTCACAAGCTCCAGGTTGGCCCAGGAAATTTAGTGAGACCCTGTCTCAAAATAAGCAACGAAGAGGGCTGGGGTGTAGCTCAGTGGCACAGCACCCTGGGTTTCGTCCTGGCATGTCACCCAAACCAGCACAACACCAAGACAGTTGGAGAGCCTCAGATCCACCAGGGAGGAGACCAGAAGCCTCCAGTTGAGCCATAAAGCAAGTTGCAAAAGAATGTGTTCCGTATTGTACCAGTGAAACCCTGCCAGCCCATGCACGTCGCCCTTGGATACAGCCCACCGAGCTCGTAAACACGGAGAAACACTCGGAGGAGGAGGATTTCCACACGCGGGGGAGGGGACAGTGGCAACCAGCGTCTGCTGGGACAGAATTTCATCTGGGGCCGATGGGGAAGTTCTGGAGATGGACGTGAACATCCTTCACGCCACGAGCTGTGCGTTTAAACACCATCGAGTGGGTGGATTTTATGTATATTTGACAATTCTTTTCATTTATTTACTGGGATGGGATCTGGCCGAGTCACCCAGGCTGGCCCTGAACTCCTGGGCTTAAGCGATTGCCCCAGCCTGTCGAGGTGCTGCAGCGAGAGGTCACGCACTGCACCCCGCTCACCACGATGTTAAGAGTGTCTCTGGGGGGGCTGGGATTGTAGCTCAGCGGTAGAGCGCTTGCCTCTCATGCGTGAGGCCCTGGGTTCAATCCTCAGCACCACGTACAAAGCAATAAAATAAAGACAAAGCAATAAAATAAAGACATTGTGTCCATCTACAACTAAAAAAATATTTAAAAAAAAAAAAAAAGAGTGTCTCTGGGGGCTGAGACATAGCTCAGTGGGAGAGCACACGTGCCAGACCCTGGGTTCCATCCCCAGCACTTCAAAATGAATTACTTTCTTTAAAAGTAGTTTGTTTGTTTTTTTAAAGAAATTCCCCACTCATCTGTCCTTGGTGTGGAAAATAAAGGGTGCAGAGGTGGGGACACAGCACTTGGTGCAGGGCTTGATTTCTGAGGCAGGGCAGTGGATACGCATTACAATTTTCTGTTTGGTACCGAAGACGGAACTCAGGAGCACTCGACCACTGAGCCACATCCCAGCCCTATTTTGTGTTTTATGTAGAGACAGGGTCTCACTGAGTTGCTTAGCGCCTCGCCGTTGCTGAGGCTGGCTTTGAACTCACGATTCTCCTGCCTCAGCCTCCGAAGCTGCTAGGATTACAGGCGTGCGCCACTGTGCTCGGCATGTGTATGTTTATGTTTTAATGATAGCAACACCTTTATAGCTGTAGCCACATGGCTCTCGCTATTCTGAATGTTTGGCCTAATATTAACTAATTCAGTCCTCGCAGGACCTGATACCATGGTACCATGCTTCACTCCCCCTCACAACCCCTAAGACTCTGATAGGTGAGGTCACACCTTCCTGGAGCCCAGGTGGTTTGTCTCTAATCACCACACACCCTCACTCCACCCACCTTCCATAAGACAGGGAGTGCATGGGGACTGGGGTGAGCTCAGGGTGGGATGCCTGCCCAGCAGGTGGGAGGCCCTGGGTTCTATCCCAGCACCACGAAAAAGGAAGGAAGGAAGGAAGGAAGGAAGGAAGGAAGGAAGGAAGGAAGGAAGGAAGGAGGGAGGGAGGGAGGGAGGGAGGGAGGGGTCCACAAGAGACTGGAGAGGCAATGGGCATGAGAAACTTTCTAGAAAACAGTCCCCACCTTGTTTGGGTGGTAGGCTAGAGGCTGTGGACAGTTGTGAAAACCCATCAGACAGAACACTGAAGCTTGGTGAATTTGATCGTATAGCACGTGTACCTCAATGAAAACCAAATTTTAAAAAGAAATATACCTGAGCCGGCAATCCCACGTCTGGGTTTTTATCCCAAAGAGCTGAAACCAGGGTCTCAAAGAGACGTTTGTACCCGCCGTGGGCACAGCAGCCTGATTCACAGGAGCCACAAGGTGGGAGCCACCCAGATGCCCATCACGGGTGAATGAGGAGCGGAAGGACCCACCGTGCAGTGGGCATGATTCAGCCTTGGAGGAAGGAGAGTCCGACCCAGCGCACGTGAGTGAGCCTGGAGGACTTCCACTCAGGGAGTCAGCCGGTCCCAGAAGGACAAAGACTGCATGATTACACTCCCATCACCATTAGGGCTGAGGCCCACCCTCTCCGAGGGAAGTCCCTGGTACCTGGGCACTCTGGACACAAGCCACAGGCCTGGTCTTGTAGGGATGGAGCTTCTTTGTGTGGTGCGTGCCTGCCTGTGAATCTGCATGTCTTGTTAGCACCTCTGGGAACAGCTGGGTCAGGCATCCACAAGACCCCTGCTCTCTCTCTGAGTCAGCGAGGATGCCTCCTTCAGGAAGCCTTCCCTGACCTCCTCTGCATATTTTCCCTCGTAGAAATACCTGTTACAGGTGTCTGATCATCCCTCTCTGTTCTCCAGATTGCCACACCAAAATCCACAGGTGCTCAAGTCCCTTCTATGAAGTGGCACCCTGTTTGTGCACAGAACCTAGGCACGTGCTCCCTGCAATCACCTCCAGACGCTTTGCAATACAATGTCCATGCCATGCAGCCAGTTGTTATAGTGTATTGTTTAGGGAATCATGACAAGTAACAAAGTCTGTACATGTTCAGTTTTCCCAAATATTTTTGAATGTGGTTGAGTGTGGAACCCTCAGACATGGGTTTACTTACTCTTTGCCACTCTAAAACACTAACTGCACCACAACACAGATCATTGTCTTGTTCACTGCTGTATCCCCAGAGCCTAAAACAGTGCCTGGCTCATAGCAAGTGCTCAATAACTGTTTGTTGAATGACTAAGTGGTATGGAAGGGTGGGATCCCTGATATGTTCAAATTGAACTAGGTCTGTGTACGAGGCTGGGTATGGTGATAGCATATCTGTCTGTGGGGGTATGTGTCCCTCTCTGTGCCCCCATGCCTGCCATGTGCGGAGCCTCTGGATGTGGGAGTTCCCAGGGTGACAATGGAGGCCTCTCTACCTCCGGATGTGGCTTGATCTCTGAGGGTGGGTTTGTGAATACGATTATGAGGGAGGGAGGGAGGCTTTGGGTGTGTGCCAGTGTGTGTGCCCTGCTCTTCACGCCAGTGTGAACATGGCTGAGGATGCAGGCTCTGCAGTGTGGGTCTGGGGTGTGACCTGCAGCTGTGGCGGGGATGACAAGATTCCGCGGGCCCTGGGTCCATGTAACTGCTGTTGTGAGTGCGTGCGTGACATTCCCTACTAGGCCTAGGACCACCTCTGCAGAAAGCCCCATGGCCCCCCACCCTGGCCATCCGGCCCCACCCCTAGCTCAGAACAGTGGGTTTCAGTAATTGCTCAGGAAGCACAAGCAGAGTAATTAATTACGGCAGCTGAATATGCAAATCAGCTGGGGGTTTTCCCAGCAGCCGCCTGGGTGCTGGAAATGATGCTGAAGAAATCCAGGGAGCTGAGCGAGGCCCAGAATTCCCTTCTTACACCTTTGTCAATTAACCTTTAATTTACATGGCCGAGTTTCTCATTCATTAACGAGCTTTGGGCTAATTAAAGCACCCTCATTAAACTATACATTAATCATCCCTTCCCTCCACAAGGCCAGCACCGAGATGGGTTGGAGTTGTAAAGCAGAGACAGGATAACTGCCTTCAAACCCTGGGCTGTGTATCAAGGACCATCACTGTCCCTCTCAGACTCAGTTTCCTTCCTGCCTCATCTGTGAAATGGGAATGGACAACTACTCAAAATGGGCTGTGATGATGGAGGAAGACAGTATTTGTCAAGTGCTGTTTAAATGACCACAAAAATTCCCCCAAGGAAAAGCCAGCTCTTTGTTCAGCAAAATTTATTAATGGGTTTCATTACTTGCCATCTCTAGACTCTGGGAAAGTTATTCCACCTCTCTGTACCTCAGTTTCCTTGCCTATAAAATGGGACTAACAGAAGCTTCCTCAAAGGCTATTATGAGAAATAAATTAATTCAGGTAAATGTTGGATGAGCAGTGTTTGGTAGGTAGAAAAAATGGCCATTATGATTGTTATTAATAGTGTTAGCACATCTCCAGTGACAAATTTACAGTGGTAGGACTTTGGAGGACAAGAATATTCAATATTAAATTTTAATTTGCTCCTTTTCCTGAAATAAAACCTCCTGGTTGTCACACATGCTTCCATGCCAACCTTCAGTGAAAGCTGGATTCACTTACTGTGTTAGTCAGGATAATTAACAATAGCTGCTATAACAAGCAACCCTAAAAAAAATCTCAGTGGCTTAAAACAATCAAGCTGTTTGTTCATATCACCATCTGATGGAGAGCTCCTCCAAGCAGGGACTCAGAGAACCAGGCCCCTCTCAAGTCCCCGATGCAGTTGGCCTTCTGTATTGACAGGTTCTGCATCCATGGATACAATCAACCACAGGTTGAAAATATTTGAGAAAAAAACATTGTAACTCTTCTGAACATGTACAGAATTTCTTCTTGTCATTATTCCCCAAACAATATAGTAGAGCAACCATTTACATAGCATTTACATTGTACCAAGTATTATAAGTAATGTAGATGGGATTTTTAAAAAATGGGCAGTGCTGGGAATGGAACCCAAGGCCTTGCCTGTGCTAGAAACAAAATGTGAGTATATAAGGAGATGTGCAGAGGTTATATGCAAATACTAACCCATTTTGTGCAAGGGAGTTGGCATCCATGGGCTGTACTGGGGGGAAGGGGCTACAGGAACCAATCCTCCACAGAGACTGAGGAGTGACTGCCTAGAAGACACTCCCGTTGTATACATATGACTGCCAAGGTTACCTTAAAGGGAAAAAGAGGGCAGAGGATCATACAGGAGATTTTATAGCCACTCGCATCCCGTTAGCTAAGACCCAGTCACTGGTCCCAACCTAAATTCAAGGGAAGCTGAAAAATCTATTTTCCATGATGTGCTCAAGAAGAGAAAAGTACCACATAGCACGGGTGTTGCCACATGGTTTTTATTGTGTTTTTGCAGGGCTGGGATCAAACCCAGGCCCTTGCACACGTGAGGTAAGCGCTATTGGGCTGCAGGCCGGATCCTCGCCCAGGCATTCTTGAGATAAGGATGTTCAAGGGACGAATTCAAAGGAAAACAGACTGAAGCCTGTATTGGGGTTGCTGAAGAGAACAGAATAAAGCAGTAGAAGCAACAAATCAGAAGAAATGGTCAAGAGAGACGCCAGCCCCTCCAGGGCATTCCTTGGTACCTGAGGGTGTCAGGGTTCTACCCCAGGGTGGCTACTTCAAGCTCCTGGCATGCTCCGGTCTCTGTGAAATCTTCCCTCACCACCATCTCAAATCGCCTCAATTCTATCCTTTGCTTAAATTTTCTTTCACAACAGTTACTACCAGCTGAAATTGCAGTCTCTAGTTATTGATTTGTGTATTATCCATTTCCCTTGGGCGTAAAATCCTGAAGGTAGACACCGCATATATCTTGTCTCTGGCATCTTGAAACAGTACCTGGTGTGGACTAAATGCTCAAGAGAACTAGGAATACGTGTACGAATAAACGAACTCACCATCCACCACCAGACACCAAGAGATTCTCTAGGATCGGGACTCTTAAAACATTGAATAATGAGGAAACCTAGGGCAAGTCATCAGGTGGCCTTAGAGAGTTCAAGAGCAGGAACAGTAGGGTAGGCAAGGCCTGGGGAATTTTTGTGGGGGAAAGTCACCCCAGCCTGCAAACTCTGCCCACCCACTACCAGACCCAGCTCACACCAATCCTCCAGCACCCCTAACTAGACTCAGCCCGCAATGTTAAACGCCCTCCACCATCACCCAATGAATGGATAAGAAAAACATGGTGTGTCCATAGAGCAAACTCTTGTTCAACAATTAAAAGGAATGCAGCACTGATAACCCTAACACTCACTACTAAATGAGCCTAAAAACCACTGTGCTCAGTGAAAGATGCCAGACACAGAGGGTCGCTTATTGTAAAATTATATTTATATGAAATGTCCAGAAGAGGCAAATCTATAGAGACAGAAAATGGAAGCTGGGCGCGGTGGCGCAAGCCTGTAATCCCAGCACTTAGGGAGGCTGAGACAGGAGAATCGCGAGTTCAAAGCCAGCCTCAGCAATGGCGAGGCGCTAAGCAACTCAGTGAGACCCAGTCTCTACATAAAACACAAAATAGGGCTGGGGATGGGGCTCAGTGGTCGAGTGCCTGAGTTCAATCTCCAGTACCAAAAAAAAGAAAGAAAGAAAGAAAGAAAATTGATCAGTGGTTGCCTGGGGCTGGGAGGTTGGAAGAACTGAGGAGTGATTGCTCATAGATATGGCATTTCTTTGGGGGATGATAAAAATATTCTAAAATTGTTTGTGAGGATGCTTATAGTTTGAACGTATGAAAACCATTTAATTAATTTGAATGGATGAATCATATGATCTGTGAATTATATCTCAACAAACCTGTTTCAAAACACGTAGCCCAAGCCAGTGTCATAATACCAGCTACTGGGGGGCCGGGGCAGGAGGATGGTAGTAAGTTCAGCCTAAATCTTACCTTCAATTCAAGTCATCTTGAATCTAACCTCTTCAACAGATCCCACGATGATTCTCTAAACTGCCAAGCCACTGGCTCAGTTCACCTCACCTTCTGAAATCCACCTTAATTCAACTCAACAGTCAATTCCTGATTCTCATCTCGTTTTTTAATTTTTTAAATTTTTATTTATTTATTTACTTGCTTACTTGTTTATTTATTTATTTTTAGGTGCTGGGGATTGAATCAGGAGTACTCGACCACTGAGCCACATCCCCTGCCCTATTTTGTGTTTTATGTAGAGACGGGGTCTCACTGAGTTGCTTAGCGCCTCACCGTTGCTGAGGCTGGCTTTGAACTCTAGATTCTCCTGCCTCAGCCTCCGGAGCCGCTGGGATTACTGGTGTGCACCACTGCACCAAGCCTGGAGAAACTTTTGTGTCTGATTTCACCTCAGCATATAACTATGTCCCCTTATCATCTCTTCACCCACCCACTCAGGGCAGCCAGAGATTAAAGCACTGATCAAAGTCAACACATGAAGTTGGGTATTTGCAACTTTCCCTCCAGGATTCTGGGTTAGTAAATATGCCCACGACTTCCAGTGAGTGCCATTATAATTAAACCCCCCAAGGGCATCCCTAATGAAGACAGGTGGGGCAGGTGCTTCAGGTGAGACAAGAGCTGCATCCTAAGAGAGCGATGGCCAACACCATGAAAGACAGAGACGAACACAGTTCTTTGGTTTATTCTCAGACTTGAGACGCCAATTTTGCCCTAGGGCCTGGGAGTGGGGAAAGAGTGGGGGTTGTGCTGGAATCTCTCTCACCATAACCCCCGCCTTCCTGAAGAGGAAACAGATTAAATATACAACAGAGAGGCTTTTCCCTTTTCATACAGACCCAGGTATAAATAGGGCAGCACCATTAGGATCCTGATTCGTCCCGCCATCTTGGTCCACAAACCACCTGGCATGGCAAGGTCAGCTTGGGAGAAGGGGAGGTGAGAGAGGGGAGTGTGCAGAGCTGAGCTGAGGCCCCAAGGAACACACAGCTCAGCCCAGGGAAGTCCTACTTCCCTCTGTAGTCTGACTTCAGTCCCTTCATTGAGAACCCACGTGGGAAGGGGGATGAGGGAGGGGGTCCCAACATGGGGTCAGGAGACATCCAGTGCTTAACTATGGAGAAGGGGAGCACCAGGGAGTGTTGAGGCACTGACTGGGGGCGGCAGACAGAGGGGGGCCTGTGTCAGCTCTGAGAAGCTCACTGCACGGGGATTCACGGGTAGGAGTGGGGGTTCAGTGAGATGGAGGAGAG
>CM053413.1:6455271-6552444 GCA_028644305.1 Xerus rutilus
GGCTCCCCACCCAGACGCCCCGCACCACCCGCCATCCCGCGCCAACACAGACCCTTGCCCTCCCTCTCCTTCCCCCTGGACCAAGACTCACCCGCTTCCCTTTCTCTCCTAATGGCCCCAGGGGCCCGGGAAATCCAATAGAGCCCTGAGTGGAGAGAACAGAGAGGCGAGAGGGGGTCAGCAGGGAGTGGTAGGTGGAACTGGCCTCTTGTCTCATATTTCCAGGCCTTTCCAGGTCACTGATTCCAGTGATTTCCTTGGGTCCCTTCAGCCTCAGCATCCTCCAAGGCAGCCCTTGCTTTCCTCTCCTCCCCTTCCTCCTTTCTCAGTCCACTGCAGATACTGGCCTCCCCCATGTTCCTTAAGCACAGAAGCATGTTCCTGCCTCAGGACCTTTGCACAGACTGTTCCCTTTGCCTAAAATGCTCCTCTTCTGAGCCCAGAAAGCCAGACATTCCTCATCATTTAGATCTCACTCAGATGCCCTTTTACCACCATCCTGTCCACCACCTTCTCCAAGTCACCCTCAGCCTGTCACCTATTTTATTTCCCCAGGACACCTGCATTGCGATGACTTCATTGACTTTCCTGCTTATTCAATGTCTGTTTCCCCGGCTGGGACTTGGGCCTTCCCTGCTGCGTGGCACAGTCCATGCTCATTCAGTATTTGCTACCTGACTCCAGTCACGGGTCCTGAGCCTCTTGGAGGGAACCCTGCTTTCCCCAGGGGTGGGCGGGGAATCCCAGGGCTCCGGTGAATCCATTTCTTACCAAGCATGCCTGACAATCCGCCCGCTTCCACTGTTGATTAAAACTCCCCTCTCCCATACCTACGTCGCACCGAGAGCTTTGCCCGCATCATTTACCTTTATCCTTTGATCTGAGTCTGATCTCAGATTCACCACTAGCCCAGCTGTGTGGCTCTGGACAAGGGCCTTAATCTCTCTGAGCACCAGTTTCCTGTCTGATACCAACAGTACCTTCCTCACAAGGTTTTGGACAGGATTCAGCAGAATGCTTTAATAGAAAGAGCTTTCCATCATGTCTGGCACCTAGTAAGTGCTCAAGAAATAGCTGCCTGCTATGGTTTTGATGAGGACCCACGTGCTCAGGGCGTGGTCCCTAAGGTGAGCTCTTGGGATGTGGTGAACTTTAGCAGGTAGGGCCTAAAGGGAGGTGCTTAGGTCATTATGGGTGTGCCTTTGAAGAAGATGGGCACCCTGATACCCCTCTCTCTCTCTCTCTTTCTCTCTCCCCTCCTACCCCCTTGCTGGCTTATGGGGTCAGCAGTTTTTCTCCACCACATTCCCCTGCCATTGATTGCCATCCAGTATCCCCACCAGAGGCCAAGAGAAACGGGGCCACTTGATCATGGACTGGAAAACTCCAGAATTATGAGCTAAACAAACCTTTAACTATCGCAGGCCTTGCTTAGTAGTAACATGAAGCTGGCTAATACGCTGCCGTTGCTGTTATTTACGATGGCTTTTATGGACCTGGCTTCACCCTCACGTTAAGGATTTTTTACAGTGTGCTCAACAGCCAAGAACACCTCCAACGGGGCTCGGCCGGGAGGCTGCTCTCAAACCCCCACGAACTTCCGCTTGCACGGGTCGACTTCTAACGTGGCTGTGGTGTCTTGAATTTACTCCCAACCCCATGTGTATGTCCTTTCCTCTTGCCACTCAGGTCATGCAATTCAATGAAAATGTGTGAGAACTGCTGAGATAGCGCCGGGAAAAGAAAGATGGCTATCGAAGCTGAGTCGAATGGGAAAGACCCACCCAGAAGGAAAGTCACACACACACACACAAAGGTGCGGTCAACGTACATGTCAGTGAGATCCCGCATCAGCCCCAGAGGGCAGAAAGGGAGTCTCTGGAAGAACCCTGTGCCCAGATTTGTTCCTATGTATCTTTAAGTTCCTGATCCACTTTATGTGAACAGAAACGATAAATCATCCCTGATGCCACATGGGCGTGGTGTAGGCGGAAAGACAAACCTCATCCATCAAGACACTGGCAAACAGATGTACGTTTTTATATAAGTATGTTTTTGTGTAAGTACATTTTGTCATGTCAAAATAAACTCAAGATATGTACTGTCTGAATTATGTATGATTATCTCCTGTGTGAGGCAAATGTGGTCCCCCAAGGGCTCCTGTGATGGAGGCTTGGTGCTCAGTGTGCTCATACTGCAGTGGGGGAATCTTTAAGAGGCGGGGCCTAGCGTGAGGTCTTTAGGTCACTGGGATTCATGGGAAAGGGTTAACGTAGTTCTCATAGGAGCCCAGCTAGTTCCCACAAGAGAGTTGTTATGGAAGAGTAGAACTGTCCCCCCCCCCCCCACTCTCGCGCTCTCTCTCTCTCTCTGACTTCCTGTCTTGCCATGGCATCTCTCCCTCTTGCATGCATTATTGCCATGATGCCATACACCAGGAAGGGATATAGCCAGGAAGGCCCTCACCAAAGGCTGAATCAATGGACCAAACTGATCTTGGACTTGCAGCCTCCAAAACTGTGAGCTAAACCTCTTTGCTTTACAAATTACCCAGCCTCAAGCATTTTCTTATAGCAACAGAAAGCAGACTCATACATCCTCCTTCACTGACTTGGCTGATGAACCAACCCTGATTACACAAATAAGAATCATATAGTTTTGTCATCATCATCATCAAATTGTTGAGGAAAATACTACTAGTAGCTCTCTAATTTGCAGCTGAAAACATTGGGCTCAAGAGACTTGCTCAAGATAATATAGCTGACAAGGAATGAGCATTTGATCCTAAGTCCATCTGATGCCAAAGCCCATATTGTATACTCTCTCAGTGGCCCATAGGGTGGACATCCCACCACTCAGACCACAGCCTGTGCCCCCAAATACTAGTCCCTGACTCCTACCCCTGCCAACTCCCAGCTCTCTGGCTTCTTACCTTGGGTCCTGGACGTCCTGGGTAACCTGGGAGACCCGGCACTCCAAGCTTTCCCTGCGGAGAGATTATAGGACAAAGGTCAGATTCCTCATCTGTATGGGGGGGGGGTGGAAATGCCTATTGCATGTGGTGATGGTGGGGCTGAAATAAGATGTAGGTGGAACTGTTCGGTGATGCTGAGCTGTGGAATCAAGGAGGATGACCAGGTGGTAGAAGCATCCTGTGGTCAGAGGTCACAGAGCACAGGCTGGGGGTGTGGCAAAGTGCTGGAGTGCTTATTTAGCATCCCTGCAATAGGGGGGAGTGGGCTGGGGACCACTCGGCAGCTGGGGACAAGGGACAAGGGAAAGCAACCAAGATTTATTCACCTTCTCTCCAGCTGCACCTGGGGGGCCCTCCTCTCCCACCAGGCCCCCTGGCCCCTTTGGCCCCTCAGGACCATCCTCTCCCCGGGGACCTGGGGGTCCTGGGTGCCCCTGGAATAGAAGGAAGAAGCACTGAATCAGACTTTTGTTCTTCCTGCTCCCTCCCCCATCTGAGCCCCAGCTCATCCCCTCTGTCTCCTTAAAGCCCCCCAGACCCATACAACCTCTCATCTGGGGCTTGTCTTACCCGATCACCTTTTGGCCCCGCATCACCCTTAAATCCAGGAAAGCCATCCTCTCCCTGGGCGAGAGAAAGACAGAGGTCAGAAGGCAGGGCCTCAGGGAAGGACACAGCCGGGGCTGCATCATGGGCCCCCCCACACACACACTGAGAGCCTCTTCTCACCCTCTCGCCTTTCTCTCCTTGGAGGCCCCGGTTCCCAGAGGTACCCTGAAAAAAAAAAAAAAGAAGAAGCTCTCAGGTGGTCCCCTGCTTAAGAGTCACAAGCTCAGTTCCCTGCCCTGTAACAACCAGGCAGTACCAGGAGGATGCTAGACTAAGGAGGGTTGGTGACAGCCTGGGAGGAAATGATCTTTCCCCAGAGCCTGCCCAGTGCATCCCTTCCCCCTCAGCCACTGGCCGCCTCCCAAGGTCTTCTGTGTGGGGGTGTGCAGGGAAGGCCAGATCTCCAAGTAATTGATTCCCATTTCCCAGGGACACTATGTCCATAGTTGCTTCTGGCAGGAGGAAGATGAACATTCCAGACTCCGGGTTCATTCTGAAGGTAGAGGAATGTTCCCCATTGTGCTGGCTGCGAGGAGACTGTGCTTGGTGACAGCAAGACTGCTCAGTACAAGCCTGGACACCCGCTCACATCCAACTCTGAAAATTGCATCTGGCTACAACATAGCTCTGAGCTCAGGGGCTACAGTGAGCTTACACTTGGATACAATGTAACTGTGTTTAGAAATAGCATGACTAGCTCCAGCCCCAGGGTAATTAACTTGACCACAATGTAACTAAACTTGGCCACAATTGTTCTCCAGCCTGAGCTGCAATAACTAGATGCAGCTACAACACAGGCCTCAGCCACAGTTATTCCTCCTTATCTGTAGGGCATGCACCCAAGAGCCCCAGTGAGGCCTGAAACCACAGATAAGACCGAACCTCGAATATATTATGGGTTTTTTCTCTTTGTACATACCTATAATAAAGTTTGACTCGTAAATGAGTCACAGAAATATATTAACAACGGTGACTAATAATAAAATAGAACAATTATAATAAACTGTCATAATTAATAATTGTTATAGCAATTATAACAATAATACTCCCTCAAACATATCTAATTGTACTTTGAACTTTTCAAGTAAAAAATGCAGCCAGGCATGGTGGTGAAAGCCTGTAATACCAGCACTCTGGGAGGCTGAGACAGGAGAATCATGAGTTCAAAGCCAGCCTCAGCAACGGCAAGGCACTAAGCAACTTAGTGAGAACCTGTGTCTACATAAAACTCAAAATAGGGCTGGGGATGTGGTTCAGTGGTCGAGAGCCCCTGAGTTCAATCCCCAGTACCAAAAAAAAGAAAAAAGAAAGGAAGAAAGAAAGCAAGAAAGCACTTCACAGCTTCTCATTGACATATCTGAATTGCCAGCATTACTACTCTTATATACTGGGGCCATTATTAAGTAAAATAAGAGTTAATTGAACAAAAGCACTGTGATTCTGTTAAAACCAATTTGATAGCCAAGGCAGCTCCTAAGTGACAAATGGGGATGTAGCTTATACAGTGTGGATACTCTGCACAAAGGGATAATTCACATACTGGGAGAGATAAAGTGGGATGGCCCAAGGTTTCACCACACTACTCAAAATGGCATGCAATTTAAAACTTATGTTTATTTCTGGAATTTTCCATTTAATATTTTCAGGATGAGGTTGGCCATGAGTAACAAAAATCTTGGAAAGAGAAATTGTGGATCAAAGAGATTCCTGTCTATGTAACTATACCACAACAGCACTGGGCTTAGAGAATGCTCAGATCTGAACCCCATTCCCACTCCAGCATGCCTGGCCTGTTGACTCCTCTCTACACACACCCAGAAGTTTCACCTACCTTCACACCCCGGGGTCCAGGATAGCCAGGAGGGCCTGCCGATCCTGCTGGACCCTGAGAGGAAGAGAAGGCCAGCGTCATCCTGTTCTGCCCCTTCCGTGTTTCCAACGCCATGGCTCTCATCACTGGCCCTAGACGCCTGGTCCTGCCTGCCAACCCTCCTCCTGGTCACTCACCTGGGCCCCTTTCTCTCCCGTGGGACCCTCATGGCCTGGGTGACCCTGAGGAAGAGACATGCTAAGTTATCAAAGCCCAAAATTTGCCCGTCACATTCTCCAGACTCTCCCTTCCTCCTCCTTGTCCTGGCTCCTGGTTCTCACCGGAGGGCCATCAGCTCCTGGGAGGCCTGGAATTCCTGGATTTCCAGGGGGACCCTGAAAGAAGATGAATAGCAGAGGGAGATGGGAGGGGAGTGTCGGAGCCCTGCAGCAGGATGTCTCTACGCAGTCAGGCAGCTGCCTCAAGGTTAGCAAAGAAGCAGGGGCCTCTGGCCGGGAAATCTATTCCAGCTCTGCCCAAACTTGCTATCTGACCCCGGGCAAGCCCCTTGCTCTCCTTGAGTTTCAGAAATCCTCCTCATCTGGCCAGCTGTGGTAATGCACATGCAAAATCCCAGCTACTCCAGAAGCTGAGGCAGGAGGATCATAAATTCAAGGCCCAGCTGGGCAATTTAGTGACACCCTCTCTCAAAAGAAAAAGAAAAAGGGCTGGAGGTGTAGTTCAGTACAAGAGCACCCCTGGGTTCAATCCCTAGTACTACACAAAAAAAATTATTAATTAATTTTTTAAAATAAAATTTATATACAAATTTACATTTAAAAAAAGGAAAAAATCCTCCTCCCCTGAAAGGGTAGAGAGAAGGGATATAAACCAGTGGGAGAAGCTGGGGATGGAGCCCCGCAGTAGAAGGTCATTTACTTAACATGCATGAGACCCTAAGTTCAAGGCCAAGCACAAAACAAAGCAAAATAGTGAACCAGATGTGTTGGGTGGAATGTTTCCCAGCCAAACGCCTTTCTTCAAAAGTGCCCCCCACCCACAGCTCCATCTGCAGAAGGGTGGGTCTGGGCAGGCATGGGGCAACCTTCTCCTGCAAACATTTGGCAGGTCGGAGGACAGATGGCTGGACCCAGCTAAGCCAATCCGCTTCTTTCCAGAAATGTATAGGCAAGAGACAGAATTATGACTGATGGGATGGTTTTAGGTTAAGATCTAAGGTCATGGGGAGCTGGAGCCAGAAATGATGACACCACAGCTGAGGATTGTGTAGAAATAGCAGTTGGCAAGGGTGAGGACAGACTAAGACACGTGCAGAAAGCAGCCTGTCTGCCAGGGGACATGGGCACAGATGTGCAGAGGAACAGGGAAGAGTGCGGGGCCCATGGGTCTTAGAAACCCCCTGTGTTTAAGGCTTCTGTGGGTCTCTCTGTATCCTCACAATACCCCTTATGTGATCTGGCCTTGGCTGGCTTCCGCTTCCCGCGGAGAGCTTTCCCCACAATGATACTTTGTAACTCGTGGCTGACTTAGGGCATGTGGCCTTTTGTCACTAGCCAGGCTGACAGAGGGGCTTTTCCTGGCAACAAAGGCGAATGACATGAGGAGGTGGTGATGGGTACAGTGGTCACTCACCTTCTCCCCAGGAGTGCCAATGGGTCCCTGGGGACCAGGAATTCCCTGGGAACATAAAGGAGGGGGTGAGGCATGAGAGCAAAGCAATGAGTACGGAGGCTGGGGAGGCTGGGGAGGCTGGGGAGGCTAGGAGATGTCTGAGGTCTAAGTTCCAACCTGGGACCCATGGTTCCCCTGCTGTCCCGGAGGACCTGGTTCTCCAGGAGGACCCTGTGGAAAAAATGAGGGATTCTTGACACTGGAAGGGGTCATGGCCTTGAGGGTCAGCAAGGCGGACATAAGGGGTCATGAGAGTGGACGAGGATATGGACAATGAGGAGCTCAGGGTGTCAGAAGGACCAAGGGTCAGATGACGGGACACGTACCACATTGCCTTTGGCACCGGGAGCACCGTCACTTCCAGTGACACCCTGGGGAAAGAGAGGATGTGAGACCAGGGCAGGGGACAAGCCAGGAGCCTGAGATGAAGACACTGAGAGGGGCAGGTGGAAAGAGAAAGCAGACAGAGCTACCAGGCAACAGAAATGGACCTGCCGAAGGGGGACAGGTGAGAAAGACAGGGGTGCAGAGAGGTAGCAACAAGCTCACCGGGCGTCCCAGGGGACCGGGGGAGCCCCTGGGGCCAATCAGTCCTCGGGGACCCTGAAAGAAAGTAGCAGTATGATCCCAGCACGACTCTCTGGAGTCTTGTGAGTTCCAGGCGTGGGGACAGGAATCCTGGGGCCCTAGGAGTTCCCATTCTCTCCCCTGCACCAAGCAAGGGGGGTCAGGGATCCCCAATACTCACCGGCTCCCCCGCCTGGCCAGTGGGCCCTGGGGGTCCTTCTGCTCCCTGTGGGAAAGGGCCGTTATTTGGAGAGGGGGAGGTACGACTCTGGAGGAGCACCCCCCTCATCTGGCAGCCTCAGGGGATTAGATCCAAGGATCTGATTATAGCGAGATCCCGGGGATCCTGCAGACCTGAGGGCACAGGATTCAACTCCAGCTCCTGACTCCAATCCTAGACGTGCAATCCTGAGTCCCATCTCCTAACTCCAAAGCTAGCTCTCCAGCTGTCATTTTTGAGACCCTACTCCCCCCTGGGCTTCCTAATGCTCGAGGGCAGAGCCCATTCCCCATCCAGCTCCCAAATGCCCTCCTGGCTGATGCATCCAGGCTTCCCAGCCTCCACCTGTCACCTAAAACTGGTCCAAACTTACCTTCTCACCATCCTCTCCTGGGGGACCAGGTAGTCCCACATGGCCAAAGTCGCCCTGGAGTGGGGAACAGAGGGGGGACCAGAGTGGAATAATGCAGAGGAGACCCCCCTCCCCCAGGAAAGGAGATGGGGCGTGAGGCGCGAGGACTCAGACACCAAGTCAAGGCTCTGGTGCTGGGGAAGGAAAAGAGAATAGGAATATGGGGAAACCTCACACACTCACCCTTTGACCCTTCTCACCAGGCAGCCCTGGCAGGCCATCAAAGCCTCGATCGCCCTGTCCAGAGAAACACCAGCTGAGCTTGGGTCCTTGATCCTAACAGGGCCTGCCCTCCAGTCCTGGCCCTGGGGCCTACCTTAGGTCCTGTGTCTCCTGGGAGGCCACGGGCCCCATCTGCTCCAGGGTGCCCCTATGAGGAAAGTGAGCCCAAGTGTCAGAGATAAACCTCTGCAGACCCCCTCCCCAAATTAGGAACTCAACTACATTATCGTCAGCATCATCAAGATGTCTGCCATGATTTATGGAGTCTTTGCTGGGGGCGTCTTTTGTACCAGTTTTAATCTCAAACCCGGCCATGACTCTTTATCCCCAGAACAAGTGACCATCATCATCAAAATTCAGAATTCCCACTTCAGCCTCCATGAATCACCCTACTATAGTCCTCATGGCATCTGCAGCTACTTGAAATTGTCATGGTGACCGGTTCCTCCAATGTGCTGTTCCCTTTCTTTTATACACGCTGTTCCTTGTGCCTGGAATGGTCTTCCTTGCCTGTTCACTTGGTTATACTTCAGATCTCGGGTGGACTCCTACTCCTGCTCCAAAGCCCTCCCTGACTGTGACCTTGGCCAGACTCCTGAGCCACACTCTTAGTGGTGCTTCCATCTGTCACCAGCCTTAGTGCTCTGACCCCACTAAAGACGCCAGCACACCCTGGAGGCACACAGCCCAAGGGCCTGTTGGGTAATGAGGGATGGAGGTACTCACCATCTTACCCTCTCGACCAGGTGGCCCAGGAGGCCCCTGCAGTCCTCTGGGACCCTGGAAGTAAAAGAAAAGATGGAAGGAAGGATAAAAAGAAGGAAGGACTTACTTTAAATCATTCCTTAGGGAAGGCAGTAACTGCAAATCCCCAACCCCTTGGATAATTTCCCTAGCTGTCACTGTAACCTGTGGCCTTGAGGTAAGACCCTTCCCATTCAATCATGTCCCCACCCCACCAACCTCACCTGTGGCCCTGCTTCTCCTCCTTCTCCTTTCAGACCTGGATATCCAGGGAGACCCTTCAAGGAAAGAGAGGGTAATGTGGTGAGAGGGATGTGACCTCTCTCCGTGGGTGTTGCCCCTCTTCTTTGCAGACCCCTTACTCACCACAGGGCCTGGGCGCCCAGTGAGCCCCACTGGACCCGGGGGACCTTTCATAGACAGCTGGAGAGAGAGATAACAGAGCCAAAAGTTTCCCACAAGACCCCTGACCATGATCCCCTGGAGGGCACTGCTACAGTTTGAATGTGACCCCCAGAAGTTCATGTGTTAGAATTGATCCCCAGTTTATGTACTAATGGTATTTAGAGGTAGGGCCTTTGAGAGGTGATTAGGATTAATGGGGTCATGAACTAGGGACTACAAAATGCCATCAGTGGCTTCATAAGAGGAAGAGGCCTTGGCTGGCACACTTGCTCTGTCTCGCCATGTGATGCCCTCTGCTGAGTCACAACACAACAAGAAGGTCCCTGCCAGATGCTGAGCAGATGCCAGCATCATACCCTTGGATTTCTCATGACCCAAATAAACTTCTTTATAAATTACCCAGTCTTGGGTATTTTGTTATAGCAACAGAAAACAAACCAAGACATGCATCTCAGGAAACAGATACTGCCATCGTGTCTCCTGACCAGTCCTACATTATCCCTCATTTCTATCATCTCTCACATGAACACTCCCCCGTCCCACTCACCTGAGTCTGTTGCAATACTGCCTGAGCCTGGGCCTGCTGGAAGGACACTGGGGGTCCTTTGAGGGAGCTGCTTGCAAACTGGAACTAAGGAGCAATCATGGTGAGGGCAGTTCCAAGCAGCGGCCTCCTCCAGGGTCAGGGATCAATTCCCCAAGGCTGTGCCACCCAATCTCCTTACCGGCATCATTATTACAGTGCCTGGTGGGCCCCGGATACCATCGATGCCAGGAATTCCTGGGAGGCCAGCAGGGCCCTATAAGAGGGGACAAGAGAGGGCTGGGGTTGTGGCTCAGTGGTAAAGCGCTTGTCTAGCATGCGTGAGGCACTGGGTTCGATTCTCAGCACCACATATAAATAAAAAATAAAGGTCTATCAACAACTAAAAAATATTTAAAAAAAAAAGAGGGGACAAGAGAAAGATGGATGGACAGGAAGAGACAGAGATGAGAAATGGAGATGGAGGGGAAAGAGATGGAGTTAGGGAGAGACACAGAGACAAAGACAGAGAAAGGGAGACAGAAGATAAAGAAGGATGGGGGCAGAGAGGTGAGGACCGAGAGGCTGGGAGAGACAGGGAGAAAGACAGAGAATGGTGGAGGCAGGGGAGGGGGGAGAGAGACAGAGGCAGAGGCAAAGATACAGGGAGAGAGACAGAGATAGAGACAGGCAGAAACGGGCCCAGGGAGAAAAGCAGGAGATAGGCCCCCAGAGACAGAAGAGAGGCCAGTTTTATAGTAGATGGGGAGAGATCAGCCGAAGAGTTGGTGCCAACCCCAGATGGTGTCTCCAGACCCAGCCCCTTGGGCCCACATTCAAACACCAGGCTCCCAACCTGGAAGCTCACCGGGGGTAGATAGACGCACCCCCGGGAGAGTCTCTTACCGGTAGGCCACGGTCCCCAGGGAATCCTGGGGGGCCAGGAGGGCCTGATGGGCCAACTACCCCCTGTTGGGGACAGAGAAACAGAAGTCACCAGAAATGCAAAGCTCAGCTGAATTCCAACCGTCCTTGGCCCCTGACCCCAGGCCAACCTCCCTGCCTTACCTCCTAGCCATTCCTGCTCCCCTATTCTATACTGACCCATATTAACCCCCAATTTTGTGTTCCAACCCTTGTTTTGACACATGCCATCACACGATCAGGTAACGCGACACCCCCAGCTCCCCACTAGAAAAATAGCAAGAGAGCAGCGCAGCCAGTACTCACTCGGGGTCCTGGGGCTCCTGGAGGTCCCTCAAACTGTTGTCCCTGGAGAGAGAGAGGTGTGTGACCCCTGTTCTGGCAGGTCCCCCAGCCCCCTGCGGCCCAGGGTGCTCACCTGCTCTATCACTGCAGGCTCTCCCTTAGCACCCTTCTCTCCCATGCCCTGGAGAAGGTGGAGAGAAAAAAGAGGTGAGCCCACTTCCTGCCCCCCAAACACATAGGGCCCACCCACAGAGCATACGCTGAGAAGCTCAGTCTCCTCCATCGACCTGACAAAGCCACATCAAGGGCAAGGTCACAAACTCCTGAGTGTCCTAACCTGGATCTGCCTCTTACGAAGTGACACTTGGAACTTAACCCTATGGCCAGTTATAGGTCACTGGGTCACCTGTAAACTCAGCAGGTGAATGACAGCTGCATGTATCCCACATAAAGATGAATGAGGGGGCTGGGATTGTAGCTCAGTGTAGAGCGCTTGCCTCACATGCATGAGGCACTGGGTTCGATCCTCAGCACCACATAAAAATAAATAAATAAAGATATTGTGTCCATCTACAATTAAAAAAATATTTAAAAAAAAAAAAAGATGAATGAGTAAACACAATGCTTGGCTCAAGGCCAGAGCTCAGGGTTAGATGCCACTCCGTCCCCTCCTCTGTCCAACACCATGGCTGGAATTTGGGCCCCTGGCTCTGACCACATTCTTTTCTTAGGTAATTTCATCCCATATCTTGGTTAAAGGTATCTCTCTGCTGAGGCATCCCAAGTCTTTCTCTCCGGCCTAGACAGTCTCCCCTAAACTCCAGAATCTTCTAGCCATCTCCCTTTTAACATCCCCATTGGCTGTTGCCAATTCGAGACATGAAGATGGAGATCCTTGACTTTCCACCTGGCCCTCTGTCAGAGGCTAGAGGACACACCTTATTCAATGGTCCCATTACCCATCTACCTTTCTCCACCTCCAGTAGCAAGACCAAAATGGAGCATATGCCACATCTGGCTCCTCTCTTGCCTGAACCACAGGCTGCTTCTGCCTCTCTGGCTCCCCCTACTGTCCATGTGCCTTTGAGCAGGCAGGGATTGCTTTGAGACCTCCAAGTCAGAGATAGAGGTTCCCTTTCAAGGGGTTTCTCACCCACTTAGTCTAAAAGCCAAACAGTGCTTCACCCTACCTGGAGAATCATCTGTTAGCACAGTCCCTGTCACATCGTAGGCACTCAATAAATATATATCAGCTGCACTGGGGTCGTGCAAAGGCATTCAAAGCAACATAAACAGAATCAAGAGAAAGAATGCGGCCCCTGGGGCTCCAGATGGGAGTCCATTTCCTGTACCTGAGCAGCCCTCCCACTGCCCCAGACTCACAGGAAAGATCTGGAACTCAGCCTGTGAAGGTTGTTCTGCTGCTCGGAATTTAGGACCCATGGTGGGGCCACTTCCTTCTTCTTCTTCCTCCCTCCCCACTTCAAGCTCGGGAGTATTCAGCTGGGTTCCACCTTCAGGGTCCAGTCCCCCCTGAGGACATTGGGACAGTCAAAGTTTGCCCCTGGCCTCCTTATTCTCTGCCACCACCACCACTACCCCAAGGCCTACCCCTTCCAGCACCGTTCACTTCCCACTGACCTCCAGGATGGTGACATTGTCACCAACAGTCACAGTGGTGGTGATGACCAAAGGCGTGGGAGTCGGAGGCAGAGTTGAAACAGGTGTCTCGATCTTGGGGACATCCGTAGAGGTCTGGAGGAAGTGTCAGAGCTGGGGTCAGGCCAATTGAACAAAACGGAAGCAAAGGAGGAGCCAGGCCTTGACTCCCAGTCTGGGGAGGGGGACAGAGGAGGATTCCCAAAGAATGGAGGCCAGGGGAGGCAGCGGGCTCCCCTGGTGTCTGGACCAAGGCGGCCAGCAGGGGGAGCCATCCTGCATAGAGGAGGAGTAGGGCCGAGCCAGGTTCAGAGGCTTGGAAGGCAGAACCAGGCTGGCTCCAGAGCTCAGTGGTCAAGGTCAAGGTCCAGGACTCAGGGCCAGACTCCCGGAAGCCTATCCCACATGTCCTTTCCCAAGGCAGAACTCAGCAGTTAGCCAGCCAGGCCACAAACAGTCAGCTCCTTCTGGCCTAAACAGCTGCACAAGGACTGGGTCAAGGCAGAGGAAGAGGGTGGTAGGGGCCCAGGTGAGGCGCTGGGCTGAGGACGTGGCTGGGAAGGGACATACTGCTCATGGTATCCCTGTTATGAGCCAGAAAGATCTGGAACTGAGATGTGATGCAACTAGTGATTCTTTAACCAAAGACCCCAATGACCTGTACCAATGACCCCTACTCAGTGGCCCACCAGCTAACGACCCACAGAAATGGACCCCAATTACTACTACAACCAGTGACCTCTAAGTGACCCCCCCATGGTGATTCCCATCAATGGCCCCAACCAGATACTGTTCCACCCAGTGACTTTCCCAAAGACCCTCAACCAGGACATCCTCCAACAATAAGCACAAATTAGTGACTCCTCTGCCTAATGAGCCCTTTCAGTGACCTTTAATCAATTATTCCTCTGACCAGTGATCCTCCAACATGGAATACCCAGAGTAAGCCCAACAAATGCCCCCTAGCTAAGGACCCTAAACACTAATTCCACCAATAATGACCCACCAATGACTTCCTAACTGATAACCCATCAAGGACTCCCATCCATGATCCCCTGAAAATCACTTCTCCAACTAGGACCCCAATGGGTAACCCCACTATATATTCTAGTGATCCCCAACTAATAACCCCTAAACAAAGACACCGAAAATACTAACAATGGCCTCCATTAATAATCTCCTACCCCCAACTAGGATCATCCCAAATATTGACCTCCCACAGTGACCCTCCCAACCAGGAGTCCCTATCAGGGAAGCCATAAGACAGTGTCACCTCTCCCACCCAAGACAGTCATCGGCCAGCAGTCGGCTAAGAGAAACGGGAGTTCGGGATCTGAGGCTGGGTTCCAAGCTACGGGTAAAGGGCCAGAGATCTGCGGGAGTCAGAGGCCAGACACTGGGCAGCAGAGACCAGAAACGACAAGTTGTAGGCCCCTTACCTGGTTCTCCAGGGAGCCAGAGGGTGGCCGCGGGGTCAAGGATTCCTTGTTCTTTTTCTTCCTGCCCTTCCCCTTGCGACCTCGCCCTTTCTTCTTCCCCTTCCCCTTGCCCTTGCGCCGAGGAGGAAGGGTCCCTGGCTCACCCTGGGGGGCCTGGAAAGAGGGTCCGCATCAGGTCTAGAGCATCCCCTGGGGTAGATGCTATTACTCTGGTCACCTAGGGCCAGTTCTGGCACATGACCTGTTAGTTCTCACTCAACCCAGTGACTGGGGGTCAAGGATCGCTCCATTATGTGCATTGAGGTCAAGGCCATTCATGCCTGGGGTCTGTTTGAGGTCAGGGGTCTCTGCTTTGTTTGGTGTGAGAGGCTGTTCAACCCCATTTTTGAGGGCTTCAGAATTCACTCCTTCTGAGACCTGGAGCCAGGAGAGACTCAGGCTATGACTTAGATCAGGACAAGCACAGCCCCTCACTCACTCCTGTGGTCACGGGGTCCAGGTTGTCGCAGCCAGGCAGGTACTGCTCACAGGCCCGGAAGGCAGCCTGAGGGTCTGGGCTTATCAGCAGCTCCTGGATGTCTCCCTGGGAGAGGGTAGGGTGGGGACAGAGGACACAGGCTGACTCACCCCATTCTTTGGCACAGCCCCCACCTCCTGGCATGCAGCTTTGGTGTTTCCCCTCTCCCCAGAGACCCTAAGTACCAGGAGGGCATCACACTAAACCGTTGCAACTCAGAGAAGGAAAGGTCCTATCTGTTCCACATCACGTCACACCCCAAACCACACCCACCATCGCCCCATCAAAGGTGCATTGGTCCCTTGACTCAGGTACACGGTGAGAAGCTACCCGGTGCCAGGTGCCCTTCCAGGAAGGACATGAGATAGACGAGGTAGATGAGATCCCTGGCCTCCTGGAGGTGATACACCTCACAATCACACACAACACAGTCACCAGCCCTGTCTCAGATCAGTCTCCATCACACATCACAAGTGAAAGCTCTCACAACAGACAAGTATGCCACACCAGGCGACCCAGGGTCTTGTGACTGTACATCTCCAATCGCACACGGTCATGATGGCACCATCCGTCCACCCTCTGGGCTGGGTCAAGGCTGGGTATTTTCCTTCTCCAGATTCAGTCAATAAACAAAGCTCCCACCCCCTGCCTCAGTTTCCCTTGGCACTGAACCCTCTACCTCAAAAGTCTCCTCCTTGATGTCCTGGGTCCCCAGCACAGTGAGTCCAGCTGTGCTGAGATATCGAGCCTTCTGGCCCAACACAGGGGGCTGAGATTCACAGTCAGCTACCAAAGTCACTGTGTCACCATCTATGCTGACTGCCACACGGTGCCATCTGTAAGGGAAGGGTCTCAGTGCAGATGCTTCTCACCTCATCCCTCTATGGACCCTGCCCTGCCCTCCGATACCCACCTGCCATCCATGAGGTTGACCTGCTGGGGCAGGGGGCTGAAGGAGTCACCTAGGAGGGCCAGAGCTGGCCCCAGTGCCAGACCCAGCTGCCGGGCACCCCTCTGGTCATAAATAGATAGAAGGACAGACTGATTGGCCGGCTGGGCCCGCACAGTCATCAGCATGGAGAAGTTTGCAGGAAAGCGTCCATCTAGATGGGCAGAAGCAGTGGGCAGCTCAGGAGCCTGAGAGGGCCCCACGCTCCCCGGGGAAGACCCGCAGGAGCCCAGACTCACCTGGAAACAGCTCCCGTGTGGGGATGCTGAGCTTGCTGGCTCTGCCCACTCTGAATGCCCGGTCACCCTCTGGAGTCCTCTGGGGACAGAAGCCAGGCCCCTGGGGGACCCCAGCCTGGCCCCCACGCATGCCCAGAGCCCTCAGCACATCCACAGGATCTGCTAAAGAGAAAAGCCAAGGTGTGGAGAACAAACCCAGGACTCCATGATAGGGGCTCAAGTTTGGGGGCCCCCTCCTCCCCCCAAGTGTGTTTATGGCTCAGGAAGAAGGAGCCGGCCTGGGACCAGCAACCCCCCCCACCACCGCACAGATGTTCCGCCCGCAGCAGTCTGTTGACTCCTGGGTTTTTTTCCCCCTTGGTTTTTGGTGAGAAAAAAAGCTGACCTAGTTCTGGGATGAATCAAAGCTTCCTGGCCTGAGCCCCGGAGCCAAACTGTCCCCTTCTCTCCACTCCCCCGCACCAGCTCCCTGGGACGGCTTCCCATGCCTGGAGTCCCCTCGCCAGGGGAGCCACATGGAAGGAGGGGCCCCTGTGCACATTCTGCCCCTTCCTCCTCCCGCTGACCTCTTCCTGGTCCCTCAATTGCTCTGAACATCTCCCTTGGACCATCATCCCCCATGACCTCCTCCCTCTGACCTACCTGACTTCTTCCTGACCTTCTCCTTGATCACCCATGACCTCCTCCCTCTGACTCCTGCCCCTGTGGGTCTCCTTCCTCTGACTGCTCTTTCTCTGCCCATCCCTGCCAACCTCTCTTGCTGGCTCCCCACTCTGTCCTTCCTCTGGCCTTCTCCCTCTCACGACCCACTGGCCCCATCACTCTGCTGTTCCCAGTCTCCTCCATCTGACCTGTGACCTCCCAGTTTTATCGCTTTGACCGCCTCCTTCTCATCACCTCTCTGATAACACCACCCCTCTGACCCTCTCCCTCTCTCATCCCAGCAAAGGAACAGATCAGTCTGGCCCAACCCTATCCTAATCCGGGCCATCCTCCCCACCCCACCCCAGGCGAGGCAGCCGGGCCAGTGTTAAATGAAACCACATGGCTTGGGCAGGGGCGGGTGGGGGCTTCCCCTGGGCCCAAACCCCTGCCCGATCCCATCCCCCACCCTCTGCAGACTGTCCCACTAACCCCCTGACCCAGCCTCTTGGCAGGAGCTAAATTCTGCTGAGTCTGCCATGACCTCACCCCGGGGGGCGGCTCTGCTGACCTCACCATTGGGAACTGGGGTTGGGGGCCAGACGTGGGGGAGATAGAAGCTTGGATGAAGACCCTCAGCCCAGCTCCTCCTGGGGAGAACCCCCATTCTCCAAACTCCAGAGCCTCACTCCGGCCCCTGTTCCCTCTTGGCCCAGCCTCCTTCTCTTTCTCCTTTCCGCTCCTTCCTTCTCTCGGTCCCATTCTCTGAGCCTATCTTCCCAGGTCTCTGCAGCCCATCCTGAATCAACCAATCCACCTCCCTTGCTCTCTCTGCACCTCAGTTGCTTGGCTCTGTCCATCTCTGTGTCTCTGCATGTCTCTAACTCTGTGCCTTTTTATCTCTATAGTTTTGCATGTAAATCTCTCCCCCCCCTTTCCCTAACCTGCTCCCCACCCCCCACCTCTAATTGCTTGTTTTGTGGCTGGGTTGTCATTAAGAGGCATTTGAGTTACAGCCCCCTGGGGCTGAGATCTGGGCTCCCAGGCTCTGCTGACCACAAAGGTCACTCCCCCATGGATCAATCTCAGTTGCCCCTTCTCCAGCCTGGGGCCCAAGGAGGACCGACATTGACCACCTCACCCCTCCCAGAGACTCTCCCCTGCCCCAGACCCCAGCCTCCATGCAGTGGGAGGGGGTCTCCCCTCAGCAACTGCTCATTCACATTTCAAAAGTCCTTCCTGGCATCTAACCCAAAAGATTCCTGCTTCAGTCTTGTGTCCCTTCTGTAATGACCTTTTGGAAACTGACTGGCCTTTCTTTCCATGGTTGGCCTCATGACAAGGAGACACACAAGAAGCATTGAGTCCTGCCTGCAGGGCCAGGAGATGGGGGTCTGTCAGGGACCAGCCCATGCTTCCCCGCAACACACACATAACCCTCTCCCCTGTGCTGGCAAGGTCCCGGGGTGGCTACAGAGGGCTACAGAGGGAGGCAGACAGGGACTAGACTGGGACATGGTTGGGATTCCCTCAGGTGGAAGAGAAGAGGTGACAATGTATGCAAATTTTTTTTTAAAAAGTACACACAGGAGATTGTGCAAGTGTGGGTGGATGAACTGAATGGACAGGAGAATGGCTGGCGTGTTCTCTGCTGAGGGGTCAATGTGTGCAAATATTAGCCTGCGGTGGAGGGATTGGGTGACCCCGTTTGAAAGCTGGCTGTGGGTGCACGTGAGCTTGCCATCCTGCAGGTGGTGCAAGCTGGTCTGTGATCGGAACAGCTCAGAGGTGTGATGGCGTCGTGGTTCTGCAGCCAGGAGACTTCTACCGCGTGGTTCATGGGAGAATGTGACCAAGTCAGCGAGTGGGTGTTTGGTTGTAAATGCTGTCCATGTTCGTATGGATGCCAGGGGAAGCAAGGGGGAGCACTCGAAGGTGTAGAAGAGCGGCCACAGCGGGTGACCATGTGTGGGCGTGGTTCACGGATTGCCTGGGCGTGGCCACGGTGTTTCCCATTCCTGGTGTCCCGGGAGGCTAATATGCTGAGTGGATGCCTGAGATTGCATGACCATGTGGATATGTGAGCGTAGGAATGGGGCATAGGCCAATCTGGGATTACCCACATGGCCAGGCACCTCCCTGGACTCAGAAGTGACAAAGTGCGGTGTGCGATGTTGGGGGGACTGAATTCACCTTGAGGAGGGATTTCCGGGAGGGCCTAGCCTGGAGTCCCCCAGATCAGGGAATCCCTGAACATCCACCACTTCAGGACCCACTGTGTCCCCTCACCCTTGGGGCGCCCCCCACCCCTAACCCGGCGGGGTGCGGTAGGGCGCTCGGCCAGATGCGCGCAGCTGGGCGTGCGTCAGCGCTGACTCACCAGTCCTGCGGCCCCCGGGACCCCTGGGGGGGCCCTAGAGAAATTCCTCGGGAAAAACACCCCAGGCTCACGCAGCTGGGCCGAGGAACCGCTTCCACTCCTACCCGCGCCCGCACTCCGCCCCGCCCCGCCCCGCCCTGCGCCCCGCCCCGCCTCGCCCCTCACCGCAGCCCTCCCGGAGGCCCTGTCCATGGTGCTGATGTTGGCTCTCGGGAGCGCGGGTGGGGGAGGGGGCAGAGGACAGGGAGACAGGGAAGCGCGCGCCAATTGGGGGCAAAGGAAGAAGAGCGAGGATGAGGGGAAACCCTTTGGAGAAACGTAAAGGGAGCTGTGGAGCTCCGAGTGGCCCCCTCCCACGCTCACCCCTACTCAGCATCACCCCCAGAATCGACCACTCATGTTCTCATGGGCAGTGACTTAGACCCCAAAAGCACAAGTACAGCCCTCACAGAGTCACCCAGAGACACACAATCACACCTGTAGCAAACACAGTCACTCCCCAAATCAGCCCCAGACACACCCTGCACACTCATATCTGGCAACACACACCCACCCGGGGACCACCCTGTCCCCCACAGTCGTGCAATCAACGCCAACCTCCACGTCTAAGCACACACACGGTCTCATTCCAAATCGCTGCACACACTTCGCTACACATATACACACACTCTCCCTAGAAATCGCATTCATTTTCATCCACCCGCCAGGAAACAGTCTCACGCCTCCCAGGACAACCGCCACCCCCAGCTGTCACACCCACGAATCAGCCAGAGTCAGACGCTTGCGTCCCACACCTCCCGGTGCCCGCATGCAGCGCTCATGGTCCGGTGCACTCCCGCCCATGCCCTGCTCTGCCCGTCTTTGGGTCTCTCTGGGTCCTGCACCCATGTGCTACGCTCTCCCTTCCAGCTCACCGGCCTGCGTCCTGGGCAGAAGCAGCAGCGCGGCCAGAAGCAGGCAGAGGCCGGCCGGCGGCTGGCCCAGGCCCCAGAGGCTCTCCATCCCGGCCAGGCCGGTGCGCAAGGCGGGGAGCCGGACAGGGCGGCTGCGGGGTGCGGTGACTCCACGGGCTCGGCGCAGTGGCTCGCGGAGGTCGGCTGCAGTCCGGATCAGCAGGAGACTGCCCGAGACCCCGCCCTGGCCGCGCCCTGCGCTCCAGCGCCAGGCCAGGCGGGGCTCGCAGGAGGGGGAGGACTGACAGCTGGAGGGGGAAGTTGGGAAAGTTTTCACTGAGCACGGATTGGCCAGCTGGGGGTGGAGCCCTGGACCAGGAGCTGGGCGGCTCTCGTCCTACCCCACGGCGGAGAAGGGTCACTCCCACCCAGTCCTAGAATCCGCGGTTCACATTAACTAACGTAAACTCTTTCTTCTTAGGAGCCCCCTCAAAGGAGCCCACCTGCAGCCTCCATCCAGGCCCTGGCGTTAGCAGGAGGTACAGCTCTATACCAAATTCTTTCTGGCTCACCCAGGCTCCTAACCGGGGGGGCGGGCAGGCTCATCCCACATGCTCACCCACCTGCCCTGCTCCCAGTCCTTTAGCCTCACAAAAGAGATCCCAGTCTCACTACAAAGCCTTCCCTTCAGGACACTCAGTAAGAAGTCCTCCTCTGTCCTCAAACCTCACCCCAGGTCCCCAAATCCGGTTTCCAGTCTTACCCTAAACTTTCATCTCTTCACCCAAATGTCAGTATTGGATGTCTTTATACCACCCCAAACTCCCAGCATAGATTCCAAAACAAAATTCTCACTTTCCTCCAAACTCTTAATCCTGAAATAAAAATTCCACCTCCATGCCTAGCCTTCATCTCCCTCACCTTCAGGTATGCAAACGGGTGCCCCAGCCCTGTCCTAAATCCTCAAGTGTGTCCCCATCAAATGGCGGAGTCCGATCCTATCCAAAGCAAGCCATTGCCACCAGGGGGGAGGGAGGGATTCCTACCATTCCTGGGGTGAAGGAGAGCCTCCCTCACCCCACTGGCATCCCCCAGCTGAAGAGGCCCCTGGGGGTCAGGGAGGGAGCCTGTGCAATTGAACAAGTGCAGACATGCAGGATGCGAGGTGTGAGGGAGCTCTGCCCAGAAAGGAACCAAAGGGGCGGATCCTGGGCCCTGCAATGCCCCCCTCATGGGAGATGCAGGAAACGCCTCTCTCCCAGCCTCTGCCTCCTCAGACAAAGAGTCTCTGTGTCCCTGGAGAGGAGGGGGTGGGGCCCCATCTGGCCTGAGAAAGAGATGGGGCACCCTGAGATGGGGCAAGGAGAGGGAATCTCCCCAAGCAAACCCTCCTCCCTTCCCAGGGACATGGGAAGCTGTGACCTCTCCAACTAAAAGGCTCTTACAAAGTCTCTGCCCTGCCCAGCCTTGTTAGGAAGTTCTTCTTGTAGTCTAACTTCTTGCGCTCTTCTCTGAAGGAAGCCTTCCAGGACCACACTCTTATTTCCTTTCACTTCCTCTCTCCACCAGAGATTCTTCTTCCAGAGTAGAGATAGTAAGAGAAAGAATGCCCCCACTAGTGCCCACACACTCACTAAAAGTCTCCCTGGCCCTGAATAGTTTATAATCATAATAAAAATTAAAAAGAACATTTATGAGTGTAGCAAGCACAACAAATGATCATTTTGTTTGTTTGTTGTGGTGCTGGAGGTGGAACCCGCCCCCCAGGGCCTAATGCTAAGCTAATGCTTTACCCCTGAGCTATGTCCCCAGCCCCTGAAAAGAAATTTTTGGCAAATAAAGCAAATGGATTGTGAAGAGTTGAAGGATTTTCTCTAGCCACCTGTTCAGGGTTGTGCCAGCCACAGTGGAGGTCTCCTGGGGCCCCTTTACCCTGCAAGGGATCAAGTAGAAGGAGCTTAGAAGGGAGAGATCAGCCAAGGGTGGAGGGCTGTCAGCTCCGTCTGGAGTCTTGTGTCCAGGGAGGGATCAATATGGCCTCCTCACCCCGGACTGTGCTGATTTCAGGCTGTTCATCAGGAATTGGCCTGGAGCTCGCTGTGCAGCTGGCTCATGACCCCAGACAGCGTTACCAGGGTAAGGGGCCCTGGGTAGCCTGGGAAGAGCAGGGGCGGGCATGGCCTCCTAGGACCCTCAGCCCCCACGATGTCTCCACAATCTCATCCCTTCCAGCTGTACTTGTGGGCTTGAGGGGGACACAGGGAAAGTCCCCTTCCCAACTCTCCTGCAGGACCATCCTCTCATGCAACAAATACTTCTTGCATATCTGCCATGTGCCAAGCACTGCTCTGGATGCTAGAAACAGCTATGACAGAAATCTCAGCTCTGGGTAGCGGTGTCCTGGGAGAGGGGAGGGAAGACAGACAACAGATAAAAAGAAATTGCAGTATATCTGGTCAAAGAGCAAACAAAGCGAGGGAAGAGCGTGGTGGGGGTGAGTGTGCGGTGTTATTGGAAGACTTCTCTGAGAGGGTCCATTGGGGCATTCCTGGGGACAGATAATTGCCTTGCTGAGTCTGCACCCCCCCCCCAGATTACTACTACTCCAAGATAAGCCTCTTATGTGCTCTTGACCTTGGGGACTTAACGGGAGCCCTCTAGTTCCAGGTCCTTGCCCTCCTGCAGGTCTAGAGTTAATTGCTACAACCTGCACCCCAATCCGAGGAACCTCTGACCTGGAATACGCTGGATTGGAAAAAGGCAAAGGGCAGTTACTTAAGCTCAGGCTGCTGGGGGTGAAGGCAATGCTCCAGTTGGCTGGGCTTCTTCTCCCAGCCCTCTGCCCTCTATTTAAGAGGCACACAGCTTTGAGTGTGACAGCCTGATGGCCAGTGTGCAGAGAACTTGTGTAGCTGTATGTGGGCAGATGGGCGAATAAAACTGCTAAAGGGTGATGTTTATTGAACTCTTATTATGTGCCAAGAGTCATTTAAGTGCATCTAATATGTCACTTACTCCTCATATCACCCCCTGAAGAGGCCACTTAGTATCTTTTGCCTTATTTTAGAAAAGAGGAAACAGAGGCAGAGACTGCCAAAGGTCCTTGCCCAAGGTCACCCAGCTGGAAAGTGGAAGAGCAGAGACTTGAACTCAAGCAGCCAGAAGCTGGGACCACACTTGTTACTATACTGCACACAGATGCCAGTAACCCCAGTCATCTGCATCACACCTGTGTCACTCCCGTTGGTTTCCAACTGGTCATACAATTCAACAGGAAGTTGAGGAGCTTAGTGCCACCATGCATGTGGCCCTGGGTTCCATCCCCGGTACTGAGGGTGGGGGGTTCAATGGGAGAGGAAAGGAATTTGATTCAAGGTTATTTACATGCACACGTATCTGCATGTAAGTGTGTGTCGTGCCGGGGATCAGCCCCAGGGCCTTGCCCATGCTAAACACCCACTTCACATGGATACGTGATTCCATGTCCTGATGGAGCAGTGGCAAGATTTGAGAAGAGTTTGTGCAAAGGGAAATATTGCAGCCATTCTGGGGAAACAAGTCAGTGAAATAATTTGTAGGGCCAGGCGCGGTGGCTCACGCCTGTAATCCCAGCACTTTGGGAGGCTGAGACAGGAGGATCGCGAGTTCAAAGCCAGCCTCAGCACTGGCGAGGCGCTAAGCACCTCAGTGAGACCCTGTCTCTACATAAAACACAAAATAGGGCTGGGGATGTGGCTCAGTGGTTGAGTGTCTCTGAGTTCAATCTCGGGTACCAAAATAATAATAATTATTATTAATATTATTAGTTAATAATAATAATTATTATTATTATTTGTAGGGTGCTTCCAAGTTAGAGATAGTGCTGAGCGCAATGCCTAGCACACAGTAAATGCTCAATCAACTGGAACTTGTAATGTTGATGCTGCAAATGTGGTTTTTCCTACTTGAGTATGCAAAGCATGTATGTTGGCTGTCTGCGTGTGCGAATCTGTTTCTGATGACATTCTAGTTTGTATTTATGTTTTAATTGTCTTACTCATTAGGTTATGGATTCCACAAAGGAAGGAACTTTATCTTTTTGCAGGAGGGACTGCGGGGGATTGAACCCTCGGGTGCTCTATCACTAAACTACACCCCAGGCCTTTCTTTTTTTATTTTTTAAACAGGATCTCACTAAGTTGCACAGGCTGGACTTGAACTTGCCATCCTCCTGCCTCAGCCTTCTAAGTAGCTGGGATAACAGGCATGCACCACTGTGCCTGGCAGGACTCAATGTTTTTACACATAATAGTCTCAGCACCTAGAATAGCATAGTGTGTAGTATATGCTCAGCAAACTTTTGTAGGATGCATGGGTGTGGCTGCATGTCAATTCGTGTACACAAGCATGCATTTGCTGAATGTGTGATGGATGTAGGTGTGTAGGCCTGTGGATCTCCATCCTCTGGACCTGCTCATGCACAACAACAGAAACGTGCAAGGAAAGGAGCCAGTTGCCTGTACCGACTCTGTTCTCTGTCCCCAGTGGTGGCCACCATGAGGGACTTGAGAAAGAAGGAGATGTTGGAGGCAGCTGCTGGGGACGCTCTGGGAAAGACCCTCACCGTGGCCCAGCTGGATGTGTGTAGTGATGAGTCAGTGGCCCAATGTCTCAGCTGCATCCAAGGAGGGGCAGTGGACGTGCTGGGTGAGACTTTGCAGCCCCAGGACCCATTCACCCCTTCATGATCTAATTATAAACCCTCAGCAGAGCCAGGTCTGAGTCCCAGCCCTCTGGCTTTACCAGCAAGCTCTAATCCTCCGCACAAGGGTAGACCAGTTGGCCAAGTACTGGGACTACCAAGCAGTTCATTAGGGATGCTAGAAATAATCTGAGACCTGGGGGTGGAGTGGATTTAATGGAATAGACATTATCACATATGGAGAAACCCATATGTGGTTGGAAAAATGACTTAGATGAGTCACTTGGGGAAGGAAACATGATGAAGCAACAACTCATAATCCCTGAGCGGCCTTCTCAGGAGGGTGGATGTAGCTGTTTTGAAGCAATTTGGGGTCAGAGCTGAATTTCTCAGGCATTGCGGGCATGCTGTTCCTGGGGCCCTTCCTCCCACTCTGGGCCAAGGTCCCCTACAACAAATGCTAACTGGCTTCTTGGAGTTTGTAGTGGGGAGTAAAAGGGTGATCTGAAGAGTGTCCTTAGTGTCGCCAAAAGAGTTGGGGGAACTCCACCATGACACTCACGCTCCTCTCCTTAGTGAATAATGCTGGCGTGGGCCTGGTGGGGCCCCTGGAGGGGCTCAGCATAGACACCATGCAGAACATCTTTGACACCAACTTTTTGGGAGCCATCCGTCTGGTCAAAGCTGTGCTTCCCGGAATGAAGAAGCGGAGACAGGGTCACATCGTGGTGGTCAGCAGTGTCATGGGTCTCCAAGGTGAGCCCTGGAAACCAACCCTTAAGCAGTCCTCATGTCTGCGCCTTCCCAGGCTGAAAGATGGCAAATAGGTTGGGCTTGTTCCGAATGAGCCCGGAGAGCTGTGTGGAGAAGGATTCTGAAGCTCCGAAAGAAAAGGCTCTGGATGGATTAACACGTCTGCCGTGGTGTAAAAGTAGGCAGCAATGTCTACAGGCTGCCAAGAGCCACCGGCGTTCCCAGAATCCACTCCACATCCGGCACCTCCCAAACACTCTCCCAACCATCCCCCCAAACCCAAAAGGACCATCAGAACTCCTTCTCCTGAGACTCCTCAGTGCCAAACACAGCCCACCAGGCCCTAGAGATATCTGGATTTAGGACCCCAGGCTCAGCAGAAAATAGAGCACCGATTGATTAGTGATGTCTGCGATGGTCCTACTCTGGAGGCCACCTACTTGCCATTCAAGCTCCTGGGCCTGTCCCCTCCCCCAGCAGCCTCTAAGGAGTCCCCTCTCCTTGACATCCTGCCATAGAGAAGCATTGTCAAGGGCCCTAATGAATGGTACCTGCTCCGTGGGTGCGAGGGAACCCGTGCCTACAGGCCCTTCTAGAGGGTAGAAGGAAATGGGAGTTTCCTGGGATGAGGGGGAACCAGACAAAGATGGCACCTGGCACCCCAGGACCACCTTGATCTGGCCCCATATGTCCCCATCACACAATGCCATACACCCAACATCAGCCCCAGTCTTCCCCTCCTTCTGATCCTCAAATCCTCTTTGTTCTGTCTACCAAAAACTCTATTACTCTGGGACTCACGGAGCCCATCACCCAGATCCCCAGAGAGCCCCCTTCCAATCCTCTCAGGTGTGGTGTTCAACGAAGTCTATTCAGCCTCCAAGTTCGCTGTGGAGGGATTCTTCGAGAGCCTGGCAATCCAGCTGCTCCAGTTCAACATCTTGTGAGCCGGGCACCGGGGCAGCCAGGAAGGAAGGGGAGACGATGGGCAGAGGAGAGGGGCGGGCACCGGTCGGGTAAGCCAGGCAGCGAGAGCAGTGATGGGAAATAGAGGCACAGGGGCTGGGGGCACGGAGAGACGGAGGAATGAACGGGTGAGGGTACCAGGCCCACCAGCCCTGCTCTTGTCCCCAGCATCTCCCTGGTGGAGCCGGGCCCTGTGATCACTGACTTCGAGGGGAAGCTCATGGCTCAGGCTTCCACCGCCGAGTTTCCAGGCACCGACCCCGAAACCCTGGGCTACTTCAGGGACTTCTACCTCCCGGCCTCCAGGGAGCTCTTCCGCTCAGTGGGACAGAGCCCACAGGACGTGGCCCAGGTGAGTGGCCCAGGAGAAACAGCTCAGGTAGGCAGGGGTGTGGGGGCTCCCTAGGTCCCAGAGCTCAGGGATCCATCCCGCAGGCCATTGCCAAGGTCATCAGCTCCACGCGTCCACCCCTGCGCAAACAAACCAACGCCCGCTACTTGGTGCTGGCAGGGCTCAAAGCCGTGGACCCCTCGGGCAGCCTGTACGTGAGAACTGCCCACGGCCTCCTCTTCCGCTGGCCACGCCTGCTCCACCTTGGCCTCCGCTGCCTGGCCTGCGGCTGCCTCCCAACCCGGGTGGGGCCTCGATGAGCAGAGACTTGCCGGCCCTCCCCGCCCCTGAACAGGGCAGCCGCGGCTCGCAGGCCACACCCAGCTCCATGGACTGCACAGACAGACTGGCGTTCTTTCCTTCATTTCATTCATAAATTCGTTCACCAAGCTGCTTCCTTTGCTCTTTGCCTGGGCATTGCTGAAATTCCAGAAAGGGCCTCCCGTCTCCAGACACAGAGCCCTCCATAGTCCAGGCTGGGGCAAAGGAAGGAACCCTGGGACTCCTGGCTGGCTGCCCACACCGGGAAGAGTGTTGCCTTCCTGGAGGGAAGAGCATTGTCATGGATCTCAAAGGACAAGATAGACTGCTTTATTAGACCTATGACTTCATGATCCTGGACCTGGGAATGCAGGGATGATCAGAACCGCCCCCCCACACACTCACTCACACTCACACACTCACACACACACTCACACTCACTCACACACACACTCACACACACACATGCACACTCACACACTCACACCCACACACTCACACACACACTCACACACACTCACACTCACACACTCACACACACACTCTCACACACTCACACTCACACACACACACTCTCACACACACTCACACACACCCATACTCACACACACTCACACACACTCACACTCACACACACTCACACTCACACACACTCACACACACTCACACTCACACACACTCACACTCACACACAGTCAGAGCTGAGTGAACCAGTGGTCTCGACTTTCCTGCTCATGCACCCCATTAAGTACACACAGCAATGTACTTATATTTTTTCCATTAAATGTATATAACCACAAGCTGTAATTATAATAAATATTTAATGAAACTAAATGTTCTAAATTTCAATAATTCAAAAGCCAACAGGATCCCCTCAGAGCCCCCAAAATGGTGTCCCCAAATTTCTTTCTCTTTTTCCAGACTTTGGAAGCAAATGGACTTTGGGTTTAAATACTGGCTCTGCTCCTGCTCAATAGGTAGCCCTGGACAGGTGCCTCCCTGGATATCTTTGGCACCGCAGTGCTGAAATCACAGGAAAGTCCCCTCCATTGATTCATTTCCCTTGCGCGATCTGTGTGCCTGGTGTCTGCGCGCCCGCCTCCGAGGGAAGCGGTCCGTTACTCATTTTGTCCAGCCTGCGCCCTGTGAGATGGAGTCCCTCAGCGTTGCCTAGCTCACAGGCGAGAAACCAGGGGTGAAACAAGCGGTCGGGAGGCCCAGAACGAGCTGTCTGTCTGATTCCCAAGTCGGTCAGGTTCACTGGTGCTGGTCTTCAGGGGTCTCTTCTAGGAAAAGGGAAACTGAGTCCCAGCCCTTAGAGGAGGTCTCTTTGTGTCTCTGCAAATATCAGGAGTTCTTTTGCTCAGTTTTGTTGGCTGGTTGGTGAAGTCAACTCCTTCCCTTCCTCCATACTGGACGTCTGAAGCAAGTGTCAGAATACACAGCCAGCCCTCAGCCTCCTAGCAGGATTGGTTCCAGAACCCCAGCAGACACCAAAATCCAAGAGGCTCAAGTCCCTCTTATAAAGTGGTGCTGCACTTGCGTAAAGCCTCTGCACTTAGTCCTGTATACTGTCACCTCTAAATGACAATACACCATAAAAACTATGGAGATGGTTGTTGCAATGTGTTGTTCAGGGGATGACGACAGGAAAAGGGTCCATGTATGTTTGGCACAAGTGTAATTTTTTTAAAATTTCCAATCTGCATTTGGTTGAAACTATGGATGCAGAGGTCTAATTCTACAGGAAATGAGATAATGGGAATGGTTGTACAACCTCGCGAACACACTAAGAGGAATTGGATGGTTTAAAGTGGCAAATCATGTGATGAAAACTAACGGTGAATTATAGTTTAATAGAAATTAAATCAGCTTTTGAAAAAAACAACTAGGGGCATCGCTGTGATGGAGCAAGGTCTTCTGACGATCCCAGGAGCCCTCCCCATGAATCGCATCAAGAAATTTTCCGTCCGTTCTATTGGGTTCTGCCAATGGGAGGCACCTGCTGGAGATCAGAGGGTGGGAGAATGTCTTAGCCCATTTTCCATTGCTATAACAAAACACCTGAGGCTGGGTAAGATGAAAAGAAGATTATGTAGTTCACAGTTCCGGAGGTCCAAGCATCAGCTTCTGCTTGGCTCTGGTGAGGGCCTCCTGGAAGATGGCAGCAGTGTGAGCCAAAGAGGTAACGTGGTTGGAAGCCAAAGTGGGGATGGGCTGTATCTTTTTTTTTTTTTTAAATGCAATGTATTTATTTTATTTATTTTTATGTGGTGCTGAGGATCGAACCCAGTGACTCATGCATGCGAAGCAAGTGTTCTACCACTGAGCTACAGCCCCAGCCCGATGGGCTGTATCTTTATTTTTATTTTTTGAATAGTACTGAGGATTAAAATCAGGGGCATTCCACCACAGAGCTACACTCTTTGCTTTTTGAGGCAGGGTCTCATTAAGTTACTGAGGCAGTTTCTGCCTCTTGAGTAGCTGGAATTACAGGCATGCAACACCATGCCCAGCTTCTTTTGAAAACAATCCACTCTCGCAATCACTAATTTACTCTGAGAGATGAGCATTATTCCTCTCTAAGGGGAGTACCTGCCATGACCTAATGACCTCCTACTGGGCCCTACCACTTAATCCCCCCTCCTTTCCTGAGCTCATCATCATCTCTTAGTACCACCACCCTGGGGACCAGGCCTCCAGTCCTTGGCCCTGTGGGGGACAAATCACATCCAAGCCATAGTAGAGGAGAAAGACCAGGATACTTATCCTCAAAGTTCCTTTATCCATGATCATGGTGTACCAGCAAGATCTCTCTAAGGCCCTAACTCCATTAAAATTGAAAACTACAGCTGGGGTTGTGGCTCAGTGGTAGAGCGCCCGCCTGTGTAGGGGAGGCACTGGGTTCGATCCTCAGCAGCACATAAAAATGAAGAAAGAAAAAAATTGAAAAAATAAAATAAAGCGCCAGCTCCAGTTTCCAAGAACCACTTCCTCTCTTTGCCTCTTAAAGATGGTGAAGGGCACACCTAGAATCCAGCTCCATGGGAGGCTGAGGCAGGGGGATCTCAAGCTTTAGGCCAACCTGGGCAACTTAATGAGACCCTGTCTCAAAATAAAAGTTAAAAAGGGCTGGGAATAGTGGTCAAGTGTCCCTAAGTTCAATCCCCAGCACACACACACACAGCTGGGAATATAGCTCAGTGGGAGGGCACTGCCGACTTATTCACCTACCATAGGAGAAGCCCTGGGTTCAACCCCCAGCCTGGGGGTTGGGGGGAGACAGTGATGCGATCCCACAGTTACCAATGACAGCATTTTTCCATCCACCTGGGAAGCAACTGTACCCTGCCCCCATCTTTACAGCTGTCCTTGTATCCGTCACCCCCAAATTACCCACTTTGAGGGCCCTGATCCGTATGTGTACATTATAAAGCCAAGAAGCAAAACTCATAGTCGCAGTCCACCTGTGTCCACATTAACCCACGACGCTGCCATCAGGCCTGCTCCTAATTCGCTGCTGGCCTCGTCCAGAAAGTCTTCACCATCCTGAATTTTGCAACCAACATTCCTTTGCTTTTTCAAAAATTCCCTGAAATCTATCATTTTATTTTTATTATTTTATCTTATTTTATTTCAGGGCCTCCTGCAAGCGGGGCAAGCACTGTACCACTGAGCTACATCCGCAGCTCTTCTTTATTTCGAGACAGGACTACGCTAAGTTGCCCAGGCTGGCCTTGAACTTGGAATCCTCCTGTCTCAGCCTCCCATATAGCTGGAATTACAGGCGTGTGCCATCATGCCTGGCTTAAGAAACATTGATCTCCTTGTCGTGAAGGAGAAACCATCATAGCATCTGAAGTAGGAGCTTAGTCAGTGCATAGTTGCGGGTGGGGGGCAGGGGAAGGGGAGCCCTGCTGGGGGGTGGGGTGATGCGGGCTGAGTCCTCACAGCTGCCCTACATCCGCATCTACTTGTTGTCTATTTCCCAAGGCTGGTGATGCCATGAGGCCCCAGGACCCACCCCATAAATTCCTTTATTACTTAAATCACCCTGAGTCAACTGCTGTTGCAAAGGAAGAATCTTTGCAACTCCAAGTGGTAACTACATAAACAGATGCAGCCAGGAGACCAAAAGCTCAGAAGATGCTAAGGCAGGCCAGTTCCGGGTTCTGTATTGCTACATGCACGCAGCCCTCCCCCAGTCCTTCCAACCTCAGCAGAGATAAGTTCATTCCTCTGGTTGCTCAGGCCAAAAATCATCTCAAGGTCCTCTCTCACACACCTCGCAGCCAATGCCCTCTCTCTCTCTCCCCCTCTCCCTCTGCTGGGGATTGAACCCAGGCCTTGCACAGGCTGTTATACCACTGCACCCCTGAGCTCCACCTCTAGCCTCTTCTCAGCATCATCACGGCCCCCACCTCAGGAAGCCACCATCCATTCTCACCTGGAGCACAGTTGGCTCTCTATATCCAAGGGGTCTGCATTCATGGAAAACAGAAGAGGGGAAAGAAAACAATAAAAATGGGGCTGGGGCGGTGGCTCAGTGGTAGAGCGCTTGCCTCGCATGCGTGAGGCACTGGGTTCGATCCTCAGCACCACATATAAATAAATAAATAAAGATATTAAAAAAAAAAAAGGAAACAATAAAAATAACAAATGAAAAGCAATACAGCCAGGCGCAGTGACACACACTTTTAATCCCAGTTGAGACAGGAGAATCACGAGTTCAAAGCCAGCCTCAGCAATGGCGAGGCGCTAAGCAACTCAGTGAGACCCTGTCTCTACATAAAACACAAAATAGGGTTGGGGATGTGACTCAGTGGTTGAGTGTCCCTGAGTTCAATCCCTAGTATCAAAAAAAAAAAAAAAAAAAAAGAAAGAAAGAAAGGAAAAGAAAAAGAAAAGCAATACAAGCCAGGCATAGTGGCACACGCCTGTACTCCCAGGATCTTGGGAGGCTGAGGCAGGAGGATCATGAGTTCAAAGCCAGCCTCAGCAAAAGCGAGGTGCTAAGCCACTCAGTGAGACCCTGTCTCTAAATCAAATGTTCACAATGTCTTAAAAGTTTTTTTAAAATATTCTTCTACCCTCCCCTTTCTCTCCTGTTTCCAGATCTCGAGCTCCATCCCTACCTGTTATAATACAACTGTGTTCTCACCAGATTTTCTTTTCTCTTTGCTTTTATTTTATTTTTTTGCACACATACTAAGCATGGACTCTTCCACTGAGCTACAACCAAGTCCCAGATTTTCTTTATGATTAAACAAGGGGAAAAATTGATGATTGGATAAAGAAACTGTGGTATATCCAACAATGGAATATTATTTGGCCTGAAAAAGGAATTGACATATAACACCATGGATGGACTTGGAGGACACTATGCTAAGTAAAATAAGTCAATCACAAGAGGACAAACACTGCATGGTTCTGTTTATATGAAGCATCCAGAACAGAGAAACCCATCAAGATGGAGAGTAGGATAGTGGCTGTCAGGGACCAGGGGGAGGGAATAGGAGCTTGTGTTTAATGGGACCGGAGTTCCCTTTAGAAAATTCTGGAGATGGAGGTGGCGATGGTTGAACAACAGTGTGAATGTGTTTCATGCCACTAAAAGGTACACTTAACATGCTTAAGATGGTCAATTTCATGTTACGCATATTTTACTCTAATTTTAAAAATAGTATTTTAGTGAAAAAAAATAGTATATCTGGGGTTTTTTTACTCTTTCACTAAAAGCAGCATATGATACCCATGATTTTGAACTTTAGTCCTCCTCGTGAATAAAACACCTAGGAGGGCTTTCTGTCTCGGCCCAAACAGGCATCCTCATTCTTTTATAAATCTGCAACATATTCCATGGTGTAGGTGAAAAATGATCTATGCAACTGGTCCACTACTGAGGTACCTCTGGGCTCTCGCCAGGTTTTATGTTTTTTGTTTTTGGCTTTTAGAGTTCTTTACTTCTTGTTTTATAAATGGCTCCAAGGACTAACACTGTGTGCATCCATCATTTCACACATGTGTAAGTGTTTCCGTCATGGGATTACTTGGCCAAAGAATCTATGCATTTGTGATTGTTATGAACATTAGTGATTCATCTCCACCCTGGAGGGCCAATGGCCATGTGCAAGCTTGCTTGCCTCATCATGGCCTCCTATGGATCTTCTGAACTTATGCAAATCTACTGGATAAAAATTGGCATTTCAGTGTGGTTTTAACATGCATTTCTCCTCTTATGAGCAGGGCTGAATGTCTTTTCATATATCAGAGAAACTTTTCTAAGGGGCAGGAGGAGACTGAGGATTGAACTTAGGGGTGCTTAACCACTGAGCCACATCCCCAGCCCTTTTTTACATTTTATTTAGAGACAGGATCTCGCTGCATTGCTTAGGGCCTCACCAAGTTGCCAAGGCTGGCTTTGAACTTGCAATTCTCCTGCCTCAGCCTCCTGAGCCACTGAGATGACAGGCATGTGCCACTGCACCTGGCTCGGAGAAACTTTTGTGTCTTATTTGTTGCAGACATTCTGACCACATCTGTGCCAAATTTGTTTTCAATTGGATAGTTAATACTTTTATTGTTAATTCCTAGAAACTCATTATATAGAGAGGATATTAGGAGGGCTGTGATATAAAGCTCAAACCTTTTCCCAGTTTTCTTTCTATTTTTTTTAGCTTTTCTTTTGTTGTGCAATTTTTCATCTTTTTTTTTCTTTCAAGTCGTACTAAGAAAGGACATATTCCAGACTAATTCTGTTAAAACAAAAAGATAATATCAATTCTCTTCAAAATTTTCCAATGCCTCTTGTATTTAGCTTCATTCAAATCCACAAGTACGTGATCTGATCATTGACCATTTGCCTTAAATTATTTCCTCCTTCCACTCATTCCAGCAACTCTGCTCTATTTGCTTTTTCAAAAAAATTTTTTTTTCGATGTTGATGGACCTTTATTTTATTCATTTATTTACATGTGGTGCTGAGGATCGAACCCAGTGCCTCACACATGCTAGGCAAGCACTCTGCCACTGAGCCACAACCCCAGCCCCTGCTGGCTGTTTCTTAAACAGTCTGTGAGCACTCCAACCTCAGAGTCTTTGCACTTTCTGTTTCCTCTATCCACAGGGCCCCTTTTTTCACCTCCTTCAAATGCTCAAATGCCACCTCCTCAGAGAGGCCCTCCCTGGTCACCACCAGAGAGCACCCTGTCAGTCTATCTGCTTATTTCCCATCATCCGACGTAGACTACAGTTAGATGTTTCCTATCTCCACCCACTAGAATTGCAGCTCCACGGGGGAGGGATTGCTGTCTGCTTGCCCACAGCCACCGGGCCAACACCTAATACAGTAAGTGACACATGGCAGGCAGACAACAAACATCTCATCAACGAGTGAGCAAGTGGATTAATGCTCCAAAAAGAGCATTAATTGTTGCCAGGTGCCACAGCAAATGCCTGCAATCCCAGCAACTCGGGAGTCCGAGGCAGGAGGATCTCCAGTTCAAAGCCAGCCTCACAGTACCACATTAAAAAAAAAAAAAAAAAAAAGAGCTGCACTCCATTTCTCTTCCAGGTCTTTCCACAGACTGTCCCCTCCCTCCGAGACAGAACCACATTCCATTTTTCTCTTTTCCACCCCTCGCCCTTCCCCCGATTACTCTTACTTGGCTTTTTTCGTCATTGTTGTTGATTTTATTAGGTTTGTTCTGTCTCACTATGTTGTCCAGGCTGGCTCCAAACCCCTGGGATCTAATGGTCCTCCTGCCTCAGCCTCCCCAGGAGCTACTGAGCCTCTCTGGTCTCAGTCTAAATACCTACCACTTCCTCCAGGGAGCCTTCCTTGAGTCTGAGGCCAGCCAGGTGGACAGGGCCTCTGCCTGCTTATTCAAGGGCAGGTCCCTGACCTGGGAGCTGGGAGCCCTGTGGCAAGAGGGCAGGGCTCTAATTCCACTGCACCTTCAGATCCAGGAGGTCTAACCCTAGGCAGTCAGCCCTAAATGTGGCTGCTGAATTATTGTTCCCTCTTAGCAAGAGACTTCTCTGGAAAATTCTCATTGCCAGCAGCAACCTCCTGGGACTGAGAAGAGAGGCACCAGATGTCCATAGGGATCAGGAAGTAAGGCCAGATTCTGAAATCTTGGGGAAAACAAAGGGAGTGCTCAGAAGCCCACAGACCCAAGTATGACCAGGGAGCCTGGGCTGGGACCCCACTGGGCACGTCCCGCAGGACCGTTGGTGCTGAAAATTCCTGACTTGTCCTGTCTGAACAAGACACGGCGCCTCTGAGCCTTGGTTTTCTCATCTGTGAAAGAGTTGCTAGGACGTCTTTGTCAAGCGCTGGAACATAGTAGGTGATTAATAAATCCCGGCCGTTAGCGCCTGTGTTGGTAATGGTAGTGTTTCTCCACCTCCCAAGTCCCACCCGGCCTTTCCTGGGAAGCCCTGGGCTCTCAGCCCTGGGGGAGGGTAAAACATCCCTGCGAGGACACAGCCCTGCAAGGCCGCTCCTCCTGCCCGCGCCTCCTCGGTGCAAACCCCCGGGTCCCAGGGAGGGGAAGGCGTGCTGACTCCGAGCGGCTGCAGCAGCTGCTCCGGGCTGGGCTCCAGAGTCCCCTCCTTCCACCACCGGCATTCCTGCGGGAGGGGCCGAGCGCAGCCCGAGGTGGCCGGAGGCTCGCTGGCGCCCTCTCGTGGCGAATTGGGAGAGGCCAACCGGCCTTGCACATTAACAGTGTCTGTGACCGAACTGGGTCAAACTCTCAGCTACTCTCGGATTCCCTAGAATTCCCTCCCAATCCGGGCTCAGGAGCTCAGCTCCATCACTACATTTGCTGTGTGGCCCTGAGAAGACGTTCAACCTCTCTGTCCCTGAGTGTCAGGTGCACAATTTGGGGCAGGAACCTTCACCTGGTTAGTGCCTCCATTTTTCTCATCTGCTAAATGGGTCCGTGATGATCCCCAACTCATTAGATTGATGCGAGGATTAAAAGAGATCAGTGAATATGTCTATGGTAAAAAAATATCCACTCCTCAAGGTCAGATGTTTCCATCCTGTTCCCTGCTGTGTCCCCAACACCTACAATAATGCTGGACATGAATGTGTCCAATACACATTATTGAACAAATGCTTATCATTCCATGTTGGGGCGCCTGCGGTTGGGGTTGGGGACAGACGTGTGAGGTGTTGCTCTGAGCTCATAATGGCGAGGATATGGCCCAGGGTCCTCCTGTTTGTTTTCATTGTGTCCCCCTCCTCTCCCGAGCTCATCTGTACCTCCCTTCCTGGGCCCAGCCCATGGTCAAAGCAAAACCTCAGCGGAGCCGCAGGTCTGAGCATGCTCAGACAGGCTCAAGTGCTTCCTACCTGCTGAGAATGGGAGGAGGCCTCCTCATTTCTCAGCCTAACCTCCAAGCCAGAGAGACTTTGGTACCAGCGAGGGGAGCCCAAACTGGAGACAAAAATGGCAGGGACCTCAGGAGCTGGGTCTCTGGCACCCTGACCTTTGAGTCATCCTCTGTCCTGGACCTTCCAATAAAGGGTGCACCTGATAAGGGATAAAGAGGCCAAGGGTAAGCCCACCCCCCAGGCAAGGGAAGAGCTGAACAGAGCTGGGGAAGCTTCCCTGAGAGCCTGGGATTGCAAATGGACACCAGCAATCTAGAGCTTTCAAAGTGAGTGCACTGTCCCCTCAGCCAGGTCTTAATTTGCTGGAGATTCTTCGCTTGCTAACGTGGGGCTAACCTGCCTGACATGGGGCTAGTCACTCACCTCTGGGAGCCTGGTTTCCCTGTCTGTAGGGTGGGTGTGGCTTCTTGCTTGGGCATGGGCGTGGCTGCAAGACACTTGTGTGCACAGGTGCTCTGAGGAGTCGAAGGCGGCATTCTACCCGCCCTCTCAGTTTCTAACACACCGGGTTCCCAGCCCTCTAACAAAGTGGGTGCATGTTGAGCCCTAATTCATGGAAAGCTGCAAGGTTTAAGGAGGAAATCCTCCTTAGGTTTTTAGTAAGTTCAAAGTCAATGTCCATTGCACACAGGCAGGATTTTGTCTGTTGTAGGCACAGCTGTACGCCCTGCATGCTAAGTGAATGGGCTCGTAAATGTTTAATGAATCTTTGCTGGATAAATGTATATTGTCATTGTTTGGGGGGAATCAGAGGCTGTCAGGGGAAGCCTCAGACAGAATTGTCTGCCACCCTGACTATCTCTAAGAAGCCACCAACAGCCTTGAAATTCTCTTTAACAGGCACGTTAAAACAGTGTGAATTATTTGGGGACAGAGAAACCCTTCTTCCAGGAATGCTTTAAGCATGATGTGTTTTCTTCCCTGGTTTGATTATGTATAATTTGCTTTCTGGAAAAATGAGACTGGCGTGGCTTGGGAACAATGGACCATTGTCACAATGTGCTGGGCGCAAGGGGCTCCTGCTGCGAGGCGGGGAAGCCCCTGCAGTACATGCTCGGTGCAGAAAGAACTGAAGTCCAGCAAGAGGATTTTGATTCCATGGATTTCTCAGAAGGCTCCATCGTGGTGGGTGCTGGGCCAGACGGCAAAATGCCATATGGTGTGCTCATGCCTGGGATTGGGAAATGGGAATGAAATGGCCGCTCTGCCCCTATTTGACCAGCGATCCCAGAGACTCTTACCAATTGCACAAGCACAGAGGGGGGGAAGGAGTCCTCCGGCTGGGGAGGGAGGGGCTTCCTGCTGCTCCCAGCAGCTGCTCCCAGCCAAGCCCTGAGTTCAGTGCCCTGCGTCCGGGTTGCATGACTCCTTGCTGGGGGAGGGGAGGCCCTCAGGATGAGGCCCCTGTGGCTCATGGCAGCCCTCCTGTCACTCTAACCCCCAAGCTGGGACGTGATAATTGTCCTTGGCCTGGCCTGGAGGCCTGGCTGAGAGTTGAGGAGCAGCCTCCAGCCCTGCCCCCTGGATTTATGGGAATCCCCTCCTCCACACCTGTTTAGATATTAACTCTGCCCAGACGGGCCAAGGCCAGCAGACCAGGGCCGAGGCAGACCAGAAGATAGACCTCTGCAGCCCGTGGTCCCCCACACCCTCTGGCCCGTCATGGATGTGCCCTGGTCCTTGGGCTTCCTTTTGATCCTTGTAGGGAGCCCCCTCACCCACACGGAGCCACTGTGAGTCTAGGAACTGAGGAGACCCAGGTGGCTTCCTGCACGCCTGATATCTACGCCATTCCCTGCCTGTGATCCTGTCTGCCCTCAGTCCCCCTAAAGTCCCTGTTGGTATCCTGGCAGGTACATCCTTGTGACACCCCGTGTGCTCCGGGTGGGGAGCCCTGAGAACATCCACATCCAGGCCCACTCGGACAGCGCGCAGCCGCTCAGGACGCCCCTTGACGTGAACATCACCGTGTGGGACTTCCCCTTGAGGGAGATGGTGGTGGCAACAAGCCAGCTCATCCTGTCACCTGCAAATGACTTCATGGTCCAGACACCTGTGACGGTGGGTAACGGTCAGGTTGGGTGGCCTCCCCAAAGGGAGGCTCTGGGTCAGCAGGATGGGTAGAGAGAAGCAGACCCGAGGGGGACGTCCCACAAAGGACGAGCCAGTGCAGGGCTGGGATAGACGTGCTAATTCTTTTATATCCTATCCTTTTAGAAATGTAGGCTCCCCTAAGCCCGGGCTCTAAGAAGGACCCATATGTCCATGTGATGCCTCCATATAAATTATAAACAGCACCCTCAGCTGGTAGTTTGGGAGTATGAACTGGATTTCATTCCTGTCTTGACCCCGTGCTCTTGTGCAGTGAGCAACCTGAGCACTTGGTGACCAGACTCCCAAAGAGAGCCTCTCCCAAGATTGGGCCCAAAGTTTTATCCCCAGGAGAACCTGAGGAGTGTGGGCCTCTCTCTCCAGATTCCTGAGAGACTGGTATACCCCCCCAAACCGGGACAGCAATATGTCATCATCCGGGCAAATTGGGCACCTACCTCAGCCTCCTCATTCATGGAGAAGACAGTGTTGGTGGCTCCCCATGCTGGCTACATCTTTATCCAGACGGACAAGCCTGTCTACACCCCTGAGCACTTGGGTATGGCCCCTGGGCATGTGGCCTGGGGCAAGTGCTAATGCTTAGCCCCAAAGTCCCCCAGTGTCTGACATGTCCCCCATCCCCTAAAATCTCCACCTCCCAAGGTCTCATCTTCTGTCCACCATCCTAAGGATGTGCCATGGTAAGCCCTCTCCCTCCGGTCCCCTATGCTCAGAATCCTCCCATCTCCTCTAGTTCAGTACCGAGTGTTTGCTGTGAACCACAAGATGGATCCTGTGTCCAGAATATTCACGCTGGATATCAAGGTGGCCTGTGGGGGAGGGTCTCAGACACTGCGGCCCAGTAGTGTACAAAGGCCCAGGGGCACAAGCCACCAGGGCTCTCCCCTGGGACCATCACCAGCCTCGCCCCTTGCCCCTGCAGAACCCGGAGGGAGTCACCGTGACCAGTCAGAATCTGCTGGCCAAGGGAGGGCTCTTCACCAGCTCCTTCAGCCTGCCTGAGCTTGTCAGGTGCCCTGCCTGCGGGCAGCCCGAGGGCTGGTGCGGGAGGGTCCTCGCGCCCTCTCTCTCCTAACTTGCCATGTCTCAGTTTGGGGACCTGGACCATTGAAGCAAGTTACCAAAGTGGAGGCAAACAGAAGTTCAAAGCTGCCTTTGACGTGAAGGAGTACGGTGAGGGGACATGGGGACATGGGCAGGCAGGGCAAGGTGGGACAAGGCTAAGGATCCAGAGGCAGGCCAGGGGGATGCAGGGGCTAACCCCGTAAGCATTCCAGGCCTTGGAGGTTCCCAGCCATGGAGGAGGGAGGACAGGGAGGGCCTCAGGGCCTGGGTCTGATGCTGAGGGCGTGCGCTGTCTTATCCGCCTAGTGCTCCCCGCTTTTGAGGTCCGGCTGATGCCAAACAGGACATTCTTCTACCTCAGCGACGAGGCTCTCGGTGTCGATATCCAGGCCCGGTGAGTCTCCTCACCCCAGCCCTGCCAGAGGACCAGGGACACCACAGAAGCAAATGAGAAGTGGGTCCCTTCCACAGCCCTGGGGGAGCGGGGGACTCTCATCTTCTCCCAGAGATGAGATGTGCCACCCTTTGAGGTTCACAGACCACCTGCATGGCTCTGTGAGGTTGTCGGGCCAGGCTGTCCACCTGAGGCTGTGTGGGCCATGCCTGCCCCACCTGGACACCACGCTCATCACCCCTGCAGTTCCAGCATGCCACACAGGGATGGCCTCCTACTGAGCCTCCCCGGGCCGCCTCCACCATCTTGTGAGAGTGCATCGAGCCCGATGGGGCACGCTTGCCACCTCCCAGGGTTGTGTGGGTCGGCAACAAAACCGGCTGGGTTTCCAGAGGCCACCTCTGCCCCTCTCAAAGTTGCCCAGTTGCTACAGGCCTGCAAGGTCACGCAGGCCAGGCTCTGCAGCCACATGAAGTTGTATAGGTGCTTCCAAGCCAGCAAGGTGGCCCTCCGTCCCCAGGTACGTATTCAACAAGCCGGTGAACGGACATGCTCTAGCCATCTTTGGGGTGAAGATGGATTCCCGCCGGATCCTCATCCAGAGTTCTCTGCAGAAGGTGGAGGTGAGTGAATCCTGACTCCTCCCTGGCTCTCCACACCCACACCTTCACTACCCAAGAGACCATCTTGGAGCGGGGTGCAGTGGTGCACGCCTGTAACCCCATCACTTAGGGAGGCTGAGACAGGAAAATCGCCAGTTCAAAGCCAGCCTCAGCAACGGTGAGGCACCAAGCAACTCAGTGAGACCCTGTCTCTACATAAAACACAAAATAGGGCTGGGGATGTGGCTCAGTGGTCGAGTGACCCCTAGTTCAATCCCCAGGACCAAAAAAAAAAAAAAAAAGAAACTATCGTGTCCTTCTCTTCCCTGCCCCAAGAACAGGTCTCCGATGGCCTGGGCCACATCTCCCTCCAGAAGGACAAGATGAAGGTCATGTTCGAAGGCCCAGAAGAGGAGTTCATTGGGGCTTCCATCTTTGTTAACGTCACCGTGTTCTCTTCAGGTGCCACCGTCGTCACCCAAGACCCTATTTCTTTGCCTGCCCAAACACCCGGTCCATGTGACCTCAGGTGGTGCCCTCGCCTGTTTCCTCATCAGAGAAATGGGAAACAGAAGGGCCGAGAGGAGTGGAGATCGTGGGATTCCTTCCCCGCCTTGACTGAGAGGGGCATCCCTACCAGCAGCCCTGCGGTCATGGGAAACCGAGCCTCTTCAGCAGACTCCATGGTCTCCCTGTCTCCACAGGAGGCGAGATGGTCCAAGCAGAGACCTCAGGGGTGAAGATCACCAAGACCCCCTACAACATCCAGTTCACCAGGACGCCACAGCATTTCAAGCCAGGGATGCCCTTCCACTTTAGGGTCAGAGTCTGGGCTCACTCTGCCCAGGGTCTAGGCATCCTTCCCCCCAAACAGACTCCCCTAGAGACAAAAACCCCTCCATGCCCTTGACTGTGCCCAGCTCATCTAAACTTCAGTCTATCACATTAATCCCAAAGTCTTTCCAAATCTTTTTTTGTTTTTGGTACCTGGGATTGAACTCAGGGGCACTCGACCACTGAGCCACATCCCCAGCCCTATTTTGTGTTTTATGTAGAGACAGGGTCTCACTGAGTTGCTTAGCGCCTCGCCGTTGCTGAGGCTGGCTTTGAACTTGCGATCCTCCTGTCTCAGCCTCCCTAAGTGCTGGGATTAGAGGCGTGCGCCACCACACCTGGCTTCCAAATCTTAATTCAGATCTTTGAGGTGGACGTTAGGAAAGCTAGAGATATCCTTGAGTGCTAAAGGCACTCCGAGTTTCCTCCAAGCCCCCAACATCCCCTGCCCTCTCCACCCCCATCCTCCCACCCAGCACACCAGCATCCAGGAGGTGACAGATGGGTGTCCATCACAGCACCCCGGGGGACGCCATTCACAAGGACTCCAAGAGGAATGAACCCTGGCTTGGGGTTGCTCAGGGCCCCCTCGGGGCAGTCCCATCCTGTGGCATTCAGTGTCCACCCTTCCCTCCAGGCTACCCTCAGGCCTATTCTACATTCATACCAGATTCTGCCCCAGGTCCTTGTGTCAAATCCTGATGGGTCTCCAGCCTCTGGGGTCCTCATCCGCTGCCAAAACCACAAAGTGTACTCCAACGATGGCGGCGTGGCCACTCTAACCATCAACACAGATGCAAATGCGAAAGAGCTCCGCGTCTTGGTACCCACCGGCCAGGGGAAGGAGGCTGGGGCCGGGGCCCCCTGGGCTGGAAGAGCCCCTGGCTCACAGCCCATTGCCCTCCCAGGTGGAAACGGACGATCCTCTCTGGCCAAAGGCCTCTGCTGAGATGACAGCGTGGCCTTACATGACTCAGGAGGGACTGGGGAACTTTCTGCACATTGAGGTAAAGACACTGGGTGCAGAGGTCGGCAGCAGCATCCAGCTGAGCCTCAACACAAGACATCGGGACTCCAGCACCAAGGACAAAATCACTCACTTCACCATCCTGGTGAGGGACTGGGCCAGGGACCTGAGCTGGGGAATTCTTTCCCCAGGACAACCTTGGTTTGCTGGGTTGGAGAAACTAGGAGCAACAGTGTAAGGGAGGGAACAATCCTGGGCCAGGGGTGCTCAGACCAAGAGGCCGAAGCCAAGGGACTGGGGTGGGAGCCTCAGGAAGGGGCTGTCCCTCACTTCTCCTGCTCCATGTCCCTTGTCTCTGAGATCCTGAGTAAGGGTCGGATTGTGAGTGCCAAACATCAGTTAAGGAGCCCAGGGAGTGTCTACACATCAGCCATCATTGATGTGACTCCAGAGATGCTGCCCTCCTTCCGCATTGTGGCCTTTTACTTACTGCCCAGGGGGGTGCACCAGGACCCCGAGCTTGTGGCTGATGCCATATGGATTGATGTGAATGACAGATGCATGGGGACGGTAAGCCAAACTCCTTGTAGTTGTACATCACCATTCAAAAGTTCCAGAAAGGGCCTGTACAAGTTCAGGGGCTCCCAGCCTGGAAGAAGGTTAGAAAGGGGGAGAATATATAGGTGTGTGTGTGTGCGTGTGTGTGTGTGTGTGCGTGTGTGTGTGTGTGTGTCCCTAGGACTCCATACAGATGATAGAGAAGAAGATGCAGTAAATAAATGCGTGGTCGGGGGAGCTGGGGTTGTGGCTCAGTGGTGGAGCACTTGCCTAGCATGTGTGAGGCACTGGGTTCGATTCTCAGCACCACATATAAATAAATTAAATAAGGTCCATTGACAACTAAAAAATATAAAAAAATAAAATAAAATAAATAAATGCATGGGCTGGGGTTTTGGCCTGGTGGAGCCCGTGACATCTCTTTTTCATGGCTCAGCTGAAGGTTGGCTTGAAGAATAATGAATTCATCCAGACTTTGGAGCCCAGTAGCCGAGTGCACCTAAAGGTGACAGGTGACGCAGAGACCACAGTGGGGCTGGTGGCCGTGGACAAGGCTGTCTACATTTTGAACAGCAAATACAGGCTCACCCAGAAGAAGGTGAGATCGTGAGGGCTTTGGGTCACAATGTTGCCCACAGACTCTAGCAGGGAGCTCTGGCCTCTTCAGCCATGAATGGGCAACAGCCATGGTCGGGGGTTTCGCGTAGCAATTGGAAGGGGTAAGAGCATAATAAATGGGAGAGGGTGTGGAGATTATTAGAGCCTGCTGTTCCGGGGCACCACTGTTCCTTCCCTGAAGATATCGGGCAGGTCCCCGATCCAGGCTCCTCTCCGGACCCTCAGGTCTGGGATGTGGTGGAGCAGCATGACCCTGGCTGCACCGCGGGCAGTGGAAGAGACAGGTTTGCTGTGTTCAAGGACGCGGGACTGGACCTGAAGGTCAGCACGGGGATGTACACCCCAGCAAGCTCAGGTACCAGCACGGCGTGGGCAAGAGGAGGGCAGGAAGGGGCCGTGCTGCCAACTGCCCTGTGGGGCCAAATGGACATGTGTCACAATTCACCGCAGTGCTGGGGAGCAAACCCAGGGAGGGTCTTGCACATGGTACCCCCAAGTTGCGTCCCCAGCCCCCCTGAAATCTTTTTTTTTAAATATATTTTTAGTTGTAGATGGACACAATATCTTTATTTATTTTTATGTGGTGCTGAGGACCGAACCCAGTACCTCACGCATGCGAGGCAAGCACTCTACCACTGAGCCACAATCCCAGCCCGACCCCCTGAAATCTTTGAGCACCATCATAATGCTCAACAATGTCATGTTTTGGGGGGTTTTGGGCTTTTTTTTTTTTTGGTACTGGAGATTGAACTCAGGGGCACTCGACCACTGAGCCACATCCCCAGCCCTATTTTGTGTTTTATAGAGAGACAGGGTCTCACTGAGTTGCTTAGCACCTCACCATTGCTGAGGCTGGCTTTGAACTCGTGATCCTCCTGCCTCAGCCTCCGGAGCCACTGGGATTACAGGTGTGAGCCACAGTTTGGAGGATTTTTGCTCCAGCTTGGAGCATTTTTGAGTTTAGGTTTTCATATTAGGGCTGTTCAACAGGTATAACATATATGCAAATAGTCCAAAATCTGAAAAATTCCAAAATCTGAAACACTTCTGGTACAAAGCATTTCAGATAAACGATACTCAACCTGTAATTATAGAAGTCAGTCACTGTGTGTTGATTAAGAGGTAGGCTTAAGTGGGCATGATGGTGCACACCTGTGATCCCAGCTACTTGGGAGGCTGAGGCAAAAGGATCATGAGTTTGAGGCCAGCCTGGGCACTTTACAAGACTCTGTCTCCAAAGAAAAAAAAGCTATAGATTCAGCTATGTGTATGAGACACAAATTGACAGAAGCCTGAACAAGGCAGAGGTGTATTTCTAACTCACTGAATGGTTTAGAGGTCACTTGGACTCAGTTCCTTCTAACTTCCTGCTCTGCCATAGCCCAAGATGGAACCTTCCCATTACATCATGTCCGGCAGTGGAATGAAAGGAAGAGGGACAGAGAGGACACTTCTTTCAGATCTCCTTGGCCAGAACTCAGTCACAAGAGCCTAACTGGGAAATGTAGACTTTATTCTGAGAGATATACAAAAAAATGGCTTAGTTACCACAGATGAGTGGGGAGGAATGGATACTTAGTGACAGCTAGGGGTGCCTTTTCTCAGCTTTAAATAGATGGATTCATAGCAGTTTCTGTTTACTATGTGCTGGACTCGGTGTTGAGTGCTTTTTTCTTCTTTTTCCTATGTGGCGCTGGGGATTGAACCCAGGGCTTTGCATGTGCTAGCCAAGAGCTCAACCACTGGACTACACCCCAGTCCATCGAGTACTTTTATATGTATGTTCCCATTGCCAGATCGATCATCATGCCCATGTTACACTGCTGGAGAAATTAACTCCCAGATAGGTGAAGTGACTTGCTGAAGATACCCAGAGTTTAGGAGGAATGTAAGAGGGGTGAAATGTGATGCCCATAAGGCACTGGGCATACAGTAGGCACCTGATAAGTACTATCAAGAACGCTGATCGTTCATGAGACCAAAGGGTATGAAAACAAAGAGAGGAGCTGGGCTCGGTGGCGCAAGCCTCTAATCCCAGCACTTAGGGAGGCTGAGACAGGAGAATCGTGAGTTCAAAGCCAGCCTCAGCAACGGCAAGGCACTAAGCAACTCAGTGAGACCCTGTCTCTACATAAAACACAAAATAGGGCTGGGGATGGGGCTCAGTGGTGGAGGGCCCCTGAGTCCAATCTCCAGTACCAAAAAAAGAAAACAAAGAGAGGGAGGGGAGGAGAGGGGACAAGGGGGCAGGAAAGATGATGTCCATCAATGAGATGGACATCAGTGTGCTAGGTCATGTATGACTGTACATATGGTGTGACTCTACATCATGTACAACCTGAGAAATGAAAAGTTATGCACCATTTGAGTACAATGAATCAAAATGCACTGTCATGTATACCTAATTAGAATAGATAAATAATAAAAATTTAACCTAAAAAAAAAAAAGGGTATGAGGGCTGAGGTTACAGCACAGTGGTAGCGTGCTCACCTAGCACACGTGAGGCACTGGGTTCGATCCTCAGCACCACATAAAAATAAAATAAAGAGGGGCTGGGGTTATGGCGCAGTGGTAGCGTGCTCGCCTAGCATGTTGGAGGCACTGGGTTCGATCCTCAGCACCACATAAAAATAAAATAAAGATATTGTGTCCACCTACAACTAAAAAATAAATATTTAAAAAAATATATAATAAAGTAAAGATATTCTGTCCACCTACAACTAAAAAATAAATATTAAAAAAGGGAAAAAAAGGTATGAAAAGAAAAGGGGGATGAGAAATAGTCCAGTGGTCCATTTTCAGAATACACTATTTAGCCTTAATCGGGTCTAAGATCCAATCTTAGCCATTTTAACTATGGTCCTTCCCTTGGTCAACCCCAATTTTTTTTTTTTTTTTTTTTTTGGTCCTGGGGATTGAACTCGAGTACTCGACCACTGAGCCACATCCTCAGCCCTATTTTGTGTTTTATGGAGAGACAGGGTCTCACTGAGTTGCTTAGTGCCTCGCCGTTGCTGAGGCTGGCTTTGAACTCGCGATCCTCCTGTCTCAGCCTCCCTAAGTGCTGGGATTATAGGCGTGCGCCTGTATTGGCTGGCCCAACCCAATTTTAAAATTAGCCAATCGCGTAGATCGTGACCCTGAGCTCCTCCTATCAGAGCCAGGGGCGGAGCCGCGTTGGGGATAAAAACAGGTGCACTGCCAGCCGTAGTGCGCTCACTTGCCAAACCCGGTGTGTAGTGCGCGCGTCTGCAGAAAGTTTGGCTCGCCGAATTAAAAAAAAAAAAAAAAAAAGAATGTTGATCGTGATCTTGACAGTGTTCCTCTCATTCTTCCCTCTGACCTCCAGACTGGCACTGTCCTCACAGTCCCCCTCCCAGCCGCCGCCGCCGTTCCCTGAAAAGACTGGAGACCAAGAGGAATGCAGGTCAGCGGGAAGGCTGGAGGTGCCCCTCTTGGGCTGTCCAGCCTACGTGTGTCCACAAAGGCTTGGAAGGGAAACCTGAAGCGCTTAGCTGTTTCAAGCAGGGAGAGACTTAACTGGGAATCTGAAGGGATAGAGCAGAGGAGTTAGAAGGTGGCTTGCTGGTGTCAGGATCACCCCACTGCGGCTCTGATACCTGATGGAGGCTCAGGAGTCTGCTGCCATAGGTAGATAATGGAACACGGAATCGTGACCATTGCAGAAACATAACTGAAAGGACTTCCCTCGCCTCCGTCCCCCTTCAACCACTGCTGCTGCAGAAAAGAGAGAGAGAATGGTTTGTGTTTCTCTCCTATCTTCCAAATCTTACACAATAGCATCTGTGACTGGATCTAATCCCACCCAGGATCCCAGCAGCAAGGGAGGCTGGGGAATGTAGTCTAGGTGGTGTCTAGCCTCTGATACAGGAGTGGATTAGAAAGCAGGACCAACAGCTGAGTACAGGGGACAATATCTAGCAAACCTGCCGTCCCAAGACCAGGGGGTCGACCAGAAGATCTGAGCCTGGAGAAGCGTGGATTCTAGTTAACCTGGGAGCTCTGTGACCGTGGGCTAGTGAACTCACCTCTCTGTAGCTCAGCTTCCTCGCTGGAACTCACCCCATGGGCTCAGTATGAGGCTTCAGGGAGAGGGTGCAGGCAAGCCATGGGGCTCAGCAGATGCCAGCATCCTGGCTAAGTGGCATGATGTGCGTGTCAGCAAGGTGCATGGGTCCCAGCTTCCTCGGAGCCGGCCCCACCCCGCCTGTCCTCCTCCAACTCTGGCCCACAGTGAACAACTTCACAACAGAGCTGGAGCAGAACTGCTGTGAGGCCGGACTCCGGGAAAGCCCCGTGGGGCTGTCCTGTGAGAAGAGAGCCAGGCACGTCCACCACGGGCCAGCCTGTGTGGTGGCTTTCTTGCACTGCTGCCATCTGTCTGAGACCCTGACTCGGGAGGCCCTGGAGGAGCAGCTGCTTCTAGGGACAAGTGAGGGGGTCACATCAGGATGCACAGGGTGGGGGCTTCAGCAAAGGGCATGGGGTGCCATGGGGCCGGGTGATGGGTGGCATGGGAGGGTGCGGGAGAGGACCCCACGGAGGATCTAGCGGGCCCCACGTGAAGGAGGTGTTCCCCTACGTCCACTCCCCTGCCCTGCAGCCGATGATGATGATGATGACGACGACCTGGATGAGCTCTTTGTGGATAACACGCCTGTCCGCACCTTTTTCCCCGAGAGCTGGCTCTGGAGGATGTTTACTCTACCAAAAAGTGAATCGGGGTAGGAGTTCACCGCCAGCCTCTGGTCCCCAACCTTCCCCTCCTCAGTGCATACTGATCATGAACGGTGACCCCAAAAGTGGCATTGAGCCTCAGGATAAACCCAAGATAGAACCACCTGGATGGGGTCAAAGATCCCAGCTGGGCACCGTGGTGCTCGCCTCTCATCCCAGCAGCTCGGCAGGCTGAGGCAGGAGGATCGAGAGTTCAAAGCCAGCCTCCACATCTTAGCAAGGCGCAAAGCACCTCAGTGAGACCCTGTCTCTAAATAAAAAATTAAAAAAGCTGGGATGTGGCTCAGTGGTTAAGCATGCCTGGGTTCAATCCCCTGTACCCCTCCTAGTGATGGTGTTTCTCGTGGGTGATTCAGTGACACCTAATAGTGTTGTAGCCCTGAACAGTGGGCCCTCAGCCCAGAGGCTCTGTCCAGGCAGCACAAGCTGAGTGACAGGTCCCCACTTCAGCATCTCCCATCACTTCATCTCTCCGGACATGCCGGACTCCATCACCACCTGGCAGTTTGTAGCGGTCAGCTTCAAAGAAGGAAGAGGTGACTCCAGCCAGCCCAGGGCTGAGGGAGAGGGGGGACGGTGGCCCTAAGCCAGCCCACGGGTGCTGGCCTCTGCTTAAACATGACGCGCTCTTGTGGCCCTAGGTCTGTGCATCTCTGAGCCCTTCGAGCTGGTGGTTACGAAAACATTCTTTGTGGACCTAAAGCTGCCCTCCTCTGTGATCAAGAATGAGCAGGTGCAGGTTCAAGCCATGCTGTACAATTTCAGGGATCGCCCTGTCAAGGTGAATCCCCAAGTCCTCCCTGTCAGTGTGCTTTCTAAAAGAGGGTGGGGCGCTGGGGATGTAGCTCAGTTGGTAGAGGGCTTGCCCAGCCCGCACAAGGCCTGGGTTCAATCCCCAGCACCACCACCAAAAAAGAAAAAGGCAGAGGGAACTCATTAGTCCAATGGGTCAGTAAGATATTTTCTCATTTAAACCTCACAATAGCTTCATCCGGTGGGTAGAAGGGTTAGTCTTGGCTTAGAGACAAGGAAACAGAAGCACAGAGAGGTTCAAAGACTTGTCTGGGTCACATAGCATGTAAATGGCAGAGGGGCCTCTGGCACAGGCAGTGTGCTGTACCGTCATGGACTCAGGCATCTCCAGGCTGGGGCAGGGAGGAGCCATGAGCCTCACTGCCCTGGGCCATGGCGTCCATCAGGACCCTCTACCTGCCCATCTTGCTCCAGGTCCGAGTGGAGTTCCCGTACAAGGAGCCGCTGTGCAGCTTGTCCAAGCCAGGAGCCCCGCACCGCCAGGTGGTGGTTGTGCCACCCACTGCCTCCAAGATGGTGCCTTTTGTACTTATCCCTCTTGAGATCGGCCAGGTGGATGTGGAGGTCAAGGCCAGGGGCATCGGTTTCCAGGACCATGTCAAGAAGACACTCTTGGTCCTGGTAATGAGTGTGCTGATGCCCTACTGTCAACACAGACAAGTGGGAACCCCTGGGCTGTGTGACCAAGGGAGGGCCAGGTGGGCCCCAGAGGGGAGTGAGGTGGAAGATCTCCTGTGTGATCTTGGGTGACTTACTTAACTTCTCTGAGCCCCCACTTTCTCATTTCCAAGATGAAGATGATCATCATAGCTACTACTGAACAATCAGACAGCTGCGGAAATGACCCACGACCAGTGTGTGGCCCGTCAAGCTAAATTAGATTCTAGATGATTAAGATTTTTCAAAAAGTTTTAAAAGAATACTGTATTTACTTAAACAAATGATCAGCATTTAAGGTATGAACACTTTAATGATATAAACTCATTGAGCCCTCAGAACAAACTTTAGAGATAAGGACCATTATTATCTCTTTTACAGAAGAGAAAAGTGAGGCACAGAAAGGTTAACTAATTTGCTCATAGACACACAGCTAGGAAATGGATGAGCTTGGATTTGGATTCAGATGTTGAGTTCCAGAGTCTAGGCTCTCATTACCTAAGTAGGGCTTCCTCTCAGTGTCGTCATGATCGTCATTATTCCTGCTGTCCCCACGGTCATTTTTAACTTCCTCCCTCTCCCTGCAGGCGGGAGGTCAGATAGAGCGAATGTTCCACAGCATCCTTCTTGACCCCCAAGGTTTGCGGGGTGGGCAATGGGGTGTATGGGATCCTGGGGCCACACCAGGAGGAGGAGGGACTGAAAGGAGGGGTCTGGTCAGGTGGGCAGTCTGAGCCCCTCCCCAGCTCTGCACGCCTTGATACCCCCAGTCCTGGAGCCCACGTGTCACGAAGGTTGTGCCCCTGCAGGTCAGACCCAGATGGAGCTCGTGCCAAGACAGGATGTTCTGGACAAGGTGCCCGGCACACAGGCAGAAGTGTTTGTCAGTGTCCAAGGTGCGGGTGGGCACCCAAGAGGGGCTGGGGCTGGAGCGATGGGGAGCCACGGTGGCTTAGGCTTCCCCTGAGGTGTCCCCGCTCACCCACCCCCACAGGTGACATCCTTGCCGAGACCATCCTGGGCAGCCTGACGCCTGGGGAAATACGGCAGCTGCTGAGGGTCCCCAGCGGCTGCCCAGAACAGACGCTGAGCAAACTGGCTCCAGTGGTCATCCTGACAGGCTACCTGGACACCACGGGCCAGTGGGGTGAGGTCGGGGTGGAGCTCCGGGACCAGGTGATGAAGAATATCGTCACAGGTGAGAGCGGGATCCCTCCTGGGGCCTTGAGGAGGTTCTAGGGCTCTCTGGCGGGTGACTGGAGTACCCTAGGCTTGGGGAACGTCCCCATGGGATCATCCCAGACAAGAACACCCCAAGGCCTGACTCCTGTCTCAGGCTACAACCTGAAACTGGTTCCTCCAGGTGGCCTGAGGTCCCCAGCAGTGACCACTAAGTTATCTCTCACCCTACCCCCCTCCCAGACTACATCCAAGAACAACCCCCAAGGAAACTCCCCGGCAAGGTGCTCAGGTTACACCTGGATGAAAATACCTCCACGACCTCCCAGGCACAGCTTCCCCTGAGTCCCCAAGGCGGTGGTCCCTGGAATATTTGTAGAAAGATACAACTGCATCCTGAGTCCCTGTGGTCACGCCCTCCTGTACCCCTGGGCCCTGAAGTCCTCTTTCGCATACACCCGATGGGTCTCCCCCTCCAGGTTACAGCTAAATGTGCTGCAGCCCCAAGTCACACCAAAGCCAGCCCCCCCCCCCGGGGTTATTCCTGCTAACTGATCCCTTTTCACAGGCCACACCCACACACGACCCTCCCCACAAGCCCTGCACCCTGTCCCCCCAGGTTATACCCGGATGCTGAGCCACCAAAGTGGAGACGGCACCTTCCATGTCATCAAGGGGCGGCCTGGAAGCACCTGGTAGGGATGACCCTGCTGTGCCGGCCACCACCCCTCCAAAGCCCAAGAGGCTCCATCCCAAGAGCATCCCCATGGCAGGGGATGAGCCCCACGTGCTCAGCTCAGGGCCAGTGGCATTCCACGCTGGCAGACCTGGGGCGCCAGGGAATGGGGAGTCAGCCTGGGGCAGGCCCGTGGGGGGGACTCCCCCAGGTGTAGACGGCCCCGTCCCAGAGCCCCCTGGGCTGCCCCAGCTGTCACCCACCCTCTCTCTCAACAGGCTCACAAGCTACGTGTTCCGGATCTTTGCCCTGGCCTACCCCCTGATGTCAGTCAAGGTGCTCAGCCTGTCGTCTCTCTGTGACATCGCCAACTGGATCATCACCCAGAGGCAGGCGGAGGATGGTCACTTCTTGGAGAAGGGCCCTGTGATCATGGCGTCCATGCAGGTGCCCGCTGCTCCCTCACCTGGCCAAATATCGCCCTGATGTTGTCCTGACATCCAACTCAGGCTGAATGACAGGAGAGAGTTGCAGTAAGGGCCAAGGACTGCAGCTCCTGGCCCTGCTCGCCTGTGCTCTGTTACGGTGTGGGCAGCCTGGGCACTTCAGGGACCTCATCTCTCCCTCACCCCCCACTCACAAACTGTGACTATTCCTGGCCCTCCTCCCACTGGACCTGAGTCCTCCCTGTCGTTCAGGGAACAAACCTATCCCCTCCAGGCCTTCCTGCCCACCAGCCTCCAGAAATAGCTTTTGAACACAGTTTGGTGGGGCTCTCTCTTGCTCTAACACCTTCTGTGGCTCACAGTTGCCCTCTTTATCCCCTCCAAAGCCTTTCTTCCCACTGTCCCCTGCTCACCATTCACTCTTTGTGTATGTGTGTGTACTGGGGATTGAACCCAGAGATGCTTAACCACTGAGCCACATCCCCAGCCCTTTTCATATTTCACTTAGAGACAGGATCTCACTAAGTTCCTTAGGGCCTAAGTTGTTGAGGCTGGCTTTGAACTTGAGATCCTCCTGCCTCAGCCTCCCAAGCTGCTGGGATTACAGGCATGTGCCACTGTACCCCACCACTTGGCCATCTCTTATAAATACACCAGTTGTTGGATTTAGGGCCCACATTAATCCAGTGTGACCTCTCCTTTACTGACTACATCCACAAAGACCCTATTTCCAAATAAGATCACATCCTGCTGGCTGCAGTTCAAAGCCAGCCTCAGCAACGGCAAGGCGCTAAGCAACTCAGTGAGACCCTGTCTCTCCATAAAATACAAATCAGGGCTGGGGATGTGGCTCAGTGGTCAAGCACCACTGAGTTTAATCCCTAGTACCCCCAAAAAATCATTCTGAGGTTCCAGATGACCATGAACTTAGGGGGACATGTTCAGTTCAGTACAGAGGCGAGGGTGGAAGGTGGAGACTGAGGAGGAGTTTAAATGCTGTTAGGCATTTTCTAGTAATGAAAAGGCTTCACCCCTCTGACCCTCAGTTTCCTTCTCAGAAAAAATGGGGCTGCCACGAGAATACTCTCAGACCCCACCCAGGCAAACCCCGAGGCTAACCCTAACCCTCCCTCTCCCCACCTCACCTCCAGCAGCGTCCAGACCAGAGCTGGGCACCCCAGAGCCTCCCAGGTCTGGATGGAAGGCTGGGAGGATGTCCCCAAGATGCTCAGGGGATCGTGGTGTCACTCTGCATCCACAGGGTGGCTACAAAGGCTCCGAAGCAGACATATCCCTCACCGCTCTTGTCCTGATCGCCCTGAATGAGGGGAAGGAGTTGTGCAGCCTGAAGATACCGGTAGGGTGCCAGCGAGGAGGGCGGGATCTGCAGGGGCTCTGGACCCTGCCCTCCAGAGCCTGGATCCCTCCCATCTGACTCCCAGACCTCCTTCCTCTGACCCCCTCTCTCTTGTCTCCTCCCTCCAACCCTCTAGAATTTCAATGGCAGCATCAAGAAAGCCTGCGGATTTCTAGAGACACGACTCCCCCATATCAACACGACCTTTGCCATGGCTATAGCTTCCTATGCATTGGCACTCACCCAGAGCCCCCACGCCAACAGCCGCCTGGACAGCTTTGCCAGCCATGGTGGGTGTGGGGCAGCTCACAACCGGCTGTGTGTTAACCAGTCACCAGGGTGGGGAGGGAGCATGATCTCAGATACAGCAAGGTGTGACCCATCATTTAGTGTTCACCGAGCACCCACTTTGCACCAACACTGGGACTCAGACTCTGAGAGACCCAGGTGAACAAGATTGACATGATTCCTAGCCGGGCGCGGTGGCTCAAGCCTGTAATCCCAGCACTTAGGGAGGCTGAGACAGGAGACTCGCGAGTTCAAAGCCAGCCTCAGCAACAGCGAGGCGCTAAGCAACTCAGTGAGACCCTGTCTCTACATAAAACACAAAATAGGGCTGGGGATGTGGCTCAGGGGTCGAGTGCCCCTGAGTTCAATCCCTGGTACCAAAAAAAAAAAAAAAAAAAGATTGACATGATTCCTGCCCTCCAGGGTCTCACTGTCCCTGGAGAAAGTGAGCAAAAGACAAACACATCAATATATCATTACCAATTGAGATAAGCAGGGAGATGGTAATGTATCCATGGTGGGCAAGAGAGATGGTGGAGAGGGGAGTAGACTGGAGGGCCGGGGTGACTGTGAAGAGCCAGCCACACTTGTGTGGAAGGTCAGGTGCCTTCAAAGCACCTGTGTGGCCAAAGATGGGATAAAGATCATAAAATGTGGGTTATGGAGAGGGCGGCCTCCCATGCCCTGGCCTTCGTGGCCCCGAGGGTCCACTCCCCATCTTCATTCCCCAAGTCAAGGGAAGTGGCGTTAGGAAAACGCGCTTACAGGGGGATTGGGAGGATACAGTGGAGCTTTCCTGAACCTCAATTTCCTTATCTCTAAATAGTTAGAGTCCTGTTTCCTAGGGTGATTCTGAAATGTCCACATTTCCTTAACAAACAGTTGCCCATAAAGTAGGTGCTCAATAAAATAGCAAATTTGAAAAAGGAGTCCAGATGACACAGGAGAGGGCAAGTCGAGGTGGGTGGGCCCAGTTCTAAGTGGCCAGGTGGGTGTCCTCCTTCTAGACAAAACCCACTGGCCCGTGGGCGACCTAAACCAGAACTCCTTGTACACCGTCGAGGCCACCGCCTATGCACTGATGCAGAAGCTGGAGCTGGGCCTGTACAGTGACACGCACGCCATCGCCAAGTGGCTACTGAAGAAACGCGAGCTGGGAGGTGGCTTTGGGTCCACTCAGGTGACCGGGGCCTCGGGAGGCGGGGCCGGGGGGCGCTAACCCCGGTGCTGACACGCCGGCCAAACCGGAAGGAGCTGTCCGCGGTGCTGGCGCGCCGGCCGGGGCGCTGTCTGTGGTGCTGATCTGAGGCGTCCATCCCGCCACGCAGACCACGGTAGTGAGCCTGGAAGCCCTGACCCGCTTCAGCTTAGCTGTCCCCTTCGAGGGCATCCAGGATCTCCACGTCCAGATCAGCGCCCCCAAGAGGGCCTTGAACATGAAGTGGGTCATTGATCAGAACAATGCTCACCTGCAGCGGTCAGCAAAGGTAGGGGGGCGAGGAGTAAAGAGCAACTCCACGCACAGGTGGCAATGCAGCCCCAGCACCTGCGCACCCTTCCCTCCCCAGCCCCGGGCACGTGACCCCTACGCCGTCCTCTCCCTTCTCCTCAGTTCTTGGCCCAGGACGACCTAGAGATCAAAGCCAGTGGCAGCGGAAGAGGCACCATCTCGGTAGGTCTGGAATCAACGCTCAGGCCACTCAGGCTGCCAGGCAAATTATCAAGAGCCTGGAGCCTTCCAAACAGGCGAGATTCAGTTCTCACAGTTTGGGAGGCAGGAACCCAAGACCCAGGCACTGGAAATCCGGTGTCTGGTGAGAGCTCACCTTCTAGTTGGTAAATGGCAGCTACCGGCAGGGCCCCTCTGATAGGTGCACTAACCCCTCCTGGCTTTTCCCTCCTGAGGGTGTCACCCCTCGCAGGCCCACGTCCCAACACCATGCTATTGAGGATCAGGTTTTAACAAGTGGATTGAGGGAGACACAAACATTCACGCCACAGAACTCACCCTGGGATCCTTAACGGGAGCCCAAGTCCCCTCATTGGTGGGGATAGGGACAGGTCCTATGCTCCAAGATGAGGCAAAATCAGCAGTGATCCAGGTATCATTAGGGCACCAACATTTGCCAGGAACCAAACCAAGGGCAACTTAAAGACCCTAGAGAGTAGGTGAAGGTTGGAACCCCGTTCAGCAGATGGGGTGATGGCTCCTAGTGGCCTCAGTTCTTCCAAATTAAGAGTCACAGAAGTTAAAGGCTAGAGGACCCCTCTGTCCCTGCCATCCTGAGCCCCTCCTTGCTCCCTCCAAGGGAAGCTTCTCTCTCTGGGAGTCCTCCCAAGCTCAGAGGTGAACTCCACCCTCCCAAAATGGGAGCCAGTGGTTCCAAGCGCTGTGGCTCTTTGGTTCCCCTGTTAGCAGGTGCTGGGAAATGGGGTCACTATTGAATTTCTGCCTTGGGCAAACCACACTCTTCTTAAGTCTCGGTCAAACTTAAGTTGACACGAGTTAAAATACAACAAAATAAATATTCAGTCCCTCCGTGCTCAATGCCCAGGTGGCTAACGGCTGCCATCTTTGGACAGGGATGTAGAGACCATTTCTATCACCATAGAAAATTCTATTACACAGTATGCTAGCGGCTGGGCCTAAGAATCAAGGAGCAGATCCTTAAGTGAGTTCCCCATGTGGCCAGAGACCTGGAGAGTCAAACACCGGGGCAAGGAAGAGAGAGTGTGAGGTGGGCTCTGAAATCCCGTTTTCTGCTCGGGCAGATCCTGACCATGTACCGCCGGTCCCTGGAGTCCTGGGAGGGCAGCTGCAGCATGTACCTTCTCAATGTGACGCTCCAGAGTGCCCCAGAAGGTGAGCCTGGCCCTAGGCAAGCCTGAGTCACTGGAATGACAGATGTGAGCCACCGCGCCTGGCCCCTTCTTCCTTATTGTTTTAACTATCATTCATTAAGCATGTTTATTGCTTAATTCAGCCATTCAGCAAATGTGTGGTGAGCATTGACTACATGTTAGACCGTTTCCTAGCCCTGGGAGCAGAGGCATGAACAAGAAAAATATCCCTTCCCTTGGTAGCCACATTCTAATAGGAAGCAAGGGGAGACACAGTAACATACACACACACACACACACACAAGCGCGCGCGCGCGCGCGCACACGCACACAAACCAGCCAGGCGCGGTGGCGCAAGCCTGTAATCCCAGCACTTACGGAGGCTGAGACAGGAGAATCACAAGTTCAAAGCCAGCCTCAGCAACGGCGAGGTGCTAAGCAACTCAGTGAGACCCTGTCTCTACATAAAACACAAAATAGGGCTGGGGAGGTGGCTCAGTGGTCGAGTGCCCCTGAGTTCAATCCCCAGTACCAAAAAAAAAAAAAACCCAACATATTATACTCATACTATTTTATAACACAAGTAAATGTAGGTTATCAACAAATAAATATATGGCATAATAGTAGGCAATGATAAATGTTGTACAAAATAAAGTAGGATAAGATGATGTAGATTGAGGGAGAGAGGAGGGAGGCTGTCTGAGGAGGCCGTATTTGAACTGAGACATGAAGAAGTGAGGGAATGGGCTAGAGTTGTGGCTCAGTGGTAGAGCGCTTGCCTAGCATGTGTGAGGCACTGGATTCGATTCTCAGCACCACATATAAATAAAGGTCCATTGACAACTAAAAATATTAAAAAAAAAAAAAAAGAAGTGAGGGAATGTGCCATGAAGGATCTGAGGAAAGATCATTCCAGGTGGTAGAACACCCAGTGCAAAGGCCCTGGGGCAGGAATGAGTGCACCTGTCTGAGAAATAGCAAGACTATGAGGCTACAGAGCAGAAAGGGGTAGAGCTGCAGGTGAAAGAGTTGGCGAGGTAATGAGGAGATGCCTGGGGACTTGGTGGCCACGGTGAAGACTTTGGCTTTTGCTCTCAGTAAAGTGGAATCCATAGAAGGTTCTGAGCAGAGGAGGGATTCGACCTAGCACAGGTTTACCCAGGCTCCTCTTGATGCTGTGAGGGAATCAGACTGTAAGGGTGAGGCTGGGAGCTGTGAGACCAGGGAGGCCACGGGGACTGGCCAGGGTCATGGCTGTGGAAACAGTCAGAAATAGTGAAATGGTATGGTTCCCAGCCTGGGGTACCAAGAGGGAAAGGATAACCCTCACGCTGGGTGTTCACTGAGGGAGTGGGAAGAATGAGCCTTCCCAGGCCCAGGAATTTCAGGGAAAATCAGTGGCCAGGCCTTTGGTTTCAGCCCTGTTTCTTCTGCATCGTGCTCGTCACCATCATCATCATCATAGCTGACGGCTACAATGCTGGCCAGGCACTATGCTAAGTGCTGTATTTATATTAACTCCTGTATTCCTCACCACAACCCCCTCGAGTTGGAATATTATGATCTGACTGAGGGAACTGAAGGACAGAGAGGTTAAACAACATGCCCAAAGTCACACAGCAGCAGCAGCACCAGGATTTGAATCCAGGACACTGGCTTCAGAGGTTGTGAGCTTAACCAGTGAACAAGCCAGGCTTCTAAACTCTCCTGCCTTCTCTTTGCAGAAAATAAAAAGGGAGAGGAGACTTTCCGGCTCCGAATGGAAACAAGGTCTGAGCACCAGGATTTGGGGCTGGGCAGGAGGAGGGCCCCACTTTGTGGTATCTGGATTCCTCCGCAGACTCCCCTGTGCACTGAATGGGGAGGGAACAGCTGAGCCTGTCTCTCCGTTCCTCTCCTCATCCCACCCCGCTCTTGGCCTCTCCTCTCTGCCACCGTCCTGCGTGTTCATGTCCCAGGACGCCACCTCTAGTGCACCCATGTGCTCCAGATGCCTGGCACTGACTCCAGGCCCCATGGCCCTCCCCAGGGCTTATTTTCTCCAGACACCCCAGCCCCCACCCCAGTTCTAGTGTCACCCAAACTGCCTTGCCCAGGTCTTCCTCAGATACAAACATGTGCTGAGCACCTACTGTGCACCGGGCTCCATCCTAAGAGCTAGGGGGACAGCTCTAGGGCAGCCCCTCCCTGCCCCGGTGGTGCTCACAGCCTATCAGAGGAGTCAGTGAGCAAGTAAGCACTCAGAATTGAAATAAAATGACAACTCTGAGTACACATGGCAAAGGGAGGTGGACAAAGGTTCCCAGAAGGAATGATGCATCAGCTGACACAGGACAGATGAGGCGTTGCGGATGAGGAGGAAGAGGGGGGGCTCCAGACCAGCAGGTGCACATGCCTGGGGTCCAGAGAGGGGCTGAGGCTTCAGAGCAGTCAAGTGGAGCTGGGAGGGAAGAGGTGGAGCAGGGCAGGGTGCAGAGCCCCCGAGGACATCTGGAGGTGACATACCAGGTTTCTGCTCGCTAACCCCCCACTGCGGGCAGAGTGGAGCTGGGGAAACCCAGGAGGCTCCTGCACTAGTCCAGGCAAGAGATGCCGGCAGCAGGCAGCATGACGACAGAGGTGGAGGACAGTGGGAAGAGCCTGGGGCTGTGAAATCCACAGGTTCCAGGGCGACCAAGATGCTACCATGACCATCATAGAGGTCTCTCTGCTCACGGGCTTCTACCCCAACCAGGATGACCTCAAGCAGGTAACACACACCCCACCTGCCCCAACCGTCACTCCCCACAAGATGGAAGCAGCACCTCCTTGGTTGAGGCTCCTGGCCACTGCCCCTCCTCGTGGTCAGAGTACTGCTGCACGCTGTCCTGGACATCTTGCTACATCCTTGCCACCCCTGGGCCTCTGCCTGTCCAACAGTGGGGTAATCGGACAAGGCTAGGAGCTGGGAGCTCACACCACAGCTCCTGGGGCCGGGACTCTGTGGCTCTCTGCTGACCCCCACTGCCACCTTCTGGCCCAGCTCACCAGCGACGTGGAGATGTATGCCTTCCAGTATGAGACCAAGACAAGCACCAGCAACAGCTCTGTTGTCCTCTACCTGGAAAAGGTGAGACCCACAGAGGGTCTCCTGGGTGGTGTCTGGAGGCAGCCACACCCTCTGGTTTGGTTGCCTGTAGTCAAAGCCACGTGGTCAGTGGTTTGGGGCAATATCCATGGCCAAGTCCCTGTGGTCAGCACCACAAGGCCAGTGCCCCGTGATCCACTCAGACTGGACTCTTCCTCACCCGCTCCCGCCTCCTGCCACCCTCACAGCTCTCCCATAAGGAGGACACAGTGCTGGGCTTCCGAATCCACAGGATGCTGCAGACTGAGTTCCTGCAGGCCGCCCTGGTCACCATCTATGACTACTACGAGCCTTGTGAGCAGGGGCCCGTGAGCAGAAGAGGCCTGCAAAGGACCGAGCCAGGGTCTAGGGCCGCGGGCCTGGGCGGTCATAGGGGCGTGGCCTTCTCGGTGGTCTAAGTGGGCGGGGCCTGCTGTGAGGCTGGCTGGGCAGGGCTAGCAGGGGGCGGAGCCGGGGCTTGGGTGGGGGTGGAGGGGCGGGGCTTCTGGGGGCGGGGCCGGCGAGCGCACAGCTCCAGAGACCTGCGCGCGCCGAGGCCACTCTGCTCCCGGCAGCCCGGAGGTGCAGCGCCTTCTACAACCTGCCCACGGAGCAGTCCTCCCTGCGAAAGATCTGCCACAGAGACGTCTGCAGATGTGCCGAGGGTGCGCGGGCTGGGGCTGCGGGGCTGGGGCTCCCGGGCTGGGGCTGCCGGGCTGGGGGTCCAGGCGCCTCGCCGCCCGCTGGCCGCCTCCGGGCTGAGTGTAGACGGAAAGATTGTCGCACACCCTCAGGTGAGGGCCCCAAGAGCAAGAGAGACACACGGAGGCTGAGCGGGGACACAAGTGGCGAGGCTCAGGGGGAGAGTGCCTGGCGAGCTGGCCGAGCCGGGGTCCCATCGCAGCCCTGGGGGGGAAGGAAAAGAAAACGAGAAAAAGATGGAAGGGAGGGAAGGAAAGACGGGAGGGGAGGGCAGTGGGGAGCGAGCCCCGCCGCCCGCAGAATCCAGAGCCCGGGAGCCCAGGAGGCGCAGGGCAGTGGCCCCTGGCGGGCGTCGCCGAGCAGCCCCTCCCCACCTTCCAGAGCAGTGCCCGGCCCTGAGGAGGGACGGCGACCGGCTGCGGCAGGAGGAGCTCCAGGCGGCCGCCTGCGAGCCGGGCGTGGACTTCGGTAAGCGTGCGGCCCAACGCGGGAGGGCGAGGCCAGGCTGCAAGCCGAAGGCGACACCCTGCCCTCGCCTCGGTCTTCCCCAGTGTATAAGGCCAAGCTGGAGGCTGTGGAGGCCGCTGCCTCGAACCCCTACGTCTACTACCGCATGCAGCTGCAAGCCATTATCAAGAGCGGTGAGTTGCGCCTGGCTGCTGCTGGCCTAGCAGGCGTGGGGCCCTGCGACCTGTCCCCGGCACTGGGGGGAAATGAGTGATATGTCCCAGGTGACGGGGAAGGGGTGTGTGGCTCTGTTCCGGGGATCCCAGCATAGGGGAGGGCCTGGTCTGCACATGCTCTCACGCTAGGTCTCTTCCAGGCACGGACCCCACCATGGCTCTCAGCATGAAGAAATTCGTCACCCACGACACCTGCTATGACTCCCTGGGGTTGCGAGAACAGGAGTCTTACCTCATCATGGGCCAGACATCAGACCTGTGGAGAGTCAAATCTGAGTGCGTGGGGGGCTCCTGGTGCCCCAGGGACTCAGGCCTAGATGCCCTATGCTGCTCCAGCCCTTGGTTCCACTGTTTCTACTGGACCTGTCAGCAGGAGGTCTGGGATGTCAGGGCCACCCTGAATGGCGGTGCATGCAGGTTGTGCACTGCACAACTTCAGGGAATCTCATTCACAGGATGATGTGGGTGTTCCTTATGTTTCCCAGGGGAGGGTGGTGAAGAGTCGGAGGAAAGGGCACCGTGGTTTTCCTAATCCTGTCATATGGGCTAAAGGCTGGAGATCAAGAGCTGAGACCCTTGAAGGCTATCACACATGGCAGAGGGACAAGATAAGGAGGTCCCCAACCCTTCAGGGTCACCAGACTGTCCTCACTGGCCTTGGCTGTCTCCCAACAGGTACAGCTACGTGCTGGGCAAGGAGACGTTTGTCATGCTTTGGCCAACCGAAGGGGATAAGAGCAAGAAGGACTTACTGGCCCAGCTGGAGGGGTTCTCAGAATACATGAGCAACCACGGCTGTGAATCCTGAGACCCCAAGGGCTCTGCTGCTCTCGGGAAGGTGTCTCTAAGAAAGTTGGGGTCACAGGGCTTCACCTCAAATAAAGAGCACCAAGGACGGTATTCAGACATGTGTTCTGTGCCTGCCTGCAGCAGGGCCCTGCACAGCCTGGCCCGCGGGGTGTGGACCTGCCACCCACCCCTTTCCCACCTCGTTCTGACCACAGGACTTTGTATTTATTACTTCCCCCCCTTTTTTTAATTGGTGCATCATAGTTGGACACAGTGGTGGGATCTGTTGTTACATATTTGAACGTTCACACAACAGAACAACAGGACTTGGCTGATACCACTCTCCAGAAAGCCCCCGCTCTCACCCCTTGGTCTCTTTCCTCTGCTGATCTCCCTTTGATTTTCATGAGATCCTCCCTCACCTCTCTTTTCCTTTTTCCTCTCTAGTTTCTGCATACGAGAGAAAATACAAGTCCCTTGACCTGCTGAATCTGACTTATTTCACTTAACATGATGCCTTTTGGTTCCATCCATTTTCCTGCAAATGACAATTTCATTTTTCTTTATGGCTGAATAATATTCCATGGTGTGTATATACCACATTTTTTTTCTTTTTGGTACTGGGGGTTGAACCCAAGGGCACTCAACCATTGAGCCCTTTTTATATTTTATTTAGAAACAGGGTCTTGCTAAGTTGCTTACAGTCTCCCTATTCTGCTAAGGCTGGCCCTGAACTTGCCATCCTCCTGCCTCAGCCTCCCAAGCTGCTGGGATTACAGGTGTGAGCCAACATGCGTGGCTAGGTCAAACAGTCTTTTTTTTTTTTTTTTTTTTAGTTGTAGATGGACACAATATCTTTATTCTATTTATTTTTATGTGGTGCTGAGGATCGAACCCAGTGCCTCATGCATGCAAGGCAAGCGCTCTACCACTGAGCCACAATCCCAGCCCCTCAAACAGTCTTAATGTTTGATTTTACGAAGAACAAGTCTGATTTATTTGTTCCATCAGAAAAGGGCAGGACAGGGCCAGTGTGTAGATAGCTCAGTGTAGAGCACTTGCATAGCCTGTGTGAGACCCAGCACCACAAAAAAAAAGAAGAAGGACAGGGCACTCCATGTAGAGGGAAGGACATCTGAAAGGCAGAACATGGAGAGGTGACATCATCTGGGCATCCCAGCTCCCAGAGCCACGGGTGTTCTGTTGAGACCCCCAGCACTATTCCTGTTCTCCGTGGAGCCTCTCACCCTTGGTCTTCCTTGGGAATGTAGGTTCAACGATGAATGGTCTATTTCCAGGTGCACAGACAAGGCCTGGGTTTGCAGTGAAGGATGTTTTTCCTCCTGCCACACCTTAGAAAGAGCAGCTGGCTGTGGTGGCGCACGCCGGTAATCTCAGCAACTCAGGAGGCTGAGGCAGGAGGATTACAAGTTGGCGGCCAGCCTCAGTAACTTAGCAAGACCGTGTCTCCAAATAAAAAACTAAAAAGGGCTGGGGTAAAGGGGACAATGACCCCTTAGCCAGAACATACCAAGGCCAGGACACACAGACAGCCTGGCACTCAGGGAACTGTGGTAGACTTGGCATTTTAGACATCGCAGGTTCCCTGCTCACCTGATTCATCCGAGCTGACGATCCAAACAGGTTTCTCAACTTCTGCACAAAAGGCATTCCTGGAAAAGTGCAATGAGCTGGTTTCACAAAACTCAAACAAAAGATTCCTGTGCTCTGGGGACATTCTGTTTACTGAGGTCAGCACACATTATAAAACCCCAAATCACTTGTCACCTCTTAGGGGTCATCAACAGAACTATATTTCCAGGTCTATTTTTAAATAATTGGATTCTTCTCATTGGGTATTTTCTTTTGATTACAAAACTGATGGATGCGGGGCTGGGATTGTGGCGCAGTGGTAGCGTGCTCGCCTAGCACGCGTGAGGCACTGGGTTCGATCCTCAGCACCACATAAAAATAAAATAAAGATATTCTGTCCACCTACAACTAAAAAAATAAATATTTAAAAAAAAAAAAAAAACTGATGGATGCTCATTGCAGAAGAAATCCCTGTGTTGGAGAAATATGCCACCTAGAAAATAAGGTGACGTGGAGCCATGCGTATGGAAACGCACACCGACGTATCTACACACTTTTTCTTATGTCTAAACCAGTCTTGTATCTTATTGTTTTGTTTTGTATGCAGTATCGGGGATACTCTACCACCCAGCTTCATCCCCAGCCCTATTTTACTTTTTATTTTGAGGCAGGGTCTCACTAAGCTTCTGAGGCTGACCTCAAATTTGCGATCCTCCTGTCTCAGCCTCCTGAGTTGCTGGGATTACAGGTGTGGACAACTGCGCCTAGCTGATTTTTCTTTTTTCTATTTTCTTTTTTTTTTTTTGGTACCAGGGATTAAACTCAGGGGCACTCTACCACTGAGCCACACCCCCAGCCCTATTTTGTGTTTTATGTAGAGACAGGGTCTCACTGAGTTGCTTAGCGCCTCGCCATTGCTGAGGCTGGCTTTGAACTTGCAATCCTCCTGTCTCAGCCTCCCTAAGTGCTGGGATTACAGGCATGCACCACCGCACCTGTCTTACATGGACAATTCTTGATTTTGGCCTCGAGGTGACAGTATGGTTGTTTTGGTTTGGGTTCTGGCTTGGGGTTTGGTGCTGGGAGGCAGCTGGGGCCCTGTGTGGGGCTGGGCCGCACTCTGCTGCTGAGCTCCAGCCTGAGTCCCTGCAGATTCTTTGACGTGCAGCTTTGTGATTCCAGGTTAACCGCTCTGTGGGGGACAGATGGCCAGGTCAGAGGGTAGGTGTGTGTTTCCAGGTCCCCCAGGATTGACATGGAAATGAAGGAAGTTCCCCCTCATGGATCCCAGGAGGAGGCCGGGCATGCTGTGCAGTCCACAGAAGGAAGCGACAGGTTGGCCAGGGAATGAGAGAGCAGGGAGACGTGTGGGCAAGGCCGTTTACCAAGGTCTCTATAGAACAGACCGGGCAAGGCTGGGTCTGCAGGTTTAGGATCAGGCAGTTTGAGTCACTTCAGTGGACTCTGGGGTGTTGGGGCTGTGGCTGATTGACTGGTACCTGGCCCTGGGGTGGTGAGGGCAGGTGTTCAGAGGCCCAGAGTGTGAGAGCCCCATGGCGGAGGTGGGAATGTGGGCTGTGAACAAGTTGGTTCCCGCTGAAAAACCTCAATAGAGAGCTGTTCCTGATCTCTGGGAATTGGCCTGTCCTTGGAAGGGTCATCCCGCTGGGATCAGTGAGGCCCCAGCTGTCCAAGCATCCAAAGACAGAAAATGAAAGAAATGGTTCATGCAACCAGATGTGGTGGCGCATGCCTACAATCCAGCTGCTGGGGAGGCTGAGGCAAGAGGATTGCAAGTTCGAGGTCAACCTCAGCAACTTAGGGAGATCTTGCCTCAAAATGTAAAGAGGGCTGGGGATGTGGCTCAGTGGTAAAGCACCCCTGGGCTCAATCCCCGGTACTGACAAAGAAAGAATAAAAGACCTGGTTCACTACACACTTAATATTTTATGGTAGGTTTGCGATGTTGCCTACTGTGGTTTGAACATGGTTGAGTGTGTCCCAGTTACTCCACTAGTGTGACCTATAACAGAAGGTAGAAAGTTAATGGGAACATGGTGTTTAGAAATGGACTCTTGGAAAAGTGATTAGGATTAGGTCAACACATCAGGGTGGAGCGCTCGTGATTATATCCTGGTGGCCAATTTTGTTTTTGAGACAGAGACTTGCTAAGTTTTGATCCTTCTGCCTCAGCTTCCCAAGTAGCCAGGACTATCGGCTGTGCCTGATGCCCTGGTGGCTTTAGAAAGAGAAAGATCGACCAGAAGACACACACACATGCTTCTGTCTCCTACCAGCAAGAATACCATCACCACATGGAGACCTTCACTCCTTAAATAAGACTATAAGCCGGGCACAGTGGTGCACGCCTATAATCCCAGCACTTAGGGAGGCTGAGACAGGAGAAGGACGAGTTCAAAGCCAGCCTCAGCAACAGCAAGGCACTAAGCAACTCAGTGAGACCCTGTCTCTACATAAAACACAAAATAGGGCTGGGGATATGGCTCAGTGGTCGAGTACCTTGGTACCAATATATATATATATATTATAAGCCAGAATAAACTTCTTTTCAGTATAAAGTTTCCTGGCCTCAAGTATTTTGTTATGGCACTGGAAAATGGACTAATGCATTGTGCTCCCCAAAGGTTCAAACAAAGCATGCTCTCTCCAGTGGTTGGGGAAATTTCCCATATCCTTGCACCTCCAGCTCTGGGCATTACTATCTTTTTCATCTGGTTAAACTGGAAAGGAAAATTGAATAGATTGTAAGAAGCATACACATGCTCCCATTGTGTCCGTCTCCTCTACAATTAAACACATGGTCCCCCAGCTTAAGCCTCAAAGGGTTTAGCTCAAAGTCAAGATTGGCTGGCTTTGGGCTGCTCCCAATGTGAGCATCACCTCCCTCCACTGGCCCCCCTGCTTGATAAGCCCCAGCCACGATGGCCTCGTCCTTCCTGTAACAGACCAGCCCTGCCCTGCACATGCCACCTCCTCCTGCTGCCCCTCTTCTCCTGCGTGACTGCTGTTCACCCTCAGGGAGCCCTTAAGCAGGCTCTGGAACCTACTCCCCACCTCTGTAGGAGGACTGTGACCATTGTGATGCAAGCCGGGCGCGGTGGCACACACCTGTCATCCCAGCACTTAGGGAGGCTGAGGCAGGAGAATCATGAGTTCAAAGCCAGCCTCAGCAATGACGAGGCACTAAGCAACTCAGTGAGACCCTGTCTCTACATAAAACACAAAATAGGGCTGGGGATGTGGCTCAGTGGTTAAATGTCCCTGGGTTCAATCCTCGGTACCAAAACAAACCAACCAACCATGAGCTTCAGAAGGGCAGACAGTGCTTTGTTCTTGGATACACCTAGCATCCTGCCTGCCACATAGAAGTACTTGATGTGCATCTCACAAATTAATAAACGATGGATCTAATGGGTTTCATCTTTGGTTCAATTATACTAACATGTCAATGGCTGCCTTTCTTCCCAGTGTCCTCAGCACAAGCGTTTCCTCCTTTTCCACACCTTTTTATAAAAACGAAGGATAGGCTGCGGATGCAGCTCAGCTTGCCTAGCATGTGTGAGGCCCTGGGTTCCATTCCCAGCACTACCCTCCAAAATTAAATAAATAAATAATAAAGGGTAAGGTTGAGGTTGTGACTCAGCGGTAGAGCGCTTGCCTAGCACGTGTGAAGCACTGGGTTCGATCCTCAGCACCACATAAAACAAATAAATAAAAGAAATGTTAAATTCTTAAAAAAAAAAAAAAAAAGTAATGCTCACACTACTGCACAAACCAGCCCAGGTCAAGAGGCTCACGAAGCGCAAACCGAACTCAGTGGGTAGGCAGCGCCCCCGTGTGGTCGCTGGGGATATTTCGGTTTGGGGCTCATCTACGAATGCCAAAATTCAACGTCTGAGTATGTCGTCGTTCCTTCAGAATCGACTTTCCCCTTTCTCCTTCCTGCCCTGTACCCCGAAAAGAGGCTGCCAGCACCCAAGGGCTATCTTTCCCTCCTTGCTTTTGAGCGCAGCCAACAGGAGATGGGAGGGCAGGAGGGGAAAGAGATGAGGATCTTCATTCCACCTCCCGATGGAGGCTGGACGCAGCGCCTCCCTGAATGCATGCGCTGTGGCAGAGGCGATGCCACCTGACTTGCAAGGCTGGGTCATGAAGAGATTCAACTTCCCGGCTGGCGGCTGGCAGGAGGAGCGCAGTGGGATAGTTCTTGCCTAATATGTGCAAGGCCCTGGGTTCAAGCCCCAGCACTGGGGCATATGGGAGGAGATTCCCTTTCTCGCAGGCTCTCCCTCTTGGACCAAATGCTCTGGGGAGGCCAGCTGCCATGTTGGGAGGCCATTCAGGCAGCCTTCATGGGGAGTTAGCCCCCACCAGCCAGCTACAGGATGAGCCATCTTGGAAAGAGATCTGCCAGCCCCTGTCAAATCCTCTTGGAATTGAAGCTCCAGCCAATATCTTGACTGTAGCCTTGTGAGGGACCCTGAACCCCAACAGCCCAGCACAGCCATTCCTGGAATCTTGATCCATAAATACTGGATGAAATAAGTGTTTAGTATTCTAAGCTGCTACACTTGGAGCAATTTGTTACACAGAAAAAAAAATTAATACAATTGGTAACAAAGCATCCCACACTTCCACCCCAGGACCTTTGCACATGCTGTTCCCTCTGCCTGGAACTCTCTTTTCCCAGATATCTGCTTGGCTTGCTCCCTTACCTCCTATAGGTCTCTCCTCAGATGTCACTTACTGTGGCCTTCCCTGACCCTCTTTACCCATCTCACCCCAGCTCAATTTTCATCATCGCATTTACCATATCCTGCTCTATTTTATACTTGTGGGAGGGTGGATACTGAGGATTGAACCTAGGGATGCTCTACTGAGCTACATCCCTGGAAATTTTTACTTTTTCATTTGGAGATAGCATCTCACTAAGTTGTCAAAGGTGGCCTCAAATTTGCAATCCTCCTGCCTCCGCCTCCCAAGTAGCTGAGATTACAGGCATGTGCCACCATCCCTGGCACACATTCATTTATTTTCTGTCTCCCCCAATACAGAGCCAGTTCTGCAAGGAAGGGGATCTTTGTGTCTGCAGTGCCTGGAACAGTGCCTGACACACAGTAAGCACTCAATATGCTGGCCACCATAATTAAAATCTTGCAGACCTGATGTGCACTGGGGCTGGGTCAGACTCCTACTTGTCTCCTACCCACCTCATGCTTCCCATGGTCAGGGGATTCAGCACAGCTGTGAGCTCCCCTTCCACTGGACAAACAGATTAGCAACTGGCAATCTAATGGGACGGCCCCTTCAAACTTTCCCACTTCTGTCACCAAAAACTCTCAGGTCCCTGTCCTTGCCTGAACTTCCATCATTCAGCTACAAAGAACCATGAACTTAGAGCTGGGTCTGTAGCTCCGTGGTTGAGCACTTGCCTCACATGCATGAGGCACTGCATTTGATCCTCAGCACTACATAAAAAATAAACGGATAAAATAAAGATATTTTAAAAATTGATAGTAAGCCAGGCGCAGTGGCACACGCCTGCAATCCCAGCACTTAGGGAGGCTGAGACAGGAGGATCGCGAGTTCAAAGCCAGCCTCAGCAATGCAGAGGCACTAAGCAACTCAGTGAGACCCTGTCTCTACATAAAACACAAAATAGGGCTGGGGATGTGGCTCAGTGGTCGAGTACCCCTGAGTTCAATTCCTGGTACCAAAAAGAAAAAAAAATAGTAAATATTTAAAGTATGGATAGGCTAATTACACTCATTTGACCATTATACAATGTATCCATGTATCAAAATATTACACTGTAGCCCACAAATATGTATAATTATGTGTCAATCAAAAATAAAAATAAAACAAAAAACCTAGTTTAAAACTAAATGAAGGGGCTGGGGTCATGGCTCAGTGGTAGAGCACTTGCCTAGCATGTGTGAGGCACTGGGTTCGAGTCTCAGCACCATATATAAATAAATAAATATAATAAAGATCAATCAACAACTAGTAAAAATCTTTAAAAAAAAATTAAATGAACAGGGGCTGGGGCTGTAGCTCAGTGGTAGAGCGTTTGCCTAGCATGCGTGAGGCACTGGGTTCGATCCTCAGCACCACATATAAATAATAAATAAATAAAATAAAGATCCATCAACAACTAAAAAAAAATTTAAAAAAACTAAATGAACAAATTATATAGAAATACAATTATACTAGTGGTTTGGGGGTCTAGCTCAGTGTAAGAGTGCTTGCCTGGCATGCATGAAGCCCAGGGTTTGATCACCAGCATTGCAAAAATAAAAAAGTAGCCAGGCACCGTGGCATTCGCCTGTAATCCCAGTGCCTTGGGAGGCTGAGGCAGGAAGAGCTCAAGTTCAAAGCCAGCCTCAGCAACTTAGGCCCTGAGCAATTTATCAAGACTGTGTCTCAAAAAAATTAAAAGGGCTGGAGATGTGATTAAACATCTCTGGGTTTAAGCATGTCTAGGTTCAATCCCTGGTACCAAAAAAAGAAAAAGTAATTATACCAATATATCCTGTAGATTTTGGGTTTTTTCTTTTTTTTTTTTTTTTTTTTGGTTCTGGGGATTGAACTCAGGGCACTCGACCACTGAGCCACATCCTCAGCCCTATTTTGTGTTTTATGTAGAGACAGGGTCTCACTGAGTTGCTTAGCGCCTCGCCCTTGCTGAGGCTGGCTTTGAACTCGCGATTCTCCTGTCTCAGCCTCCCTAAGTGCTGGGATTACAGGCTTGAGCCACCACGCCCGGCTTATTCTGTAGATTATTATTGTAATAATATATTCATCATACTTTTTCACATAAACACTTGTTTTTTGCAGCACTGGAGAATGCACCCAGGGATGCCCTACTGCTGAGATATCCTCTCAGCCCTTTTGTAATTTTTTACTTTGAGACAGGATCTCACTGAGTGGCCCAGGCTGGCCTTGAACATGTGATCCTTCTGCCCCAGTCTCCTGGGTCTTTGGGATTACAGGCATGTGCCACTGCACCTGGCTAAAGATATATTCCTTAGAAAATGAAAATAGTGATTAAAAATATAGATGTTGCTGGGCACGGTGGCACACGCCTATAATCCCAGCACTTAGGGAGGCTGAGACAGGAGGATCATGAGTTCAAATCCAGCCTCAGCAACGGCGAGGCGCTAAGCAATTCAGTGAGACCCGGTCTCTACATAAAACACAAAATAGGGCTGGGGATGTGGCTCAGTGGTCGAGTGTCCCTGACTTCAATCTCCAATACCAAAAACAAACAAACAAACAAAAAATTTGCCATTTCTTTGCGGTAAGACTATTCATAAATTTCCCCTTCTCCTTCCCCTCCTCCTCCTCCTCCTCTTTCTCTTCTCCTTCTTTCTCCTTCTTCACTGGGGATTGAACCCAGGGGTGCTTTAATTTTTTTTTTTTGGTACCAGAGATTGAACTCAGGGGCACTCAACCACACAGCCACACCCTCAGCCCCATTTTGTGTTTTATGTAGAGACAGGGTCTCACTGAGTTGCTTAGCGCCTCGCCATTGCTGAGGGTGGCTTTGAACTTGCAATCCTCCTGCCTCAGCCTCCTAAGTTCCTGGAATTACAGACAAGGGCCACTGTGCCTGGCTCCTTCTAGCTATTTTTAAATGTACACAGTCAGCCGGGCGCAGTGGCTCAAGCCTGTAACCCCAGCACTTAGGGAGGCTGAGACAGGAGAATTGCGAGTTCATAGCCAGCCTCAGCAAGGGCGAGGCGCTAAGCAACTAAGCAACTCAGTGAGACCCTGTCTCTACATAAAACACAAAATAGGGCTGGGGATGTGGCTCAGTGGTTGAGTGCCCCTGAGTTCAATATCCAGTACCAAAAAAAAAAAAAAATGTACACAGTCACCCTTGTGTCAACAGAACCTCGATGTTTCTTTCTAAATGTAACTTTGCACTCTGACCAACCTCTCCCCCTGCCCCCACCCTCCCCAGCCTCTGGTAACCACCATTCTACCCTCAACTTCTATGACATCGCTTTTTTTAAATTCCACCTTTGAGAGAGATGACACGGTATTTGTCTTGTGTGCCAGGTTTATTTCACTTAACATGCTGACCTCCAGCCTCCTCCCTGTTGTTACAAATGACAGAATTCTGTCCTTTGCTTGGCTCCGTAGTATTCTGCCGTGTGTATGTGTGCATTTTCCTTATCTATCCATCTGTTGCTTCCACACTTGGCGACTGTGCACGGTGCTGCGGTAAACAGAGGAAGGAAGCTGTCTCTTCAACACACTCATTTCCTTTCCTTTGGGTACAAACACTCAACAGTGGGATTGATGGATCCTAGGATAGTCTATTTAAAATTCTTTAGGAGCTGGGCGCGGTGGTGCACGCCTGTAATCCGTGCACTTAGGGAGGCTGAGACAGGAGAATCGCGAGTTCAAAGCCAGCCTCAGCAACGGCAAGGGGCTAAGCAATTCAGTGAGACCCTGTCTCTACATAAAACACAAAATAGGGCTGGGGAGGTGGCTCAGTGGTCGAGTGCCCCTGAGTTCAATCCCCATACCAAAAAAAAAAAGAATTTTTTTAGGAATTTCTACATTGTTTTCCATAATGACTGTCGTATCTGAATATAATTTACAAATTAATGTCCATCTTGGGAGGAAGCTTCAACGTCTGTACTGAAGAGGTGCAAAATTGAAAAATCATTTCAGAATTGGTTTTCCCAAGGCACTCCCTGCCCAAGGGCCCCGGCAATGTCTGGAGTCCAGTTTGATTGCCCAGTTGGGGAGGGCTGCCCCTGGCACATCGTGGGTGGAGGTCAGGGATGCTGCTCGACACCCTGCCAGACTGTTCCACCCCTGACAGCACCGAGTGCAGGTGAGACCCGCCCCAAACACCACACCCTTTTCCTTCTTTCTCTGCTCTTCGCCTAGCTAAAACCTCAAACTTCAGGGCTTCTGCACAAATTGTCCCCTTCTCCAAGAAGCCATCGCTGATACCCTCAGGCTTGGCAAGAGCCCGGCTAAGGGCTCCTCCAGCCCACTGCGTTAGAATGGTCCTGGACCATGGGATTGTCAGCCTTCCAATTTGCAGTGCGGATTCCCTGGCACCGCTGGACAGCTGGATTCTGCCTGGCTGTTGGGGAACAGGAATTTGTATTTTTCTCAATCATCTTCATCAGCTGCCTCTACCGCGGTCCCACGGCCCAGTGACTAGGGGAGTGTCCATGGTGTGCCAGGCGCCATTAAGTTTCCTGCTGGGGAACCCTGGCACACACGCTGCTCCAGGGTGTAAGCTTCCCTGTCGTGCCCATTTTACAGAGTAGTAAACTGAGTTTCAAAGAGATGACGGTGGCCAGGTCAAAGACTCAGAGCAAGAATAGGGGCCAGGTGCTAACAGGCGCCTGATTCGGGGGAGGAGGAACCCCGGGAGGAGGGTGACGAACTGGGGAGCGCGCTCGGAGGTGGGGGGCCTCGGGGAGCAGCCGCGGCCTTCGGATGCGGCCCCGCCCCCACGAGGGACGTGAAGACGCGGACCCCGCGCAGCGTGGGGACATGTGACCGACTGCAGAGGCCGCGCCGCCTCCCCCGCCCGAGGTGTGCGCGCTCCGCCGCAGGGCGCAGACCCTGGGCGCCAGGCTGGGTTCGGGGCGCAAGAGCAGAGGCGGAGCCAAGGCGGAGCCAGCGCGCCCCGTCCCCCAAGAATCGAAAGCGAAAGAGGGGCCGGGAGGAAGGGCGGAGCCGCCGCGAGGCCCCGCCCCCTGCCCTGCGCGGCGGCCGGACCGACGGGCGCGCCCAGGTAGGGGGGCGGCCGAGGCGCGCAGTGCGGACCCTCGCGGGGACCTGCGCCGCTGCCGCCACCATGTCTCAGGAAGGTGTGGAGGTAGGAGATGGCTTCGGCTGGGCCGGGGGGCCGCGACAGACGCCGAGGAGGGCCCGGGGACGCCGAGGGGGCTTCGCAGTTCCTGGGGACTCCATCCCAAGCCCAGCCTTCCCCCTGGCTGACGTTCGTCCCCCTGAGATAGGAGAGTGACCCCCACGTCCCCCAGAGCGAAACGCGGCCTCCCTGAGGAAAAGCGGGGGCTGCAGGGTCAGGGGTCAGAGGCCAGGGGTTGCCTGGCCATCCCCCGCCCCATCCCCTAGGCTGGGACGCTCGCTCCAGTCCGCTCCCTCCCCAGCGCCCGGGAGGACTTTGGCTTTTTCCAGGAAATGCCTTAAAGGGCAGGAAGTGGGTGCGGAGGCCAAAACCATGGGTCAAGTTCAGGCCCAGAGAAAGATACCTAGAGGTGGGGGAGGGGCCATCGCGCCTCCCCTTCCCCTACCGGAGGCCCCCTGTCCCGGTCGCAGCTGGAGAAGAGCGTCCGGCGCCTCCGGGAGAAGTTTCATGGGAAGGTATCCAACAAGAAGGCAGGGGCTCTTATGAGGAAATTCGGCAGCGACCACACCGGCGTGGGACGCTCCATCGTGTACGGTGAGTGGCTGGGGTCCCCGAGTTGGTGCGGGACCGCGCGTGGGAGCGCCGAGGGGGCGTGGTCTAGGGAGAGGCGTGGAGACCCTCCCCGGACGTCCCAGCCTTGGGGAGACTGCGCGACCTGGAACTCCAGCAGACCCTTCAAGGGCCCTTCCTTCACTTACTGTCCCATCAGGGGTAAAGCAGAAAGATGGACAGGAACTGAGTAACGACCTGGATGCCCAGGTAACGGGCCCCCTCTCCCCGAAGGACGGGGTAACCCGAGGGAAAGCAGAGGGGACCCAACCCAGCCATGATGACCCACTCTGGAGCAAGAGGGCCTGGCCACGGATGGTCCACCACTCCTCAACCGACCTCATGCACTTTTTCACCTCTCAATCCGTTTCTGGCCAGGGGCCTTGCGAACAATAGGCACACATTATGTGCCGATTGTATTAACTCGGGAGGTGAGAGGCGTGAAACTCGGTAATGCAACAAGCCAGGCTGGGAGAGGCTTGGAGGTCAGGGAAGGCCTCCTGGGGGAAGTGAGGCTGACTTCAGCGATGGGAGGAGTGAGCCCGGGAAAGGAAAGGAAGGGAAGTGGACAAAGGTCTTCCGGGAGGAGGGAAGTCAGAAAGGGAACTGTCCCCAGAAGGGCTTGGATGAGCAGGAGCTGGGGGAGGAGGGGCAGGGAGCCCACGTGTGGAATGAATGAGTGAATGAACGGCTTTGAAGCACAGGTCAAGATGGCCACTTGACTCTTAAGACAGCTTTGGTGGCTGATAGTCTGAATGTCGCCTGATGGAAAGGCCCATCTCAGAGTTATTAAAGAGTATAATAAAGTATGTTATGCCTTTTCATTTATACACATAGAGAAACGATTAAAAAATAATAGCAATGCATTGGCTGAGCATCCTCCTCATGGCCGGACTCCAGGAACTGACTTTTTTGTGGCCACAGTGACCCCATGAGATCGGTCCTAATACGCATCACCCCATTTTACAAGGAAACTGAGGCCCAGTGTGATGGCATCACTGGCCAGGTTCATGCAGCAAGCAGGTGGCAGCTGGGATTTAAACCCTGGCCAGCTGGAATCAGAGCCTGGCTCTGATGTGCCCCTCAATAACCACCCCAGGGGCAAGTGGCTTGCCCTACTTTCCACAGCCAGAAGTGACAGAGCCAGGATTCCAACCTGCCTCTGTCTGAATCCACATCCCAAGCACTTAGCCTAAAGCAGTGTCGACAGCGTTGGGTGTGTCTGCAGGCAGGCAGGGAGTGTGGGGTCCAGGCTCTGCCAGCCACGCTCGCTTAGGGCACTCTCGGGCTCTGGGCCTCAGTTTCCCTATCTAAGCAATGGGAATGCCAGGTCTGCCCTCCTCTCAAAGCTGTTATTTGGATAACTGAGGCCACACTGCTGATTCTCAATAAATGGGCACTGCTCGGTCAGCTCCTGGTGACTTAGGGGCACCCTATTCTCAAATGGAGCCAGGGCCCGCTCTCCCCATCTAGGAGTCACCACGCAGGGATCCCTCCCGCAGCAAAGAAAGGTACAAAGAGGCCTGAGAGCCTTCCCCAGTTTCTGCCCCAGTGTCTCCATCTAGGACCCACCGGAGGACATGAAGCAGGATCGGGATATCCAGGTGCGTTGGTGGCTGGGGCATGGCCAGGATATGGGATGAGGAAGGAAAAGGTGGGAGGACGTCTATCCATCCATCCATCCAGGGCAGACAGCACAGGGGCATTTGTAGGGATAAGAGGGCTGACATTTACATTGGTGGAGAAGGGTGACCCCCTTCTTGTCCCCATGAACCCCACTCCCCAGGCAGTGGCCACTTCCCTCCTGCCGCTGACGGAAGCCAACCTGCGCATGTTCCAGCGTGCCCAGGATGACCTTATACCTGCCGTGGATCGTCAGTTCGCCTGTTCCTCCTGTGATCACGTCTGGTGGCGCCGTGTACCCCAGCGAAAAGAGGTGATATCCCCAAGCTTGACCTTGATTCTGTTCCAGACTTCACTCCTGACCCCATCCTCAGCCGCCACCCCTCTGACCAAAGGACATCAGAGAGATGTCTGAGAGCCCAGTGACTGACTTCCAACCATGGAGCCCAACGGTGATCTCTGATCTCAACCCATGGCGCAGAGGTGGACTCCTGACCCTGAATTTGAGAAGCCAAACCCCTTGCCCTGACCCTATGCAGTTTGACAGCTACCATAGAGATCAAGCCTGAACCCCAAACCACACCCCAAGTCTGACTCTTGAACCCCATGATCAGTAGTGTGCTTCTGGTAAAAGCTGAACTCGTCCTAGGCAGGGAGCAGGAGCCCTGGCCGTATTGCTCGCCACTTGCCCTGGTGTAAATGTTGCCGCTGTGGCCGATGCAGGCCGCCAGTGTGAGCTGCTGGGCACAGTCGGGCAGCTCAAGCACCATCAGCCACTGCAGTGCGCTGCTGGCCCTGACCCCAACCCAGACACCCCCGACAACCTGGGTGCCCTCTCCACACCCCAGGTGTCTCGGTGCCGGAAATGCCGGAAGCGCTACGACCCAGTGCCAGCCGACAAGATGTGGGGCCTGGCCGAGTTCCACTGCCCGAAGTGTCGGCATAACTTCCGGTGAGGGCACTGACCCCACCCCACCCTCACTCCTGCCCCTCCCCAATCCTGTCCCGCCCTGTCCCGGCCTCAACCCTGGCCCAGCCTCGCCCTCGGACCCTCACAGCCCTGCCCACCCCCAGGGGCTGGGCGCAGATGGGGTCCCCGTCGCCCTGCTACGGATGTGGCTTCCCGGTGTACCCAACACGGATCCTCCCCCCGCGCTGGGACCGGGACCTGGACCGCCGCAGCACGCACACCCACTCCTGCTCGGCTGCTGACTGCTACAACCGGCGAGGTGAGCCTGGCCCGGCCCTGCTCCAGAAGTCTGTCCCCTGCGTGGCCAGTTCCTCGTCACTCCTGTGGCGGTGGTCTTGCCTTCCGCACGTCTTCTGGGCTCCCCTTCCACGGCCCCAAGTCTTGCCCTGAAGTTTTGAGGTCTCATTCACCCCAGTGCCCCACATCCCAGGGTCCCTGTGGCCTCTGTTGTGGGCTCCTGTTTTATCCCCTGCAGTCCCAGCTGACCCCATGTCCCTGGCTCTCCTGTAGTTTCCACAGGCTGGATTTACTGTAGCTCTGTCCCCATAGTCTGTGGACTCCGTCCCTCCCGGGCCTCCACAGTGCCCCACTTGGCCTCTGCTCCCTCATCCCCAGAGTCTCCTGGGAACTTGAGCCCCATGACCTCAGCACCTCTCCCTCCCCAGAGCCCCACGTGCCTGGAACATCCTGTGCACACCCCAAGAGCCGCAAACAGAACCATCTGCCCAAAGTCCTCCACCCCAGCAACCCTCACATCAGCAGTGGCTCCACCGTGGCCACCTGCCTGAGCCAGGGCGGCCTCCTGGAAGACCTGGACAACCTCATCTTGGAGGACCTGAAGGAGGAGGAGGAGGAAGAAGAGGAGGAGGAGGAGGAGGAGGAGGGCGGGCCCAGGGAGTGACCCCTGCCAGGTGCAGATACAAACCAAACAAGGTCTCTGGATACTTTGTGTTGTTATAAAATACGAGCTCAAACTCAGAGATAAATGCCCTTGGGGAGCTGGCTGGCCTGCGATGTTGGCGGGGGGACTCCTGGGTCCTGTTCTGGGGGCCCTGGGGAGCAGATCCACAGTGGGAAAGTCTGGGACAGGCTCAGCACTGAGCCACAAAGGTGTGGCTGGGACGACTTAGGCTTCTGCTGAGAAACACCCCCGGGACCTGGCGGACAGAGGGAGAGTCACAGCCGCACTGGCCGGATCAGCATAGCAGCCTTCTTGAGAGAGTACGCCCCGCCACGAAATTCGGCCCAGTAGACGCCATCCTGGTAGCGGTTTCGGTAGTGGCCACCACGGTGCCACACACCATTGAGGTTGGAGTGGGCACAGGCATGGTACCACCAGCCCCCACGCTGGTACAAGGCGCAGTTACCTGAGGGGAGGAGAGTGGGCGTCCTCACCAGGTTAAACAAGCCTCTGCAGCACATCTTGCGCAAGGCTTTGCTAAGCATCCCCTGGGCCTTCCCAGTCTTACTGAATATAAGCCCTGATCCTCCATCTCCTCTCCAAAATAAAAACCCTGGCCTCCCACTTTGTTTTTCGGAATAGTCTTAATTCCTTCCCTGTCTTCTTACCAAAGTACAGGTCACATCTTTCCCACTTTGTCTGCAAAGTAGGAATCTATCACTCATTCTTTTATCAGGAAAAGGATCTCTGCTTCCTTTCTAGAATAAGAGATTGGGCTGGCGTGCAGCTCAGTGGTGAAGGGCTTTCTTGGCGTGTGTAAGGTCCAGCATTTGATCCATAGCACCACGACCCCTCCCCCCCAAAAAAAGAGCGAGAGTGAGAAAGAATGCCCTGGCTCTCATCCTCTGCCCTCCACCAGAACAGAACAGAATCCCTAATTCTTGCCTCATGAGAGAAGGAATCTAGGCTTCCCATCCCCTCATCAGAATAAAAGTCTTAGCCCTTGTTCTCTTCTTTCCTATTCTGATACTTATCAGAGGGGACTCTTGCCCCACTGCCTTTTCATTCCCTGCCCAGAACAGGTGTCTTCCCTGCCCTGCCTTCCCTGGAGAATAGGGACTCCTACCAGAATAGGAGTCTCGGTCTCTGTCCACGGTGCTGAAGGGTTTGTCGTTGTGCCAGGAAAGAGAATCTCCAGCGTCACCACGGTACTGGCCAAGCCGCAGGCGATAGTGGTCGCTCTCGGGTTCCAGGGAGAAGCTGTCATAGTGGGCGCGTGCCCCGCGGCCCCCCCAGTCCTCCAGGAGCACCAGCAGCTCGTGGTCCCCACGGCTGGTCAGCTGATGCACAGGTTCGAGGCCCAGCCAGTATTCCCCGTCGGGCTGCCCAAAGCCCACCTGGTGCGGCCGGAGAGCCAGGAGGTCAGAGCATCGCCCAGCACCGCCCGGCCCTGCGCTGCCCCACCACGCCCACCTTGTAGTGCTGCCAGGTGGTGAAGAAGTTGACAGAGCCGTCCTGGCGCCGCTGGACCACGGTCCACCCTCCACCGTCCAGCTGCTGTTCGCACCATGCTGACACCACAAGCCGGCCCAGTCGCAGCTCATAGACTCCACTCTGACTGTGGCCTGCCCGGTGGGCCTCTGCACAGTCCTGCCATGGGCCTATAGGCACAGGCATGGGGGAGGCACAGCCTGGGTCAACCAACTCCTTACCAGAATAAGAGTCCTCATTTTCACTAGTCCCCTCACAAAATAGGCTACTTCCCCTCCCTTTCCCTCATCCAAATAAGAGCACCAGTAGCCATTTCCTTACCTGAGGTGGAGCCCGGGCTCTTAAGTTTAAACTATGGTTCTGTGATCTCCTCACCAGAATATATGCCCTGAACCTGGTACTCTAAACCAACTCCACTCACCAAAGTAGCAATCCTGCATCTGCTGTCCCCTCATCAAAGTAAGAGTCTCTCCTCTCATATTTTCTCTATTTTCACACTATAGTAAGAAATTTTTTCTTTATATAAGAATAAGAAAAAAGAATAAGAGCCAAATTTCCCTGTTCCATTATAAAATAAAAGCATCCTTTCCTCCAGTCCTCTCTCCATGAGAGGAATCTTCCATTAAAATCTCAACACTTCCATTTTCGTCTGCCCACACTGCTTCAGAGATCCCCTGGCTCCTCACACCACCTCATCTTACCTGCTGGCCTGGTGGGGATGGCAGGGGACCCTGCAGGCCTGGGAGAGGCCAAGGGGCCCTGTTGTCTCCGGGTCTGGTCTCGCTGGGGCTCTGGGGCTGGGGCCTGCCTCCTGCTAGTGTTGTTGGTGTTACCCACCAGACCCAAGGGAACCACAGGCGCCAGGGGCGGTGGCAGGACCTGGAGAGATGGAGAAAGTCAAATGCAATTGCATTAACCCTCAGCTCAGGAGGCGTGGTCTCCTCAGGGGCCAGAGACAATATTTAATCTCCCAGCGCCCAAACAGGAACTGGGGGGGCCATGTCCCAGCCCTAGGACTAATCTCCCTGTTGATTCTTTTTCTTGGTTGTCAAGCACAGATAGAGCTGGGCTAAAATTCTCTTTCTGGTGTTGAGAGCTTAATTTATCTGCACCTCGGTCTCCTCTGTAAAGCTGGAATAACAGGAACACGTCCAATGTGAACTATTTAAGAAATCCTCCCATCAACACTGTAAGGTAGGGACTATCACAGAGAAACTATTTTTAATCCAGAACCCAGGGCCAGATATATTCCAGAATTCAGAATGGCATGGCAAGATTCAGAATGACAGGGATACACCGTCACTGGTCTTTTTACATGGTAATAATATGCTTGAGTGGAGGATCCTATGAATATTCACATTAAATGGGTAAGTAAAGACTATAAATAGTCCCTAATTATATTTTGACCCAAATAAGTAGTGAAAGGAATGGGTAGGACTCTCGTTTCCGGGTTTTTTCAGATTTCGGAGCAGCGGATAACAGATCGTGGGGTTGCAGAAGGCCCATTTCACAGACGATGTGCGCAGCAAATAGCTGCTACTGAGAAAGGCTTCGTGGTTACCTGCTGCTGCCCGCCCGCGCCCCCCGGGCACAGGCGCTCCAGGCGGGCGATGAGGTCGCTCTGCTGGCTGACCAGCTGCGCCAGCTCTCGGAACTTGACGTCCAGCTGGTGGAAGCGGGCAGCGGCCTGCTGAGCCTCGGCCGACGCATTGAGCACGCGCTCCCCGAGCAGCGCCAGCGCGGCGGCAGGCTCCGCCCCCAGGCTCGGCCCCGCCCCCGGCCCCGCCTCATGCTGCAGCTGCGCGCGCAGCTGGCCCAGGCGCGCGCTCAGGCCGCGGCTCTCCTTGCGCAGCGCGCGCACCTCGCCGGCCACGGCGCCGTCGGCGGCAGCCAGCCGTTGCAGCTCGCGCAGCAGCTCCTCGTGGCGGCCCACGCGCATGCGCAGCGCCGCCACCTCGCTGGCATTCACGGCCTCGGATGTGGGACGCGTAGCGGCCGCGCCGCTCCAGCACACAGCGCCGGTGAACTTCTGCTGGGGCAGGACGAAGGTGTAGGTGCAGCGCGGGGCGCCCGCCCGCACCCACGACGCGCCCAGCATGAGCAGCAGCAGCAGCGCGCGCGCCCGGGGCACCGGCATGACGTTCCTGGGAGCAGAGGAACAGGGAGGCGATTGCACCCCGGAGCCCACATCGGCTCCCCATTCTCAGGCCGAGCCGGACGCACTCCTGCTCCGCGGCCGGTGCAGGATTCCCGCCTCCAGCTCATTCCCGGAGACACCCCAGTGGGATCCCGCGCCCAACGCTGCCCTGAGTTCCAGGCGCCCTGCGGTTCCGGTGCCTCCTGCATTCATTCATCAAGCGCTTGTTGAGCGCTGACTGTGTGCCAGACTCTTCCAGTCCCGAGCCACACACAAAAATCCCCGCCCTAGTGGGCAAAAAACAAATATAGGCTCCATAGAGTGTATCAGTCGGTGCTAAGTGCTAAAAATAACAGTAAAGCGGAGGGGGGAGGCTGCAGGGGCAGCTTAAGAGGAGGTGGGTGCGACAAGGGAAGGCTTCCAGGAGGAGGTGACAGCAGGAAGTCGTGGGAATGTCTGGAGAGAAGCAAGGCAGGCAAGGGTAAGAAGTGCAGAGGCCCCAAGACGCCCACGCCTGATGCATTAAGAAAACGAAGGGAGGCTGGAGCAAAAGCAGGGGGGGAGCGCTTGCCGAGCATGCGCAAGCCCTGGGTTCCATCCCAGCACCTCAAAAAAAAAGTGGGTGGTGAGATGGGTGAGCGACAAGTCTCCCTAACAAAGCCCTCAGTCTCTAATGGAAACACGCTGGGACCACCCCCCAGAGGGAGCGCATCGCCCCAGAGGGAGCGCATCGCCTTTCCTTGATGACAGATCCAGCCCCTCAGCCAGGCCTGTCAGCTCCTGTTTTTTTTTTTTTTTTTTTTTTTTTTTTTTTAAATATCTTTTAGTTGTCAATGGATCTTTATTTTATTCATTTATATGTGGTGCTGAGAATCGAACCCAGTGCCTCATGCATGCTAGGCAAGCACTCTACCACTGAGCCACATCCCAGCCCCTGTCAGCTCCTGTTTAGATCCTGAATTCCTCCATGCCCCCTTCCACCCCGCATTCCCAGCTCAAGACACCCATCTGGCTTTCCTTACAGCAGCTGCCCCCTGGCTTTCAGTCTCCAGCCCTCAGCCTCTGCTCCAGTCCCCCCACAGCACCTCGTTCTTCCTCTGCTCAACCTTCAGTGGCTCCCAACTCGCTTAGCGGAAAAGCCCTAGTCCTCCCAGTGACCCATAAGGCCCTGCACTATCTGCCTTGTCCCCTCCCCGCCCTCACCTCCTCCCAAGCACCCAGGAACAGCACTTGGCCAGATCCCACCTCAGGGCCTTGGCACTTGCAGTTTGCTCCACATGCAACAGTCTGTAGATTTGAACATGCCCCCCCGATCCTGGTTCAGGTCTCAGATGCCCCCCCCCAGCCCCACTGCATCTGGACTGGACCCTTCCTGTCACTCTGAAATTGCCTCAGTGCTAATTACCTGCAGACCCCCACTGAATTCCCCTGAGGCCGCGGCTGGGTTTTTGTTTGCTGCTGGATCATGTGCCTATAACAGTGTGTGGCACTCCTCTCCCAGGCCCACAGGCCCCCCGGTGCTCCAAGTGCTTATGCAGCTGAGTTAGACAGGGTCTTTGCTTGTGGCCACCACCCTGGCCCTGCCAGAGCCACAACCATGGCCCCTCACCTTCATTTCCAGGCACACCAGGATGCACACCTTTGCAATCTTAGAAGGGGCCATGCATGCCTGCGTGTACTTACTGACCCTTGGATATGTACACATATCAACCCCATCTGCTTAAGTGCCTGTTTGTGTGGCAGGAGCTGTTCCAGGCAACAGGGACATAGCCTCAACCAAAACACACAAAATCCCTGCCCTCCTGGATCTGATGTCCTCCTTGGGGAAAACACTGGGACACTCAGCAGGAAAGTCAGAGCACTGGAGCTGAGGAGAAAAATCAGACAGGAAGAGGGAGGCAGCCTGGAGCTGGGGAGAAGAGACTGAAAGAGAGGGACCAGGAAAAGCCTCACTGAAGAGGTGACTCTTGCGCAAAGACCTGAAGGAAGAAAAAATGGGAACAGCATTCCAAGCAGAGGTGCAAAGGCCCTGAGGTTGGCCCTTGCTCTGGACATGCCCAGGGAACAGCAGGGGAGTCCTGTCAGTGTGGAACAGAGTGAGCCAGGGGGAGAGCAGGAGGTGAAGGCAGGGAGGTAGCAGGGCACGGAGTGCAGAGTATTCTGGGCCTCGAGGAGGACTTGGGTTTTACTCTGAGTCAGTGGGAGCCATGGAGGGTTCTGAGTTGCGGAAGAGCCGCTTGCTGTTGTGCTCACACATTAAGAAGGAACTGTCAAGGGGTCGGGAGCATCTTCTTGTCCTGCCCTTTCCAACACTCAGTCTCCCACAAAGGAAGGGCTGAACACCCTGCAGCTAGAATGTGTGTATGAAACCCAGCACCTTTCATACTGTCAGCCTGGGCGAGCAGGAGGCCTGAGAGCCTCCTCTGCCCAGCCAAGCAGAGGCCAGAGTCTCCAGACCGGTAGAATCGGCAGCCACCTGCACTCCCACCCCTCACCTCTCACGACCAAGGCCCTGAATCCAGCGAAGCTCACAGCAGGCACTAGAAGTCCGAGGAAAAGCCGAGGGTCCCGTAGGTCCTCTGAGCTGGGGAAGGGGAGAGGCTGGTGAGAAAGGAGAGAGACGGCTTGGTAACCACCTCCAACCTCCAGAATCTGGGAGTGAAGCAACTGTAAATATTTAGCATTTCCCACGTGAGAACTGAGGCAGAATCGCCAGACCCCCCAGGCCACCAGAGCCTGATAACACAGGTCAGTGCCCTGGACATCCTTTCTCTTCCTCCCAGTGGAGCACAGAGCGTGGGAGGCTGCAGGCCCTGGTAAGACCTGCAGGATCCCAGCCCCCGACACACATCCCACATAGAAAGACAATGATGGAGAACATCAGTGGGCACCTACTGTGTGTCAGGCCCACCTCTAAACTCTACACTTCATCTCATTTAATCCTAGCAACCCACACCAGATTCTCTGTGTAGTCTCATTTCACAAAAGGGAAAAGGTTCAGAGAGGGTGAGCCACTTGTCTGTGATCACACAGCCAGAGAGGGATCACAATGGGATTCAGCCCAGATAGCTTGGCTCCTGAACTCACACATATAACACAACAGTCACACACATGTATGTGCATAACAAAACAAAGACACACACACTCATGCCATCACCCAACAAAACTGACAGAGTACTGCACAAAGCAGCAAAGACAGACAAATGAAATTCATGTGCACATGTCCACTGGTTTATCTGGCTGTGCACACACAGACTACTGGAGGGCTGGGGATACTGCCCAGTGGTAGAGCACTTGCCTAGTATGCATGAGGCCCTCGGTTCCATCCTCAGCACCATAAAAAAAGAACAAAAGACACGGGAAATACAACAAAGAACTAGGCAACAGTTGTGTGTTCAAAATATGGCTACACGTGAACACGTACAGTAAAACTCAAAGGGAAATATCCACGGGTCGTGCGTCAGGATCTGTGTCAGACATGAACACACCAGGTACCCATGGCCACACACAGGTAGCACAGAGACACCGAGCCGGCACACAGCAACCCCCAGATGTCCATCTGCCACACTGTGTCCATTTGTCCCTCACACACTGGGTCACATTTTCACTGTTCACTGTCCCTGTTCATCCAGGGACAGAACAGGAGGAAATAACCACGCAGTCATCTCTCGGAGGTGGAAAGAGATTCACGCAGAGCCCCCCCAGAAGCTGGCCCAGGGCCTCTGACCTGTACGAAGCACTGGGGGAGCAGCCTCCTTCCCCACTTCCAACCGGCCTGAACTCCCAGAGTAACCCGAGTGGACTCCAGGGCTGCAAGAGGAAATGGTTGTCCCAGATCTGAGAGAGGCTGCCAGGCTGGGCTCTGGGCCGGGGCTGGCCCCCCACCCTCAGCCCCCACCGGCTTCCCCACTGGCAGCAAGGAAGCCTCCTAAGTCACACACGGGGACTGGGGGGGGAGACAGCCAGTGACAGAGTGGAGAGACCTGGGGGAAGGAGAGACAAGGGAAATGGGACGGGAGCAGAGGAGGATGGAAACTTAGAGATGATGAAAGACAATGGATGTTGGGAGAAAGGACCTGGTGAGGATGGGGAGGGGAGCGGAGCTGGGGGCTGAGAAAGGACGGGGCGGGGGAGGGGGAGGGACAGAGACGTTCAGCCCGGGGGGCCCCTCCCTCCAACGCGAGGTTTTGGGGGACAGCCAGAAGGCTGAGGCCAAGACCCGGGCTCCGAGTGGAAAGAGGGGGGGGATTATTCACTCGGCGCCCGCCTTGCCCAAAGTTTCCAGAAGTTGAGGCGGAGTTTCCATCCTCAGCCCATCTGCCGACAGGACGAAAATGAATAACTGCCGCGGGCCGGTTCTCTTCTCTGGCTGCTCCCCAAGTGCCTGGCGCCCCGGTGTCCAGCACGGTGTGCCCATTCCGTCCCTTGGATCGCAGGCCGGGGAGATATTATCTTCCTCACTTTTACATACTTTAGGATTCTCGAAAAGGAGAAGTAATGGTGCCGCTGGATGAAATGGGCCGGGGCGGGATTCGAACTTGTGGAGAAGCTTCGCCGCCGCCTGGAGCTGTTCAACCCCGCCCCGGTTTCCGTAGAAACAGGCACCATAGCAACCCCTCCAATGATTTCACCCGCTCCCCTCGAGGCCACCTAGTGCGCAGGCCTACCGATGACGTCACCGACTCCGGCGCCGGAAGTGGGCCGCGCGGCGCCGGAAGTGGCCGGCCGTGACGGCCTCGTGGAGCGGACGGCAGCATGGGGCAGTCGGGGAGGGTATGGCGCGGCGGTCGGGGGCGCGGGGAGTGTCGGCGGGGCCCCTGCTTAGGCCGCGGCGCTCACCGTTCGCCTGTCGCCCCCTCAGTCCCGGCACCAGAAGCGCGCGCGCGCCCAGGCGCGGCTCCGCAACCTCGAGGCTTACGCTGCGCAACCGCATTCGTTCGTGTTCACGCGGGGCAGTGCGGGTCGCAGCGTCCGGCAGCTCAGCCTGGACGTGCGTCGGGTCATGGAGCCGCTCACCGCCACCCGTCTGCAGGTCTGCACCAGCCATCCAGCCCTCCCCTGTCCCCTGGGCTGTCATCGCGGCTGTAGGACTGGCTCTCTCTGAAACCTCGGAAGGCCGCAGTCTCTCCGACTGGAGAGAGACCTTTGAGGGGACAGTATCTCTGCATCTAGCTTGGGGCGTAGTTGGGCAGTGGGGACAACAAAGCTTGGCTTCTCTGAAAGACCTGGAGCAAGATTTCACGAGGCCTCTGTTTGCTCATCCCTTACATGGGAAGAGGCATGAGAAGCAAGGGGCAGAGGTGGCACTTGAACTAAACTCTGGTTCGAGAGATCAGGACCCTTCACCCCTGGGCTTGTTGAAAGGGTCAGAAGCAAAGAGTAACATAGCAGGACCCTCAGCTTAGATTTACTGTCTTTGCACAATGAGGACTATTTGTATTCCTTTCTTTTCTTTTTTGTAACTTCTAGATCCGTAAGAAGAACTCGCTGAAGGACTGTGTGGCAGTGGCTGGGCCCCTTGGGGTCACACACTTCCTGATCCTGAGCAAAACAGAGACCAGTGTCTACTTTGTGAGTGGACACCCCCACCGTTCATCTTCCCCAAGCCCTCTCCAGCCCCATCTCGCGTGATGAAACCCTGTGCCTCTGAGCTGCCATGATTCTGGCTTCAAAGTAAACGCTCTGAAGAGATGAGGCAGGTGTTCCCACTTGCCCTGCCCTTACCTGAACATCTGGACGCTTGCTGATCCTCCCTTTTCCTACAGAAACTGATGCGCCTTCCAGGAGGCCCCACTTTGACCTTCCAGATCAACAAGGTGAGGGTGGAGGTGGTACAGGGGCCCTGTTAGGTAGGAGCTGGGCTTGGGGATGGCCCCTGCCACATGCAGATGATAATCACCCACTCCTGTCCTGCCTTGCAGTACACTCTGGTGCGTGATGTGGTTTCCTCGCTGCGTCGACACCGCATGCATGAGCAGCAGTTTGCCCACCCTCCCCTCCTGGTACTCAACAACTTTGGCCCTCATGGCATGCATGTGAAGCTTATGGCCACCATGTTCCAGAACCTGTTCCCCTCCATCAACGTCCACAAGGTGGGCTGGACCTCTTGTGATGGCAGGTGTATGTGGATGGGTCATGCAGAAGGTAACCACTGGCCCATTATTATGACCCCATTTGATAGTGGGGGAAACAGGTTTATAGAGATGAAGTCATTGACCTGAGGTTAGAATCAAGAGTGCAGGACTAGTTGGGCACAGTGGCACATACTTGTAATCCCAGCAGCTCGGGAGGCTGAGGCAGGATTGCAAGTTCAAAGCCAGCCTTAGCAACTTAGGCCCTGAGCACCTTAGCGAGACCCTGTCCAAAAATTAAAGTGGGAGTGAAAGAGTGCAGAACTGGAATCATGCCCCCTGCCACCAACACCAGTTCTGGGGAATGGAACCCAGGCCCTTGCATGCTAGGCAAACTACTACGGGGTTTGGTTTGGTTTGGTTTGGTACCAGGGATTGAACCACTTAGTACTTAGCCACTGAGCCACATCTCCAACCCTTTTTAAATTTTATTTTTTTTATTTTTATTTTTATTTTTATTTTTTCTTTTGGTACTGGAGATTGAACTCAGGGGCACTCAACCACTGAGCCACACCCCCAGCCCTATTTTATGTTTTATGTAGAGACAGGGCCTCACTGAGTTGCTTAGCGCCTCGCCGTTGCTGAGGCTGGCTTTGAACTCGTGATTCTCCTGTCTCAGCCTCCCTAAGTGCTGGGATTACAGGCTTGAGCCACCGCGCCTGGTTCCTTTTTTTATTTTGAAGCAGGGTTGTTGAGGCCGGCTTTGAACTTGCGATCCACCTGCCTCGGCCTCCTGAGCTGCTGGGATTACAGGCGTGTGCCACTGTGTCTAGTAGGACTGCAGTTTTGAATCTGCCTGGTCCAGAGCCCCAGCCCCTAGTCACTCGTTAGGGAATCTGATGTGGGCACCCTTTGCAGCCCCACCAGCCTGCACGGCATCACCAGTGCTCCCCCACCAACACGAGATTCCTGGACCTTGGGCAGTGACGTGGGGCCTGCCTGGCCAGGGTTGTGTGGCTTTAGCACACAGGCTGGGAGCCACTCACGAGGTCCCTTCTCTTCTCTCAGGTGAACCTGAACACCATCAAGCGCTGCCTTCTCATCAACTACAACACTGACTCCCAGGAACTGGATTTCCGCCATTAGTGAGTGCTCTGAGGATGAGGGTGCAGGGTCAGGCCTCCTGTGTGACTGATGACAGCGCTGCTGCTGAGACCCTGTGATTGCTTAGTCTCAAAGTAAACGCTCTGATGCACAGAGACAGGGCTCAGAGTTGGGCTCTGACACTGGCACTGTGACCCCTGACACTCCTCCCACTTCTGCTGTGCAGCAGCATCAAAGTGGTTCCTGTGGGCGCAAGTCGAGGGATGAAGAAGCTCCTGCAGGAGAAGTTCCCCAACATGAGCCGCCTGCAGGACATCAGCGAGCTGCTGGCCACGTGAGGAGGGCTCAGGGTGGGAGGTCAGTGTAATCCAAAGGAGCCTAGAACTGTTTCTGGAGTCTGGGATCACCTGCTGAGTCCCACGTGTCCCCACACAGGGGCGCAGGACTTTCAGAAAGTGAGGCAGAGCCTGATGGTGAACACAACATTACTGAGCTGCCCCAGGCGGTTGCAGGGCGTGGCAACATGCGGGCCCAGCAGAGCGCTGTGCGGCTCACAGAGGTGATGCTTGGTGGCAAGGGTGAAACGTTCTGGCAGCCCCAGCCCCAAAGAAAACTGACTGTGCCCCCATCCCCCCAGATTGGTCCCCGGATGACGCTGCAGCTCATTAAGATCCAAGAGGGCGTTGGGGAGGGCAACGTGCTGTTCCACAGTTTCGGTGAGACTGGAGATGGCTAGGCTCGGTTTCAGGGGTGTGTGGCCAGCCAGGGTAGGTTGTGCTAGGGCACACAGGACCTAGGTGAGCTGTCCTCCTGTTCAGTGCACAAGACGGAGGAGGAGCTACAGGCCATCCTGGCAGCCAAGGAGGAGAAGCTGCGGCTCAAGGCCCAGAGGCAGGATCGCCAGGCCCAGAATGTCCAGCGCAAGCAGGAGCAACGAGAGGCCCACAAGTCTGTGGTGGGCAGGTGGGCAGGTGGGTGGTGCCCCCAACAGCAGGGTAGCTGGCTGACACCCTCTCCCGCAGGAGGAAGAGCCTGGCGGGCATGAAGAGAGCACGGGCTGCCGGGGACAGTGATGCTGAGGACCCAGGGGCGCCACCAGAGGCAGAGGGGGCTGGCCAGCAGGAGGAGGAAGAGGATGAAGCCGAGTATTTCCGCCAGGCAGTGGGCGAGGAGCCTGACGAGGGTGCGTGGCAGGGTCCTGCAGCTGGGCACCCAGGGCTTGTCCTTGGTCCTTGGGGACCCTGACAGTTGTCTCCCCACAGACATGTTCCCCAAGGTGACCAAACGGAGACTGCACACTGGGCCTCCAGGCAAGAGGCAGCGGCTGAAGGAGCGGAGGCCTGACCGGGGCAGGGGTCAGGATGGTGGCCAGAGGCCACTGAAGCCCCAGGGCAGACCCAGAAGAGTCCAGATCAAGCAGGGGCACAGAGGGACTGCCCGAGACTGCAGCCAGGGGAGGCCACCAAAGAGAAGGGCTTGAGGCCAAGCCCAGCAGTGCATGGAGTGCCCCAGATTGGGGCCTGAAAGAGCTGTCCTGGGGCCCCCAGGCGCAGCCCTCGGTTTCCTTTCATAAAGGAGCGATAGCCCCCAACCCCCACCCTTGCACATCAATAAATGACTGAACTTGGCATGGGTCTGAGTCTGCTTTCTGAATGGAATGGAGGCACCTGGTGCCCACCGTGACAGCCTGAGGACTAGGGCCAACCTGGTTTCTGCTCCAGGTCCTGGCGATGTCCTCCACCTTGGGTGTATTTGGCCATGGTCTCCAGGGCATGAGGCTGGGCCCCTTCTGCTGTGGTGCAATGAGGAAGGAAGCTGTGTGCAGCTGACTAGCTCTGCCAGCTGAGGTTGGAGCTGTGGGCAAGGGAGGGGCCACAGGCCATGGTGCTGGTAACTTGGGGTGGGGCCTCAGCAGGGCTCAGTGTGGGCGGCAGGCCAGTCTGGCTGATCGGGCCATGGCAGCCACCATCTCAGGTAGGGAGCAAGCGCTGGGACGGCCGACGAAGGGTTGAGCAGAGACATGGCAGGAGCGAGGCTGCTCAACCCAACTGGCGACAGTGGGGCTGGCCAGGTCCCTGCAGGAAGAGGGGAGAGGGTTAAAACATGTTTGGCAGGAGACTTAGGCCTTCTGAAGGATAGGCTGGGATGGTAGCAGCCAGCCTGCCCGAGTGGAAAGCTAAGGCTGAGGGAGGGGCGCCGGAGGGGTTCAGAACTAGCTCCAGGGCTCAAGCACTCCATGCTGTGTTCCACTCATGGGTACTGGGGGCAGTGGCACTTCCTGCCCCCCTGGAAGGGACATTCTCATGGAAATATTCATTATAATGATCAGATGGAGATACCTGGCTATGGACAAAAGTCAGCAGGGAAAGGGGACAGACCAGAGAACACTGAGGGCTGTACTCGTGGATGTTAGGGAGGTCAGCCCTCTCCTAGCCTCAACCAGATTCCGAGGGTAGCAGGGAGGATGCCTTGCATGTCTGGCTTGGTGACTCAGTAACTGGGCAAGGAGACCAGCCAGTGCAAAGGCCGAGGCTGGATGTGTCTTAAGGATCGGCCAGGAAGCTGGTGGGTTTGGGGTTTCTGTAGGGAGTCGTGGGCTGCAGAGAACATGAGACAGGGAGAGTGGGAGGGACGTTTCCTGCAGGGCTTTCTGGGATCCAACTTTTGTTTTTTGGGGCTTGGGGTCAAACCCAGGCCCTTGCACATGCCAAGCACACGCTCTCGTACTGAGTTATAACCCCTGCGGAACTGACCTCTCAAGCAGAAGCCACGGAGGGCTGTGCCCGGATGAGGGGATGCACCCTCCGGTGGTTGTGGGGAGTACACAGGAAGGTGAAGCAGGAAGCTGGAGGTCCTGGGCAGGAGGGGCAAGGCTAGTACCAGGGGGAGTCAGGGCCGGCCCTGGGAGGGGCTACGGAGGGACAGATTCTGAGGTGGAGCTGCTGGGACTTGCTGACAGACTCAAGGAGGACCAGCATAAGTTGGGCGACTCCCTGAGGTTCCTGCTCCTCTGCCCTGGGCCCCGAGCTCTGGGTGGTCATTGCTGACTTACATGCAGACCTTGAGAGCAGTGGCCCCCTGGCAGTGCTCCAGGCGGTCCGTCATGACCCAGTAAACTTATCAGTGAAATGACAGAATCTCTTGACTGGAGGCGATTCCATTGCAAAAAGGAGCCGAGGCTGGTGCCCCTTGCAGTGAGGACTTAGGGGCTGCACACGGGCACAGCGGTATCAGTGTCACTGCAGGTGTGGGCTGAGGGCAGTAGCAACCATGCTGGGGACAGAGCTCAGCTGTTCACACCTCCACCCACAGGTGACAAGCCTTGCCCGGTGAACTTCACAGCAGATGCTGACCGTCTACTTAGTGGCTACCAGGAGGTATTCCTCTGGCCGGTTCTGGTGGCTGAGTTCGTGGTGGCCATCGCTGGCAATGGTCTGGCCCTGTACCGCTTTGGCACCCGGGAGCAGCGGCCCTGGAACCCAGCTGTGGTCTTCTCTGCCCAGCTGGCAGTCAGCAACCTGCTCTACGCCCTGACGCTGCCCCCACTGGCTGCCTACTTCTACCCACCCAAGAACTGGCGCTACGGGGACCTGGCCTGCCGCCTGGAGCGCTTCCTCTTCACCTGCAACCTGCTGGGGGGGGTCATCTTCATCACCTGTATCAGTCTCAACCGATACCTGGGCGTCGTCCACCCCTTCTTCACCCGCAGCCACGTGCGGCCCAAGCATGCCTGGGCCGTCAGTGCCGCTGGCTGGGCCCTGGCAGCCCTGCTGGCTGCCCCCATGCTCAGCTTCTCCCGCCTAAAAACGTCCCAGCAGGAAGCAGGTCCATGCAGCATAGCCAGGCCTGAGGCCTGTATCAAGTGCCTGGGGACAGCAGATGACAATCAGCTTGCAGCCTACAAAGCCTACAGCCTGGTGCTAGCAGGACTGGGTGGTGGCGTGCCACTGCTGCTCACCCTGGGGGCCTACGGTGCCCTGGGGTGGGCTGTTCTTCGCAGCCATGGCATGACGGCAGGTGAGAAGCTGCGTGTGGCAGTGCTGGTGGCCAGCGGTGTGGCTCTCTATGCCAGTTCCTACGTGCCCTATCACATCACACGGGTACTCAACGTGGACGCCCGGCACCGCTGGTGGACCCGCTGCCCAGGCTTTGCAAATGTGACCCAGGCTATGGAGGCACTGGAGTTGGGGCCCTACCTGGGCTTCCAGGTGATGCGGGGCCTTGTGCCCCTGGCCATCTGCATTCATCCCCTGCTCTACATGGCTGTGGTGCCCAGCCTGAGCTGCTGCCGCCAACACTGCCCCCAATGTGTGGGAGGCCACCCAGAAGACAAGAGCCTTGGCCAAGATCTGCCTCTTGATAATGACAATGCCCAAACCTTACAACGCCAGACCTCTGAGCTGAGCCTGTGACCTGCCTACTGAAGCCTGCGCCTCCCCACAAGGCACTGGAACAAGACTCGGGTGAGAACCTGGAGCACAGCAGGCATCGGCCCTGAAGCACCAAGAGGCCTCTGAGCTGCCACTTCCTCCGGAAAGAAAGGCCTGCCATGACCAGGGTGGGACAGCTCAAGCCCAGGCCAGAAGAGAATGATTCCACACCCACAGCGCCCACCCTAGGAGGCTCTTGCAGGTTTAGGAGGTGAACCCCAGCCTGCAGGGCCAGCCCACCCACCACAGGGAGGAGGCGTGTGAGAAAGAAGAGGACGCATGTGGTGCTCTGAGCCTTTTTACTGCCCTTGGAGTCCCCTGCTCTTGGAGGCTCCTTTCCATCACAGAGGTGTAGGCTGGACAGCAGTGGCAGTGGTGACAGCTGGCTCAGTTGGTTGATGGCCTAGAGAGAAAGCAGGTAGTAAGGACAGCAAAGCGAGGACCTGCATGGCACCCCAAGACCCCCACACACCCGCACTCTGGGGCTCTGGGGGGGAGGCAGGGCAGTGTGGTGGCAGGGCACACGTGGAGTCAGACTGGCGGGTACAAGCTGGGCCCTCCCTGCCATAGACCGGTGGGTCCCAGGTAAGGCAGCTGCCACCAATGCCTGAGTGCCCCTCTGCCAGGTATTTTAGGAAAAGGACAATAAAGGACAGTCAGTTCAAAACAGACTTGGTGACTACTCAGTCGGGGTGGCCCCATCAGCCTCAGTGTGGCCTGTGACGGGAGCGGGCCTGGGTCAGCAGGGTCTTACTTGGCCCATTCCACATTGAGGATGAGGTGGTCGTAGCCAAAGCCGGACACCCCAGCGATGGCACGCGCGGCGTCCTCCCGGCGGTGGAAGCTTATGAAGGCAAAGCCCTAGGCGGAAGGTGGGGGTCAAGGCCGGGGCCAGGGCCAGGGCCAGGACAGACAGCTCTGTCCACCTGCCTGCCCATCCCCACGGCTGCCCACCCACCTTGGACTGGCCAGTGGTCTTGTCCTTAGCCAGGTAGATGCGAGAGATGGAGCCAAAGGGCCTAAAAAGCTCCTGCAGGTCAGTCTCACGTGTGTCCTCCGATAGGTTGGTGACACGGATGGTGGCATTGTCGTCGGCTATGTGGGTGGGGAAAGGTGACGTGAGGGGAAGGCCCCACCCACACACCCACAATGCAGTGATAATTACAGGGTGCCGAAGGCGTCCTCCAGCCAACCTGGACCCAAACGCCCCTCACCTCTGCGGTTGGGCTGCATGGACTCCCCGCGGCGGCTGGCCCCATCCCGCAAGCTCGGGGGCACGTACTTCCCCGTCTTGCTCTGCGCGGCCTGCACAGGCTCCAGTTCTGCAAAACCAAAGTATGGGCAAGTGAAGCCTCGCCATGGTGCCATGCCCAGCCATGCCCCAGGGCAGGTACTGCGTGCCAAGCCACAAGCATCAGGTGGGTCATTCTGAGGCCTCTCAGAGCCTTAGTGTCCACAATGACACCAAGATAACATCCAAGAAGAGGACGCTCTTGGAGCACCCTGCCAGCAACACCGGCGGAGCGAGAGCCCACAGGGCAAACGCAGTCCAGGCACCCATGGCCAAGGTCACGCAGAAAGGGATAGCTTCCATGTGCCCCACACATGGCAAGTGCCAAGTGCAACTCCATGCAGGCCACAGGAGGACCACACAGACCACATCCATGCCTAGCTGACCAGGCTGAGAAACTGAGACGCCGACAGACAGGCACTTGCATCCCGCAGACACAGACGCGCACGCACAAGCACACGAACACACACAGCAGCTACCACGGCATCCTAGGGCACAGACACTGCACACCCAACTCATGACAATGAGGAGACTCTCAGCCAGGGAGTCACATACAAGGGACAACCACATCTCAACCACCCTCAGTGCAGTCACACACGCAGGTGTATATGTGGGGTACCACCAGAGTGCCTGAGCACACACAGGGCCAACAAGGAGGCAAGAACATCAAACACAGCCACTCGTGCTGTTAAGAGGGAGGTGACAGCCACAAAGAGACAGCACCTGGGCACACAGAGCCAGGACAAGCCAGCACTCTCCCACAGGCACCCAACCTCGCCCCAGCCATCCCGGGCCATGCCGCACCTCCCGGCAGCTTCTCCTTCTCGCCAGTGGACAGGCCTAGCTGCTCCGCCAGCTCCTTCTGCATGGGCCCCAGTGTGTCCTTGTACGGGCAGCGGGTGGTCCAGTGGTCACCCTTGCAGATGCGACAGGACACTATCTTCTGGCCCTTGAGCTTGTTCATTGGGTCCTCCTCCTCCTGGCAGTTCAGGTCCTGGCAGGGGAGCAGGTGGGAGCAGCTCAGGGGACTGCTTCACCCCTGCCACCCCCACTCTGGGCACCAGCCCCCACCCAGCCCCACCTACCTCTTTGCTGGTAATGAATGTCATGGAGACATCATCACTGACTGTGGTGGTGGCCACATTGGGGCCTGGTGGGTCAAACTCTGAGTTCCCAAACTTCTTCCAGTTCTGGGCTCAGAGAGGGATGGGTCAGGACAAAGGCTGGGGTCCGACACGAGGACACCCCAGGCCTACCACTGCTACTCCCAGAGTATCTGGGCCTCAAACCCCATTTTTACTCTCTCTGAACACTTCCCCATCATGGGAACAGTGACAGTTTCCATTTCTGAGTGTGTGCCAGGCCCTAGCTTTGTGCCACCTATAGGGGGTAGGGGCAGCTCTCAGTCAAGAGTTCCAGGTAACGGAAAGAGACTCAGGGTGAGGTGGGCGATAACTACATAGCCAACAATTCCCAGGGCAACTTGCTGAGCCAGCTCCCACCAGGAGGCAATGCTCAAGAACACGTGGGAGCCGGGCGCGGTGGTTCACGCTTGTAATCCCAGCACTTAGGGAGGCTGAGACAGGAGAATCGCGAGTTCAAAGCCAGCCTCAGCAATGGCGAGGCACTAAGCAACTCAGTGAGACCCTGTCTCTACATAAAACACAAAAATAGGGCTGGGGATGTGGCTCAGTGGTCAAGTGCCCCTGAGTTCAATCCCCAGTACCAAAAAAAAAAAGAACATGTGGGGTCATTCAAGAGTGAGGAACCTTGAGCTACTTTAAACAGTGAACCTCAACTTACTCCCTATAAAATGGGGACCATAAATGCTCCCTGGGCTGCTATGGAAATCAGAGAAGACACATTCTGCAAAGTGCCTGGCATGGTGTCTGGCACAAAGTGCAGAGTAAAGTGTGTTAAGTGTATTTATTGCTGTCACTTCTTCCAGAAGCCCTGAATCCTGGGTAAATGGAAGCTGCTATGCTACTGCAAGGGAGGGCTCATTCCTCCATGTGGACAGGCCAAGAAGAATAAGAATCCACCCCTAAGACACGTGTGGTGGCACACACTTACAAGTACAGCTACTCAGGAGGCTACTAATGGGCTAATGGGCTGGGGATGCAACTCATTGGTAAAGCACCCTTGGGCTCAATCCCTAACATCACACACACCGAAAAAAAAAAAAGCTGGGGCTGTAGCTCAGAAGTAGAGTGTTTGCCTAGCATATGCAAGGCCCTTGGTTCAATCCTTGGTACCACAAAAAAAAAAAGAGGAGGAGAAAAAGAAAAAGAAAAGTCTAATACCATCTACTTCTGCATCCTGGACTTTTCAGGGGCCCCTAAGAGTGAAGATACCCAGATCTCAATTCTGTTTTGACAGCACAGGTACAGTTGAACCCTTCCTCCAACAGGGATTCCTCATCCCTCTGAGCCAGTCCCTAAACCAGGGAAGGCGAGTCTCACCTTCCTCCTTGCAACAGCCTTTGAGGCCTTTCGGGTCTCAATCCTGAAGGTGCGGACAATCTGTGGATGAAAGGGGATAGCGTTCAACTTCCTGCACTTCAAGGTGCCTGGACCAAGGGATCTTCATCATCAACCCACCCAATGTACTCTGCCCTCCACCCCCAATCTATGTGCCCCCAAGCACCAGGGCACTCACCCTGTCACCACTCTAGCCTCACCTTGAACTTCTTGCCATCTTCATCTATCTTGTACTCAGTCACTGTCTTTACATTTCCATTGATGACCTCCTTGGGAGGTGGCAGGGGAGCTGGGAGAAGGGAGAAGTTGAGGGGAACTGCTCTGGGTAATGGGGACCTAGATGGGAATGTAGCTGGAGAAAGAAGTAGCCCAGGGGTAGAAAAAACGAGGTCATAGCCGGGCGCGGTGGCTCACGCTTGTAATCCCAGCACTTAGGGAGGCTGAGACAGGAGAATCGCGAGTTCAAAGCCAGCCTCAGCAATGGCGAGGCACTAAGCAACTCAGTGAGACCCTGTCTCTACATAAAACACAAAATAGGGCTGAGGATGTGGCTCAGTGGTCGAGTGCCCCTGAGTTCAATCCCCGGTACCAAA
>CM053413.1:6557995-6576758 GCA_028644305.1 Xerus rutilus
GGTGGCTCACGCTTGTAATCCCAGCACTTAGGGAGGCTGAGACAGGAGAATCGCGAGTTCAAAGCCAGCCTCAGCAATGGCGAGGCACTAAGCAACTCAGTGAGACCCTGTCTCTACATAAAACACAAAATAGGGCTGGGGATGTGGCTCAGTGGTCGAGTGCCCCTGAGTTCAATCCCCAGTACCCAAAAAAAAAAAACAAACAACTTGCTGCTATGGAAAATAGTGTGGTAGTTCCTCAAATAGTAAAGGTAGAATCACCGTATAGGGGCTGGGGTTGTGGCTCAGTGGTCAAGTGCCCTGAATTCAATCCCTGGTACCAAAAAAAAAAAAAAAAAATTCACCATATGGTCTAACAATTCCACTCTGGTTTGTACACAAAAGGATCAAAATTGGGATCTTGGACATATTTATTGCAGACACGTTCATGCCGCCATGATTCACAATAGCAAAGAGGTGGAAGCAATCCAGGCGTCCATCAGTGATGAATGGGTGACAAAAATGTGGTCCATCCATACGATGGGACATGGCTCCCCTTAAAAGGGAATGACCCTTACCATATTAAGTGAAAGAAGCCAGGCACAGAGGGGCAGTACTTGAGTCCAGCTACATGAGGTACCCTGAACAGTTTGCTAGAGGAAGAAGTGTGGTTATCAGGGCGGGGGGAGGGGAGTAGGGAGTTAGTTTTTTTTTTTTTGGTACCAGGGATTGAACTCAGGGGCACTCGACCACCGAGCCACATCCCCAGCCCTATTTTGTGTTTTATGTAGAGACAGGGTCTCACTGAGTTGCTTAGCACCTCGCCGTTGCTGAGGCTGGCTTTGAACTCGCAATTCTCCTGTCTCAGCCTCCCTAAGTGCTGGGATTACAGGCTTGCGCCACCGCGCCCGGCTGGGAGTTAATATTTAATGGGAACATTTTCTCTTTGTGATGAAAAAGTTCCAGAAATAGATATTGACAATGGTTGCACAACAATGTGGATGTACTTAATGCCACTAAACTGTTTAAGTTGATTTCCAGCCAGGCACACTGGTCTATGCCTGTAATCCTAGCAATTGGGGAGGCAGAGGCTGAGAGAATCCCACACTCAAGGCCAGCCTGAGCAACTTAGCAAGATCCTGCTTCAAAATTAAAAATTAAAAACTGGGGTGGGGTGAAGCTCAGTGGTAGAGCACCCCTGGGTTCAACCTCCAGTATCACGAAAATAAAAAGTAAAATAAGCCGGGCACAGTGGCGCACACCTGTAATCCCAGCACTTTGGGAGGCTGAGGCAGGAGGATTGTAAGTTCAAAATCAGCCTCAGCAATGGCGAGGCGCTAAGCAACTCAGTGAGACCCTGTCTCTACGTAAAACACAAAATAGGGCTGGGGATGTGGCTCAGTGGTTGAGTGCTCCCGAGTTCAATCTCCAGTACCAAAAAAAATAAAATAAAAAAGACTAGGGTGTGGCTGAGTGGTAAAAACCCCTGGGTTTAATCTCCAATACTGCAAGAAAAGCAATTTAGTGAGACCCTGTCTCAAAGCAACAACAAAAAAGGACAGGGAATGTGGCTCAGTGGTTAAGCACCTCTGTGTTCAATCCCTGGTACCAAAAAAAAAAAAGGCAGGGAGGTTTGGGAATGTAGGTCAGTGGCAGAGAACTTGCTTAGCACACACAGGCCGTGGGTTTAATGCCCACCTCTGGGGAAATTTAAGAGTCAAGCACAGTGGCATGCACTGGTGGTCTGGAGCAGCCTGGGCAACAGCAAGACCATATTTTAAAAAGCCAGTCTTTGACTATCCAAAGATTAGAAGACTAGAAGCAAAGAAAAGGCAGGTTAAAGGGCTCTGCACTGCTGGTGGAAGTGTTAAAACCTCCCCAGAGGTAGTTCAGCCAAGCAAGCTGCAGTAAAAATATTGAAACATTTATATCCAGTGACCCAGGAATCCTTTCTAGGTGTGTCCCTGGAGATGAGGGAAGAGGCTGTACAGGATGTCAAGCATGGTGCAGTTTTTAAGAGCAGAGAGCAAAGCACAGAATCACTGAAGGAATTCAGTAAGTTCTGCATTCCATCACATTTCGTGCTCTAGTCTTATGACCAGGACATCTGTGACTCATTGAGAGAAAAGCTAGTTGAAGTGCCCCCACGTGGGCCACTTAGAGAAGTGCAGAGATGGTAGAGCGGTTGTTACTCAACATCCTAGTGGGCCTCTGGGTCACATGCAGGCAGCAACACTTTGCATTTAGAGTCGTTACAGTTTGATCACTAAAAGTTTGTTCAGCAGGATCCAGTTAGCTGGGCTTCCTGGGCTTCCAGCCTAATGGTCTTAAGCAAACAAAGTTTCTTTGGTTTTGTTTTTTGGTACTGGAGATTTAACCCAGGGGCATTTTACCACTAAGCCACATCCTGAACCACCACCTTTATTTGAGACAGGGTCTAAGTTGCTAAGGTTGACCTCAAACTTGCAATCCTCCTGCCTCGGCCTCCCAAGAAACAAGGGGTTTTGTCTGGGGTAGGCAGACTAGGGTCTTGAGGGTGGCTCTGGGGTGATTTCTTGCTCCACCATTCATTGCATGAGGTTTTGTATATTCATGTCGCAAAATGGCACAGAATCATCAGGCATCAGTCTGCTCCAGACCAAAGAAGGGCAAAAGGGCCATGGAGAAAGAGCCAAAGCTTTGAAGTTCCTTTTGCATCCCATCGGCCAGAAGTGAGTCACGCCAGTGACCTCCCCCTCCCAGAACACTTGGATGCATGGAGTGATCCAGCAGTGTAGCCGGGTCACCTTCAGCACTGAGCTTTTTCCTGTCCAACCACGGCCAAGAGGCAGCCAGAGCCCTGTGTCAATAAGAGTCACTACCCCAGGTGATTTATAGGAGAGATTTATTTGAAGAAATATTACAACATATAAAAACTACATAAAGTCTTAATTTCCACTTGTACAGTGGTAATTTGATATAATGCATAATAAAAAACTTTTAAAATCCAGAATGCACAAAGAACTGCACAGTTTGATCACTAAGTCATTAGTTAAGCAAACCTCACAGAACAGCCTCCTCTCAGCCAAGGCCACGAACACTGTACAACACATCTGAACTGACGGATTTCAACATGTTAAAAATACAACATCAGTGCATGTGGGGATTCCTGGTGCCAGAAACAAGAGTGGCAGGCAGGAGGGCAAAACTAGTCCTTAGCAGCCACCTCCTCTTCTTTTGCTTTAGCTGAAGGGAAACAAAGAAGAATTACTTTGGGAACAGTGTCACACTCGGCCACAGGCAAGCGTAAGAATATATTTAGGGCTGAGGGTGCAGCTCCTGGTAGAGCACCTGCCCAGCATGCTCGCGGCTGTGGGTTCCACCCCCAGCGCCCCCCACACAAAAAGAAAAACATTAAGTGGGAAGCGTCAACACCCCAGATGCTATGGGCTGATCCAGGGAGGACCTGGCAGTTAGTAAAGGCAACTCTGGAGGCCCTGCTCCCTAGAGGCTTCCACACCTGGCTGGGTTAGCCCCGGAGGGAGGGGCCTGCAGCAGGAGGGAGGAGAATGGCCCAGAGCCACTGTGCAGCTGGCCTGGCAGCATGGCTCTGTCAGCTCCTGTTCTAAGCCCCGGATGCCAGATCTCCAGGCCTCACAGCCCCCCTTCTGCTGGGTGGAGAGCGCTGGTGAATCCTGCGAATCCTACAGCTACAGCCAGAGGGAGGCCAGGCTCGGGAGGAAGCCCACCCATCAGCCCCGCCCCGCATACCTGAGGCACTCTCTCGAGCTTTGGCCAACATACAGAGCTTGATCTCCAAGCCAATGGCTTTGGCCAGCGGAGGTGGCACGGCGTTACCCACCTGTAGGAAGGAAGGAGGGTGATGCCTGCTTGGCAGAGCTGGACCAATGCCCTGGAACAGCCTCTGCTCAGAACAAGGCATGATGTGGGGAATGGGCCCCTGAGGGCTGGGGCTGGCCTCCTGCCCGTGTCCCGCATGGGACCCCAAGGCCTTTCCATCACAATGGCCTTTGGCCCTCCAGATGGACCATCCCCACAAAACACCCATATGCCACTGACAGAATTCTTTAAAGGGCTTTAGAAGACTCAAAGCTAAAGAAAAGGAAGCTGCCAAGACACGCTGTGCTCCCAGCTAAAAGCCTTTGCTCCTGGGAAGCAGGTCTGGGGGAAAGGTGGCTTTTGCTAGGAGCCCAGGCCCTACTGGGACACTTTGGTACTGGTACCTAGGGGCTCTACCACTGAGCTACATCCCCGCCCACACCATCTCCCGGTTCACTTCACAGGGCCTCGCTGCATTGCTCAGATCCTTGCTGAATTGCTCAGGCTGGCCTTGACATGACCATCCTGCATCAGCGTCCTGTCACTGAGATTGCAGGTGTCACCTCACCCAGCTGCTGGATGCATGCATCACTACATTGATGCAATACATTTAGTTAAAAGACAATCAAAGCCGGGCGCGGTGGCTCAAGCCTGTAATCCCAGCACTTAGGGAGGCTGAGACAGGAGAATCGCGAGTTCAAAGCCAGCCTCAGCAATGGCAAGGCGCTAAGCAACTCAGTGAGACCCTGTCTCTACATAAAACACAAAATAGGGCTGGGGATGTGGCTCAGTGGTAGAGTACCCCTGAGTGCAATCCCCAGTACCAAAAAAAAAAAAAAAAAAAAAAGACAATCAACCTAACACCCTAAGATCAGGAATCTGGTCCATTTTAATCCTCAGTAATCGTGAATTACTAATCGCCTCTGTGTTTAACTTGCTCCTTTGGTGTGCTGGAACTTTCTTTTGGGCTGAATCTCAGCCTCAGAGATGTAGACCACATGCACTTAGAGACAAGCCCAATTCCTAAGCTCTCAGTGCCAGCAACAGTGGCTTGGCTCCATGGTATCCTGCCCCTAAATGCTGGGAACATGTGGCTGACAAGCGGATGCTCAGCATGTCCTTAGAGGCTATGCGGGGCTCACTCTGGACAGAGGGACAGAGGTTCCTTCCCGTCTAGGTGGGGCTGCGGCAGTGATGTCCGAGGTGGCGTTTCACTGACCTGTCGGTGCCTGTCTAGGATGTTGCCAAACAGCCGGTAGGTGTCGGGGAAGCCCTGGGAGCGGGCACACTCCCGCACGCTCACCACGCGGTGCTGCTCGGGGTGAAGCACACGGCCCTGGGGGCAAACAGGCAGGGTGCATGGTGGGAAAGGGCAAGTCCAGCCAGGGCTAGCACGCCCAGCTCCACCAGCACAGGGTGCAGGAGGTGGGCTAGATCCTGACGTGCATCCCGCCCCTCCCAGTGCAAGGCCTGGCCTGGGCCCTGGATGTCCCTGCCCCAGGACCCACCTGCTTGCCCATAGGCTCAGGGTTGGTGACAGTTGTGCTGAAGAAGCCATCCCACTCAAGCCGCCCGTAGAGGCCAGCCCAGTGGTTGTGCCTGTTTCCGGTGTGGGGCAGGCACCAGGGGATAAGGGTGTTAAACTGCCTGGCGGAGGGGTCACAGGCTCTGCCGGCTAGAAGGGAAGACTCAATAAGGATGCAGCCACAGGAGGGGCAGGAGAGAGGCCACGGGGCGCAGACAGGCTTTGGGCACACGGCCAGCCCCCACGGTGCACAGCACTCACCCACAGCAGCCGGCAGTCCCATTTGGTGGGTATAACACTGTGAGTTAACACTCCCAGAGGCTACTTTTTGGGGGACTCCTGGCTTGGCAAGGGCCTCCAGCTTAAGGAAGTGATGCCCAAGTATGGGCTGCTGGGAACCCCAGCAAGCAGTCCCCTCCCCAGCCCCCTGCTGCAGGGGAACCCCGATCCTAGGGTTCTCACCTTCCACACAGGAGCAGACTCCACGGAGGGCACCGGAGCTGCTGCGGCCATTTTTCCTGTCATGGTAGGTGTAGCGCAGCTTCTTGGCCAGGGTGCCATCGGTGAGCTGCACCTCAATGTTGGGCAGATCACGCCAGTCTGAGCCTGGGGCCAGAGGGATGTGACGCATGCGGGCGGCCACCAATGCACTCATGTCCTGAAAGAGCACAAGGAGCACTGGCTGTCGCCCAGTCCAAGCAGAACCTGAGTATACAGTGGCTGGGCATCGCTCTGGGCGCTGGGAACATCAGGGTGATTGGGAACCTCAGGGGCTCATGTCATTGGGAGCGGCCACAAAGTTAACCCAAACCCAGCTCAGAGATGGTCACGTCACCAGAGCCATGAGAAGGGACATGGAATAGTGTGTGGGAGGGCTAGGGAGAGAGTGAGTGAAGGGACAGGGCAAGCGTGACATCCGAGTGGAGTCTGCAGAGTGAGAAGGGTTTAGAGATGGGACAGGGAGCAGGGCCAGCCTGGCACACAGGGACAACAGAAGGTTGGGAGCGGGTGGGCGGGGCCCACACAGCCCCCCAGGCCAGGCGAAGCTCTGCTCCCCACTGAGCACACCCCTGTTGGAGGTGTGTACCCTAGGCACCCAGGAAGAAAAGGAGAGGACACTGGAAGCCCATTGAGACAAGCTTGGATTGGGGGCCTAGAGCGGAGAAGCAGGGGCTAAGTGTTGGCTGAGAGGACCCCAAGGTGGGGACAGGGCCCAGGAGCAGATTGCACTGCCCAGCCAGAGCCTCAGCCCACAAGGTGGCTCCTGGGAAGTGACTGTCTGAGATGCTAGGGAGCGGGGCTGTGGCTGAGAAGGCACCATCCTGGGAAGCCACTACCTTACAGATGTGGTCCCTGAGGATGGGCTGGTAGTGCGAGCCCCGAAGCTGCCTCTGGAACCAGGACTGGGGCTCCCCATTGTATGAGATCTCCTGCGCCGAGGCCCCATTCCGGATCTCAGGGAGGTCCGACATTGTGTCCCGCACTGTGATGGTTCGGAACGGACCCGAGCTCAACCTGCAGCAGCAGAGCAGAGTTGACACTGCTGGGAACGCGTATTCTGTCCCCTCGTCACAGCTGCCACCCCTGGCTATTAGCACTGTCTTCTGCAGAGCAGACTGCCCAGTCCAGATCAGTGCTATCTGGGCACAAAGGCAGCCCTCTTTAGTTGGGTTCAAGCAGAGAACAGCTGCAGCGTGGCCTTTGCAGGGGGCTTATCTTGTGGCTGCAGCCAGGTGTGTGATCATGTGCTGACGCACAGGCCGAACCTGAGACTGGAGGTGGCACCAAACAACCTTATGGCAGGCCATACACTGCCCCCTGCTCCTTGGCTCAGGCCTCTGGACAGAGGCCTGGCACCAACCCTCTCCAGGCAAAGGTCACGCACTCATGCTGGCTGCCAGCAATGTGGCACTGAGAGGGGAGAGAGGACCCCTACCTGGTGATGTTGCTGACAAACTTCTTATCATCCACCACGACACTCAGCTGGCAGGCACGAGGGGCAAACACGTGCAGAGGCTCTGGGAACAGGGGGAGTTTCTCTCCAGGTGCCGCAGCCAGGATGATGGCCCGCCTCCGTGTCTGGGCCACACCATACTGGCCAGCCTGTGAGTGGGGTTGGACACGCACACCGTCAGTGGGGCATCTGGCCATCTGGACCCAGGGCTGGGGGCTACAGCACCTGACTTTCAGAAGTCGTGACAAAGCTCGCCTGTAGGATCCCTAATTGGCCCTGTGAGTTCCTTCCTAGAAGAGGACCTTTCCCCCACGGTGGCCCCTGGAGAGGGTGAGGGGAGCTGCGACTCCAACTCTCTGGGAAACTGCAAGGAACCCAAGAGTGGGTGAGGCTTTGCCACCTACCTGATGGCGATGGACACGGGGACAGACTGGCTGCTGACCAGGCTTCGCTCTCACCCCGGTGCTCACCCACTCACGGGGACTGGGTCCTGCTTGTCCTCCCACTTTGATAGCTGCTTAATTTTTAGTTACACTCTCACTGTCTGAGCAGAGGTCTGCGGAGCAGGCACTTTTCAGCTAAGCCCTGGCCCCTGATTACCCTATTCCTGTCCCTACCAAGAGGTCATTGGGAGCTACCTGGAGTGTGACCCTCTGTCCCCTGAAGGTTCTGCACACACATTTGCACAGAGAGAAAAGCACATGCTCAGGGGAGCTCGGCTGGTTCCCGGCTCCATGGGTCTCATATCGCCTTGAAGGAAGGGTGAAGCAGTGTCCCCGGCACTCCATGGCCAGCTGTCACCTCTCCCCAGGCACCGAGAGGCTGCTGCTCTCGAGGGATACCAAGAGGTGAGGCCTGCTGGCTGCTGGCTGTTTTTATATACAAGTTCTGAGAATACCATCCGGCGGGGTGCAGGCACGAGTGTCCATCTCCCTAGCCCTTGCCAGTACCGCAGGGACCAGGCTGACCTCTGCAGCTTGGACAGTGAGCCTGGGTACCCTCTTTTCAGATAGGGACAGTCTGCCACAGTCCAGGGACTACTGCCTGCCACCTCCCAGCCACTCGGGCGCACCTGCAGCACGCCAAAGGTGCACTGGTAGCCCATGCGGACCAGGCAGCGGAGCGTGAGCTTCAGCACCATGGAGCGCTTGAAGGACACGAAGTTCCTGACGTTTTCCAAGAGGAAGAACCGGGGCCGGTAGTAGTCACAGTAGCTGTGGGGGGCAGGAGAGATCACGGGAGTCACCCGCACAGGGACTGGAGGAGAGCCGTCCTACCATAAGCTGCTCTGGAGTATTGAGGTCGAACCTCTCAACTCGCTAGTGTGAGTGGAGCTCCCCAGCAGCACTGAGCTAGGGATTTCCTGGGGGCACATCTGGCACCTCGCCCTCGGAATGTCTTTGTCCTCAGGGAGCAGGTGACTTAGGGACTCCCATCCCACTTACCTGAGGAAGGAGACCACTAAGGAGTTTTTGAACTTTGAGTAGGTGCGAGAGTTGAAGCGGTTCATGCCGCTAAAGCCTTGGCAGGGGGGCCCACCACACAGCATCTCCACGTCGCCCTTCTGCGGCAGCCTCTGGCCGTGGCCGTTGTTCTTCTCCCCGGCCATGACCAGCTTGAGCAGAACGTTGCAGTCCTCCGTGAACACCGTGGAGTTGGGGTTGTTCAGCCGGAACGCCTGCGCCGCAGGATCCCACATTTCAATGGCCCACAGAGTCTCAGAGATGCCTGGGGGACACAAGGACAAAAGGCACGCTTTGAAGCCTCCCATGAGAGGCCAGAGCGGGACGGTGACCAGGGCCAGCAGGGTCTTACAGGCTAAAGCTGCGGGATCCAGTCTGACTAGTTCAAGAAAAACCAACTGGAATCCTTACCCGCTTGGTGGAAACCTTCTGACAACCCGCCACAGCCAGAAAACACGTCCAGGGTCCGCAGCTTGGGCAGTTTTATTGCCATCTCTGGTTCACTCGGCTCAGATGTCTGAGATTTCATCTTGCCTTTCCCTAGAGGGAACATGCCACAAATTAAAACCAATTGTCAGAATCCTACCAGGCTCTCAGACACTTCATTCAAAGACAGCCTCATTTTGAGTTGTTAACAGCAGAGTGTAAGGGGAAGGCATTGATCCCTGGAGTCCATGAGGGACTCACCAGACCCGTGAGTGAAAACCTACAGTTAGAGGTGCAGCTCAGTGGCAGAGTTTGTGCCCAGCATGCACCAGGCACTGGGGTTTCATTTCTAGTACTGAAGAGAGAAATAAACCCTACAGATAATGACATACCTTTCCCCTTCCCTTTCCCTTTATTCCCAGTGCTGCGGGCATGGTTTGGAGGATCTTCAAAGCTTTTGGTCTTTGCATTATAGGCCTGAAAAGCAGAGAACCCCAACAGTCAGAAAGACATGGCTTCATCCCTTCCCTAATCGGGTATGTAAGTTAGTCCGGCAAAGAGTCACTTCATGTCTCCCCTAAACAGACCCAGAGCTAGTCATTAATACGAGCAGTTTAATTTTTATTTTATTTAAATATCCTTTTAGTTGTAGATGCACACAATATCTTTATTTTTATGTGGTGCCAAGGATTGAACCCAGTGCCTCACACATGCAAGGCAAGTGCTCTGCCACTGAGCTAGCCCCAGCCCCCAGTTTTTATTTTAGAAACTTTACAAAATGTATTTTATCTGGCCAGTGTTAAAACTTCTATGAACATTTGAACTGCTCATTCTCAACAGGGAACTGTTACACAAAGAGCCTGCCTTCAGATTAGGATAATGACACAGGAACCTGGAGAAACACCAACGTGTGCCGTTTTAAGAGAACCCAACATGGAGAAGCCGAGCTTCAATGATGTAAAAGCAAGTAGCTTTATCAGTAGGCTCCTGGATCCTGTCTAGGACCAGGACTGTCTCCAAGGTCAGGTGGGTCCGTCCTGGACACAGACACCCAGCTGAAATGACCAAGTAAGGGATAGCGCTGTGTCTTCTGGGGAAACGGCACCTTTTCCCAACCCACAAAGGCACTGGTTGGGTGACAGAAGGCCCCCTAGCAGCCTTGGCTGTCACAGACCAGCATGACAGATAGTGCTATGGAGAATAAAGCTTTGCAAGCAACATCCCAAAGCTCCTGATGAGGGGGTTCATGGTACCCAACTACCTGGTTCCTTCCCAAAGTCAAAACCCCACTGCCAACACTTCCTATGCATAACCTGACAGTCAACTGCTTCCTGGACACACTGCTTTCTCATAAGTCTGACTTGTCGCCCCCTCCAGCGAGCCTGGCCACCACCTCCAAGAAGTAGAAGCGGTCGGGGCCGCCCTCCGAGTACTCCTGCAGGCTCTCCACCAGGTCCTCCCCGTACTCCACGGTGCAGCGGCCCTGCACGGCCTTGAAGTCTACCACGGCCTCCTCGTCACTCCAGTAGAGCAGGTTGATGTCCGCGTGGTAGCTCGCCGAGGTGGACTTGTGAGTGTTCTCGGGCCTGCAAGCAGAAGATGCTTTGTGAGGGATTCTTTTGCTGTGAGCTAATAATGAATCAGGTGAATGTTCCTTATCTGAAATGCCTGGGACCAGAAGTGTTTTGGATATTTTTAGGGTTTGAAATATTTCCCATATGTAATAAAATCTTGGGAATGGAACCCAAGGCTAAACAAGAAATTCATCTGTCTCACTGGGCATGGTGGTACATGCCTGTAATGTTAGGTATTCAGGAGGCTGAAGCAGGAGGATCTCAAGTTACAGGTCAGCCTGAGCAAGTCAGCTAGTTGTCTCAAAAATAAAGGGATGGGGATGGAGCTCAGTACAACCCAGATGCCCTTGGGTTCAATCCCCAGTACAAGGGGAAAAAATTCATTTGTCTCATATGCCTTATTCAAAAAGCCTGAGGATTTTTTTTAGGTGTGTGTGGGGGGTCTTAGTATGTTGCCCAAGCTGGCCTTGAATTTATAATCCTCCTGCCTCAGCCTCTCAAGTAGCTGAAATCACAGGTGTGCCAGCATGCCCGGCTTCTATCCAATTCTAACACAGTGTGACCATGCACTATGTCATGCATGACCTGGCTCCAGGTAGCACCTTCTAGAAGGGCCTGCAGCCTCCTGTAGAGGCAAAGACCTCCCCTGACCTGTAGAACTTGTTCAGCCTCATCTTTATGTCCGCCTCATTGGGCTTGCCATTGCTTTTCTTGGTACAGAAGATCTCTTTTATCCGGCCAATCCGGTAGGGCTCGGGGGCATCCAAGTTGCTGCCTTTGATGTAGTCAGAGTACTTCCGGTAGTGTTCTGGGTACAGATCCTCGTCCACAGGCTCCTTCCTTGGCCGTTTCACAGGGCTGGACAGCCTGATGCTGCAGAGAACCAACCGTCAGGCATAGATGAGTGTTTAAGCCAAGCAGTGATCAGTTTGGCGGGACTAACCAGGAACCACCACCATTTCAGGTCTCAGCTTCTCAGCTAATGCAGTAAAATGCCCGTTAAGTCTGGATCAAGACAAAATCTCATTCAGTTTAAATTCACTGCTCAAAAACTGCCAACTGCCCTGCTGCCTCCCAGTCACAGGGCATCCTGCACTTGGTGTGTGATGAGCTCCAGTTAATGAGCACGAGCAGAAGTGACTCAGGAGCACTCCGCCGCCACGGGCATGTCGGGCATGCTTCTCAGGAGGCTGGCAACTTCTAAGAGATGGCTCCCACAGCACAGGTACCGAGAGATCTAATAGTACAGCCCCTGAGGAGGTGGGCGTGGTCATCCCAAGAACCAAGGGAGAGGGCTGTGGTGCACTGATGTGTGGGTGGTCACCATGGCACAACCCATGCTATTCTAACTGAAGCAGTGACCTAGAGGCAGTGCTGGAGGCCCAGGGAAGGCCCAGGATCTGCTCAAGTTTGGTCTAACTCCCATGGTAAAGCTAGTTGCCTGACCTAATGGGTGACCTCTGAAGCTGCTGTTCAGGACAGCCACTGCCCCTCCTTCCTCACTAGGTCCCTCTGTCTGCCGGGCTCCCAAGGTACCCGAGTGCCTGTGTTTGGCCCATCTGATGCGCCAGGAGCACTTGGCATAAAGCACCACAGGGAGGCCACCCCTCTACCCCAAGACAACCAGTACCTGAGGGGTGATAGCCCAATGACACCAAGGCTGGAGGCCCCTGCCTCCTGTATCCCTTAGCTCACAGTAACTGAGCTGAGGCTGGGGAGCGGATTCCCAGTGGAACTCGGGAAATAGAACTACAAATCCAGGAACTGAACCAAGTTCAGAAAATGTTGGTTTTAATTCCAACCGTGCGTTAACTCTTAGGATGAGCATGGAAAGATTAAGTGTGGGAATTATCTGTGGCTTTGACTCCTTCCTTGGAGTTTCAACACTGATAGACAATGAGATCTTCTCATGCAAGGAACTCATGCGCACACCAGTACAATAAGCTGGGCAATCAGAGCCCCTGCAGGAAAGGTACACTCTGCCATTATACAGATGGGAACCGAGAAGAGGGCATCCCTGACCAGAGGCCTCAGGGCTGGAGAGGGACGCCAAGTGACAAGGACTCAGCCTCTCACAGACTCACAGCTTCAGTCTGGTAAATCAGATGTTAATGTCCACCAAAGGCTCATGTTCAAAGGCTTGGTCCCATGGTGGCACTATTTGGAGACAGCAGAACCTTTAGGAGGTGGGGCCGGTGGGGGGGTCTTTAGGTCACTGGGGTTGTGTCCTTGAAGGGAATTATGAGACCCCAGTTTCTCTCTCCCTTTTCTGCTTCCTGCCCAGGAGGTGAAACTGGCTTCACCATGTGCTCCCCACCACTGACAGCTGTCCAGCACCCCCAGAGGTCCAAAGGAATGGGCTCTGTCTCCTACTAGAACCTCCACAACCGCGAGCCAAAACACAACTCTTTGCAAGTTACCATATTTCACCACAAAGCTGTCGCCACTATATTAAAGTATATTCACAGGGACGCTGCATCCTAATCTTGTGCCAAGTACAGTTTAGTAATGAACGATTTAAGTCATACTGACAATGTTAAGAAAATCTTCACATATCAGCGGCACCCCACTTTTTTGGAAGAACATTTGGCATAAAATCTGCAATGAGGAGGGGTTGGGGGTGTGGCTCAGTGGTAGGCGCTTGCCTAGCATGTGCGAGGCACTGGGTTTGATTCTCAGCACTGCATATAAATAAAATAAAGGTCCATTGACAACTAAAAATATTTTAGAAAACTGTAATGATTATAAAGTGAAGCATGGCGGTTACCTTGGGCATTTCGTTACAGTAACGGAAACCCAACCAACCCTTCAATGAGCAGTAGCGAGCACAGATGCTGATGTGATGACCGGGGCAGTGTCTGGTACTGAGGGATGAGGGGAGGGGACATCTATGAGGGGCCCAAGCCTGGCAAAGGGGGGCACTCACTTGAACGTGAAGGCCTCAGGAAGCAGGTACACGCCATCGCCCACCCTATACAGGATGCCATTCTTGGTGGCAGAGCTGTAGAGAACTCTGCTGTCCAGGTCCTCAAGCTGCTCCAGAGCCCTGGGAATTTCCTTCTGCCTCATTTCCGCCAGCCGGGCACAGCTTGCACAGAACCTGCGGTGAAGGCAGAAGCGTGGCCGCGGGCCGGCTGGCCAGGCTGGCAGCCACCACCACCGTCCAGCCCACAGACCCGACCACGAGGAGCACGCTGCAGAGTTCTAAAGGAACTGCTTTCTCGTAATTTTGTTCACACTTTGAAGGTATTTATTTGGGACCAGAGCCCAGAGACAGACAAGAAAATGACAAGCCAATCCCGCTTTGGGCCCATCAATACAGAAACCCCAGGACATTAAAGATGGAATCTGGAATATGGCTAATGCCTCCTGAGCAAGCACGGAAAAGTGGCTCAGTGAGGAGCTCAAACCAGAGACCACTCATCCTGTTCTCCCCATAAAGGCTGAAAAGGGATGAGAAAATCCAACTTTTTTTGGTGATACTGGGCCTCACATATGTTGGCAAGTGCTTTATCACTAAGCTACGTTCTCAGCCCTTTCATTTTATTTGTTCAGTTTATTTTGAGGCATAGTCTCACTAAACTGCCCAGGCTGGCCTTCAATTTGTGATCCTCCTGCCTCAGCCTCCTGAGTAGATAGGATTATGGACATGAGCACCATCACACCCAGTCCAACATTATTCTTAAATGAGCCCTTAAAGAGCAGGAGACGGCTTTAAAAATAAACATCAAGGGGCCAGGTGGGTGGTGTGTGCCTGTAATCCCTGTGACTCAAGAGGCCAACACAGGAGGGTTCCAAGTTTGAGCCAGCCTCAGTAACTTAGTGAGGCTCTAAAAAACTTAATGAGGCCCTATCTCAATAAAAAATAAAAGGGCTGGGGATAGAACTCCATGGTAGAACACCCCTGGGTTCAATGTGTAGTACCCCAAAAAACAAAAACAAAAAGCCCCAAAAGTCTGGAGGTGTAGCTGAGTGGCAGGGCACGTGCTTCCCGTGTGCAAGGCCCTGGGCTCGATCCCCAGCACCACACACAGAATTTTAAACAAGCCAAAAGCCAGCAAACCGGTCAGAGCACAGAAAGCTCTAGGCGAGCTCTTCCTGCCTTTGCCCTGTCACCCACACTGCCATATACAAACGATCCAACTCATGAGATGGTTCAACTTTACAACGGTGGAAGCAACGTGTATTCAGTAGAAACTGCACTTCAGATTTTTAACTTTGATCTTTCCCTGGGCTAGCCACACGCAGCGTGATCCTCTTGTGATCTGAGAGCCACGTGGCTTTCAGACAACATGACCACAAGGGGAAATAACCAATATTTTACAGAGTGCTGTGTTGTGGTGATTGTGGATATAGATATGAAAGCAAACTGCACAAGATATTCAACAGCCGAGGAACAGCTGCAGCTTTGTTCATATGTGAGACACAGATTAGAAAGAAAGCACAGGGTACTACTTTTCCTTTTTTTTAATCCCTGGCCAAGTGTGGTGGCACACACCTGTAATCCCAGGAACTTTGGAGGCTGAGAAAGGAGAATAACCAAGTCTGAGGCCAGTCTCAGCAACTCAGCAAGACCCTACCTCAAAATAAGGATGGAAATGTAGCTCAGTGATAAAGTACCCCATGTTTAATCCCCAGAAACAAACAAAATCCCTGAACAGCCACCCACTAGTTAGTATAACATGGGATAAAATATCTTGTTTACAAAAGAAAATATATATCCAAGTCACACAAGCTTTGAACCACACTGAGGAACACATGGAAAAGTCTTACGCAGGACACATCCTGCTCCCGGGAGGAAACCTCCAAGGTAGCAGGTCACTGCAAGTCACCATAAACTCCAAGCAATTCTGATCATCAACCTGGCCTCTGGTCAGCAAGGAACCCAATGGATAGGGAGCAACCCCACTGGACAGGAGCACCTGGGATGCCAGAGACTCACATGGGCACAGAGGAGCAGGTACTGTCCTCACGCAGCAGGACAAGGCCATGGGGAGGGAACCACCAAGCCCATTCCTAGTACTCACTTGAACTTATTGTCCTCTGTTGGCTGGGTCTTGGGAGGGGACTCAAATCTTGCATAGTCCTGATCGTACCAGAACTGGTAGAAATAGGTCTTTCCGTCGTCGGCCCCTGACAGCATGGACTCGGGGTCCATGCCTCCCTTTGGGGATAAGAATGTATGTCAGCAACAACATCCATAGAAAGAAAGGGGTGCACTGGCAGGGGCGGGGGCACTCACCTCCATCGCCCAGTTTTCCGAGGGAGCTTTATGGATGACCTTCACTTTGCTGTGAATGTAGGAGAGCTGCATGTCCTCACATTCATCCACCAGGAACAGCTCCAGGGGGTCTGATGTGGCCCCGAGGACCGTGTCTGTCCCAGCACAAAACCAGTGGGCATGGAACATCTGCCCATTGCTGCTGTCCTCCCACAGTGCCGTGACCCTGGAGTCCGAAGACAGGATACGGAGAAAGAGCTGACTTACAATCAGAAGCCTGACCGAGTCCACAGGGCAACAAGGGGCTTTTGGTTTAATTCTGACTAAAGAGGCATCTCCTACTTGTTTGTGAGTACGCTAAAGACAAGCAGGATACTCACCTTGCTAGATACAGAGGTTTTGAGGAATCATCTGGAATGACAGAGACACAGTCGCCCACCTCCAGGGTTTCCGCATCAATGCACACCTGACGATAGTAACTCTTTTTCCCATCAGCCTGGCAACGAGATGAAGTTCAAGTGAGGGTCATCTCCAAGGTCTTTGCTTTGCCTCACATCTGTGGTCCTTTGGAAATCTTAGACTAAAATACGACTTAGGGCTGGAGATGTGGCTCAGTGACAGAGCACATGCTTAGCATGTATGTGCGAGGCCCTTGGTTCAGCACCCATCAAAAAAGTTAAAAACATGGGCTGGAAGCCAGGCACAGTGGCACACGCCTGTAATCCCAGTACTTTGGGACGCTGAGACAGGAGAATCGTGAGTTCAAAGCCAGCCTCAGCAACAGTGAGATGCTAAGCAACTCAGTGAGACCCTGTCTCTACACAGAACACAAAATAGGCCTGGGGGTGTGGCTCAGTGGTTGAGTGCCCCTGAGTTCAATCCCCAGTACCAAAAAAAAAAAAAAAAAAAAGGCATGAGCTTGGACTATGGGTGTAGCTCCTGGTAGAACACTTGCCTAGAACACATGAAGCCCTGGGTTCAATCCCTAGTACCACAGGGTAGAGGCTGGAGGGCACCTGAGCTGTTACAGACCAGCCTCCTGAGGAGGACACTCTGCCTGGTCCCCGGTAGCCAAGGGCACGCCCATCCTAGCTCAGCCCGCACTTCAGTGTCAGCAGCAACACAGGTTGCAGTTTGGTTTTGGCAATGTCAGGACCAGCCATCACGTTGGTCTTGAAGGCCACACTCTCAACCCCTCTCCTGCCCATCATGTTCTCACTCAGGCTGGTCACAGGTTCCTTCCTTTTCTCCAAGCAGGGAGGCTAACTGCTGCCTCAGCCAGTCCCTCCCCTACCTTCCTGTGGGTGGCCTCCATCTCACTGTCTACGTCTCAGCTCAAGTCACCACCTCAGGGCTCCCAGCTCCCATCTAGGCCTGCACTGTTGTGGCACTCACAGCCCAGACAGGATAAGCACCTACCCTCCTGCAGGGACTCGGCTGTGCTGTGGGCCGAGTGTCAGCCTAGCAGCTGGCCTGCCTCACCCACACCAGAGGAACCCACCTTCTGGTTTAGGGACAGAGGGAAGCAATAGCAAGGACATGACCTGCTCTTGAAAGTGGTAAAGGGACTGATTCTCAGACTGATAACCACAGAACAACCAGGGCGACCTGCTAGTGTCCCCTTCAAATCCAGCTGGCTGTCAAAGCACCCCTAGAACTGTGCCCAATGCCATTGTGGACTGTCAGGGAACTGGAGGCTCCCAGGTGGGTACACGAAGCCCTTCCGGCTCCTCTCATGGAGCACATGGGCAGGATTCTTGGTCCCAGGGTCTAGGCCACCGCGAGGGATGCAGTCTGAGGAGCACGGTGGTAAACCAACCGAGAGTCTTATCTGAGGATTACCTTGACGGCCTCCCCAACCCAAGAGATCCGATCTTTGTTCTGTTTCTTTTTCTTCCCTTGATGCATTTTTTTGGGAGATGGCACCTCTGGGATGTTGTCGTCAACCTCGTCGTCATCATCTGCCTCCTTCATTGCCATATTGGGACACCTGCAAAGTCACTTGTTTCAAGGACCCTTTTACAAGGTGAGCCAAACCAACTGAGGCTGTTGTAGCCTGGGAGGAGGGGCTGGTCTGGGATGACCCTAGACAGGACTCCTGCCTGCTCTGCACCAGGCAGGCCCTTCTGCATAGCACATGTGCACCGGCTGCCAGGAGAACAGGTGGCCCAACCTACCTCCTCTTTAGACAAGCCTGCTTGCTCCGTCCGCTGCCACCAAATTTAACCATGTCCTTACAGGCTTTGCACTTTCCACACTCAGGCTGTTGACAAACCTAAAAAATATCATTTAAAAAGGCAAATGAAGCCAGGCGGGTTACGCACATCTGTAATCCCAGCAGCTCAGGAGGCTGAGGCAGGAGGATTGTGAGTTCAAAGTCAGCCTCAGCAAAAGTGAGGCACTAAGCAACTCAGTGAGACCCTGTCTCTAAACAAAGTACAAAATGGGGCTGAGGATGTGGCTCAGTGGTCAAGTACCCCAAGTTCCATCCCTAGTACCCGCACCAAAAAAGAAAAACAAAGGCAAATCAACTGACCACAAGGAACCAGTAATTTTTGGTGAATTTTTCAAAACATTCAACCTTATTGGAAAAAGAATGACAAAAGTTAAAAATAAGATATCATTCCAGATTGGCAAAGGTTAAGCAGCCAGACAGGTGACATGGGAAAGGAGAACACGGACCACTAAGATAGATTGGTAAAACCACCTCGGAGAGCAGTTTCTAGGTAAGTGCACACCACACCCCAGCCACTCCACCCACAAGAAGACACTCACAGGAGCCTTGCTCAAGGATGGCTTTTT
>CM053413.1:6576858-6607634 GCA_028644305.1 Xerus rutilus
TTGGTACTGGGGATTGAACTCAGGGGCACTCGACTCCTGAGCCACACCCCCAGCCCTATTTTGTGTTTTATGTAGAGACAGGGTCTCACTGAGTTGCTTAGCGCCTCGCCATTGCTGAGGCTGGCTTTGAACTCGCGATTCTCCTGTCTCAGCCTCCCTAAGTGCTGGGATTACAGGCTTGAGCCACCGCGCCCGGCTAAGGATGGCATTTGTAATACTGAGAAGCTGTCCATCACTGAGGAATAAGTTGGGATGTTCATAAATGAACCACAGTGGGCTGAACACATCCGTGGGTTCCACATCATGGGTCCAACCAGCCACAGGTTGAAATGTTTGAGAAAACACTGTAGGGACCTTTTCTTGCCATTATTCCCTAAACAATACAGTGTAAAACCCATCTCCATGGGTCTGAGCTCAGTGGCAGAGCACTTGCCTCGCATGTGTGAGGCACTGGGTTTGATTCTCAGCACTGCATACAAATAAAAATAATGTGCTATCAACAACTAATGATTATACATATATACACATATATATAGACCATATATATACATATATACATATATAAACCATTTCCAGGTGGGCATGGTGGTGCATGCCTGTAATCACAGCTACTTGCGAGGCTGAGGCAGGAAGATGGCAGATTCCCTGCCTCAGCAACCTAGGGAGATGCCATCTCAAAAGGACCAGGCACACAGCACAGTGGAAAAGGCTTGCTGAGCATGTGGGAGGCCCTGTGTTCCATTCCCAGTACTGCAAAAAAAAAAAAAAAAAAAAAAAAAAAATTCCCATAGCGTTTACGTGGTACCTGGTATTACAAGTGACCTAGAGTTACCTAAAGTGTACAGAGGGGCTGGGGTTGTATCTCAGTGATGCAGTACTTGCCTTGCACATGTGAGGTACTGGGTTCAATCCTCAGCACCATGTAAAAAAAATAAAGGTACTGTGTCATCTACAACTAAAAATCAAAAGTAAAGTGTACAGAGGATATTTGGAGGTTATGTGCATGTACTATGCCATCATCTAGGGGACTAGAGCATACAAGGATTTGTGTTCAAGGGGTGTCTTGGCACAAACACCCCACAGTTAGAGATAGCTGTATGCATCCCTGTACCCCAGCAACTCTACTTCTAAGGGAAACCCACAAGAATCTTTGTTCCAGGACGTTGCTGTAGCATTACAATATTAATGTCATGGAGGAGTCCCTTCAAATCAGTTAAAATGAGTTCACTGTCAGTCATCATTGGAATCATGCGTGCTAGATTAAAAAAAAAACACCAACAAGAATGGCAGGGACACGCACAGCCTGCTGTGGGCCCCGCCAAGGCCCCGTGAGCCGGGTGCAGCGCGGGCAGCAGGCTCCGAAGGCAGAGCAGAACACGCCATGGCCTGGGGTCTCTGGGCCACAGGACTGGGGGTAGATTCCTGTAAATATGGTTGTCCCTTGGCATCTGCAGAATCCGGAACTCACCCCAAACAAATAAAAACAAGTCAAGAGATGCTCAAGTCCCTTGTACAAAATGGCTATTTACATGGAAGGTATCTGCGTCCTCGCAGTTTAAACCATCTCCAGACGTGGAATCCCCGACAACACTAGTGCTGTATACAGAACTGTCACACCACAACCCTTTAGGGCTTTTTCATTCAGTTTGAAATGCAAGCCTGTTTGCATTCAGTTCGGATGCAATCTTTTTCTAAATATTTTAGATCAGAGGCTGGTTCAACTATAAGATGGGAAACCCCTGAACACGAGAGCCAACTCATGTCTAAAAACTTCACAGCGGCCTTTTAAGACCTCAAATTAAGTTGAATCAAGCACCGACTTCGGCAGGGAAGTGGTGAGACAGGTGGCTCCTGGGAATGGCCTCCCATCACTGGGCGGAGGCCGCTCCCTCAGTGACCACGGGGAGCCTAGAGATGTGCGGGCAGAGCAGAGGCCAGGCTCTCCAGTCAGTGCCCGTGGCGTGGACAGTGGGCCCAGGACACCCTCAGACTGTCCTACGCCGCATGCACTTTCTCCCCAGATCACCCTGACCCCAGTTCTGCCGTAGGGGCCACATTTGAGCAGCGAGTCTCAAGGTACAGAGACAGGAGCTGCACAGGAATGTGGCGGGGACCGGGGCCAGCTCAGGGGGACCTCAGTGCAGCCCAGGCGAGGTTACCTCGCAGACACCACACCGCCTGCGTTTGAAGGCGTTTTCCTTGTCTTCCCGGTCATCCTTTTCAATCTGCTCCGCAAAGAAAGTGTCAAAGATCTGGTAGACCAGCTTGGTGGTGGTGGCTTTCGTGGGTCCTCTGTCCTTCTCCTTGGCAGAATGCCTGATGGTCTGGCGTCTTTCAGCTCTCCTAAGGAAGAAGCGTCTACCATTTTATGTGACCGAGACACTGGACACAGGAAGCTGTTCTAGTCTTGATTTTTCAGTTCGATTCCCGCTGCATCCTTACCTTTGTCCCAGGGTGACCCCTGCCAACTTGATGAGGTCTCTCATGCAGGGGGTCAGGAAGATGGGCAGCTCATCGCTGTCCTTGGCATCATCGTAACTCTCTACCTGGCCCACCACAAACTGGGCATGTCGAAGGAGGGAGTCCTCTGTGAACCGATTCAAGTTGATTGCAGAAGGGGGAACAGTGGTCTTGGGGAAAAAAAGAAAAGCAGATGTTTCTCTAACTTGTGGTGCTGGGGATGGAACCCAGGTCCTTGTACACGCTAGGCAAGCACGCCACTGTATCCTAATAGAATTAAAAGGCAATTTCTGCCGATTGTGGATGTGCATGTGAATGCTCAAGCAACAACCACATTGGGTACACGTGGAAATGAACCCCAGCAGATGCGGAACATAAACCTCTTACCTCGATCTTATTGATCAGGTCTTCATAGGTTGCGTCAGGGTTGCCCTGGAGGAATTCGACTACTATCTTGCTAATGTAGATCTTCTCCTGCATCAGCCCAAATATCGGTGCATACTCTGGGCTGGGTTCCATTAGAATGTATTCGGCAAACGCTGGAGGAAACACATAATTTTGTTAAAATAATGTGGAATGATCGAATCAAGGTGATTAGCACCTCCATCTCAAACATTTATCATTTCTTTGCACAAATGTTCTTTTTGTTGCATTTGGTTAAGAGATGGGAACCTCACCATGTTGCCCAAGCTTGGTCTCAAGTAACCCTCCTGCTTCAGCCTCCCATGTAGCTAGAACTACAGATGTGTGCCATCATACCTGGACATATGACATTTTAAAAAGCAGTTTGAACCTGATGGCACTTACACTGGGAAAAAGGCAGTAACACAGTTTGAAAGTCATTCCAGGGCTGGAGTTGTGGCTCAGTGGTAGAGCGCTTGCCTAGCATGTGTGAGGCACTGGGTTCAATTCTCAGCACCATGAATAAATAAATAAATGTCCATCAAAAACTAATAAAATTTTTTAAAAAAAGTCATTCCAAGCCAGGCACGGTGGCACACACCTGTAATCCCAGCACTTAGGGAGGCTGAGACAGGAGAATCGCGAGTTCAAAGCCAGCCTCAGCAATGGCTAAGCAACTCAGTGAGACCCTGTCTCTACATAAAACACAAAATAGGGCTGGGGGTGTGGTTCAGTGGTCGAGTGCCCCTGAGTTCAATCCCTAGTGCAAAAAAAAGTCATTCCACATCCAAACAAAAACACAAGTATAACACATCAGCTCATCCTGAAGAGGCCTGTCTTGGTGGGCTAGAGGATGATGATAAGCTAAGCCAATGTTCAGTGAGCTCGTTTCTGGTTTCTAGAATGTGGGCTGGGATTGAGTTGCAAGAGTAAGACTTGCAGCCAGGTGCGATGGCACATGCCTGTAATCCCAGCAACCTAGGAGGCCAAGGCCCTAAGCAACTTAGCAAGGCCCTCTCTCAAAACAAAAAAGGCTAGGGATGTGGCTCAGGGTAGAACACCTCTGGGTTCAATCCCCAGTACGAGAAAAAGAATAAGACCTGCCTTTAAAACTGGGGGGTCAAGCTGGACGCAGTGGTGCATGCCTGTAATCCCAGCAGCCTGGGAGGTTAAAGCAGGAGGATTGAAAGTTCAAGCCAGCCTAAGCAATTTAGCAAGGCCCTAAACAACTCCGTAAGACCCTGTCTCTAAATAAAACACAAAATAGGGATGAGGATGTGGCTCAGTGGTCAAGTGCCCCTAAATCCAATCTCTGGTACCAAAAAACAAAAAACAAAACAAAACAAAACAACAAAAAACTGTAGTGTCAGTTCAAAGGCCAGTGATAATGAGAGGCCACCAACTGAGCCATGGTCGAGTGGGGCTCTCCAAGCCTGCCAAGACTTCCCACTAGAGCCCAATCAACCCCCAGGAAGGGCAGAAGCCAAGCCCCTTCAAGTTCAGAACAGCCCGAGCCTGGTCACTTACAGGTGCTGAAGCCAATGAGGGCCTTTTCACCTCCATCGAAGCCAGTGATCCACCATTCATTAATGGGGCCAAGATTTTTGGCATTAACACCACCTATGAGAGGAAGAAGAGCTTTCCAGAAGGAAACTAAATACGCACACTGACTCACAGGACCCAAGAGGGCTATGTGGGGCTCCGAGGGCCCAGCTCAGTTGGTGTTTCTTATTAGCTGGGGTGTGCAGTCCTCATGAGGGTGACTGCTTTCCCTGGGCAAGGCAGGGACTCAAGCCCTCACTTTAAGGGATAGCAGTTCAGTGGACTACTGCTTTGAAGTGTTGTGTCTTTGGTTTTAAACTATCAGACCCAAACACAACCCTGAATCATAACACCTACCTTCAAGAGATGGATTATCTTCATAGATTGGTTTTGCTGTACCAGAAAAGAGAAGCTCCACGTTCTTCTCGATGAGGCCAGTGTCAATCGGGCACAGGTGACCTCGCTTACAGTACACACTAGACGGGCAACAAAGGAAGGCTCACCAGCTGACCCAGGAAGGGAGGTCGTCACTTGATTAGGATCGGGCATAAAGCAAAGGACTAATACAAGTACCAGACTTGGTTATCTTCCCGGTTGCCAGAACACGAGATGAGTACCATGTTCTATCACCCATGGCATCTATCCATTTCTCCCACCTGCATGTCAAGAGAACATGGATGTGCAAAGTGACGCTGAGGTGACAGAGTGGGAAGCTAGGTGTGGTGGTGCATGCCTGTAATTCCAGCAACTCGGGAGGGTGAAGGAAGATCGCAAGTTCAAGTCCACCCTCAGCAACTTAGTGAGGCCTTGGCTCAAAATGAATAAAGGACTGGGGATGTAGCCTCTGAGTTCCATCCCCAGTATTTTATTTATATATATATACACACACACACATGTATATATATAGAAAAAAAGACATAGTGAGAGAAAGACTGGCTTCTAGAACAGACTACTCACACTCACCATGCTGCACAACAACCTATCTAGCTCCAAAACATTTCCATCACCCAAAATAAAACCTTGTAGTCATTAAGTGGTCACTCTCCACTGCCTAGCAACTGCCAATCTACTTTGTTCCCATATTCAAGATGTTTTATGCTATATGTAGTTAATTTGGGTTATGTGAATCACTTGAACAAGAAAATTAAGCTGGGCATGATGGTACAGGCATGCAATCCCAGCTTCTTGGAAGACTGAGGAAGGAGGATCACCAAGTAAGAGGCCAGCCTCAGCAACTTAGTGACACCCTGTTTCAAAACAGAAAAATAGAAAGCCCTGGGGATATACTTCAGTGGTATAGTACTCCCAGGTTCAATTCCTGGTACCAAAAACAAAAATTCCACAACATAAAGCAGGTTATAGAACAGATGAAAGGGAGGTGTGTCAGAAAGGAAACACCTTCTGCCTACGTTGGGGGTTCAATCTCAAACATACAATGGGCACCCACATTTCTACTGCCCAGACACCCCATGACATTTAGGGGCAAGTTCTTCCATAAGTGAGGAATCAGAAGAGGACAAACTTCCAACTGTTCGCAGTGCTGGGGCTCAAGCATGCCAGGCAAATGCTCTACGACTGAGATACACCAAGCCCCTTCTGACTTTTTTGTAGTCCTAGGGATTGGAGCCAGCCTTGTGCATGCCAGTGTTCTGCCACTGAGCTACACCCCAGTCAGAACTTTTTAAGTAATAAACTGAACACCCAGAGTTGAGCCCCAGCCCCATGCCAGGCACCATGGACAGACTCCATAGCCCTGCCCTCAGGACCTAAGATCCAGCAGAAAGACAGGAACATTATGCATCAAGGGAGGGCCACAGGAGGGAAGGATCAGTCCCTGGCCAACGGGCTCTCTCTCCACAGAGGTAACATTGGATAGAAACCCATCTCCAGGCAAGGACAAAACCACTGACTCATAGTCTGTGACTTGTTTCTGTTACAAAGAGTCCCTGAATAACCCAGGCAGCCTGGATCCAGGGAAGCACGTCCTCAGTACCCTCCCCTGACAAGAATGGGTCTACAGCAACCCCTGACTGGAGGAGGCAGCAGAGGCATTCAAGCCTGCACTAGCCCCCGCCCCAGCTCTGCAGATGCCACAGGGAGGCCCTTCGGCCTGACCCTATGCTCTGTCTGTCAGAGCAGGCTTCAGTCAGGCCCACCAGAGATCTGATGCTCTACTTTGGGCCTGTCCCCAAGGCCTGCTGGAAGCCAGACAGCACCCTGATGTGGATCAGGGTCACAGTGGTAGGAGAGCAGAAGCGGGAGAGGCACATCAACCATGGGAGGTGTGTGGAGTGAGGCTGCAGCACAAACGGACCCTGTCCAAGCCGGCAGGAGAATGCCAGCCTAGGAAGGGATGTGGTACCACGAACTATGTCCACCTGAGACTTCTTTTTTTTTTTTTAACTGATTTCTTTATTTACCATTTTATTTTTATTTATTTATTTATTTATTTATTTATTTTTTATTTAAATGCATTTCAAGTCATAGTACATAAACAGAGCTCAGGTGCTCCTGGGTGACTCCCCACCCTCTAACTGACCCATAAAGCCCTCTGTGACCTAGCCCTACCATTTCCTGGGCCCTGCTCCCATGCAGGCCACATCAGACTAACACCTCCACAGCCAGCACAGGCCCACCTGAGCCCTTAGGCATGCGGCCTCCACCCTTGGCTTTCCCTGCTGTCAGTTCTCTTGTGACCAAGGAGCTTATTCAAGGTATCACCCTCTAAACAGGATCTTTCTCCCACCTGTGTTCACCAGGCTCTGAAATTTGTCAGATGTTACAGGTGGAGAGAGCATCACTAATCCAAAATCCCAAAACACTGAGCATCAACAGGACACAAGTGGAAATTTCCACCCCTGACCCTGTATAATGTAGCTGCACTGAAATAGCATATAAAACCCACATGAAACGCAAGTGAATCTCATGCTTAAGCTTGGATCCCATCCAAGAACTCTGTACGTGTGAATATTATAAAATCCAAGAAAATCTAACTTCTGATCAAGTGTTTCAGATAGGGAATGTTCAACCTGCACTACCCAGCAGGCGTCACTTATATTGTCTCCATGAAGGACAGGACACGATAGGCCCTAGATCAGCACCCAGCACAGAGCTGATCTTCAAGGTGAATAGAGACTAGAGACTTCATACGTAGAGAGGTAACAACCAAAATACAAAAATTATATACCTGGGCAAGGTCTACTATGCCTCCACCAGCTTTGTGCTCTTACCCACACTGCAGGTTAGGCGCTAAGGACTTCTCCAGGACAGCAAGAACTTGACAGACTTTGGGGACAGGCCTTAATATAATGAAGCAACCACCCACACGCAAGCACATCAGTTACCTGAAGCATGTCAGTTTGTGTTGGGGAAGAGCCTCGTAACTCTCATAGTCAGATACATTTTCATCGAAGATGGACAGTTTTTCATTTGTCAGCATCTGGGGCTCCTCCAGCTGAGGGACATGGGACCGATAAGCAGAAGCACACAAGGCGGGAGACCAAAAAGGTAAGAACAGTGCTGGGACTTACTGCATCAGGGGGGTGCTGCTCATACTTGAGGTCAACATCATCCAGGTACTGCCCGCACTCGATGCACCTGGGCGGCTGAACCTGTGGGAACAGAAATAAATGGCCTCAGAGGCAGTGGGAACAACTCCCACAGCACCAAACCACCTGCCTCGTCCCCACATGTATGTTTACCTTGGGGTTCACAAGGGTTTTGTTTCGAGTCATTTTTTTCTCAGCTCTAGGAATAAAGCACAAAATTGCACTTCAATCAATTCAGAATATATCAAAATCCACCCCACACACAAATACCAAGCTGGCACAGTAAATGACAAGGCACCAGATCACAAGTGGTTCTTTACTGCCTGGAAGAATCCTGCCCCAGCCTGCAGAAGTGGAGTGTCCTGGTCACCAACCCAACTCAATGGCTAAGGTTGCTCTAGCAACTAAAATGACCTTTTCTAGAAGAAATGTCTTAACATTATCTGCTTCATATAAATGAAAAAATTCTTACGGTTCTTTGGGCGTAGTTTTTCGTCTCTTTTCCTCCTAAATACAGGAGACAAAAACAGAATAAAGGGTAAGAAAGAATTCTACACTTGGATGGGGCTTCTGAGTTAAGAACTCCACATATGTGATTATCACCAAACTTATGAGACAGGGAAGAAGGTAGTGAGAGGACCAGGAGGCAAGACCCACCTCATCTCAGTGCCCAAATCTTATAACCAAAAGTCTAACAAAAGACTTCCTTAAAGCTGGATGTGGTGTCGCACGCTTGTAATCCCAGCCTTAGGGAGGCTGAGACAGGACAATCGCGAGTTCAAAGCCAGTCTAAACAAGGGTGAGGCACTAAGCAACTCAGTGAGACCCTGTCTCTACATAAAATAGGGGTGGGGATGTGGCTCAGTGGTTGAAAGCCCCTGAGTCCAATCCCCAGTATCAAAAAAAAAAAAGACTTCCTTAAGATTCCCAAGAGGTCAATTTAAAACAAAACCCTAGCTTTCCTGTACAAGAGGTACGCCAGGAAAGTAACTATCCCCTCCAAATTCCCACATTAACCCATTAAGCCCCAAGTTATTAATTCCGTGAATATTTCAATAAAATTGACAGGTATATTAAAATAAGTTTGGAAGTCATGACCTAGAGCTTATATACCTTGAATTTTTTTTTTTTGTACTGGGAATTGAACTCAGGGGTACTCGACCACTGAGCCACATCCCCAGCCCTATTTTGTGTTTTTATGTAGAGACAGGGTCTCACTGAGTTGCTTAGCACCTCGCCATTGCTGAGGCTGGCTTTGAACTCGCGATTCTCCTGTCTCAGCCTCCCTAAGTGCTGGGATTACAGGCTTGAGCCACCGTGCCCGGCTACCTTGAATTTTTTTAATACATGAAATACACAGTATGTACATTCAAATGCTCTTATCAGTCACCTATTACTCTTATCAAAATAGTCCTCTAGCCGGGCGCGGGGGCTCAATCCTGTAATCCCAGCACTTAGGGAGGCTGAGACAGGAAAATCGCAAGTTCAAGGCCAGCCTCAGCAATGGCAAGGGTCTAAGCAATTCAGTGAGACCCTGTCTCTACATAAAATGCAAAATAGGGCTGGGGGTGTGGCTCAGTGGTCAAGTATCCCTGAGTTCAACCCCCAGTACCAAAAAAAAAAAAAAATAGTCCTCTAAAAACATCTCAAAGTTACCATAAGTGGTCTGTTTGTTGCACAATTTAAATTCGTAGGTGTTCTACTTCTGGGACTATGAATAAAACAAGTTAAGCCAGGCACAGTGGTGCACACCTGTAATCCCAGCACTTTGGGAGGCTGAGGCAGGAGGATCTCGAGTTCAAAGCCAAACTCAGCAACCGCGAAGCACTAAGCAACTCAGTGAGACCCTGTCTCTATGTAAAACACAAAATAGGGCTAGGGATGTGGCTCAGTGGTTGAGTACCCCTGAGTTCAATCCCCAGTACCAAAAAAAAAAAAAAAAATGTTAAAATCCAGTGGGGTGCTGACTATATTCAGAGACAGGGTTTTTTTTTTTGGTACAAAGGATTGAACTCAGGGGCACTTGACCACTGAGCCACATCCCCAGCCCTATTTTGTGTTTTTTTTTTTTTATTTATTTATTTATTTTTATTTAAATGCATTTCAAGTCATAGCACATAAACAGAGCTCAGTTTTTGTGTTTTTTTATTTAGAGACAGGGTCTCGCTGAGTTGCTTAGCAACTCATCATTGCTGAGGCTGGCTTTGAACTCAGCATTCTCCTGCCTCAGCCTCCCTAATTGCTGGGATTACAGGCGTGCACTACTGTGCACGGCTGGAGACAGGGCTTTTGAAAAGGCAACTGAGGTCAAAGGGTGAGGCCCTGATCCAACAGGTATGAGTGATGTCCTTACAAGGAGAAAGGGATACCAGAGCCCGCTCTCTAGGTGCCAGTCCAGAGGAAAATCATGTGAAGATGGTGAGGTGGTGGCTATCTGAGCCAGAGTGGCCTCACTAGAAACTAACCCTGTGACCACCACCTTAACCTTTTACTTCTAGCCTCCAAACACATGAGAAAATAAATGTCAGTTTTTCGAGCTGCCCAATTTGTTATGGCAGCCTGAGCAAACTTTACCATAGGGAATTTTTAGAGTGGACTCAGGTAAGTCAGGTGCAGTAGCGCATACCTGTGATCCCAGCAACTCAGGAGGCCCAGGCAAGAAAATCACAGGTTCAGGGCCAGCCTGGGTAATAATGTAAGAAGACAGTCTAAAGATAAAATTTTTGTCTGGGCACAGTGGCGCATGCCTGTAATCCCAGCAGCTTGGGAGGTTGAGGCAGGAGGATTGCTAGTTCAAAGCCAGCCTCAGCAATTTAGTGAGGTCTTAAACTCAGTGAGACCCTGTCTCCAAGTAAAATACAAAGAAATAGAATTTTTGAAAGGGCCAGGGATATAGCTAAGAGGTAGAACACTTGCCTAGCATGTGTAAGGTTATGGGTTTAATCTCCAATGCTGTAAGCAAAGGATAGTCTTAGATTACTGCCACTTTGCAACTTCTAGCAAAATCATGGATGCAAGATGGTTCAAAACAGTAAGCACAGGGCTGGGTTGTGTCTCAGCGGCAGAGCGCTTGCCCAGCACGTGAGAGGCACTGGGTTTGATTCTCAGCACTTCATATAAATAAAAGGTCCACTGACAATTAAAAAGTATTAAAAAAAAAAAACAACCCACAAACAGTAAGGACTGGATGGGTAGCTCAGTGGTAGAAGGCCCTGGGTTTGATCCTCGGCAATGGAAAAAAAAAAAAAAAAAAAAAAAGCATGGTGGCGCATGCCTGTAATCCCAGCACTTTGGAAGGCTGAGACGCGAGAATCGCAAGTTCAAAGCCAGCCTCAGCAATGGAGAGGCACTAAGCACCTCAGTGAGACCCTGTCTCTACATAAAACACAGAATGGGGCTGGGGATGTGGCTCAGTGGTCCAGTGTCCCTGAGTTCAATCCCTGGTACCAAAAAAAAAAAAAAAAAATAGGCGAAAAGTTGAAGGGTCTTTATAATGGATAGATCAGGCTGATGCCACCTGAGCCCAGGACCAATCTTATCACTGAGAGACTGCTGTGCTTCCCAGGGTGATACTACAAACAGCATACAACCCTACTAGTAAGTTCTCTAGGTAAGAACTATGCATCTAGCCAAGCAGCCTGAAGAAGATAGTGTTGGAAGGAGACACAACTGGTAAAATCCAGAACGTAGGACACTACAGATAACCTTCTTAATTTCTTGGAAGTTTATAAAATTTCTTAGGAAGAAAAAGGCAATTAAAATTTTTAAAAAATTTTTTAGAAAGAAATTTCTTAGAAATTCACAGACCAGGAAAACTAGAGGTTTATGACAAATCTCAACCAAATACAATCCTGCATAACATCTTGACTGATGGACCACATATCCAGATGGCGGTTCCATGAGACCACTGTCGGTCACCTGCTGATGTCACAGCTCTTAGTTTGTGAGCGTACACTCAGGTCCACACCATGACACAAGTCACCTAAGGAATCATTTCCCAGAATATATCCCTGTCATTAAGCAGCACACGATTGTATGTTGTCTAGACCTTTGGGCCTATGATTCAAACTCCGATAGTAAGAGACAACCAGGGAAATGTGAACACAGACCAGAAGTATTACCCTATGATCATGTTTAAAATGAGTCCTTCCTCAGATTTCACCTGTACATTAGGACTATGCCTGTGATTTGTGCAACATCACATAGGACAAGGTTCGGGTGAAGAGAAAGTTTCAATGGAAACTTGCTTGGCCATAGGTGCTGTCTGTTGAGGACTGAGAATGGGTATGTGGAGATGTGCTACCTTTGGTCTACTGGGTACGTCTGAGCATTTTCATAATAAATGTGAGTTCAAAAAATAATTTTTTGCACAGTGCTGGGAATTGTATGCAGGACCTGGTACATAATGGGTGACTGCTTCACCCCCAGTCCTTAAAAAAAAATCCCATTTTTGAAACACTTGGCCAAAGGACTTTATGAAATGCAGAGACTGAAAACACAACCTTTACCTTCTCATCCTCATCTTTCTCATCGGACATCTGTGGAGTTACTCGTTCGGGTTCTTTCTCGTCAGGTCTCCGTTTGGCAGCTCTGTTGGGTGGACAAATAAACATCAAACATTAGCTCAGAAAAATTGTTGCTAACTTGTGACAAATGACAAATTAATGCCTCCCTACTGAAAAGCAGGATGTTCATGGGGCTCTGAAGCAGGTGGCTAACTTGTCACCCGAAAGCAAGGCCTACAGAAGCCCCCGCAGATACGGGGCCTGAAGGAGGTGCTGGAAGTTAAGACATGACTGTGCCAGTGCAGGAAAGGGGAGGAAAGGGCAGGCACAGCACGACTTGGCACCCAGTCCTGCCCAGTGGCACTCGCCTTCCAACAGTACCAACCGTTCCCCGTGACTCTTGTTGCTAGAACAGAGGTTTTAGTAATTAGGATGACAAACACACAAGCATTTTAGTTACTTACAGGTCTTTGGATTGACTTCTAGACCTCTTTTCATCCTAACAAGGAAAGCGGAGGGAGAGAAATAAAGAAAAGTTAGTTTGAGACAGACAGCAAGATGAAATGTCAATACCAGAAAACAGGACAAGCCTTCAGTACTGCAGAGCCAGAGAACAGGACACCCCAGGAAGGACCACAGGGTGGAGATGAAGCTTCAAAAGTTTACTCCCCAATTTACCCAACCTACCAACAAGAATGTACTAAATGGGGCTGGGGTTATGGCGCAGTGGTAGCGTGCTCGCCTAGCATGCGGAAGGCACTGGGTTCGATCCTCAGCACCACATAAAAATAAAATAAAGCTATTGTGTCCACCTACAACTAAAAAATAAATATTTAAAAAAAAAAAGAATGTACTAAATAATCTTCTATAACACCCAACACACACCCCGAAAACAAATCGCCTAGACAAGGGGTTGGTAACCTGCTTCTGTGAACAGCCAGGCATTTTCAGTTTTGTGAGCCATGGGGTTTGTGTCATTATCCTTTCTGCCACTGTACCACAAGAGCAACCACAGGAAGTATATGAATGAAAAGATGCAGCTGTGTTCCAAGCAAAGTTTACAAAAAACAGGCGGTGGGGTGGATTTGGCCTGCAGGCTATACCCTGTCAACTTCTGTCCCAGGAGAGTTGATGGTATAGGGAAATATTGAGGACATTTTGCTAATGTTGTTCAGAAAGGCTACAGACAGGTGGAACTGTGGTTCCAGTCAGGTGAAGATTCCTTTAGACAGACATTATGATATCAGAAAGAAAAAAAAAAAAGGAATCAAGTTTCTGAACCTACTATGAAAAATTGAGAAAAAGCAGAAATTCCAAGCCAGTGCAATGGTACTCTACTAAACTCAGCAACTCAGGAGGCAGAGGCAAGAGGATCACAAGTTCAAGGCAGGCCTGGACAACTTAGCAAGACCCTATCTCAAGTCAATAAAAAGGACTGAGGATGTAGCTCAGTGGTAAACTGCCCTGGATTCAATCTCTAGTACAATAAGAAAAAAAGCAGCAGTGGCGCACGCCTGTAATCCCAGCACTTAGGGAGGCTGAGACAGGAGAATCGCGAGTTCAAAGCCAGCCTCAGCAGCAACACAGCGAGACCCTGTCTCTACATAACACACAAAATAAGGGTGGGGATGTGGCTCAGTGGTCGAGTGCCCGAGTTCAATCCCTAGTACCAAAAAAAAAGCAGAATTTCTCAACTCAGTTATTAACTTACATGAACAATCTAGTATTTTGTGAGGCGGCATATAAAAAATAGCTTACAGGGCTGGGGTTGTGGCTCAGTGGTGGAGTGCTCGCCTAGCCTGTGTGAGGCACTGGGTTCAATCCTCAGCACCACATAAAATAAAGGTATTGTGTCCTTCTACGACTTGAATTTTAAAAAGCCATGTTTGATCCTGACAGCCCTTTCTACCAAGGGGCAAAAAGTCTAACTGGGAACCAAGTGACTATACCTCTATTGTCTCTCACTTCTGAGGGGATTCCATATAAGCACTGATGTAAATGCAACCCGTATCTGGACAGGAAAGGGGAGGCAGCGAGACACCACAGCCCACGTGCCACAGGACAAAAACAGGGGCCATTGCCAACCAGGTCAGAAGTGAGAATGCAAGGCTGTGACCTTGGGCTGCACTCTAGATCTCAACAGGCAGAAAACCACATGGATAGTCCTGAAACTACCCAAGTTTGCAATCCCTCTTAGAGAAGCAGGGCCCTGCAGCCCCCAGCACATGGCCTGTCCCTCTTGCTTAAAGCTCAGGTAGAGGATGGTACTGCCAGCCTATACTTTCAGGGGCCCAGCCCCAAGGGCTGAGGGCCCTCCCTATCCTCCAGTTCATCCAACTGAGGATGGAAGATGTTCAGAAAAAAATTTTTGCCTATCCTGAACATGAACATAGTGTTCTTATCATTCCTAAATGATACAATGTAACAACTATTTACGTAGCATTTACATTGTATTAGGCAGCATATATAACCTAAAGATGATTTAAAGCATACCGGAGGATGTGTGTAGTTTGCAAATATGCCATTTTGTGTAAAGGACTTGAGCAGATTTTGATATCAGAAGATACTGGCACCAATCTTCTGAAAACCTAGGGAACAACTGTTTTTGTGTTTTGGGTGTGGGATTTTTAAATTTAATTTTATTTATTTTTTGGCGTGGTTCTGAGCATTGAACCCAGAGGCACTCTACCACTGAGCTACATCCCAAGCCCTTTTTGTTTTTTATTTTGAGATAGGATTTCACTAAGTTGCCCAGGCTGGCCTAGAACTTAAAATCCTCCTGCCTCAGCCTCCATAGGAGCTAGGTTTCAGGCATGTGCCACCACACTCAGCTTGTTTTAGGTTTTAAACATGCTCACTTGGCCAAGTAGGAGGCAGGGAAGCTGGCTGGGGAGCAAGAAGAGAACTAGACTCAGAAGGATGTAACAGGCAGGCTGGTGAAGGAGGACTTGTTGAGCATGGATTAAGACTTCTGGGTGGAGAAGGCCTCAAGAGAAGCAGGTTTCACACCAGTCTCAATCTAGAAACACACAGGCCTCTCCAACATGGTGCAGACAGAACAACGCTCACTATGTCAGTGCAGACATGTGACAATGAATGACCCGACATATTAAGTGGTCCAGAGTCATCCCACAGTACGTGAGGCTGGGTTTAAAGCCCAGAGCTCTGCCCTGCACTATTTCCACCATTCAAATGGGAACATGAGAATAGAGTTCATAAAGATTTTGCCTTTACTCGCTTATCTCCTTCTGTTTCGTCACGAATCTCTGGTCTGGCTTCTCGATCCAGCTCCTCCTCCGGTTTCTGTTTAGGTGTTCTGCCACATAAAACAAAAAACACGTCAGTCAGCCGGGGAGCTGGAGCCACTTCAAGCAGCCCCAAGAACTTAGGGAGGTCTCCTTCCTAAATTCAGGGCATAGGCCATCTTTTTTTTTTTGGTACCGAGGATTGAACTCAGGGGCACTCGAACACTGAGCCACATCCCCAGCCCTATTGTGTTTTATGTAGAGACAGGGTCTCACTGAGTTGCTTGGTGCCTCGCCATTGCTGAGGCTGGCTCTGAACTCGCCATTCTCCTGTCCCAGCCTCCCAAAGTGCTGGGATTACAGGTGTGCACCACCACACCCGGCTTCAGGGCAAAGGATACTTCTTTACTGCACTGCGGGAAAGCCAAAAGGCATTAGTTACTTTGGAACTTAAGAGCTTCAGAAATGCGCTTGAGTCTGGGTGCTGGGAATTGAACCCAGGGCCTCACACATGCTGAGCGCATGCTCTACCACTGAGCTACAGCCCCAACCCTTCATAGAACACTGAACAGAGGTGCCAGTGGTTGAAGACAACACAGACAGGAGGACTCCACTGACTGCCTGGACCCAGATGGAAACTCTGCTGGTGGTGGAAGGAGGTGGGCATCTAGCCTTTGGAACCAGGCCGAGTATGGTCTGCACCAGCAACTGTGGAAAACTGGCTACATGAAGAATCCGAGTCTCCATCTCTCCCTCCACCAGGGACCTGCACTTGGATCAGGTCCTCAACCCACCTCTGGACTCAGGTCCGTCAGATGGGACGTCAGAGGCGTGAGAAAGTGCTATGCTTCTCACTGTGTCGTCATGCTGTACCACTGTCACCAGAGTGTGCAAGGCTGGTCTATTCATGGGGCAGGCAGGTCAGTCCCATCAGTCCCCACCAACTCCAGCCACCAAAGATTTGGCTGGCAAGCTGGATGAACGCGGTTTTAAGCAGCTGAGCTTCCAGGAGGGCTGCCGCCAACCACTGTCAGAGCAAGAGTAATTGGCACCACCTCTCATGAGGCCACTGGGCACCACATGACAGCCTGCTGTATGACCACTCTGAGGGCGGGCCAGGGTCAGAAAAGCCCCAGCTGGCCTCAGCCTTCTCTGTGGTGGTCTGACCTCCACAAGAAGAACTTACTCACGCACCACGAGCGGGAGTCACGCACCAGCGCTCAAAGTCCCGTTATTTTACTAAAACCCTGTGTTAGCAATTAAGTGTCAAAGCACAAAGGCAAGTTAACCGTACTTACGGTTCTTTGGTTTGACTTCTGAGTCTCCTCTCTTCCTAAGAGGGAATAAAAAGACTAGTTATTTTTCCATGTGATCCTGATCTTTGTGTTCCATGGCAATAACCTACCAAAACTGGTCCTATCATTTAGTTGGTAGGAGTAAATTATCTGCCTTTAAGATGAATTTTCTCTCCCCTTTTTTTTGGTGCTGGGGATTGAACTCAGGCACTTGACCACTGAGCCACATTATGTTTTATGTAGAGACAAGGTCTCACTGAGTTGCTTAGTGCCTCCCCATTGCTGAGGCTGGCTTTGAACTCATGATTCTCCTGTCTCAGCCTCCCTAAGTGCTGGGATTACAGACATGTGCCACAGCATCTGGCTCTTTCCCCTTCTTTTTGATGGAGTACATGGCAGGAGAATAAGAAAATTTTTAGAAAATAGATCCTGTAACACTGTAGTTTATGACAATAGTCCTAGCTACTTGGGAGGCTGAGGCAGGAGGATCATTTGAGCTCAGGGGTCTGAGACCAGCCTAGTCAACAAACACCATCTCAAAACAAAACTGTTTATTTTTCCTTTTTTTACAGTACTAGAGATGGAACAAAGGGCCTCATCCATGCTAGGAAGGCATGGGCTACTAAGTTACACTTCTAGTCCAAGAAGACAACTTATATTAGGATGATGCTATAGAATGTAAGTTCCTCCCATGTTTAAATAGTCTTCACAAAGACTATCAGGGAAAGATGCAGGTGGGCAAGTGAAGGGACAGACAAGCTCTGTGACTAAGTAGGCAAGGTCCAGCTGGCCCCCTAGGCCTGCCACTGAGGTCTTCTGCCACCATCACGGCCTGTGACATATCTTCCTTATGGGCACTTGGGAAGTGTTGAGTGCCGTGGCCAAGTTAAGGCTATTAGATCATCCGTGACCCCCACTGCTCCTGTACACTGCCCACTCCCTGCCCTCATGCCTGGAACCAGTGGGGACTGTGCAAGATCATGGCAGAAGTTAAAAAACCACGGAGGCAACAAGGTATTACTCTTTCTTCTCTCTCCTCCTCTTCAGCGTCAGCGTGTGGTTCTGGTTCTGTTGCAGTAGATTCAGCAACTCTGTCAAGCAAAATAAAATCTATCAACTGGGACTGATACAGGTTCATTTCCCACAAATAGTTCCATAAAATCTACCTTTCTAACCCCAAAGCAATTGTCATCTCAGGGGCCCTGAGGGGTGATATTCATTTTACATGTACTATTTGATATAACCTTTAAATGAGGCTCTGATAAGAAAAAGATACCAGTTTTCCTCAATTTATTCTTTTCAATGGAGAATTTTATCTGAATCAAATGGTTACTTATCTGACCCCATATTTAGCATCCTTAACAGGTCTATGGTGGCCAGGGAAACTCACTATGAACTCTTTTCAAACTTTCTGGGAAAGTAATTTCCCTAATTTAGATGAAACAATAAGAAAAATAAAAAGGTATAATAATTATTCTTACTGTTCAGCAGCTGTGACTCTACGTCTCTTCTCTTCCTGTGTGGAGGAAAAGGAGGAAGAACAAAAAGACAGCATGGGATTCAAAGGAAGGCCAATGCCAAGACAAGTGAATACATGTGATGTGGTTAAAAGCAGGGTGGGGCTGGATGGCTCAGTGGTGGAGTGCCTGCCTAGCATGCAAGGGTTCCACTCTCAGGCCTGCAAAAAAAGGATTTTTAAAAAGGGGAGTGGGTGGGAAAAGAGGGATATCTAGTTTTAGGGCTACCTGGGAAACTGTTGGTCTGATTTCAATGCCCCATAGCTCCCAAAAAAGTTAGGCTAGTACATGTCTGATGCCTAAGACTGCCCAAAGATGCTATGAAGAATCAGATTCTCAGCCGGGCGCAGTGGCACAAGCCTGTCATCCCAGCACTTAGGGAGGCTGAGACAGGAGAATCGCGAGTTCAAAGCCAGCCTCAGCAATGGCGAGGCGCTAAGCAACTCAGTGAGACCCTGTCTCTACATAACACACACAAAATAGGGCTGGGGATGTGGCTCAGTGGTCGAGTGCCCCTGAGTTCAATCTCCAGTACCAAAAAAAAAAAAAAAGAATCAGATTCTCTCGGGTCAGGAATTCTTCAGTACTGGGGAAAAAACAAAGTCAGGGATTCACATCAGAAAGCAACGAAGACTGCCTAACTAGGACACTAGCTCCTTTCTCAGATGGACACCCTGGTACACTGCTTCCCTCGGGTCACAAGATTTTTCATCGCAAGGATAACTTAAAAGGGATAAAAATATTGTGGTAAGGAGGCTGGGGATGTAGTTCAATGGCAGAGTGCTTGCTAGCATGAAGCCCTGAGTTTCACCTTCAGGATCAAAAACAAAGTTACAATAAAAATAAGTCTGGGGCTGGGATTGTGGCTCAGTGGTAGAGAGCTTGCCTCGCATACTTGAAGCACTGAGTTCAATCCTCAGCACTATGTAAAAATAAAGATAGTGTCCATCTACAACTAAAAAAAGCATTAAAACAACAACAACAAAGAAGTCTGTATGCTGTTTTGCAACTTAAGAGGTTTGCAGTGTATCTCAGTGGTAGAGCACTTGCCTGGTGTGCATAGACCCTGGGTTCAATCTCCTAAACCTAAAGCAAAATATATACACGTGCCTGTGATAAGGCTGCATGTAATGATACACATACATACATACATGAAAACTGATGCCATCTGAATAGTCTATACACTGTACCAATGTTAATTTCCTGGGAGTTCGTTGCTGTTTCTACATTACAGTTTGTAAGATGTTATCATTGGTGGAAGGTGGGCATAGGGTGCATGGAACTTCCCTGCACTTTATTACATGGAACACCTACGTATAAAACGTCTGACTATGCATACATAAAATGCTGGAGATGGGATATAATTCAGTGGTAAAGTGCTTGCCTAGCATATATGAGGCCCTCAGTTTGACACCAACACCAAAAGTAAGTTTTTGCCTCCAGATACTTTTAGACTCAAACTGCAACATCAATCCTGCAGGCTTCAGCCTGTGCTTTCAGCTTCCACCATCTTTGAGCGAAAGAATTACACAGCTGCCTGACATTTTATATGTATATATGTCATATGTAACACACACACACACACACACACACACACACACACAATTAGCTGCTTCTCTGGAGAACCAGAAGTTGATAGTATGAACCATACGTAGGTCACCTCAGCATGTATATAAAAATCGGAGTTCAGAATCAATAATGCCAGTGTTACCTGGTCTTCTTCATCAGAGTCATCTGACTTTGCCCTTTCGGGTTCTTCCTCAGGTTTCCGTTTAGCAGGGCTGTCACACAGAATCAGGCAATTGTTAGTTCAAAGAGACCCTTGCCCTCCAGTGGGCCCAGGATAACTTGCAGCCCTCCTTCCTAAGAGCACTCCTTAGGCCTAATGCAGGACCTAGATGCCTTCTTCCCTCCCAGGAGAGGCCCTTATTGGCAGGACACTGAAGGAGGCTTAAATTTAATATTTCTTTGAATGACAGATTTAGGATAATTCCATTTTGCATGCCCTAAGAAATCATGCATCTAGATACTGAACGATGGCTGCTAATGTCACAGAGAAAAGATGCTACACAGCTCTGATGCACAGTACCATCTATAAAGAAATCAGCCTCAAAAAAATAAAAAGTAGGCAGGCACAGTGGCACATACCTATAATCCCAGCAACCCAATCTCAAAATAAAAAGGGCTGGGGTGGAGCTCAGTGTCAAAGCAACCTTGGGTTAAATCCTCAGTACAAAAAAAAAAAAATGTTACGCTAGGGAAATAGTTCAGTGGTAGCACACTCGCCTAGCATGCCTGGAGGCCCCGAGTTCAATCCCCAACACAGCAACAACAAAAAAAGTTATAAAAGAGTATGTATGTTTTTATATTGGATTGGCATGTTTGGGATTTGTTTCAAAGTGATACAGTCAGGTGATAAAACAATAGCCATTTGTAACTGGATGAACAGTTAATGAGTATTCAGAGATTCACTACACTATACTCTAATTTTGTGTATATTTGAAGTTTTCTGTAAAAACTAGTAGATGAGATCTTCAGAAATGCTGTTCATGCCAGGCGCGGTGGCGCATGCCTGTAACCCCAGTGACTCGGGAGACTGAGGCAGAAGGATCGCGAGTTCAAAGCCAGCTTCAGCAATGGCAAGGCGCTAAGCAACTCAGTGAGACCCTGTCTCTACATAAAACACAAAATAGGGCTGGGGATGTGGCTCAGTGGTCGAGTGCTCCCGAGTTCAATCCCGAGTACCAAAAAAAAAATGCTGTTCATGGGGTTGGGGTTGTAGCTCAGTGGTAGGTAAAGTCCTTGCTTAGCATGTGTGAGGCACTGGGTTCAATTCTCAGCACCACAGAAATAAAAGGTCCATTAATAACTAAAAAATATTTTAAAAGAAATGCTGTTTATGTCAACAAAAACTGCAAGATGAAAACCTATGCATGGAGTGTATCTCAGGATGAGAGCACTTGCCTGGCATGTACCAGGTCCTGGATTCTACCCCCAGCACGGTGCAAAAAAGGAAAAAAAATCTATGCAACATAGAAGTTGGCACTGCTAAACTATAAATTATCTATTCCATTCATGTTTTACCAAAAAAACATGCACCAAGAAAAGGTAGCAATCCATTCATTACGTACTGACCCCTTTGTGAAATGAGATGTGATGGTGGTCTGCCTGGTGGTTCTCCTTGTAACCTTGGGGCTAGATGACACTTCAGCTGTTTGAGAAAAGAAAAAAAAGAAAAAAGAAAAAGCCACTATGAAAGACAAATCCAAGCTGGGTGCAGTGGTGCAGGCCTGTAACCCCAGCACTTTGGGAGGCTGAGACAGGAGAATCGCGAGTTCAAAGCCAGCCTCAGCAATGGCGAGGCACTAAGCATCTCAGTGAGACCCTGTCTCTATATAAAACACAAAATAGGGCTGGGGATGTGGCTCAGTGGTCGAGTGCCCCCGAGTTCAATCCCTGGTACCAAAAAAGAAAAAAAAACAAAAACAAAAACAAAAAACAAGTCCACGGCTCTAGCTATTGCAGAAAGTCGGATACTGAGGATTAAGTATCCTGAGGTTTTTAAATTCTAGTCAATAACCAGCAGGAGGACTGCAAATTCAAAGCTAGCCTCAGCAACTCAGAGACCACTTCAAAATAATAAAAGCACTGGAGGGGCTGGGGTTGTGGCTCAGTGGTAGGGTGCTCACCTCGCATGTGTAGAACACTGGGTTCGATCCTCAGCACCACATTAAAAAAAAAAATAGTGTCCATCTACAACTAAAAAAGTATTAAAAAAAAAAAAAAAAGGAGGGCTGGGGTTGTGGCTTGGTGGTAGAGCGCTTGCCTAGCATGTGTTGAGGCATTGGGTTTGATTCTCAGCACCACATATAAATAAATAAAATAAAGGTCCATCAACAACTAAAAAAATAAATAAATAAAAGGAGGGGGGACTGGAAATGTAGCTCAATGTAAACGACACCTAAGTTTAATCCCCAGTACCAATAATAATTCAAAATAGGGTTTCCAGAGACTATGAACATAAAGTTGAAAAAATCCTGAACCATTGCAACTCAGGAAACATCTATGCAAGTCAAGTATACACAAGAAAAACCCAAAAGGCGGAGGGTGTAGCTCAGTGGTAGAGCATACACTTAGCATGGAGGAGGATCTGGGTTCCCTCCCCAGCACAAAAAAAAAAAACCAGGAAAATGTTGCCCAGGAGCACACGAGTCTAAATCTATGCCCTCGTTAGATTATAACCTCCTCCGAGATTGGAAATGACCAAGGGTTCTTACGCCTAGTCTCGCTATCAGACTTGCTTCTTCTGGGCCCGCGAGGTTTGGAACCGGATTTAGGGGTGTTTGATTCTGACATTCTCACTCTCCTGTCTGCACGGCTTGCTTGGCTCCCGTTTTCTAGATGGCCGTTCGTTTCTCGACTGACAGTGTGAGCTCCGTTCTCCAAGGATAAATCTTTATTTAAAAGGGATTTGACTTTAGCCAGGTAGCCCTCCTACAGCAGGAAAGGATAATTTAAGTAGCAGTGAATGTAAACAAGTGGCAATAAGAACAAGGGAACAAACACATGCGTCTCCTTTATAGTCATCAGGCAACAAGGAGCAGGGCATTTCTCTGCCTCCTTGGTCATAGACAAGTTACAAGGAGATGTTTCTTCCGGTAGCCAAGCTGCTGGGAACCGACTTACCTCAGATAATTCTTCCTTATGTAATTTGGTTTCCAAATCACATAACTGATTCTTTATTTCTGTTTGCAGAAATTCATGCAAGAGATTCAATTTCTCCTTCACACACTCCTAAGGGAAGAATATATGTTTATCAGTCCCCAAACTCCCAAGATATTAACTAATGGACTAATACACAAGTAACTGAACTGCCTGATCATATCACAATGACTGAACGGCAGGCAGCACTGTCTCAGCCAAAACACTAATATAGTCGGTTCTTCATATTCACGGGTTCTACATCTAAGGATTCAACCATTCTCAGATGGAAAATATTCTTAGAAGAATTTCATCTGGGTTGGGTGGAGGACACACATCTGTAATCTCAGCAACTCAGGAGGCTGAGGCGGGAGGATTCCAAGTATGAGGGCGGCCTCAGCAACTGAACAAGACCTTGTCTCAAAACAAAGGGTGGCAGAAGGGAAGGAAAGGGAAGGGGGAAGTGCTGGGGAGTGTTAGAGGCCAAATATTGTGATACTGTATACATGTACGAATAGATAACAACAAATCCCATCCTTATGTACAACTACAATGCACCAATAAGAATGTGGAAAGAAGCCAGGCGTGGTGGTGCAAGCCTGTAATCCCAGCACTTAGGGAGGCTGAGACAGGAGAATCATGAGTTCAAAGCCAGCCTCAGCAATGGCGAGGCGCTAAGCAACTCAGTGAGACCCTGTCTCTACATAAAACACAAAATAGGGCTGGGGATGTGGCTCAGTGGTCAAGTGCCCCTGAGTTCAATCTCCAGTACCCAAAAAAAAGAATGTGGAAAGAAAAAATGAACTGGGGACATTACTCAGTGATAAAGCGCCCTGGGTTCAATCTCCAGTACCGCTCCCCGCAAAAAAGATTTTCTTGTCTTTATTCCCAAAACAATAGAGCATAACAACTATGTACATAGCAGAGCATTAACATGCTATTTGTCATCTCTAGATGTCTTAACGTCTACAGCACGTTGTGTGTAGGTTCTACGCAAATAATGCATCATTTTTTTTTAAACAACCTTTATTTTATTTATTTATGTATGTATTTTGTATGTGGTGCTGAGGATCGAACCCAGTGCCTCACGCATGCGAGGCAAGCGCTCTACCACTGAGCCATGACCCCAGCCCCATAATGCATCATTTATAAAGTACTTAAGCATCTGTGGATTCTGGTTTCTGAGGGAGTATCCTGGAACCAATCGCCCTTAGATACTGAGGGATGACTGTATCCATACAACATGTTCATGTTACTTCCATTACGACTGCATCGCTCCAGGGCTAGGAATGTAGCTCAGTGGTAGTCACTAGCCTAGCACGTGTGAGGCCCTGAGTTCAATCACTAGTATAAAAATGTTTTATATCATTCTCATCTCCAAAGAAGTGAAAAATGGGGAGGTTATAGGAAGATAGAGACATACTGGTATATTATAACAATGCTTTTGAATACAGTTTTACCAAGACAAGTTACAATTTAGAATTGATTTACAACCTGAACTGGTAAACCTGGCAATGAGTTATCAAAACCCAGCCATTAAACAAGAACATAAGTTATCTTCAAAAGTTCATGATAAAGGGGCTGGGTTTGTAGCTCAGTGGTAGAGCGCTTGCCTTGCACGCGTGAGGCGCTGGGTTCGATCCTCAGCACCACATAAAAATAAAGATATTGTGTCCATGGACAACTAAAAAAAAAAAAAAAAGTTCATGATAAAAGAGCCAATTAAAGAAGAAAAAAACAATTCTAAGCTCAGTGGTACACACCTGTAATCTTAGCTACTCAGGTGGCTGAGGCAGGAGGATGATAGGTTCAAGGCTAGTCTGGGCAACTTAGCAAGACTCCATCTCAAAATAAAATAAAAAGGAGCCAGATGTGGTGGCACATGCCTGCAATCCCAGCACTTTGGGAGTCTGAGACAGGAGAATCGCGAGTTCAAAGCCAGCCTCAGCAACAGTGAGGTGCTAAGCAACTCAGTGAGACCCTGTCTCTACATAAAACACAAAATAGGGCTGGGGATGTGGCTCAGTGGTCGAGTACTCCTGAGTTCAATCCCCGGTACCAAAAAAGTAAAAAGGGTATGAAATATAGCTCAGTGACAGCAGTAGCTTGCATGCTCAAGGGCCAGGGTTTGATTCCCAACACCACACACAAACGTTGGGAACAGTGACACATTGCTTACAGTCCCAGCCACTCAGGCAGCTGATGGGGGGAAGATCATTTGAGCCCAGAAAATCGACAGTCTGGGCCACGTAGTAAGACTGTTTAAAAACAAAATAAAATTGGATTTAAATCTTTAAAAAATACCCTGGAGATTACCTTTTCTGTTAAGCTGTCTCTTTCCAAGTCTTTGAGCCTGGTGGAAGAAAATAAGGGAGAAAGAGTGAAACTCATTAACTTCATGTACCTGTAAGAATCAATACCATAATTTTAATGAATTTTGGAATTAAGCTAAACAAATGAAAGAACACAAATAGGGTGGCTTTCTCCCACCCCCCACAATGCCTAGCATGTGCTTCCACGATGGCTACACAAGAAGTCATTTGTGAAATTAACAAGGCTGCCTTTTTGAGGTTGGTTTTCTGGAGATGATGAGGACAACACAGGAGCTCTATAACAACAGATGTTATTTAAAAAGATCAGTCTGGGGCTGGGATCGTGGCTCAGTGGTAGAGTGCTTGCCTCACATATATGAGGCACTGAGTTCGATCCTCAGCACCGCATAAAAATAAATAAAATAAAGATATTGTGTCCATCTACAACTAAAAAAATTTTTAAAAAATAAAAAAAAGATATCAGTCTGGGGAGCTGGGGTTGTAGCTCAGTGGCAGAGTGCTTGCCTAGCATGCGGGAGGCACTGGGTTTGATCCTTAGCACCAGATAAAAATAAAGGTATCGTGTCCATCTACAACTTAAAAAAAAAAAAAACAGTATCAAGCCAGGCGCAGTGGCTCAAGCCTGTAATCCCAGCACTTAGGGAGGCTGAGACAGGAGAATCGTGAGTTCAAAGCCAGCCTCAGCAACGGCAAGGCGCTAAGCAACTCAGTGAGACCCTGTCTCTACAAAACACACAAAATAGGGCTGGGGATGTGGCTCAGTGGTCAAGTGCCCCTGAGTTCAATCCCTGGTACCAAAAAAAAAAAAAAAAAAAAAACAATATCAGGCCAGGCATGAGGCCAGCCTCAGTAACTTAGCAAGGCTCTAGGCAATGTAGTGAGACCCTGTCTCAAACAACAAAGGCTGAGGATGTGGCTCAGTGGCAGAGTGCCTCTGGGGTCAATCCCTAACATGCACACGCATTATCAGCGGCCAGGTTCCTTCTGTAAATTAGATGACAGCTGGTCTGGTCTTTCTGCAGTTGGGTATCACAAGAGCCCTTAAGGGTGTGGGTGTGCGGGCTGGGATTGTGGCTCAGTGGTAGAGCGCTTGCCTCGCATGTGTGAGGCACTGGGTTCGATCCTCAGCACCACATATAAATAAATGAATGAATAAAGGTCCATCAACAACTAAAAAAAAAATTAAAAAAAAAAAAAGGGTGTGGGTGTGCCACGGAGTGGTCAGTGCTAGAATTGAGTGGACTAGGGTCACACTGAGGAACAGGCAGCAAATGTTCCATAGGCCAGATGAGGTGGCAACATGCTCATTGAGGAGCCAACTAAATTGGGGAGTCAAGGTATCTGGAGCAGCAGGAGTGCCCCCCCACATACACAGGAACTAGAGATCAAGTTAGGAAAGCTGGCCAGCTCCCTAAAAAGCTCATCCTTCAGAACACATGCACCACCCTGCCAGGCGCAGTGGCACATGCCTGTAATCCAGCACTCTGGGAGGCTGAGGCAGGAGGATCGCGAGTTCAAAGCCAGCCTCAGCAAGGGGGAGGCGCTAAGCAACTCGGTGAGACCCTGTCTCTACATAAAACACAAAATAGAGCCGGGCGCGGTGGCTCACGCTTGTAATCCCAGCACTTAGGGAGGCTGAGACAGGAGAATCGCGAGTTCAAAGCCAGCCTCAGCAATGGCGAGGCACTAAGCAACTCAGTGAGATCCTGTCTCTACATAAAACACAAAATAGGGCTGGGGATGTGGCTCAGTGGTCGAGTGCCCCTGAGTTCAATCCCCAGTACCAAAAAAAAAAAAAAAAAAAAACACAAAATAGGGCTGGAGATGTGGCTCAGTGACTGAGTACCTCCAAGTTAAATCCCCAGTACCAAAAAAAAAGAATGCATGCACCTCATCAGTATTTATCCCCAATTATTCAGAAAAGCAGAATTATTGAGTTTGGTTGGAAAATCTCAGATTATTGAAGATAGTGGCTTGCCTTTGTTGTGGGGGAAGGAGAAAAAAGACTGAAGGGATGAGAAGATACTACGGAGAGGCGGTGAGTGGGAAGGCTGATGTCCCCAGCCTGGGTGCTAACTGTGGACAGTGAGGGAAGAACAGGTCTAACCAGTTGGGTGGGTGTCTGTCCACAGAGGGCACCCTGGGGCGGCACCAGGTCCCTGCCATCTCTGGATTCTCCCGCCTAGCGCCACACAGACTACGTGCTCAGTTATCATTAGCCGAGGGGCAGAAGTAGCTCTCTCTGGTGGGCCTCTGCAGAGGCCTAGAACAAACAGCAAAGTCAGGAATTCGAGTGACGTGTCTGGCCTGACCACTGCCACACAGTGGCTGCTACAAGAGCACATGAACCTGCTTTCTACTTCAAGTGCCTGCCACTCGTATCTGTAGGCACTGACTGTATATCAGACCCCATTCCAGGCAATGAGCTGGGTGGCTGGACGGGTGCCATCAAGCAACAGCCTCCTAACTTGCTGGGTGGTCAAAAAAAAGATGCTTGGCTCCCTGTGGGCACAGTGGTGATATACACTGTTCGTCATATGAACTGTAGCTTGGGCTCGAGAATCTTTGGAATGAAGACCTCCGGGAGCATGCGCTGGGGGTGTGGCTCAGGGGTAGAGCACTTGCCCAGCATGCATAAGGCCCTCAGGCTCCACCCCCAGCATTGCTGGGAGAAGTGGGAGAATTCCAGAAGCACATGATGCCCCTTGGAGGCAAATATGTCTCCTATCCCCATAGTGACTCGGTCCAAGGAGAACCTGAAATGAGGACAGCTGTAGAACTGTAGTGCCTGCAGCCAGAGGCGCACACGCCACTGCACAGCATTTCCTTGGTCTTCTTGGTCACTTGGTTTGTTTTGTTTGGGGCAGTGCTAGGGCGCAAACCCAGGGATGCATACATGCTAGGTAGTATTCCACCACTGAACTTCACTTCCGGCTCCAGATACTCCTTTTTTTGGGGGGTGGGGGGGAGCGGTACCAGGGATTGAACTCAGGAGTACTTGACCACTGAGCCACATCCCCAGCCCTATTTTGTGTTTTATGTAGAGACAGGGTCTCACTGAGTTGCTTAGCGCCTCGCCATTGCTGAGGCTGGCTTTGAACTCGCGATCCTCCTGTCTCAGCCTCCCTAGGTGCTGGGATTACAGGTGTGTGGCACCATGCCCGTCTGGTCACTGTTCTTTAAATAGCAGCAGGACACAGCCTCCACCCTGACCAGCTGAGCTGTGCCTGAATCCTGAGGTGATCCCAGGTGTTAAGGACAAGGCTCGAGTGGCAGTGCTGCCACGGTGCCCTTTTCAAAACAGACGTCTCCTGCACCTGAGCTGGCTGCTCAGTGTGGCTTTCCTCCCTGCCACCAGGCCTTTGCTCGAGTCTGTCCCTTCCCCAGTGACACTTATGCTACCACATCATGCCCGCCTGCCAGTTATAACTAGGAGGATTAGAAGTGGACTAGGACCTAGTAGAGGACTCAACACTATATAACCTTAGCTCTCTGCCCAACTGAGATCTCATGATTCATTTAACTGCGTCCCTCAGAGATCAGTCACATAAGAAATATATAACCATCACAAAGTAAGACAAACACGATCAATGTCTGAGCACTTACAGTAAGGGCAGACAGGCCATCAAGGAAGACCCAGGGCAACCGAGAGCTTTTTATACCTTGGGCAGAGAGCTGCCCAACCTGGAACACCAGGGTACTGAACATGGCTCAGGAAAACACCCAAGAAACAGACACAAACACACGAGGTCAGAAAGACAAGTCCAGAGAGTGGAGGCTGGTAACAGCCTGAAGGAGGTCAAAGATGTCAGGTCAAAAATCATGAGTTTTAGCTGGGCGCAGTGGTGCACGCCTGTAATCCCTGCACTTTGGGAGGCTGAGACAGGAGAATTGCAAATTCAGAGCCAGCCTCAGCAAGGGCGAGACGCCAAGCAACTCAGTGAGACCCTGTCTCTACATAAAACACAAAATGGGGCTGGAGATGTGCCTCAGTGGTCGAGTGCCCCTGAGTTCAATCTCCAGTACCAAAAAAAAAAAAGAAAAATCATGAGTTTTGTTCCACAGTCAACAAACCATCAGAGGAGTCACAGGGGAGGTGGAACCCCTGATACTAGAGCCATGCTTTAGAAAAAATCTGGCAAAAGCATACTATAACCTGGTACAGGCAGTGAACACCTGTAATCCCAGCTACTCAGGGGGCTGAGGCAGGAGGATCACAAGTCTGAGGACAGCCTAGGCAATTTAGGGAGACTCTGTCTCAATAAAAAGGGTGGGGACATAGCTAGTGATAAGAGTACCACTGGGTTTGTTTGATCACCAGGTGCCCAAAAAACAATTGGATAGGGCAAAATTACAAAATGTTAATGTTAATGTTACCCTAATACACCTAAGCCAGTGCTGGGTGCAATGGTGCACACCTGTAATCCCAGCGGTGAGGGAGGCTGAGGCAGGAGGATTGTGACTTCAAAGCCAGCCTCAGAGTCCGGCGTGGTGGCGCATGCCTGTCTGTAATCCCAGCACCTTGGGAGGTTGAGGCAAGAGAATCATGAGTTCAAAGCCAGCCTCAACAATGGCGAGGCAGTAAGCAATTCAGTGAGACCCTATGTCTACATAAAACACAAAATAGGGCTGGGGATGCGACTCAGTGGTCAAGTGCCCCCGAGTTCAATCCCTGGTACCAAAAACAAAAAAAGCCAGCCTCAGCAATGTCGAGGTGCTAAGCAACTCAGTGAGACTCTGTCTCTAAATAAAACACAAAAAAGGGTGGGAGATGTGGCTCAGTGGTTAAGTGTCCCTGGGTTCAATCCCTGGTACCAATAAACAAAAAAAACACACCTAAGCCAGACATGCTGGTATGAAACAAGATTTAGTCAACAGAAGTGGGCCATGTAAGAAAAGTTCTGAGACTCAACCCTGCTTAAGACTGGCTGTATGACTGGTGGGATGGAACTATCCAATGGTAAATACCCCAGAGATATTCATACCCTAACCCCCAGAATCCATGAATGTTCTTTTATGTGGCAAAAAGGACCCTGCAGATGTGATTGTTCAACAGGCCTTGAGATGAGATTATCCTGCATGATCTGTGGGCCCAATCTAATCACTAATCTAGCCCTAAGGAGCACAGAACCTTCCAGCTGCATTTCAAAAGAAATGTGACTGTGGAAGAAGGGTCAGAGAGATGTGAGGATGTAACCTGCAGTTGCTGGCTTTAAAGATGAATAATG